>JAPTHN010000001.1:78738761-79442761 GCA_026936325.1 Platynereis dumerilii | reverse complement strand
ACCGGCAATCCTTAGCTTTGCTTTTGATCTTCATTGGTTGCTGTTAGATTTGCTTTTCAGTTTGGCTGTTCAACTTGCTTTGATTTCCAGCTTGCATGGTTTTGTTCAATAGTTTTGCTTTTCAATTTGCTTTACTTTGTTTCGTTAGTTTTTCCTGTTAGGTATTTCCGTTTGAGTCTTTTAAGGTTTGCTTTTTAGCTATTTACTTTTACTTTTCACCTTTGTTTTACATCTTTGTTTTTGGTGTGATTTTGCTTTCAGCCTTACTTTTCAGCTTCGCTTTTCTATTTGATTTTATAACTTTGCTTTCAAGCTTTTAGTATGCTTGCTTTTTAGCTTTGCTTTACATCTTGCCTTTTTGTTGAGGCTGGACAATGGACATTAGAGGTGACATTCTGTCAAGCAATCTTGGCCATCACACTCTGCCTTCCTGGTTTTAAAGGTCATTTTGTTACACAATCTGATCCAGGCAACTGGCAAGCCCTTCTTGATGGACCTGAGACAAGTCGAGCAGCAAATAAAAAAGCTGAAAAAGGCCAAGACGAGAAAGTCAAGAGACTCTTTTCAGGCTTCTAGCTGACTGTGATGCTTTAATTTGATCACCAGGACTTCCAGATTCCTAGTAATACTATATTACAATTTGGCATACTTATTTTAAAAGATCCTTTAGGTTTCTTCTGGGTATCCGAATAAATATGTGCCTGTCCAGTTGCTAAGGCTATATAATTCACTATCAGTGTCAGTTACACCCTTTCTGACCAATTCATTTCAAAAGTCCAACTTTGCTCTGGGCCAATTATTGTCTAAAATGATTATTGGTATAACATCATTAGTATTGCCTAAAGTGTCAAACTCAGTAATTCCTGTTTTAGTTCAGGTTATTATTCATGAATCTTCAGATAAAATGCAAACAGAGGCATAAAATTTGGTCCCTATGGAATGAATAATATCACATACATTAATCAGTTCAAATGTGTTATACACATATCAGCCAAGTATAGCTCACATCCCTCTGATGACTTGGTGATTACTGCTATCATTGCCATCTCCAGCATCCAATTAGGTCATTTGGGATGTACTTCCGGTGACCTTGAGAAGTACCATGCAGTACTATATACTTCCAGTAGCCTGAAATTGGCAAGTTTGAGTTTGCTTACTTCCGTTTTGACATGGGCCTAAATGTAAGCTTGGCACAGGATGAAAATTGTTTCTTACGCAGTATTCAAAGTTGACATCTTTCATAGGTTATTAGGCTCTACACAACCACTTGTATTATTGAATATTGAGTAATCCGAAGAAGAAACCCAAGTGCGTTCACTGAACGAGACGCAGTTCTAAATTTAAAGACTCAAAGTTGTCCCTGTCATATCTTATTGCATGCAAGCAATGGAATGGTTTACAACAGTCACAAAAAATCGGACTCAGCTTCCAAGTAATATTATATTACAATTTGACTAACTTATTCTTAAAAGATCATTCAGGTTTCTTTCTGGATATGAAAATAAATATGTTTCTGTCCAGTTGCTAAGGTGTAATGCAATCTTTCTGTCCAATTATAATTTCACAAGTCCAACGTTGCTATAGGCCATTCATATTGCCTAAAATTTACTATTGGCATAATATCAGAAGTATTGCCTCAACTGTCAAAATCAGTGAATAATTTTATTGGTATAGTCCATGCATTTTCAGAGGTTATTCCTCCATGAATCTTATCATGGAAACAAAGACATAATGATTTAGGAAGTTTGGTCACCACTGAATATACATGATCAGATGAGATGTTTTTACTGATACCCTGGATGGTAGGTACTGCTATCATTGCATATCAAGCGCATGATGACGGCGAGTACCTAATCTAGATAAGAAGAAGAAGAAGAAGAGGGAGAAGAAACCCAAAAACTATTACTCAACCGAACACCGGTCCAATGGTATCCTGATAACAAATTTCTCATTTTTTCCCTGTCTATTTGAATGGAACAGCTCGCAACAGTCACCATCAACAAGAGCAGGTGGGTGGAAAGCGTTTTATACTATTCACTCTGAATTGAAAGTTGAGGAACCAATTGGAAAAATGCTGTAAAATTAATGTTCATATTTTTCAAATTCAGGTCATGCACTCATTTTGCGTAGAAGAGAACCTGTTCCATGGGATGATCATTCACTGTATTGTTCAGCAATCTGCAGCTATGGATGCTTTTTCTTTCCTCTTTAGAAAAGTGGGCTGGCATGTGGCTGGGCATAATTGCATCCTGTGAAGATTGCTGGGAGTTGATGAGGATCGTGCTTAAGCCTTGCAACTCTCTGAGACAAAAACCACACACAAGAACACCTTTGGCTAATGCATGTATATGAATTTTGATTAGGGATGCAACCTGGATGAGGTATAGGGAAAGGGAAGGTGCAGTGTAGAGATGGACATACTGCTCAGTTGTAAAGAAATTGTGTTCAAGCCAGGTATGCACCATTGCATGCTGTCGTGTCATAATGCCATCTCTTATATTTTTCATAAACTTGAGAAAATGCTCTAGATGAATTTAAAATGTATTTATCGGGCTCAGTGGCAATAAGGTTGCCACTTGATGGAAAGGCAGCTACCATTTAGATAAAACTGTACTTTTGTCAGCAGTCTGGCCTTGAATTGATGTGAACTTGAAACAAGCCATTGCTTCCATGCAGGTGGGGACTTCCATTGGCTATCGCATCACACAAGCAACATCATGTACTTTATTTCCAGAACATTTTTGTAGCAGAATCATGGAGTTTGAACATTTCAATGCTCCCCAAAGACATTTTTTGAGAACAGTCTCAATAAGTTGCCCTGAATGGTGCTCTCCATTTATAGTAAAAACCATAATGGATAGGTGCATGGACCTCTCTGAAAGTGCAAGCTCTTGCAGGTGATTTGATGCATGCATGCACATGTTTGAATAGGCCTAGCTGGGCATGTAGAAAAAGTCCTTCAGCAGGATGGCATATCTGTAAGTATGCGTCCATTAACCAGCACTCTGCATGCAGGGGAATAATTATACCTAATTGATTAGATAGATTATGTCAGATGGGGAACACTGTGCAGCAAGGAAAAGTACTTGTTATTAACAGTTGAAATATTGAGACAGAGCAATAGCCAACTCTGCAATGAACAACATCCATCGCAGGACCAACATTTTAGATTGATATCAAATAGTCTATAATTGTGTTTTCAAACAAATTAGATTAAACATTGGATGTATGAAGCATCCTCGCCAATATATGCATGACACTGCTCTATAGTTTTCATATAGCAATGCTTCTTTATAACTCAAAAATTCAAGTAGCCTGTATAAGTAATACCTATTGTTTAAAAAAAATCAACAAGTGAAAACTAGCAGTTGTTGGTTTCACCTCAACTCTTTTCTATGTTTATATATTGCAAAAAATACACAACACACCATCTAGATTTTGAGAAGCAATTAAATTGTGTGGTGTTTGTCCCACTATATAGGAAACTTTAAGGATAAGCTTGCAAGCGTGCTTTGGCAAAAATGAAGTTGAAGACAAGGACATGACAGTTTTTGGGTGAATTGAAATCAGATGCTCTACACACAACCGCCATATTGAAAAGCCACTGTTGATATTGCAATGTTGTTGCATGTTCACCGGGTGCTACATCACAATGTTGTTACCTATTGTTTTAGAAATAGGTCATGTTTATGTCAACACATTGTGCTGCAGAACTTGACACAATTAGCAGATTGATTGGTGGTTGAAGGTGAGTTTTCTTTATTTATACCTAATTCCTCTCACTGAAGACAATGTACAACAGGCCTAATGACTAGTAATATACCTATACAAAATATCTGTAATGTATTTTATCTGCGAAAAGGTCTGTGTTGGGAGAAGATAGCATTATAAGTGGTGACCTCAATACAAGCTAACATGTGTGCATGGTTATCATGCTTGTAAATGCATTCTACTGTCTCCATAAAATAGCAACAGTCACCTGGATGCCTTCTAATTAACAAAATAGTAGTGCTCCTAAGATCTTACTTGCAGAAATGCAGAATTACTTTGTCCAGAGTCCAAAACAGTATCTGTAGCAACATTGTGAGAACTGTGACAACATTGTGTCACAGTTTAAGCTGAGTTACATTAAATAAGATCACTGAACTGAATGTCAATTTCCTAGGATATTTATGGCATTTTTGAGTGGTAAACCATTAAATAGTATATTTTTATGTTGTAGATTTCCTCTTTGGCCAAGAAGATGCTGGACTGCAGGATGTGCAGAATAATTTAACAGTGCCTCATGCAGGGAGGAATCAGCTGGGAAAGACTCCACCAAATATTCTTGTATTTCGTGCTGATCAGTAAACTGATGAGTAAAGGAATTTTCCATTTGTTTGGAGTCCGCTCATTTAAAACAACAGAAATTTCTTCTTATTTTCCTCCAGCTACATCTACACACCACATCCATCAATATATATTGAAGATGCACACTGGTCACTTGTAGTCATCGATTGTCATTATAAACACTCATATTATAGAGCTCAAAATATTGTCCTTTGAAGTTGCAGTCATGAATTATTTTGTTATTGTTTTAAACTGATGTTAATAAAAAATATTGCAATTAAAAAAAAGTTTGTTTTTTTCTGCTTTAAATCTTAGTTGATTTTTGGAAATGGCACACCTTTACTGGAGTAGGGAGCATTTTTGACAACCCAACCTTGTCATTCCCCTGAATCTAAAAACCCATCTGTCCTTGAAAGAAGTTGAAATTTGTTTTGTTGGGGGCGGGGGGCTGAGTGACCTTTGCCCATATTTTGTGATGTTGATTAACTTGATTTAATACATTTCAAATTCAAACACTGGGTGACTGTCGATTTTCTACAATACTTTTTAATCATCTGCCCGACATGATTAGCGTTTTCTTGGTTGCATTATTAAGGTTACTCCAGCAGTCAAAGAGTGATTCCTGGCACAACATAAATCTAGAAGTACCATATTCTGTTTTCCATTGAATTCTATACAACAGTAAGCTGTACTTCATGAATGAGATTCAAAATTAGAGGAGAAACCACTGATGGCTTCATTTGAGCCTTGTTTGTGTTGCATCCCCCACCCACATTGAATTGATAGACACCTGTCCTGGTGTATATGACATTATGAAAGCCATTAAAAATTTGGAAGTGAAGTTTCACTCATAAAATAAGGAAATAGCTATACATGTTTCCTGTCACTTTTTGAGGTCGGAAAAAATTGTGTCTGTTGGTAGATAAGGGGCTCTACGTCGCAATGTCATTTTTTTAAGAAGGCCTGTGTTGCTGTGTTGATTTTTACCCATAAGCCCCTACAGTGCCCCATCACTGTACACCTCAGTCTTTTTTTCTTTAACTACATGCCTCAGTCTGTTGAACTTCCATCATACAGAGGCCCAATCCGTTGAGGCTTCTTGAACTAGAAGGTCAGAAGTATCACACAATGTCTTGACAATGAGCACAATGTCGCTACAATATATTGTTATGCATGTTGAGAACTTAGTACTTCATTTAATGATCTTTTTTGTGTCAAGATGTCTTTTCTTTAGTCTATAGTCTTTAAGGAAGCAATAATTTGCATAGAAATTTACTTTGGTGATATTTTACAGCATCTAAAACTATCCTGAGAGAAAATTCTGTAGCCATGCACAACTTATAGAGCTATCTCCTCCAAATATGCTGGTCAAATACTCAAAATTTAAACCATATTTATTACTTGAGGCTTTGTTTTAGTCATTGTCAACCTTTTTGTGTAAATACATTTGATTGAATTGTCACAAAATTGATTTTCCTACTTGACATACGATTTCTGGGTCAAATTCATAGTCACAATGTGTTGACATAAACATGACCTATTTCTAAAACAATAGGTAACAACATTGTGATGTAGCACCCGGTGTGTTGGTGATATCAATGATTCTATCAATGTTGTTTAAATATGTCACGGCAATGCTCTTATGATGATGTTTCTTTTCAATATTGTTGATACTTAGTTATTACTTACATCAAAATGCTTTTGGTGATGCTGTGATGATTATGAAAATGTTGCTGATTCATCTATGAAAAAGTCCTCAGTAATGTTTGCAATACCGTAACTGCTGTTGATGATACTTCCATGATATTTCCCTCTCTATAATGGATGGATGATTGGGGCTTTACATCCTACATTTTTGCATTTATGGTAGGCTAATAGGTCAGAAGGAGGACTAGCATCCTTCTGCAGAAACACAGGAGTGTGTCATTGGAGTGCAGTCTTTCCCTGAGAGCAACATAATTATCCATGATAATTTTAACATTTAAGTTAGTGCAGAAGGAGTCCATTGCCATTGCGTACATTGAAAGGTCTCATGTCGAATGCTTATTGCAGGAACTAGTGCAGCCTATGCTGTAGTTCCAGACAGCGCCAAGACTCATCCACAATCATAAGTTCTTTGAAAATTGTTCCCAAAGGTCTACTAAAGTCCACATAAAAGTGGAGAAGACAGTTCTGAATACATTTTGCTGAATGCTGTTCAAAAGGCTGTGAGGCCTTCCACCTATTTCATGGTTGTCCATATATAATATAGAATACTAGCCCAAGGCCATGCTTACAATATGTAGACCTGAGTATCCCCATCATGGCTATAGGAAATCTGCATAAGACTCCAAGTCATCTTGTGAAATAACATGATATGGAAATACATCGACCCCAATATTTTTGTCCAAATGCCACAGAGAAACGGTAGAGAGAAAAATCCTTCTTAGAGATGGTTGAACACATGAAAAGAAAGGCCAAGGATACTAAGAAGTGAAACACTGTCTGACATCACAGCAGAGTAACAATGCTGGTTGTCCATACTAGCCCCAAGGCCATGCATACAATATGTAGAACTGAGTCAACCAATCCTTCACCATGGTTATCATGGCTGTAGGTATTCTGCATAAGAAGTCATGTCATCTTGTACAACAGCATGATATGGAAATATATTGACCTTGTCTTTTTGTCCAAATGCCACAGAGAAATAGTAGAAAGAAAAAATCCTTCTTAGAGATGGTTGAACACATGAAAAGGAAGGCCCAAGAAACTTGGAAGTGAAACACTGTCTGACATCACAGCAGAGTAACAATGCTGTGGAATTCTGCAGTATGCTGCGAAAACTGTTATACATGCATATATGCATGTGGCCATGTACTATTCCCCCATTGTCAGTGTGATGTATACATTGTACATGCATACTGCAAGGTCTCTTGAGTCTTGATATCCATGCATTTACTCTCAAAATAGTGGTCTATTTGGAACAACAGTGTTGGAGCACTTGCGCCTCTTCAAGATAATTGGTGTTCTTGTGGTGAGCACTTTCCTTGCGACTGGTTGCTAGCAACCTCAATATATCATCACAGTCTTTCAAAAGTTTCATTTTGCTTAAGAACCATTTAGACAAGCTTCCACAGTGGTGTGCAAGTGACACAACCCCTGTATGATGCCAGAAAGTGGGTTTGTTCGTATGTGCGAAAATAGATTTCAAAGAAGTGCAACCCTAAAATGCCAGTTCTCAGAATGTCTGAGCATGTTTTTCCATCCCAGAAATAGTGACGACATATTAATTTTGTCATACATAACAGTGTCAGGGGGTGCGTAATGCTTGTTTCCATGCTTATCAACTGTCGGATCACTCATAGAAAAACAACAACCCCCATCTGCAAGAAGTAAAATTTCACAGAAATGACAAATAATATATAAAAGCAAGAACAACACATTCTTTTATTTAAATCTACAAGAATTGTACATGTACACCATCTGTACATTAATTGCACTACTTAGAGATGCATACATGAATACTGTTGAGTACTACAAATTGCAAGGTCTTAATCTTAGGAAAATATGCAGAGAAGGAAGACAAATTTGAGTAATTAGGACCAGTGGCTAATTAAGGTACTTTGAGTTTCTTGTACATTTAATGAAGGATTCTCTAAAATTGGCTTCGTTTTTCTTATCAAATCAGTTGTTCTGTATTTGTAATAAGCTAAAAAGTACAAGAACAGTTTGGTTGGCAGGCTTTGATGGAAAAACCACCCAATGTTTTCGATGGGTCTTTGTTGGTATTTTGTTGGTTAATGGTTATATTGTCTCTTTGCCATATTAAACTCCACCATGCTACATCTTCTGGTGTGACAGCGTAATGACTACTGAACAGTGCCCCTATCAAACACATTTATCCAAGGAATGCTGTTAAGGACCGTTCAGAAATTATGACTGGTGGGG
Organism: Platynereis dumerilii; assembly: GCA_026936325.1. Lineage (NCBI taxonomy): Eukaryota > Metazoa > Annelida > Polychaeta > Phyllodocida > Nereididae > Platynereis > Platynereis dumerilii. The sequence goes on along the minus strand of JAPTHN010000001.1, from coordinate 79,434,505 downwards.
GGGGTGGGAGTTTTGGCTGAGGGGGTACTAACTTTTCACACGTGTTTCAAGGGGGGTTATTAATTTTTGACAACACTTCCAAGGGGGGTAAGAAATTTTAACAAAGAAAAAATGTTAAAAAAACCGCATAAACTCATTTTATTTGGACTTTTTTACTCGCGAAAGTCAGCGAAATGATGCAAATCTGTGGTGTGGCCATGTATAACAGTATATAATGTGTGTATTGCTTTGTATGTCAAGGGGGGGGATACTAAAAATATGCTTGAAACCTAAGGGTGGGGTACTAAAAATCCGCATGAAACTGAAGGGAGGGGTATCAATTTGTGACGGGAAGTTCCAGCAAAACTCCCACCCCCCCCCAGTCATAAATTCTGAACAGTGATTGTCATTATTTTCAACTGATAAAATTGACTTAATATGGCAAAATTAGGCATTATATCAGAAGAATTTATGTGGAATTCTCAATTTGTTTGCCAGAATTCTTCAAAATGGGTCCTTATCTTGATATTTCAGGATGCCACTGATCCTAGTATAAAATATTATGTTCAAGGTACGAATACAGATATTATGGAAATAAAAAATCCGAATGCTGGGGTCACTATTATGGCCTCTGAAGCTAAGTACGATGGAAATGTTCAAGTATTTTATCACATCAGCAGTTGGTGATGAAACAGTCATGGCTATCTCTTAATTGGAAGTCATTCTGCTTACGAAATAGTTACACACCTCACAAAATATGGTCCTGTGACTCTTTGATAATCTTATAATGCATTTGAAAATTGTATCATTGGTTTTGCGTGAAGTAATTTCACTAATAATGTTTGACCTTTTTGATCATCTGGTCATTGACACACACACAACAGTTGTAAATTAATACCATACACCTGATATGATTGCAATCACAGCCTCATAGAATCTACAAACAGAGAGCATCCGGTGGTGATCAACAACACCATTCGGAGGATCGACCTTTTTGCCTGGTCATCTGCCATTGGCCTGGGGGCAGCCTCCGCACCCAATCCATTATTAGACAGAAAATGCATGTTCTTTTATGTCTGACATTGGCTGCTATGAGTCTCCAGACTAGGGAAGTCCCAAGGCCCTGCACTTTGCTGTTCAGTTTGATTTTGCTTGCTTTGTTGTCTTATTTTATAGCTTGGTTGGTAGATTGACTTTTCAGCTTTGCTCTTTGGCTTCATTCAATGCTTTTAGATTTGCTTTTCAGCTGTTCACCTTGCTTTGATTTTCAGCAGGCATAATTTTGTTCAAAAGCTTTGCTTTTCAATTTGCTTTACTTTGCTTCTTTGTTGTTTCTTGTCTTGTCTTTTCTGTTTTGCTTTTTAGCTAGCTTGTATATTTGCTTCTTAACATTGCTTCACTACTTCCTTTGGCTTGGTAGTAATCGCTTTTCAGCAGTGCTTAATATATTCTCTTTTAGCATGCTTCTGCTTTTTAGCTTTACATTTCACTTTCCATCTTTAGTTTTCTGCTTGGCTTTATGTTGATTTTGCTTTACATCTTGCCTTTTTGTTGGGGCTGGACGTTGGAGGTGACATTCTGTCAAGCAATCTCGGTCATCACACTCTGCCTTCCTGGCTTTAAAGGTCATTTGTTACACAATCTGATCCAGGCAACTAGCAAGCCCTGTCTTGATGGACCTGAGACAAGTCAAGCAGCAAATAAAAAAGCTGAAAAAGGCCAAGACGAGAAAGTCAAGAGACTCTTTTCAGGCTTCTAGCTGACTGTGATGCTTTAATTTGATCACCAGGACTTTCAACTTGCTAGTAATATCATATTACAGTTTGACTTACTTATTTTTAAAAGATCCTTCAGGTGTTTGGGCTTCTTTCTTGGTATCCAAAATAAATGTGTCACACTCGGTCTGTCCATTTAGCTATCAGTATCAGTTTAATCAACCTTTCTGACCATTAATTTCATAAGTCCAAATTTGCTGACGGTTATTCACAATGGTTAAAATTGACTTTGGGCATGATAATATTGTTTAGTATAGTCAAGAATTTCAAAATCAATGAATATTGTTGAAGACCATGATGGTTATTCTTCAATGAATCTTTAAGTGTTAACAAAAACATTATAATTATAATTTGGTCACAAGTGAAATATATATCTGTGAACTAAGTAGCTCAGATTCTACTAATCCCCAGGATCTCTGGTATCTTGCTATGTCATCTCCAGCATCCAATAAGGTAATTTGGGTAGTACTTCCGGTGACCTTGAGAAGTGCCAGTATTTCCAGGTGGCCTTAAATTGGCAAGTTTGAGGTTGTTTACTTCCGTTTTGATATTGGAGTAAATGTACTTTTTGCTCAGGATGAAAGTTCCATGTAACGTCGAAATTTCAACATGTTTCCAAGAGGTCACGAGCTACGCATCTGCAAAACCTCACCTTGATGAAGCCATCATCTGTTTGTCCTTGTATACAAAAAAGGAGAATGAGAACAGGAAAAATAATCCCAAAAAATGCTACTGAACGAGACAGAGGTCAAACAATATTCTGACAACAAATTTCATAAGCTATCTCTGTCATATCTTATTTCAAAGCCAAAGGAACAGGTCACGTTAGTCTCCATCCACGAGCACAGGTGGGTAAAAATAATTTTGTATATATACACTATTCATTTTGAATTGAAAATTGAGGAAACAATTGGAAAAATGCTGCAAAATTAATTAGCATATTTTTGAAATTCAGGTCATGCACTCCTCTCACGAACCACAAGACATGTTCCTGGGGATGCTCATTCACTGTATTGTTGTTCAGCAATCTGCAGATATGGATGCTTTTTCTTTCCTCTTACCAAAAGTGGGCTGGCATGTGGCTGGGCATAATTGCGTCCTGTGAAGATTGCTGGGAGTTGATGAGGATCGTGCTTAAGCCTTGCAACTTTCTGAGACAAAAATCACACACAAGAACACCTTTGGCTAATGCATGTATATGAATTTTGATTGGGGATGCAATGATTATGTATTGTGCTAAGGAAAGGGAAGGTGTATAAAAGTGGATCACTGCACACTTTTGCAGCTGATTTGATAAATGCATGGCCACTAGTTCTAATTACCAAAAGTTGTCTTCTGTATATTTTCCCGAGATAAAAGACCATGAAAGTTGTGGTATTCAATACTATCCATGTATGCAGCCTCCAGAGAGTGCAATCAATGTTAAGATGGTATACAGATACATTCTTGTAGGTTTAAAGAAGAAAATGTTCTGTTTTTGCTTTCACATATTGTCTATGATTTCAGTAAAAATTTACTTTTTGCGGAAGGGGAAGTGCATATTGTAGAGAAATTATTATCAATTGAGTGTTTTTCGATCATAGGGACCATTGTAGTTTTGATCGAGTGATAAAAAAATCCTTCTCATCCCAAAGGAACTTCTTGTTATTAATACTCGATAAGTGTAGCTAAAGCATATATGCCCTACACCCCTTGACACTGTTATGCATGACAAAATTATGTCAGCACTACTTTCGGGGATCTGAAACATGATTGTACTTCTGAGCACTGGCATTACAGCGATGCACTTTGACACCGAAATCAGTTATGACAAGTCAAATGGCCTTCTCTTGATCATGACTAATCAAACTGCCTCTATGTTTCCCATGTTGAAAGTATAGAAGATGACACTTCATCGGCTATCATGAATCACGAAGTGCATTTTTCACAGTGAACCGATCCTCATTTTTTCTTTATCAAAGTGCATCACTGTAAAGGGTTGCACTTCTTCAAAATCTATTTTGGCTCATATGAACATTCAAAGAAGCCCACTTTCTGGCATCTTGGAAGGGTTGTGAACCACTGTGGAAGTTCATCCCAATGTTTCAATGGTAAAACAAAACTTGTGAAAGAATGTGATGATATACTGAGGTAGTTCGCAATGAGTCACAAGGAAAGTGCTCACCACAAGAACACCAATTATCTTGAAGAGGCGCAAGTGTTCCAACAGTGTTGTTCCAAATAGACCACTATTTTGAGAGTAAATGCATGGATATCAAGACTCAAGAGACGCATGTACAATATACATCACACTGACCATGGGGGAGTAGTACATGGCCACATGCATATTATGCATGTACAGTGTATAACATTTTTCGCAGCATACTGCAGAATTCCACAGCATTGTTACACTGCTGTGATGTCAGACAGTGTTTCACTTTTAAAGTTCTTGGGCCTTTTTCCCACAGAGGAGATGCAACGCTATTCGGAAGTGTTTTTTCTGTGAAAAGACGTCTTCCTTCTGCATTCTGGACAACTTGTTCTGTGACATCACACATCATACTGTCATAGGTTGCTAGGGAGACAACAGTCGTGATGTCACCTGGTGTGAAGCCTGCACCAATCACAGAGCAGTAAAATGAAAACAGGAAGCAGCTGGTGTACAAAATGAGAATTCTGTGAGGCACGTTGCACCTTCTCTTAGTATATTATCTTACCAGTACCTTCAAGCGCATGGGATCTTCGTGCTTTTTCCATGTTTTTAACCATCTCTAAGAAGGATTTTTCTTTCTACCATTTCTCTGTGGCATTTGGACAAAAAGATTGGGGTCGATATATTTCCATATCATGTTATTTTACAAGATGACATGGAGTCTTATGCAGAATACCTACAGCCATGATATCCATGGTGAAGGAAGGGGTGACTCAGCTCTACATATTGTAAGCATGGCCTTGGGGCTAGTATGGACAACCATGAAATAGGTGGAAGGCCTCACAGCATTCAGAACAGCATTCAGCACAATGTATTCAGAACTGTCTTCTCCACTTTTATGTGGACTTTAGTAGACCTTTGGGAACAATTTTCAAAGAACTTATGTGGATGAGTCTTGCCGCTGTCTGGAACTACAGTATACTATAAACTAGTTCCTGCAATAAGCACTCAGACCCTTCAACATGCCATAGCCTCCTTCTGCCCTAATTTAATGTCCTCATTATACTACTAGAGTGCATAAATATAGAATGTAAAGCCTCAATCATCCATCCATCCTGTTGAAGGAACTTGGAGGTTGCTCATTGACGAGATTGCATAAAAAGCCAAAGACAAAATGATAAAAACAGTAGGAATGTTGTACATTCAGAGACCTTGTCAAAATCCTGGCATTATTGACCCACTCAGCAGCCAGCAGCACCAACGGAAATGACGTCATGTGTAAGAGACAGGATCTCCCAGGAGATTCAACTCTCAAACTCCAACAACAAATACAACAACATCACCATTTTTAACATCTTCAGGAACATTGCCTCCATTAAAATATCAGTGCAGCACCATCATATAAACTACCATAGCATCATCAACACCAAATTGATAGCATATAGGTGTCAAGAACATTTGACAGTATAGTGACCATCATTGCCAAAGCATGTCATCCAACACTGACAGAATGCGACATTTTCATCATAGACAAAAGCATTGTCATATAAGCCATCAACAACTATGAAGGTTTGTCACTCAACATTATCATCAGCACCGTGTTCTCATAGATTCAGCAACAACAGCATGGATATCACTGACACTAGAAGTATTCACAGGGAAGTATCTACAACAACAACACTGCTAGAACAGCAAACATCATCATCATCAAAGCAAAGGCTTGTCATCTAGAAGTAGCAAAACCATTGATGCCAATGTAAACATCATCAACACCAGCAAAATTATGGAAGTATCAACAACATGAAAGTATAAAACATGGACATATGAGAACATCACTATTAAAGCATAGTCATAGATTTATCAACAACATTAACAGAATCGCAAACATCACCAACATTCTTCAACATTGCAAGACAAAAAGGAGCTTCTCAATATGGTGGTTGTGTGCAGAGCATCTGATTTCAATTTACCCAAAAACTGTCATGTCCTTGTCTTCAACTTCATTTTTGCCAAAGCACGCTTGCAAGCTCGTCCTTAAAGTTTCCTATATAGTGTGACAAACACCACACAATTTAATTGCTTCTCAAAATCTAGATGGTGTGTTTTTGCAATACGTATACAGAATAGGCCTACGGAAAGATTTGACGAGAAAAAAAAAATTCCAGTTTTATAACATTTTGAATTTTTGTATGAAGAAGCCTTTCTTGACCCGTAACATGCCATTTGGAGTATTTGATCTGCACATCTTACACTGTCTAAATGTATACGAGGATGTCTCATTATATGGATCCACACGTTTTTCATGTGTTTATAATTTTTTTTACATCACAATTGAGAGATGGCATTGAAATGTACCAATATGCTGACAATTTTACATTAGTCATTGTAAATTTAGAAATTGACTTGTTTATCACATGAGACAAATATAATTTTACTTATTTGAAACTATATTCTTGACATAATACTGCAGTCCCTTCACTTATTGCTAGTAGCAGAGACTTCTGTTTCTCAACATTTCTACTGCTGATCACAAGCACTCTTCCTTGCGGCACTGTATTGCCCATCTGACCTAACCTTTCTAATTAATTAGGTGTGATTATTCTCCTACATGCAGAGTGCTGGTTAATGGATGCATGCCTACAGATATGCCATCATGCTGAAGGACTTTTTATACATGCCTTGGCCTATTCAAACATGTGCATGCATGCATCAAATCACCTGCAAGAGCTTGCACCTCCTTCGTCGTCCATGCATCTATCCATTATGTTATGTACTACTGTATGAATGGAGAGCTCCATTCAGAGAACCTTATTGAGAATTTGAGACTGTTCTGAGACCATGTCTTCAGTGAGCAACTGAGCATTGCAGATTGGGTTGGAGTCTGTTAGACCTTTGGCCTGACGCTAATGTTCAATTTATATGATTCTGCCCCAGAAATGTTCTGAACATAAAGGTAAATGGCTGAAGGTGATGCCATTTGTTTGAACACATTTGCCAACAAAGTTCTCCTTTGTGGATGGAATGATTGGTTTCCAGAAAAAGCCCACAATAGGTTCATGCCTCCTCAACATCCAGTCATAACTAAAATACCTGCCAATGGCACACCTAATTAATTCATCACCAATATAAGCTAAACTTTCATTTCGGAACTCTATGTGGCAGAAAAAGAACCAGTCCAACCTGCTACTGCTATAAATTTTGGCTTCATCTGAAGCATTTTCTCTAACTTCTGTTAACTAAATGCAATGCTGCATACCCAGCTTGAATACAGTTTTTTGCAAAAGTGTGCTGTTCGTCCATTTCTATACTGCACCTTCTGTTCTCTCGCTCGTCCAGATTGTTTCCCAAATCAAAATTCATATGCATGCATTAGCCAAAGGTGTTCTTGTGTGTGGTTTTTGTCTTGATAAGTTGCAAGGCTTAAGCACGATCCTCATCAACTCCCAGCAATCTTCACAGGATGCAATTATGCCCAGCCACATGCCAGCCCACTTTTCTTTAGAGGAAAAAAAAACATCCATAGCTGTTGATTGCTGAAAAATACAGTGAATGATCAGGCATGACCTGAATTTGAAATATATAAATATTAGTTTTGCAGTGTTCAATTTTCCAATTTTTTCCTTAATTTTCATTTGAGAGTGAATAGTATAAAACACATTTTTATCTGCCTGCCCTACTGGATGGTGACTATTACGAGCTGTTCGATTGAAAAGAGATATGACAGGGATAACTAATGACATTTGTTATCATAACACATTTGGACCGCTTCAGTAATAGTTTTGGGTTTCTTTCCTTCTTCTTCTTCTTAGGATTACTCAACAACATCTTGTCGCTTCCTTGAGGTGAAGTTTTGCACATGGGTAGCTGATGACCTCTCGTAAAGGTTATTGAATTCTGTGTTAGACACAAGTTCTATCCTGTGACAAGAGTACATCTAGGCTTATGTCACTACGGAAGTAAACAAACACAAACTTGCTAATTTAAGGTAAGGTAGTACTACCCAAATTACCTAATTGAATGCTGGAGATGGAAATGATAGCAGTAATGAAAAAGTGAAAAAGGGTGCATTAAGCCGATACTGATAGCCAAATAAATAGCCTTAGCAACTGGTCAGACTTATATTCATTTGGATACCTAGAAAGAAACCTAACTCGTAAAAGATCTTTTAAAAATAATATGATATTGCTGGAAAGTTGAAAGATCTGGTGATCAATTAAAGCATCATAGTCAGCTAGAAGCTTGAAAAGAGTCTCTTGACTTTCTCATCTTGACCTTTTTTGGCTTTTTATTAGCTGCTCGGCTTGTCTCGACTCCATCAAGAAAGGGCTTGTCAGTTGCCTGGATCAGATTGTGCAACAAATGACCTTTAAAACCAGGAAGGCAGAGTGTGTTGGCAAAATTGCTTGACTGAACGTCACCTCCAATGTCCATCCCCAACAAAAAGGCAAGATGTAACAAAAAATCTATAAAGCATGCTAAGACCTGAAAGCAGAGGTATAAAGCCAAAGCAAAGTAAAGATAGAAAGTAAGTAATATCAAGAAAAAAGTGAAAAATATGAGCAAGCTAAAATGCCAAACCAAAAAGTCAAACCAAAAACCAAAGTCAGACCAAGAAAAGCCAAAATAGGAAACTGAAGCCAACTAAAAAGTAAAACTACTAAGCTAAGCTGTGCAAGCTGAAAATAAAGCAATTTAGAATGCCAAACTGAAAAGCAAATCTAAAAGCAAGCAATGAAGCCACTAGGCAAAACTGAAGAGTCAAACTGTAAACCAAGCTTTGAAGCAAGACTATAAAGCAAGCAAAGAGCAAACTGAAGTGCATTGGGACTCTTATAGGACTTCATAATCTAGGGACACCAGCCAATGTCAGACATAAAAGAACATGCATTTTCTGTCTAATAATGGATTGGGTGAGGAGGCTGCCCTCAGGCCAATGGCAGATGACCAGGCAAAAAGGTCAAACCTCTGAATGGTTTTGTTGATCACAATATGACACTCTCTGTTTAGTAGATTTTATGATGCAGTGATTGCAATCAGTGGGGGACTCAAGTCTGTTATAGCAGGATAGGTATAAGTTTGGGGGTTGTTAGGTGCTGGAAGTTGCAGTTGCCTGGATGGAAATCCAGATGCATTGATCTCTGCTGCAGGAAGTGCATGGGATAAGATTGCAATCAGTGGAGGTTTTTCAGAGGAATCACGTGTTTCAGTTATTATTATTATTATATTATATTGGTCTGATTGCTTCAAGGCCCTATTCCTGAAATGTTCTCCTCACATCAATTACATGCTGCTGACAGAGGTACAGCAGTACGACACTCTGAAATATGGAATGAAGGGCCGATGGAAATTGAGACACAATTCTGATAAACGTAAGTCTGAAGTCATCAGCAGAAATCGAACTGTATCTAAGTGCTCTTCCAATTTCTGAGAACTGACCAAATCTTTTGTAATTTTTATGTATTTTTTGCTACAGAAGTCCACAATTATGAAAATAGCTGTAAATTCTGTGGTATTGAGTAAGTGTACAAAAGCCTGTCAAAAGGGTGTGGATTGTCCATATCTATACCTTTCTCACCTCATAAATAAAGCTCATGAACAACAATAACTTGTTTTTGGGTGGTTTTTCCATCCAAGCCTGCCAACCAAACTGTTCTTGTACTTTTAAGCCTACTACAAATGCAGAACTGCTGATCTGATCGGAAAAACGAAGCCAATTTAAGAGAGTCCTTCATGGAATCCACAAGAAATTCAGAATACCTTAATTAGCCACTAGTCCTAATTACCCAAAGTTGTCTTCCTTCTCTGCCTATTTTCTTGAGATTAAAAGACCTTGCAACTTGTAGTATCCAATACTATTCATGTATGCATGCTCCAGAGAGTGCAGTTAATGTACAGATGGTGTACACAATACTACAAATATCTCTGTAGATTCAAGAAAATGTTCTGTTCTTGCTTTTACATATCGTTTGTCACTTCTGTAAAATGTTACTTCATGCAGAAGGGCCCAGTTGCTAATGGAGTGTTTTCCTATCACAGTGACCACTGTACTGTTTTAGGGTCCCCCGTTAAAAAAAACCATCTGGTCCCTAACCAACTTCTTGTCGATATTGTCGTCATGACACTGAGTGATCTAACATGTCAGCATTTTTTACAATAATTATTCACCATAAATAACAAAACTGAGTGATATGTCATCAAAACTTCTGTAGACGTGGCTTTAGAGGGCTTCACGTCTACTTCGAAATTGTTCTTGAACTCCATTCAGCTCATACCAACATTCTAACAAGTCCAATTTCAGTGGCCATTGAGTGATTGAACATTAGTGGAAGTTTGGGTAATTCTTTGGCTGAAATGAAGTTGAAGAAAGAACAATTTTGTATGAGGTGGCTTGCTATAAAAATGCTCACTGCAAGAACAATTATCCTGAAGAGGCAAAAGTGCTCCAAGTCTGACACTGAACATTGTTCCAAACAGAACACTATTTTGACAGTAAATGCATGGCTATCAAGACTCAAGAGACCTTGCAGTATGCATGCACAATGTATACATCACACGGACAATGCCAATGGGCGAGTAGTACATTGCTACATGCATACATGCACGTAAAACAGTTTTTGCAGCATCCTGCAGAATTCCACAGCATTGTTACTCTGCTGTGATGTCAGACAGTGTTTCACTTCTTAGTTTCTTGGGCCTTTCTTTTCATGTGTTCAACCATCTCTAAGAAGGATTTTTCTCTCTACCATTTCTCTGTGGCATTTGGACAAAAAGATTGGGGTCGATATATTTCCATATCATGTTATTTTACAAGATGACTTGGAGTCTTATGCAGAATACCTACAGCCATGATAACCATGGTGAAGGATTGGTTGACTCAGTTCTACATATTGTAAGCATGGCCTTGGGGCTAGTATGGACAACCATGAAATAGGTGGAAGGCCTCACAGCCTTCAGAACAGCATTCAGCACAATGTATTCAGAACTGTCTTCTCCACTTTTATGTGGACTTTAGTAGACCTTTGGGAACGATTTACCCAAGAAATGTGGATGAGTCCTGTCGCTGTCTGGAACTACAGTATACTATAAATTAGTTCATGCAATAAGCGGTCAACCTTTGAGAACGATTTACCCAAGAACTTATGTGGATGAGTCTTGGTGCTGTCTGGAACTCCAGTGTACACTATACACTGGTTTCTGCAATAAGCGTGCAAAATGAGACCCTTCAATATGCTAATGGCTCCTTCTGCCTAAATTTAAATTTGAAAAATTCAAATGGGTAATTGATCCCATTACATGGAAAGACTGCACTTCAATGACACACTCCTGCATTTCTACAGAAGGATGCTGTGTTCTTATCAGAGTGCATAAATATAGAATGTAAAGCTCCAATCATCCATCTACTGTAGGAACGTGGAGGTTGCTTATCTCTGAGATCACTGTACATGACAACACATACACAACACAACCTAAAAAGCCAAAGACAAAATGCTAAAAACATGCAGTCGGAATATTGTACACACAGAGACCTTCTCAAAATCCTGGCATTATTGACCCACTCAGCAGCCAGCAGCACCAACGGAACTGACGTGATGAGTAAGAGACAGGATCTCCAGCACCATTAACAATTCCAGAACATCATCTTCAATTAAAATATCAGTGCAGCACCATCATATGAATTACAGTAGCATCATCAACACTGAATTTCATAGATATTAAAGAGGCTGCAAGGACATTTGACAGTATTGTGACAATCATAGTCAAGGCATGTCATCCAACAACACTGACAGAATGCAACATTGTCATCATAGTCAAAGCATTGTCATATAAGCCATCAACAACTATGACCGTTTAGCACTCAACATCATCATCAGCACTGTGTTCTCATAGATTCAGCAACAACAGCATGGATATGTCACTGACACTAAAGGTATTTCAAGGGAAGTTTCTACAACAACAACACTGCCAGAACAGCAAATATCATCATCACCAAAAGCTTGTCATAGAAGTAGCAAAAGCATTGATGTCAATGTGAACATGATCATTTATCAACACCAAGCAAAATTTACATGGAAGTATCAACAACATACAAGAACCAAAAACATGGACAAATGGGATGTCATCGTTACAGGCAATTTCATTAGTACGAGATTCTTAGGCTCTTTACACACTAAATACGTAGCATTTTTGCTTCATTTGATTGGTTTAGAAACAACAGAACGTCACACAGCTAATATATGAAACGTAGCAAGTATATACATAGCATTGATTCCTCACAGGCAACTGTGAATGACCAGAATCGCATGGTAATGAAATCACCTGTAAAGCATTGTCATAACATCATCAACACTCTAAAAAATGTCGGGACAAAATCGGTTTTTTAGATTCAAAATCGTTTTTTTAAAAACCAAATTTCAATGCATTGAAATTTGGTTTTTCAAAAAACCATTTTGAATCTAAAAAACCAATTTTGTCTGAAATTTTTTAGAGTGAACAACATTGGCACTATTGCAAACATCACCAACATTCTTCAACCAAAAGCAGCTTTTCAATATGGCGTTTAGAGCGTCTGATTTCGATTTACCCCAAAACTGTCCTGTCCTTGTCATCAACTTCATTTTTGCCAAAGCACGCTTGCAGACTTATCCTTAAAGTTTCCTCTATAGTGTGACAAACACCACACAACTTAATTGGTTTTCAAAATCAGACAGTGTTTCACTTCCAAGTTTCTTTGGCCTTTCTTTTCATGTGTTCAACCATCTCTAAGAAGGATTTTTCTCTCTACCATTTCTCTGTGGCATTTGGACAAAAACATTGGGGTCGATATATTTCCATATCATGTTATTTTACAAGATGACATGGAGTCTTATGCAGAATACCTACAGCCATGATATCCATGGTGAAGGATGGGGTGACTCAGCTCTACATATTGTAAGCATGGCCTTGGGGCTAGTATGGACAACCATGAAATAGGTGGAAGGCCTCACAGCATTCAGAACAGCATTCAGCAAAATGTATTCAGAACTGTCTTCTCCACTTTTATGTAGACTTTAGTAGACCTTTGGAAACAATTTTCAAAGAACTTATGTGGATATGTCTTGCGGCTGTCTAGTACTGCAGTATACACTATACACGGGTTCCTGCAACAAGCGTTCAGCATGAGACCCATCAAATTGCATCAATATACCATTGGCTCCTTCTGCCTTAATTTAAATTTGAAGAATTCACATAGATAATTGATCCCATTACATGGAAAGACTGCACTTCAATGACACACTCCTGCATTTCTACAGAAGGATGCTGTGTCCTTATCCTATCCTCATTAGCCTACCAGAGTGCATAAATATAGAATGTAAAGCTCCAATCATCCATCTGCAGTAGGAACTTGGAGGTTGCTCATCACTGAGATTGCTGTATACATGACAACACGTACACAACACAACCCAAAAAGCCAAAGACAAAATGCTAAAAACAGTAGGAATATTGTACACCTAGAGACCTTCTCAAAATCCTGGCATTATTGACCCACTCAGCAGTAGCTCCAACGGAAATGACGTCATGTGTAAGAGACCGGATCTCCAGCACCATTAACGACTCAAGAAACATCACCTTCATTAAAATATCGGTGCAGCACCATCATATGAATCACTGAAGCATCATCAACACTGAATGTCAAAGAATCATAGAGGCTGCAAAGACATTTGACAGTATTGTGACAATCATAGTCAAGGCATGTCATCCAACAACACTGACAGAATGCAACATTGTCATCATATTGTCAAAGCATTGTCATATAATGCATCAACAACTATGACAGTTTGTCACTCAACATTATCATCAGCACCGTGTTCTCATAGATTCAGCAACAGCATTGACAACATGGATATATCACTGACACTAAAGGTATTTCAAGGGAAGTTTCTACAACAACAACACTGCTGGAACAGCAAACATCATCATCACCAAAGCAAAGGCTTGTCATCTAGAAGTAGCAAAACCATTGATGCCAATGTAAACATCATCATTCATCAACACTAGCATAATTTACATGGAAGTATCAACAACATACAAGAACCAAAAACATGGACAAATGGGATGTCATCGTTACAGGCAATTTCATTAGTACGAGATTCTTAGGCTCTTTACACACTAAATACGTAGCATTTTTGCTTCATTTGATTGGTTTAGAAACAACAGAACGTCACACAGCTAATATATGAAACGTAGCAAGTATATACATAGCATTGATTCCTCACAGGCAACTGTGAATGACCAGAATCGCATGGTAATGAAATCACCTGTAAAGCATTGTCATAACATCATCAACACTCTAAAAAATGTCGGGACAAAATCGGTTTTTTAGATTCAAAATTGTTTTTTTAAAAACCAAATTTCAATGCATTGAAATTTGGTTTTTCAAAAAACCATTTTGAATCTAAAAAACCAATTTTGTCTGAAATTTTTTAGAGTGAACAACATTGGCACTATTGCAAACATCACCAACATTCTTCAACCAAAAGCAGCTTTTCAATAAGGCGTGTAGAGCATCTGATTTCGATTTACCCCAAAACTGTCCTGTCCTTGTCATCAACTTCATTTTTGCCAAAGCACGCTTGCAGACTTATCCTTAAAGTTTCCTCTATAGTGTGACAAACACCACACAACTTAATTGGTTTTCAAAATCAGACAGTGTTTCACTTCCAAGTTTCTTTGGCCTTTCTTTTCATGTGTTCAACCATCTCTAAGAAGGATTTTTCTCTACCATTTCTCTGTGGCATTTGGACAAAAACATTGGGGTCGATATATTTCCATATCATGTTATTTTACAAGATGACATGGAGTCTTATGCAGAATACCTACAGCCATGATATCCATGGTGAAGGATGGGGTGACTCAGCTCTACATATTGTAAGCATGGCCTTGGGGCTAGTATGGACAACCATGAAATAGGTGGAAGGCCTCACAGCATTCAGAACAGCATTCAGCAAAATGTATTCAGAACTGTCTTCTCCACTTTTATGTAGACTTTAGTAGACCTTTGGAAACAATTTTCAAAGAACTTATGTGGATATGTCTTGCGGCTGTCTAGTACTGCAGTATACACTATACACGGGTTCCTGCAACAAGCGTTCAGCATGAGACCCATCAAATTGCATCAATACACCATTGGCTCCTTCTGCCTTAATTTAAATTTGAAGAATTCACATAGATAATTGATCCCATTACATGGAAAGACTGCACTTCAATGACACACTCCTGCATTTCTACAGAAGGATGCTGTGTCCTTATCCTATCCTCATTAGCCTACCAGAGTGCATAAATATAGAATGTAAAGCTCCAATCATCCATCTGCAGTAGGAACTTGGAGGTTGCTCATCACTGAGATTGCTGTATACATGACAACACGTACACAACACAACCCAAAAAGCCAAAGACAAAATGCTAAAAACAGTAGGAATATTGTACACCTAGAGACCTTCTCAAAATCCTGGCATTATTGACCCACTCAGCAGTAGCTCCAACGGAAATGACGTCATGTGTAAGAGACCGGATCTCCAGCACCATTAACGACTCAAGAAACATCACCTTCATTAAAATATCGGTGCAGCACCATCATATGAATCACTGAAGCATCATCAACACTGAATGTCAAAGAATCATAGAGGCTGCAAGGACATTTGACAGTATTGTGACAATCATAGTCAAGGCATGTCATCCAACAACACTGACAGAATGCAACATTGTCATCATATAGTCAAAGCATTGTCATATAATGCATCAACAACTATGACAGTTTGTCACTCAACATTATCATCAGCACCGTGTTCTCATAGATTCAGCAACAGCATTGACAACATGGATATATCACTGACACTAAAGGTAGGGAAGTTTCTACAACAACAACACTGCTAGAACAGCAAACATCATCATCACCAAAAGCTTGTCATAGAAGTAGCAAAAGCATTGATGCCAATGTAAACATCATCATTCATCAACACCAGCAAAATCTACATGGAAGTATCACCAACATACAAGAACCAAAAACATGGACAAATGGGATGTCATCGTTACAGGCAATTTCATTAGTACGAGATTCTTAGGCTCTTTACACACTAAATACGTAGCATTTTTGCTTCATTTGATTGGTTTAGAAACAACAGAACGTCACACAGCTAATATATGAAACGTAGCAAGTATATACATAGCATTGATTCCTCACAGGCAACTGTGAATGACCAGAATCGCATGGTAATGAAATCACCTGTAAAGCATTGTCATAACATCATCAACACTCTAAAAAATGTCGGGACAAAATCGGTTTTTTAGATTCAAAATCGTTTTTTTAAAAACCAAATTTCAATGCATTGAAATTTGGTTTTTCAAAAAACCATTTTGAATCTAAAAAACCAATTTTGTCTGAAATTTTTTAGAGTGAACAACATTGGCACTATTGCAAACATCACCAACATTCTTCAACCAAAAGCAGCTTTTCAATAAGGCGTGTAGAGCATCTGATTTCGATTTACCCCAAAACTGTCCTGTCCTTGTCATCAACTTCATTTTTGCCAAAGCACGCTTGCAGACTTATCCTTAAAGTTTCCTCTATAGTGTGACAAACACCACACAACTTAATTGGTTTTCAAAATCAGACAGTGTTTCACTTCCAAGTTTCTTTGGCCTTTCTTTTCATGTGTTCAACCATCTCTAAGAAGGATTTTTCTCTCTACTATTTCTCTGTGGCATTTGGACAAAAACATTGGGGTCGATATATTTCCATATCATGTTATTTTACAAGATGACACGGAGTCTTATGCAGAATACCTACAGCCATGATATCCATGGTGAAGGATGGGGTGACTCAGCTCTACATATTGTAAGCATGGCCTTGGGGCTAGTATGGACAACCATGAAATAGGTGGAAGGCCTCACAGCATTCAGAACAGCATTCAGCAAAATGTATTCAGAACTGTCTTCTCCACTTTTATGTAGACTTTAGTAGACCGTTGGAAACAATTTTCAAAGAACTTATGTGGATATGTCTTGCGGCTGTCTAGTACTGCAGTATACACTATACACGGGTTCCTGCAACAAGCGTTCAGCATGAGACCCATCAATATACCATTGGCTCCTTCTGCCTTAATTTAAATTTGAAGAATTCACATAGATAATTGATCCCATTACATGGAAAGACTGCACTTCAATGACACACTCCTGCATTTCTACAGAAGGATGCTGTGTCCTTATCCTATCCTCATTAGCCTACCAGAGTGCATAAATATAGAATGTAAAGCTCCAATCATCCATCTGCAGTAGGAACTTGGAGGTTGCTCATCACTGAGATTGCTGTATACATGACAACACGTACACAACACAACCCAAAAAGCCAAAGACAAAATGCTAAAAACAGTAGGAATATTGTACACCTAGAGACCTTCTCAAAATCCTGGCATTATTGACCCACTCAGCAGTAGCTCCAACGGAAATGACGTCATGTGTAAGAGACCGGATCTCCAGCACCATTAACGACTCAAGAAACATCACCTTCATTAAAATATCGGTGCAGCACCATCATATGAATCACTGAAGCATCATCAACACTGAATGTCAAAGAATCATAGAGGCTGCAAGGACATTTGACAGTATTGTGACAATCATAGTCAAGGCATGTCATCCAACAACACTGACAGAATGCAACATTGTCATCATATAGTCAAAGCATTGTCATATAATGCATCAACAACTATGACAGTTTGTCACTCAACATTATCATCAGCACCGTGTTCTCATAGATTCAGCAACAGCATTGACAACATGGATATATCACTGACACTAAAGGTAGGGAAGTTTCTACAACAACAACACTGCTAGAACAGCAAACATCATCATCATCAAAAGCTTGTCATAGAAGTAGCAAAAGCATTGATGTCAATGCAAACGTCATCATTCATCAACACCAGCAAAATCTACATGGAAGTATCACCAACATACAAGTACCAAAAACATGGACATATGGGATGTCATCGTTAAAGCATTGTCATAGCATCATCAACAACATTGACACTATTGCAAACATCACCAACATTCTTCAACCAAAAGCAGCTTTTCAATAAGGCGTGTAGAGCATCTGATTTCGATTTACCCCAAAACTGTCCTGTCCTTGTCATCAACTTCATTTTTGCCAAAGCACGCTTGCAGACTTATGTTAAAGTTTCCTGTATAGTGTGACAAACACCACATAATTTAATTGCTTCTCAAAATCTGGATGGTTTGTGACACGTGTATTTTTGCAATATATCCAGAAAGGAGTTGACATCAAGCAAATGGCTGTTGGTTTTTAAAATATTTTCAAACAAAAAGTATAACTAAATATACTGGGCCTATAATTTTTGTATTAAATACAATACAATACAATACAAAAATTCCTACTGATCACTTTTCCTAGCAGTACAGTATTGCATGTCTGACATAACTTTTCTAATTAGGTGTGATTATTCCCCTACATACAGAGTGCTGGTTAATGGATATATGCCATCATGCTTAAGGACTTTTTATACATGGCCGGCCTATTCAAATATGTGCATGCAAATAAGGTACTTCGAAAAATTCTTGTGGGTTCAATGAAGGATTCTCTCAAATTGGTTTCATTTTCCTAGATCAGATCAGTTGTTCCGCATTAGTAATGTGTTTAAAAGTACAAGAACAGTTTGGTTAGTAGAATGGTTGGTATATAAAGCCGTAAAATGCACATTCTTGATGTTCAGGAGATTGACTGATGAGGTGAACACAACAGTGAATTTGACTCTTCAGCCAATCAATATTTCAAAAGGTTGCCAAACAATAAATTGCTTTAAGATCATTTTCTATTCAGAGAGCGGCTTGGAAGTAACTGGAAGACATGAATTGTCAGAAATTAGCAAAATAGTTTTCGAAACATATGACAATCAGAAGAATATGACCATACAGTGACGAAATTATGAGTTGCCAAGAGCACTCCGATTTGCTGTGTGCATTCCGATTTCCAATGCAAAGAATAAAACTATATTTCATGAATTTATTGCTTATAATTGATCTGCATTTTACAACCTGAAGCATGTGGTCTTACCTAAAAATTCAACGCGATATTGATTTTTGCTTGCATTCAGTGATACTCTGATTGTCTATAGAATATATTCATCACTTCTGTAATATCTAAATCTTTTAATTTGATTTTGGTTCTGGTAATTTCTTTTCAGAGGTCTATCAATTTGTTACCATATTAATGCATTCACATTATGTTGCTTTGACTTTGTGATTTGGAAAACATATTTCAATTTTTAAAGAGTTTCTGTGAGAGAAACAGGATCAAACTACTTACTTTTCAACGATTTCCCATGACTATTGTCATGTTTGGCCTATCCAATATTTTAATTTTATTTATAATTATCAGCCAGGCAAGGAGAGATGGGAAAAAATTAATAATGTTTTATAATCATTATTAGTTATTTTAATTGGTAACTTCTGATGAAATTGTGTCTTCTATTTCATTTTGGTATAACAAATGATGCAACAGCATAAGGGGAGGTTCTGCTCCTAAACATAAAAGAGAAATAAGTATGTTGTTACCTTTGCTCTTTATATCTGTTTCGTTCAGTATTTCATCTTGTGGTGTGGGCATAGCAATGCATCAGCAGTGTGACAAATGGACCATCATACTGAACAAACATTGAGAGGGTTCTGACAAAAAATGAACATGGCCTGGAGAAATAAATTGAGACAGTGTCTGACAGTTAGAGCCAGACAAAAAGTTCATTAGTGTGATTTGTTGTTTGTTTCCCCTTTCCTTTTTTATGCTTTTTGTCTCCTTCTTTCTTCTACTTTGTCCTTGCTGTTATGCTGTTCATGCAAAAAAGCAAAGCATGCAATAAATGTCTTCAGACTTCACAGCATCCACTTGCCATTTAAAAATTCTGCTATAAAAACAGCTTCTTAGACTTACTGCACACTGAATAGCAAGCACTATTGGAAATATGGTGTCATTAATCAACCTGACATTCCTAGAAACAGCTTTCATGGGCCTACTGTAAATTATCTTTTAGAAGTACTGGTGAATTATCATTTCTCAACTTGAAGTGATTTCTGGGTGGTTGGTCATTCTGGTGGCTGTTGATATTTCTTTGTTCAATTCATGGAAAATGTAAAGCATATATAGGCCGATGATCCCGCCGATCCAGTCTTAAAAATTAAGTGATGAAAATTAACTTTATTTCTCTGTAGCCCTCATACCTCTTGAAAAGATGACATTTAGGTCATTCGATTTACTTGCATCAGCGGATATTAAAGTCTTGTAAAATGCATAAAAATTACATGCATGCTACAAAATCATGTCTTTGCTCATGATGTAGGCCCTATCATGCTGCATGCGATTTAAAAATCTGATAAAAAGCGTAGTTTTTATCCGGTCTGCAGCACTCGTAGCTCTTGGACATCAGTGTCATTAATCACCAGCCATCTCCAGATTCAGCCACCCCATGACTTATGATCCTCCCACCATTAACCTTGGCACCTCAGCCTCTTTTTATGATACATTAAGCAAAGGCCGACGTGCTTTGAAAATAAAAATAAACAGGTACGCCTGGAGTTTGCTCCCATGAATCATTTCCTGGCCTGATCTGTCTTCCTGGCTTTTTATGGGCAGACACTGCCAGACAGTATTGGACCATATGGATAGCATTCGATAGCAACACAAGTTTTGTTTCTTTTCGCACCGTTTTTTGAAAATCAATTTCCATCTTTACTAAAAAGAGGTTGTGACTTTTGTCACATAACAATTTTTTAGGGAGAGTCGGGGAACACAATTTATTGGAATATCTGTTTAATTTAGCGACATTCGGAGACTTTAGTTAAAATTTACCATGCACTATGGCAGCATATAATTATATACAAAAAATTATGAGAGAGTTCATGCAGAATCATAGATAGATGAGATTTATCCTGTATATATTGTGTGACTTCTCGCCTCCTTTTCCCCTACACTGTAAATTTTGTAAAACCAGCTGCGTCTCTTTAATGGCAGTTACCGTAATGGACAAAAATTTGCCATTTTACGATAGAAAACCATTATTTTTACAGCAGGTATAGTTGTTTACAGTAACTGCCACAAAAGTAACGGGAGCTGGTTTTACAATGTAACATGGTAGTTTTATTGAAATGTACTGGTACAGCATATGTAATACAAAGCAAAGAGAAAAGAAAAATACAGGTAAACATATAGTAAAAGAGACAGAAATACAAGTACAGCAATAGTAAGCATTCGTAATTCAAAAAAATTTGCTTGGATCATACAATTTGTGAAATCAACACCAAGGGACCAGTTTAGGTGAACCTGACCTGAGCATGAACTGAACGTGGTGCTCACTGAGGGGCATAGGCAATCTGCAGCTTCAATCTATGGCTGAATCATTCTGCATGCATATCACTGGGGCCAGTGGGAGCCTTGTCTGACTCCGTGCCATTCTCCAAGGTCAAAGGTCAAGGTCATCAGTTCCAGTTGCTCAATTGATGACCTTGCATGAAAACCAGCTGCCAAAAGGCAATGCTTGAGTGCTGGTTTGCATGCATGGTGGTTCCTACTGCTAGATCTAGTACAATGGGTTGTATTGGATGCAGGTACCAACAATTAAGGTGGATGCAGTACAAAGCACTGCTTGCAGGTATCAGAACTAAGAGCTCTAACGTGGACTTTTAGTCATTAGTCTTTTAGTGAAGTCAGATCAGAAGAATTAGTGACTCATTGGCAGTATTTGTTTGTCGTAAAAAAGAATTGCTCTGTTTTGAACACCGAGGTAATGCATGAGCACTTGCTTGCGTGCATGACACGATGCACGTCGCTTCACCAGTAAGATGAAAGCAATACAAATATGTGAACTGATTAAAACGATCCACACTATTTGTAGGCCTAGAGTAGGCCTAAGTGGCACCACAATTACATTTATTACACAAAAGCAGAGAACACAAATGCAGACCCCAGAAATAAAAGATAATCATCTTCTGAGACTCAACCTCTCCACAATATGCAACATGATGCTGCACAAAGTTACACTTCATTCCACACATTTACCTGGATGAGCAACCACATCCTGCGAGCAACCTCTCCATGTCCGCAGAATGGAATGTTGTTTGTCACTGGAACAACTGTGTCATTTGACAAGCATCAAAATATGCATTAACCTTCTGGGTCAAATTCAGGCAGTAAAAGCAAACTCATTGTCCAATCACAGGGTTAGATTGGTCTGTAGAGCACTGGAATGCAATCGCTGGGTCCCGGGTTGGATTCTCACTCTTGCGGGCTTATCTGGACTTTTGTTGGACAGCAGTTTCAATCATCCTTTGCCTCATTGCTCTGTCCTTCTCCTGTCCTGATTAGCCTACCGAGTGGATAAATACAGGACGTAAGGCCCAAATCATCCATCCAACCTTCCACTCATCGCGGAATCGACCAAGATGTGCCTGACCGCCATCACGTGTTTCCCATATTACGTGATTAATGATCATGACGTCACAAATGACTTGTGGTTTGTCTGGAAGGCTTTGGCATGGCAAGCAAGATCAGGTGAAAAAGTGCAGTTTAATTTCCAGAGAGCTGGCAGTGGCCTTCCCCAAGCCTCAGGTTTAAACTGGCAAGCAGCAAGCGTTTCAAGGTGTTTGCCCACAATTACTCATTGTCCCTTTAAACCTGCAGAGCTCTCCGTCTAGCAAATCTGAATTAATGTTTCACAATCCCTTCAGGCTCAGAACATGGAATAGGAGGACAAACCAGTGGTGATATACTGACCTTACGGTTGTTGTTGGGACCTGGATTTGATTTCAGCCCAGTGACTCCTATCCGCGTGTCCATTGCGGAATGCTAGAAAATAGTGTGAATCAAATTTGTCCATGAATTTGGACAAGACCTAGGCCTAATTGTCATAACATAACCATTATTTTAAAAAGAAAGACAAAAGTGATGTGTCTTTACTTCTGTTAGACCTACATTTCACCTCCACTACAACATCACCAAAGGACATTTGAATGGTAATTTTTAAGGTAGTGGGCCTATACTATTTCTGGCACCATGCTACTGTGATCAACTGCATGAACAATCACTGAACATGCAATTGCCTCATTCATTAATCACTTGCACTAGATGAACAACCCTGCAAATACATTTGTCATCTGCACTCTAAAAACAAGTGTTTAAGAAACAACACTAAAATAAACACTTTTTTGTTACACTTAATAAACGCGTGAAAGTGTTTATGATTTTTAACACATTAAAGTGTTTTTGATTTTAAACACATTTAAGTGTCTTTGATTATAAACACAAAAACGCTTTAATAGCTTGTTACACTTTATTAACACTAAAAAGTGTTTATAACAATAAAAGTGTTTGATCTTAAACACTCGATGTTTTTCCAGGATGACTGCAGAGAAGGTGTTTATCATATTAAAGTGTTAAACAAAAAGCGTTTATAATTAAACACTCTGGTGTTGCAGAATCAACACATTGTTAATGTACATAACAATACCAGTTGTTCAGCTGCTTTCTGAATAAATAACATGGTTACAATAGTGAAATCAAGTAACAATTTATAAAAAACAGTACAAATGAAAATAGATTTAATTGAATTTAAATACTTCATAATATTATGTAATTAAACTAACTATCCACATTAATTTCAAAAGTCTACTTGTTATAACCAGATGATGACTGCTAATATTAATGATGGAAGGATGGGCGGGTGGTTTGGGCTTTACGTCCTGTATTTCTGCACTCGATAGGCTACCAAGTGAAGAGGTCACAGCAATGACGCAAATGTTAATTGAAATAGCTATGCAACATAGGCCCATGTGGCCCGACAAGAGCTGGATTCAAACCCTGGACCAGGCAATTACTAATGCTACTTAATTTATTTATGCAAAAAAAAAAACTGGATGGTATACATTTCTCATATAACACATATGATTTGTGCCTGCCCTCCCTCGAAAGTGCATAAGTGGGCTGTCCTCGCTTTTTGTTTTTTTTAATTTCAGGGTGAAGTGGGGAAATCACCTTTGACCCCTCTTCTTTTCTAAAACTTTCATATTTATGAAAAATGTGCATTTTAATGCATGGGATGATGGAATGGATTAACCATTGAAACTTACATTCTTTTATTTGACACTTTCAAGCCACCATTAGATAATAAGTCATCAAAGTGGCTAGATTTGCTTTAAAGTTCAGGATAATTTAGCCCCTTTTGAAACCCGATGAAAAATGACAAGAAAATAGATAATTCATGTACATATTTTATTCTTCAATTGAGCACTGACACTGACGGATATATTCAACCATTGTGTAAGTATACCATAAAACCTTGCAAGATTCTCAAAGAAATTTAACAACTGAATCATATTCACAATCAACTAGTTTTTCATATTGTGAATACTGCATTTGAATTTCCCCCCATCTTACCCTATTGTGATGAAAAACAGAAGACCCTTCGTAAGTACATTGGTGTACAGTCAAAATCTTACCATGTCATCATTTTGTCTGAATTTTAATGGTATCCCGTTACTCCATGTGATAATCCATATCATTGATGTAATGCCATTCAAAAATGTTTTGATTCTCAATGCAATCCATTTAGGGGTTGCAGAAAAAGTACAAGTTCTCATATAACAGTCAAATTTCTTTTAATATCACTTTAGATGTGTTTCTTTGAAAATGGGTATGACTATTTTAGAATACAACCAAATGACTGTTTTAACATTCAAGAAGCTGTCCAAATATTACTGGATAGTCAAGGTCCTTACACAAGAAGTGCATTGTCTCTGTAAAAGCTTCAAATATGATTGCGACAATGAATGTCCCTCAGCAACGGTATAAATCCATAAATTTCAGAAAGCGAATGGAGTGCAAAAATTCGGAATAATATGTTTCCAGATTGAGGAACCTTCTTCAATGTTACGTCATAGCGGGGAGGGAATCCGTAAGAATCGTGCACTTGGTGACAAGTTTTTGCAATTTGGCATGGTGTTTTATATGACTAAAGAGTTTTCAAAAACCACCGCATACAAAGTGGGAGTCCCCCCTGGTGGCCGGTATGCACAAAATCCAATATGGCCGCCGTGAAAAACAAAAAACGCCATAACTTTGTCACTATTTGTTCTATATTCAAGTGCAATACCTCTTTTCCAATATTTTTGATGATGCCAAATCTGTTTCTGAGTTTAATTTGGTTGTAGAATGTGATTTTAGCGGTCTCTGATACAGCCCTAGGTGATTTTTTGAATTTTTTTTTTTTCTGTTAAAGCTTCAACATTTTTTGGGAAATATTTAAATATGAAATTCAATCCAATTTGGAGATTATTTCATCAGACTTGAAGGTAAGGTCCTACCTACAACCTGTCTTGATTAAATGGTGTCTTATCTTCTTAATCTTCTTGAATAACTCAATAAAATGACAAACCGCTGCAACATGTTTTGATGATCATTGCATAATGTACAATGATGATAATTAAAATATTGTAGTATAACTCCCACAAAGGCCTTAACTCTTTTTAGATAAGTAAACCATTACTAAACTTATTGACATTGCAACTATTGAATTATACTCGACTAAATGTAGCACATCTGAAGTCAACATTCGTTCGAGTCGAAATGCCAAAACTATTAGAAATGGCATGAAACCTCAAGGTGGTAAGAGTTGAAGAAAATGGTAGCTAGTGATCAAAGACTTGCGTTAAAAAATAAATTATTAGTGCTGCATGGCTAATCAGAAAATTGTCTACTACACTTCTGTTTTGTATGATGGCAGTCAATAACAAGATAAAATGGGCCATGAAACAAGAACCTTCATGATGCAGTTCAGACCACTTCCCATGCATTAAAACAGGGAAGTGCAAGCAGCTGGTTTTGCTGCACTTGCTCTTGCATCAACATGCTACTGTATATCTACCATGAAGTTATAGAGAAAAATTTAATGCTTGTGCCAAATCTGACAAGTCAGTCCAGGGATCTGCTATCTCGATTTGGCACATGTCCAGCTCACCCACCAGGAATGGTCATTGCTGAGTGACTGCTTTCAGATGAATATTGCAAAAAGTTGTGTCTACTTCAAATGCAACAAGAAAGAGTCAACTTATAAAAACTTGCCTTCTTACCTTTGGGGACAGACAGACAGACAGACAAAACATTTATTCATAGTGAAAAGCCATACATGAAAAGACTATTATACAATATACAATAATTTATATATATACACAATTATATGATTCATATATTGACTCCACACTATGGGGAGACCTCTCTAAGGCAAAGAAGCCGCTATCTAGAGGCCACCCCATATTTGCTGATTGGATATCATGGTATGCTTGGAGGGCTTTCCTGAAGTCATCCTGACATGTTTTAGCATTAATCCAAGACTCATTAATCCAAGATTCAGCATGTGACTAAATTGTACCTCAGCGCACACAAGTAATAGCTGGGGAGACTGTATCCCTCTTTGCTGTTCATAAGTAAAACTCCATATACCAGCTATTACTTGTGTGCGCTGAGGTACAATTTAGTCACATGCTGAATCTTGGATTAATGAGTCTTGGATTAATGCTAAAACATGTCAGGATGACTTCAGGAAAGCCTTCCAAGCATACCATGATATCCAATCAGCAAATATCATGACATGCAATAATCCAAGCACTGTGACATATTGAGATTTCAGGCTTAGATATCTAAGGTTCGCCATGCCAAACCTTATAAACAGTTTAAATTGGCCAAATTATTGAAGAAGTATTGGTAGTACCATAACACTGTCATTCAAAAGACTGACAAGGGCCTTTGCATGGCCTTGCTAAACAACATGATGTAAGTGCATCATTGGGAGTGTCGGCCTCTTCCGGCTCACAGGGTGATAAAACACTTATAAATTAATTGGTGCTCAGGACAGGACAAGCTTGACCACTACTGTTGATAACAATGCAGAATCAGATTTATTCTGGCTCTTTGCTCACAAAATGCAAGAAGCCTTCCTTGTGACTGTCCTTCAAGACCTTCAGCTATGATTGAACTATTTTGGTGCTGAGGAAACTTAAGGAAGACTTTGATTTTCTGATGTTATCCCCAGTTGGTACATGTCCTGGACCCTTGAGTCTTTGTAGGCGTCCCACTGAACCACGATCCATCTACTCAGGATGTGCTGTTTAACACCAAGCTCCACATGTAAGGTAATAACTTCCTTTGTCTATACTTAATACTTTTTTATGCCAAGGTTTCACAAAGTAAACCTCTTCTGCCATATGTGACAGTGCCACAGTAGTCTTTTTCCTGCAGCATAGCAACCAGCATCAGGCATACCTGGAGGACAATACAGTGCAGCAGATTTAGTCCCAGACTAACATTTACTGTGTACTGATTAGGATGGAGTCTCTCATGCCTGAAGAACTCATCAATGTCAGCTACTTTCTTAAACTCTTCAACTGCCCTGAGGACTTCCGGCTTTGACTGCTCAGTCATTACTTCTCTTCCTGTTGTCCATAACGATCCTTTGCTCTTCCGTCCTCTTTCCAAACTTGATGCAATGCTCGACACTAGACAAGGACCATGAGAGAGAACTTCTTCTCACAATGCTAGACGACAAATACATCTTCCATGAAGGCCTGTTGGACTGAGGGGTACATATTTGGAAGTTGGTGCTATATCACACGCAAGGACAGACATCCACCCTGCATATTTTGTGTCTCCAAACATGAATCAAGGAGAGAGTCCACTGCACGATTGTAGGAAGGTAGGCCACTTGCTGGATGGCTGGCCACTGGCTGTGATGAGAAGGTAATATCCCACCATAGACAAGTGAGAGATTGGTGGGCTATCAAGTACAACTTTCCCTTAGAATTCACTTCTGCTAGCTCAGACAACGCCAAGAGGTTTGTGAAAGAGTGAGAGAAATAATATTATTAGAGAAGCAAATTGTCAAACCTTTGGTCTTTATCTCCTCAATGTTGCTTTGAAACATCACTGACATTACTAACTTCTTATGTGCATAACATGGGCTGTAAAATTCCATGACTTGGACCAGTCTAGATTTACAAACTTCATGGCATTCTTCAATACAAGTATCTCACAAAATAGAGGAAAACTGTACAACCGCCATTTGACTGACATCATCTGACTGATTATGAGAAAATAAGCCAGAATATGTAATGCACATCTTGGAACATTACTTGATTAAAAGCAAGGACTCATTTGACATGGTTAATGGAACATGAATGCATACTGGCTTCTCTTAACCATTTAAACCCACATATTCACCACCATTAGTCACAAAAGACAATTTTTACAAGTTTGATTGAGTCATCTGCCATGTGAATGACCAGAGAAGAGGTGGTTCTTCAATTTCCAATTTTTCTAGTTAAGCCTGTATATATTGTCCCACATAGAATTGACCCAGGACACACTGGTATTGATATGAATTAACAAGTCTCAATCATGATTGTTGTGATTGATCAGTAGTTCTGAGTAATATCAATATCCTATTGATGTAATTTGTTTCACCCTTAAGATTCACGCTTGAAAAGATATATACATTAAAAAGTGTAAAAGATATATGTTATCAAACATTAACCAGTGTATGAGATAGCCAAGAGTTATATGAACTGGTGTATATAATTCTCACAGTAACATATTTATAAAACAAAGGTACATTAGTAATTTTCAAGCCTCTGATGTACATAAAGGGTTGTTAAATGTGCATTAAAATTGGCATACAAGCAACTTTTGGGCCCTGTGCACACTAAATGGGACGGTATCCAATCTTCCAGGAACTACACAATTAAGCATATGTTCATCCCATAACTTTCCATGACAATAATGAGTGAGGACAATAAGTTGTTAAGTCAAATGCTAGTCAGATATTCGTGACAAATTCCAAAATACACTAAATACCAAGAGACGTCATTTTCGCAACTTATTGCAGCCATACACAGTGACTTTGACACTGAAATTCACATTTGAGCTACAAAATAACACCAAAAACACATTTTCCTTTATCAAAATAGTGGAAAATGATGTATTACACATTAAAATAGAACAAATAGTGACCGAGATATGGTGTTTTTCATGTTTCGCGGCGGCCATTTTGGATTTTGTGCATACCAACCACCAGGGGGGTGTCTCACTTTGTATGCGGTGATTTTTGAAACCCCTTTGGTCATATAAACCCCCATGCCAAATTTCAAAAACTTGTCACCAAGTGCACAATTCATGGAGATTCTGACGGATTCCCTCCCCGCTATAATAAAAGACGTAAAGCCCCAATCATCCATCCATCCATAAAGCTATATATGATTTGAGATGGAATGGTTTAGTCCTGAATGCAATTCTCCTGCCTGTTTCTTTTTTTAGCTGTGTTTTGCCCTGTCTCATGTGATTCGGTGGCTATTGACAATGATGAAAATGCCTCCAGCGCGTGACAATTTCAAATGTTTTGCAGATTCACGTACATGGTGCTTCATGTCAGAGACACAATTAGTCCTGCTCTACAAAATGTTGGGACTTGTATGTACATTTTGTGTCGATGTCAATTTTAGACTCACACATGTAGTGGCATGACAGTGGTGATGTTGTTACATGAAGCCTGCATCAACTACATCAGTCGACACAGGCTTTTCATTTTGTAAATTTTGTACATTTGTGTTTGGACATGACGTTGGGACATGTGGTGCCTGTAGTGGTAGTATAGATGCAATGGGACAGGATGGGAATAAAATGTACACATGGAGCTACAAGGGCAGACTGACCGACAAAAAAAAATGTATTATTTCATCTTCCGTTACAGAGAGATTGTCCATAATTTCCCCCCTTCGCATCAATGCGGCATCATACCATGTTGGATGCAGTCATTTCAAAATACATTGGAACATAAAAATTTGATATATTTGCAAAATTAATAAGGCCTATTTCATTGTTCCCTTTATATTCCACTGTCTTAACACCAACATTACTAATTTGTCTTTTCTATTTGATTATATTTTATCTGTCTCTGTAGTCTGTATTCACAATGGTTATTTGTGATGCTCACACTGCTCAGTTGCTGTGGCATGACAATCCCATCCTGGTCACAAGAAAACAATATATGTAGAAGTCCTGATTCAATTTACTTATTTACCAAACATTCAGGATCCAGACTGAGGATCCACTGAATTTGCAGACACTGGTAATAATAACTAATGACTTGACCTGCATTTCACATCCTTACATATATCCCTGAGCAGAACCCAATAAAAGGCCTAATTTCCTGGATTTGTACAATGCATGCCATGCAATAAAGTGCAATAAACTAGAGGTCTGTAAACCTACAGTGTGAAATGTTTCTGTTGTTTTGCAATCCTTATCTGTTGAGAGTAATGTCTCAACATCAAAATGCCTGGAAAGTAGTACCCTCTCGCTGTTCCAATGCCAGGTTTGATTCCATCAGGAGACAAGAATGTTGACCCGAAATATATTTCGATTAACCATTTCCTGATCAGCATTGATCGCTTTGGCCTATATTTGGACAGTGTGTTGAAATATGGGTATGTATACGTGGCATTATTCTTATCCTATTCCCAAAATGCCTGGTCCAGGGTTCAAACCCGGGTCTGGTCAGGTCACCTTGACTTTTGTTTGACAGGAGTTTCAGTCATCCTTTGACTCTCAGATGTGTCCTTCTCCTTGATTAGCCCATAAAGTGCTTAAATACAGGATGT
The DNA here is from genome assembly GCA_026936325.1 of Platynereis dumerilii. Taxonomy (NCBI): domain Eukaryota; kingdom Metazoa; phylum Annelida; class Polychaeta; order Phyllodocida; family Nereididae; genus Platynereis; species Platynereis dumerilii. The sequence continues at coordinate 79,403,884 of JAPTHN010000001.1, read as the reverse complement.
AAAGCCCAAATCACCCCTCCATCCATTAATCTATCATCCCTATCTATCCCTTAATCAATCCATCCTCCATTCAATTTCCAAGTGGGAGTATTAAACTGCGACTAAATCTACAGAAGATGTCTTGAGACCTTTAGCACTGCCACTTGTGACCTATAGATATCTGTTCTATATTTGGCATCAGACACTCCCATTCTCGTAGAACTCCTACAAGAAGCTGTAGAAGCAAAAAGCAACTGACAGAAAACAGTAATTCTTAATGCTATAAAAACTACAGCAGATCAAGGTTCAAAAGCTGACTGTCTGAATACTCTTGAAAGCAGTTCTGGTCTGTGTCTACAAATCTCTATCCACACTCCAGATACTTCTGTTTTTCTGATTATTTTTTGCCAGAATTAGATGCTGCAAGGAGTCAATTTCATGCAGCTTGAAGCCACTGAAGCCATACTACAGCTGCACTCTAAAAAAATTCGGGACGAAACTGGTTTTTTTAAATCAAAAATGGTTTTTTGAAAGATTAAAATTGGTTTTTGCATGGAAGTTTGGTTTTTCAAAAAAAACGTTTTCCACTTAAAAAAACCAATTTTGTCCCTAATATTTTTAGAGTGTGGTAAGGTTATACTATGCCATCCTCTTCAAACATCCAGAGAATCAAGTTCAGAAAAAATATAATTTTTTTTATCCAGTTGGCTCCTGTGAGGAGTCTTTCCATAAGCAACCTCTTTGTGACGTACAGCCTTTTCTCTCAAATAGTTCTATTGCACAAAATGAAATTACCTTGAACTCCCACAACGAACCTCTTCATATCTGCAGAAGGGACATTGTTTGCCACAAAGGATACCGCAACCTAATTCACCCACAACCATCCAGGACAATACAGCTGTATATTTCCACAAACCCTAATTGGAAAGAGATGGAAGACTAGCCCAAAAACCAATCATGGTTTTTTTATATTTGATTTATTTTTAGAATACTATTTGTCACATAAATGCTACCTGAATATGTATCAGTTTCATCATCCAGTCAGTGAAAACTTTCCTCCTACTATGTATCATATCTGTTTGTTTAAAGAATTATATACATTTTGCGGCAACAGTTTGTGACTCAAGTATAGTAGAGAGAGAAACTTCCCATGGTGGGCTGCGATAGCTTGTAGGAATAATCGTATTACCTCAGGTGATCGCCTTTAAAATTGCAAACAGTGTGATAAACAAGTTTATATCAGTTACAAACTTCCAACCTTGCCAAGCTCCAACAATGTAGCAAAAACCATTTGCCTTGTAGAAGTAAACTATACATCAAGTACATCATCATTCCAACATTCAAGATATTGCGCTGCAAGTTTGGATCTCACAAACAGCTTCTTCTCCGAAAATAAGATTTTTCTGTAGATGTACTGTCTGCGTTATACTTTAAGTCCACCTTGTTATCTCAGAACGTTATCTTTTCCTCTCTTTATAATTTCTTTCTTTTTGTTCCATTTCTATTTTTTATATCTCCCCTTTCTTGCTCAATCCATTAAGAAACCAACAGCTCTGCACACAGTGTCCAGACGAAGCCACATCAGACCTGTAACCTTTACTTTCATGTCCTTACTTGCAAGTTGAGGGACAAAGTGTCTTCAACACAAAGCCATCCATCTTCCTCTGTGACAAGTCCACATCTCGTTTTATCATCTGCCCTTTTGTGTCTTCAGATTTTGGTGATTTAGCATAATTTTGCATACTCTTCTTTGGAGGCTGGTAGAGGGTAGTGACCATAACTCTCAAAGTAGCCGTTGACATTTACTTGAAATGTACGAAATGCACTATTCTAAAGATCCATTCTCCAGTTTGAAACATACTATTTTAGCTTTATGTGATTGACTCTTTTATGAATTACAGCCTTCCATGTAAAATGAAAAGGTATGCAGCAAGTTGGAAAACATACCTTTCTCCAACCTTATTAGCATAGCAGTTCATCTCTGTCTTAAGCAATTTATAATTCAATCAGTACACCACTAATAGTATGTTCTTTTACATGGGCACTCCAAAAATGTTTTTTACCATTTGCTAAATCTCCTGCAGTTGGAGTGTATGTCACATTGTGGAAGTCTTTGAATGGTGTGATAAACAAAGATCATAACAATTACAAACTTGCCCATGGTCCAAAATTTAAACAAAAATCACAATTATGTACATATATGAGTAAACTGCATTATCATTTACAACGTTTGATGTCTTATTCTTCCGCCGAATAGGTAAGATGTAACAAACAGCTTCTTCAGAGAAAAAAGTTTTTTGACACAAAATAAGATTTTTCTGTAGATGTATACTGTCTGCGTTATACTTTAGTCCACCTTGTTATCTCAAAACGTTATCTTTTCCTTTCTTTATCATTTATTTCTTTTTGTTTCATTTTTGTTTTTTTAATATCTTCCCTTTCTTGCTCAATCCATTAAGAAACCAACAGCTCTGCACACAGTGTCCAGACGAAGCCACATCAGACCTGTAACCTTTACTTTCATGTCCTTACTTGCAAGTTGAGGGACAAAGTGTCTTCAACACAAAGCCATCCATCTTCCTGTGTGACAAGTCCACATCTCGTTTTATCATCTGCTTTTTTGTGTCTTCAGATTTTGGTGATTTAGCATAATTTTGCATACTTTCTGTTGAGGCTGGTGGATGCTGAAGGACCATACAGGTGTATATCATATATAAGGCTCAATATGTAGTAAACTGTATCTGTGGTAATCTTTGTCAAGACAAAATGTATCAGCCTTGACAGTGTCAATGCGATTGGGCAAATGCAGCAAAATGCCATATGGATCAACATCTTCGCTGAACACTACCATCCCTTTCATTTTCCGTCATTTGATTAAATCTCCAGCAGTTAGGTTGTTATGCCACATTGTGATAGTCTTTGAATATTGTGATAAACAAATCATGTCAGTGAGAAAACTTGCATGCAAAACTGGCCAAGCTCCAACAATTTCAATTTAGCAAAAGAATTTGCTACACATTCGTAAATTGAATATTTCAACAACTTTGGTGACCTTCAATGTCTCATTCTTGTGCCGTCTAGTTTTGATGGTATCTCACTCAATAATTTAAGCTGACTCAAAATTCAAATTTTACGGTGTACAAGGCTCACTGTATCTGGAGGAATCTTCGTCAACACACTTTGTGATAAACGATGGGAAGTTTTTTTCCCACTTGACAAATGTACATTTGCCTTGATGGTGTCGATGCGATTTAGGATATTTATAATTTTGCATACTCTTTGTTGATGCTGGTGGAAACTTAAGGACCGCATAAGGCTTAGTAACATGAAGAACAATTACAAAAACAAATACCCAAACCTACATTGCAGATTCTGCTCAAACACCACGGAAACTCAACAACACATACTAGAAGAATGCACAGCCATCAACAGAAGAACAATCCCGACAACAACAACAGAAGAAATCTTCTCAGAAAACAAAGAAAGCCTCAAACAAACAAGTGAAAAACTAATCAAAGTAATCAACCACCTCAACACAACACCATAACCTAGTACCACTATCTCTCTTTCAGGAGACAGTAACCCACTGGATGTGGGAAAGTACACAAAGAAGAGAAGAAGAAGAATGTTCGTAGAGAGAGAGACAATTTGTTTTATTTGGCAAACCTTATTTATGAGCTACAGTGTTGTTTTTGAAAGCAAGTGTACAGGTTTTACCACAACGAATTCATTTGGTCAGCAATAAGTTTTAAAAGCAATAGATGAGCCAGGACACCAAAAACACTATTGCTTGTAAGTATATCTCTGGGAATCTTCCTCAACATACCTTGACAAAATGTATCGGCCTTGACGGTGTTGATGCAATTGAGCAACCGCAGAGAATTGACTTTTGGATCAGTATTACAACTGATCAAATCCATCCCTTTGATCTGGCAGGCAGGTTCTTTTATAACGATTTTTTTATGTCTTTGCTTCTTCTTTTTTTCTTGCATTTGTACTGCTGTCAATAACCATCAGCCACAACATGAGTCTATCTTGGCACGGAATGTGCAACATTGCAGTAGGAGGTGATGTGCTTTGAATGACTTCCAATATCAGTCTATATATAATTGATTTCTTATGCATTTATAGGTATGTAGTGCAATTGCTATATATATATATATATACATTTACAAAAGTACATGTGTAGGGCTTGTAATATATGCTGGAGCTTTTTCTGTTCTAAAGGGTATTTCACTTATTCGGTGTCTTATGGGATAGAATTTTTGCAGAGATTGTTTTAGTCTTACATATATATGTAGAATACATACATTATTGTTATGTCAAAAATATTGATTTGAAGAGGTCCCTATCTTTTGTTAGATATTTAAGTTTACCATCCCCATGCGATACGATGACCGATGCTATAAATCGATCGTTGTGACGAATGAAGAGTCTTGTAGAATCGGGTCGTTGTTCTTGTGACCTGCATGGTCTTGTAATGACTATACATTAGTTTATTGCTGAGAGTATACATCGCTCTATTTTTGGCACCATTCTCTTTATTTGGTGTCTTTCAGCTTTTTTCGATAATATAGAAGTATAGCTACAGGTCAGTTAAGGATAATGTTTACTACCCTTCAAGATTACCGGAACACTTTGACAATATGGTGGTCAATACGGCCTGTAATCAATACCATATACTTACCGGAAACTACGAAACTGAGCAAATATAGTATATATGCCCTGTATTCAGAACTCTACGAGTGCAGCGGATCCTCAAGCATATAGTGCGGGGGCATCCATTCGTGAGATTGGCGGAACGAGAATGCTTGGCATCATCCCAATGGACCCTTCCCGGGAGAAGGTTTATTGATCTATATACGTGCTCCCTGTCTTATTCCTATTGATCTGTCGGGGATTACAACCTTCTCGGGTCAGAAACATTGCCAGCTCCATTGTCCTTCTTCAAGGCATCTTCAAGGCATCTTAGCAGAAGTGAGGGCATCAGGGGTGACTCGATTTGAGTATCAGGGATTCAGGGCAGCACTCTGTAGTTGTGGGTTGTGTGATGTGGAAGTCTTGTGGAAAACAGATTATCACAAAGTGTCACCAAGTGAAGTGGAGATATAATGTGATGGGTGAATTTGGAATCAATGTCACAGCAATGATGCCATCAATGAGACTGGCCAACGTCAGTCCTTGCCTCTTACTCTAAAAGGTCCGAAAGGTAAAATGTCAATGTCATAGTATCGATGTAAAGGTGGAAGATTTGACCTACTTCGGTGAACTGTAAAGGACTGTCAGTAGGCCAAATCAGTTTTCCTGCTAGAAAGTATAAGTGAAACAGGTGCTGCTTTGCCATCAGGTCAATGCTAGACATCCACAACCAAACTGCTCGTGGGAGCATGCATTCTGATCTGATGAGATGAACATTTATTACAGTAGAACATGAAGGTGGAAATTTTGGGTATTCTGAGACGACTTGGTGTCACCTTTCTTTGAAGACTCAGAGTTACATTTGAGTCAAAATATCCATAAATATTTGTGGGCAAATAATATATTGGCAGTTATTTGACAAATAATATTTGTATCCAATATGCCTCAAATATCCTCATCATAGGAGAATCCATGCTGCCTCAAGCAGTTTGAGGATGCATGGCGTTTACACAGCGGCGAAACATTGCAAATTTCACTTGCTGTCTGGCAACACTGTAACTCAAATTAGATGACCACACTCTAAAAACAAACGCCTGTTTTAAACACATTTAAGTGTTAAATTACATAAACACGTTTGAAAATAAACACTTTCTACCAGCATTAACAGATTTAAGTGTTTATCAAACTTAGAATAATTTCTCATGTATAGTTTCAGAAATTAATGATCAATTTAAACCAGGAAATTTCGGTTACGAGATGACAGTATGTCATAAAATGTCAGTTGCTAGCATATTGTGTCTTTTATCTCTGTTTGAATGCTCCAAAGTGCAAGAAAATGTGTATTATTTCTTTTTAATGAAAATTTCAAAGTCCTTTAAACACATAGTGTTTTTGTAAGTTTGCTGGATAAACACTTAAAGTGTTAATCTTTAAGGAGGCAGACAATTTAAAACAAGATCACAAGCGACCGACCATGAAATCACAGCTTTCTGTACTTAACACAGATTGGAAAACATGCATTGTGACTTAAGTCTTCACTGAAGTAGCTTATAACTGGTAAGCACAACTTAAAATGGTATATTTAAATGCTATTTATTAAACAGCAAAGAAAGGTATTAAACTACATTTTTATTAAATGGTATTTATGTACACTATACATGCTTACGTTTGCTAAGAAGAACATGTTAATGGCAGTATCTGTACACAGCATAACATGCATTTTTACATTATTAATTTTCATTTTATCAGAAACATTTTGAAGTCTTATCTAATTTCTAGATTTCAAGCACATGTAATATATTTTCTGCACTGTGCACTGAGGAATGGGCAGAGATAGGGGAGTTGGGGCCATATGTGCCCTGTATTTTCATTGGTGTTTATAATTTGTATCAAATTTATTTGACAATCTGACATGAGACAACCTTATTTTATTTTCAGCAGATATCTGGACTCAATCTTCGAGTGTTAAATATTTTTGGAAGAATCCAGCTACAATTTGAGGCAAACCAAAATAATATAAAGTTCGCATCTACACTGTATCTAGCAAGTCACTGAGGTAAATATCACATTATAGTAAGGCAATGCTATTTTGATAACATCAATCAACCATCTTTATAAACACATGTAATTGTTAAAATTTCAAACCATCAAACTGCAATCATATTATTTAATCATATTTTTAATTTTTGGGATGAACGGGATTAGGAGGGGGTGGGCATATGATTGTACAAGGGCATGCTGTGCATCTGCAGGAACGTCAAACTTTTTTTTTTCAAGGAATTTTTGATGGAGGTCTTATGTTTTATATCCAATTTAGGCCCTAACTAGTTTTTCCGAATATCTTTAAAGGGGGGAGGGTTGGTCTAGTGGTAGCGTGCTGGACTGTCAATTGCTGGGTCCAGAGTTCGAATCCAGCTCTTGCCGGGTCACCTGGGCCTATGTTGGATGGCTGTTTCATCCTTCACCTCATTGCCGTGTACTACTCCTATCCTAATTGGCCTACCAAGTGCATAAATACAGGACGTAAAGCCCCAAATGAAGACATTTTACTTGTTCTTTGCAGTTTTGTATTTTGTAACTTTTTCTTTCCACAGCAATTTGGACCCCAAAAGATCTGACAAAAAGACGGCTGCAACATAAAGCAAAGGAGAAAAATGAAAGAAAAAGCCACAAAGTCTTGGAGGTAAATATTTAGCATAATTAACATTTGGTTAACATACCTGTCATAATACCTATGTATATATCTCCTGGTTCTCTGACTTTACTTTTGATACATCAAATACTTTCAAATAAGTTAATTTACCAAGACTTAGTGCCACTTGGACATTGTTTAGATTGGCCATTGAATTGTTGGTTTATTTTATTCTGATCATATGGGGTACATTTTTTAACTATTTTCTGGTCCCCGCTATCACTGAACAGTTTTGCTGCAAAATAAGTTGAAAGCATGCCGTGATTCTCACTGATGAACTGCTAGTCATATCCTTCATACATGATTCCCTAAAGATCTGCATAGCTGCACTTCCTATTTTTTTTTATCCATTTCAGTAAATTTTTGGAAATTATGTATGATGAGATATTATGTCAATATTCATGATACACTGTATATTATGCCTAAACATTTAATAGTAAACAAGGATTCATACATTTGCAGGTGGACAACATTGACAAGAATGATAGCGGGGAGGGAATCCGTCAGAATCTCCATGAATTGTGCACTTGGTGACAAGTTTTTGAAATTTGGCATGGGGGTTTATATGACCAAAGGGGTTTCAAAAATCACCGCATACAAAGTGAGACACCCCCCTGGTGGTTGGTATGCACAAAATCCAAAATGGCCGCCGCGAAACATGAAAAACACCATATCTCGGTCACTATTTGTTCTATTTTAATGTGTAATACATCATTTTCCACTATTTTGATAAAGGAAAATGTGTTTTTGGTGTTATTTTGTAGCTCAAATGTGAATTTCAGTGTCAAAGTCACTGTGTATGGCTGCAATAAGTTGCAATAATGACGTCTCTTGGTATTTAGTGTATTTTGGAATTTGTCACGAATATCTGACTAGCATTTGACTTAACAACTTATTGTCCTCACTCATTATTGTCATGGAAAGTTATGGGATGAACATATGCTTAATTGTGTAGTTCCTGGAAGATTGGATACCGTCCCATTTAGTGTGCACAGGGCCCAAAAGTTGCTTGTATGCCAATTTTAATGCACATTTAACAACCCTTTATGTACATCAGAGGCTTGAAAATTACTAATGTACCTTTGTTTTATAAATATGTTACTGTGAGAATTATATACACCAGTTCATATAACTCTTGGCTATCTCATACACTGGTTAATGTTTGATAACATATATCTCTTACACTTTTTAATGTATATATCTTTTCAAGCGTGAATCTTAAGGGTGAAACAAATTACATCAATAGGATATTGATATTACTCAGAACTACTGATCAATCACAACAATCATGATTGAGACTTGTTAATTCATATCAATACCAGTGTGTCCTGGGTCAATTCTATGTGGGACAATATATACAGGCTTAACTAGAAAAATTGGAAATTGAAGAACCACCTCTTCTCTGATCATACACATGGCAGACGACTCAGTCAAACTTGTAAAAAATTGTCTTTTGTGACTTATGGTGGTGAATATGTGGGTTTAAATGGTAAAGAGAAGCCAGTATGCATTCATGTTCCATTAACCATGTCAAATGAGTCCTTGCTTTTAATCAAGTAATGTTCCAAGATGTGCATTACATATTCTGGCTTATTTTCTCATAATCAGTCAGATGATGTCAGTCAAATGGCGGTTGTACAGTTTTCCTCTATTTTGTGAGATACTTGTATTGAAGAATGCCATGAAGTTTGTAAATCTAGACTGGTCCAAGTCATGGAATTTTACAGCCCATGTTATGCACATAAGAAGTTAGTAATGTCAGTGATGTTTCAAAGCAACATTGAGGAGATAAAGACCAAAGGTTTGACAATTTGCTTCTCTAATAATATTATTTCTCTCACTCTTTCACAAACCTCTTGGCGTTGTCTGAGCTAGCAGAAGTGAATTCTAAGGGAAAGTTGTACTTGATAGCCCACCAATCTCTCACTTGTCTATGGTGGGATATTACCTTCTCATCACAGCCAGTGGCCAGCCATCCAGCAAGTGGCCTACCTTCCTACAATCGTGCAGTGGACTCTCTCCTTGATTCATGTTTGGAGACACAAAATATGCAGGGTGGATGTCTGTCCTTGTGTGTGATATAGCACCAATTTCCAAATATTTACCCCTCAGTCCAACAGCCTTCATGGAAGATGTGTTTGTCGTCTAGCATTGAAAGAAGAAGTTCTCTCTCATGGTCCTAGTCTAGTGTCGAGCATTGCATCAAGCTTGGAAAGAGGACAGAAGAGCAAAGGGTCTTTATGGACAACAGTAAGAGAAGTATATGATTGAGCAGTCAAAGCCGGAAGTCCTCAGGGCAGTTGAAGAGTTTAAGAAAGTAGCTGACATTGATGAGTTCTTCAGGCATGAGAGACTCCATCCTAATCAGTACACAGTAAATGTTAGTCTGGGACTAAATCTGCTGCACTGTATTGTCCTCCAGGTATGCCTGATGCTGGTTGCTATGCTGCAGGAAAAAGACTACTGTGGCACTGTCACATATGGCAGAAGAGGTTTACTTTGTGAAACCTTGGCATAAAAAAGTATTAAGTATAGACAAAGGAAGTTATTACCTTACATGTGGAGCTTGGTGTTAAACAGCACATCCTGAGTAGATGGATCGTGGTTCAGTGGGACGCCTACAAAGACTCAAGGGTCCAGGACATGTACCAACTGGGGATAACATCAGAAAATCAAAGTCTTCCTTAAGTTTCCTCAGCACCAAAATAGTTCAATCATAGCTGAAGGTCTTGAAGGACAGTCACAAGGAAGGCTTCTTGCATTTTGTGAGCAAAGAGCCAGAATAAATCTGATTCTGCATTGTTATCAACAGTAGTGGTCAAGCTTGTCCTGTCCTGAGCACCAATTAATTTATAAGTGTTTTATCACCCTGTGAGCCGGAAGAGGCCGACACTCCCAATGATGCACTTACATCATGTTGTTTAGCAAGGCCATGCAAAGGCCCTTGTCAGTCTTTTGAATGACAGTGTTATGGTACTACCAATACTTCTTCAATAATTTGGCCAATTTAAACTGTTTATAAGGTTTGGCATGGCGAACCTTAGATATCTAAGCCTGAAATCTCAATATGTCACAGTGCTTGGATTATTGCATGTCATGATATTTGCTGATTGGATATCATGGTATGCTTGGAAGGCTTTCCTGAAGTCATCCTGACATGTTTTAGCATTAATCCAAGACTCATTAATCCAAGATTCAGCATGTGACTAAATTGTACCTCAGCGCACACAAGTAATAGCTGGTATATGGAGTTTTACTTATGAACAGCAAAGAGGGATACAGTCTCCCCAGCTATTACTTGTGTGCGCTGAGGTACAATTTAGTCACATGCTGAATCTTGGATTAATGAGTCTTGGATTAATGCTAAAACATGTCAGGATGACTTCAGGAAAGCCTTCCAAGCATACCATGATATCCAATCAGCAAATATGGGGTGGCCTCTAGATAGCGGCTTCTTTGCCTTAGAGAGGTCTCCCCATAGTGTGGAGTCAATATATGAATCATATAATTGTGTATATATATAAATTATTGTATATTGTATAATAGTCTTTTCATGTATGGCTTTTCACTATGAGTAAATGTTTTGTCTGTCTGTCTGTCTGTCCCCAAAGGTAAGAAGGCAAGTTTTTATAAGTTGACTCTTTCTTGTTGCATTTGAAGTAGACACAACTTTTTGCAATATTCATCTGAAAGCAGTCACTCAGCAATGACAATTCCTGGTGGGTGAGCTGGACATGTGCCAAATCGAGATAGCAGATCCCTGGACTGACTTGTCAGATTTGGCACAAGCATTAAATTTTTCTCTATAACTTCATGATAGATATACAGTAGCATGTTGATGCAAGAGCAAGTGCAGCAAAACCAGCTGCTTGCACTTCCCTGTTTTAATGCATGGGAAGTGGTCTGAACTGCATCATGAAGGTTCTTGTTTCATGGCCCATTTTATCTTGTTATTGACTGCCATCATACAAAACAGAAGTGTAGTAGACAATTTTCTGATTAGCCATGCAGCACTAATAATTTATTTTTTAACGCAAAAAATGTTTGTGCCTAGTCTTTGATCACTAGCTACCATTTTCTTCAACTCTTACCACCTTGAGGTTTCATGCCATTTCTAATAGTTTTGGCATTTCGACTCGAACGAATGTTGACTTCAGATGTGCTACATTTAGTCGAGTATAATTCAATAGTTGCAATTTCAATAAGTTTAGTAATGGTTTATTTATCTAAGAAGAGTTAAGGCCTTTGTGGGAGTTATACTACAATATTTCAATTATCATCATTGTACATTATGCAATGATCATCAAAACATGTTGCAGCGGTTTGTCATTTTATTGAGTTATTCAAGAAGATTAAGAAGATAAGACACCATTTAATCAAGACAGGTTGTAGGTAGGACCTTACCTTCAAGTCTGATGAAATAATCTCCAAATTGGATTGAATTTCATATTCAAATATTTCCCAAAAAATGTTGAAGCTTTAACAGAAAAAAAAAAAAATTCAAAAAATCACCTAGGGCTGTATCAGAGACCGCTAAAATCACATTCTACAACCAAATTAAACTCAGAAACAGATTTGGCATCATCAAAAATATTGGAAAAGAGGTATTGCACTTGAATATAGAACAAATAGTGACAAAGTTATGGCGTTTTTTGTTTTTCACGGCGGCCATATTGGATTTTGTGCATACCGGCCACCAGGGGGTTTTTGAAAACTCTTTAGTCATATAAAACACCATGCCAAATTGCAAAAACTTGTCACCAAGTGCACGATTCTTACGGATTCCCTCCCCGCTATTAATGCACTTGATATTGGCTAATTTGGACCGGAAGAGGACGCAGCAATGAGGTGAATGAAGATTGAAACTTCTCTCTTGCGCTCAATTCGCTTTCAAAACGGCCTTCGCTGTTTCGCTGCGCGAATATAACCCTAGCCGTAAATACGAGCAGGACTGTCCCTCCCTTCAGTGGATAATTCTAATGCAAACATGTTTGACAAACAGGTGCAATTTGCAACCTTTTAAAAATAAAATGTGTAACAATTTTGTGACCTTTTTAAATGGTTCAAATCTGCAACTTTAATCACTGTCACACTAATGCACTCTCAGGTTAATTGCTACTTGAAAACCTTTGTTGTACTTGGCTGTCAGCTGAAAAATGTGCTTAGTGACTGGCAACATGTTTGCAGGCAATTCACATCAAAAGAGCATGGTAGATTGGAAACAAAAACCGAACAATTAGGTGACAATCAAATAACCAAAAAGTGGTACAAAGTAATAGACAAATATGCTGTTTTTTGCATCAAATGTTTGTGCAACGGTTTACAAAAATTGCATTCCACAGAGGCTTGGTTGTTGGTCCAATGACATATTTTGAACATTTGTACAGCTTGAAAAAAGCATGGAAAATCAGACAAATTTGTGTTTCACTATAATTGGACTTTCAGATATTTTAAAAGCAAAGCAAAGTACATTTTTCATTGTCACCTGCTATATTTTATATGAAGTGTCACTGTGCATGTACAAATTGTCCTTTTTGTAAATTACCAATAATATATTTTCAGATATATGTCTGTATAATGAATTATTTATTTATTTTATATTCTGTCTTCTGGTTAATTTTTGAATTCATGTGATGGTCATCAATACTGGCTGTTCATAATGGTCTGAAAAACACACAAAAAAATGTATCAAAACAATTCGAGTTGGTTAGTTGTCCGTAGTACTGGTCTGCATTACAGTAGACGAAAAACGAGTGCTTACAGAATTGGACTGAAATGTTTCTTGCAGTGTCATAGCCCTATCCATGCCATGTTAACTCTATGACGTGTATAGCAGCCAGTGAGTCATAGCCTATACTTCCTATGTTATTTATCAGAGTCATTGACCAAGTCATACCACTCATCAATGAGGTCACATGTTGCCTTATGACAAATTAGCACCTCATATCAATGTATTTGATAGGAGCTTTAGTGAGGTCACTGATTGCCAATAGCAGCTGAATGTAAGTACTCGTCATTCGTCTACTGTAATAGCATGCATGATTTAGTATTTTCTTTTTTCTGCACAGGGTCCAGTTTTTCCTCCACTTTTTTGCCTCATATGAGAGTCACCTGCCCAACCCTGTCATTTATGAGGTAACTGATCTGGGGGCACAAATGGAATGGAGGCAAAAAAGTGTCTATATTTGTTCTGTTGTGGCCATCACAATAGTCGAATGTCATTTAGTGGGCTAATTTGCATTGACAATTTGCATTGCCACTTTGCGTAACTTAGGTCAATGAATCCATGTGAACAATGGAGGAGCCAGGACAAAACCTTATGAGGCAAAAGGTCAGTCATCCCGTCGCCATTCTGTCACAGGTCATTTCGCCCTTTTGTCACAGGTCAATTCGGCATGTTGAGACAACAGTATGATAAAATCTGAATTGCCTCTTACATATTCAATGAAGGTTATCCTGCTTGTTATACATGAGCCTAAGGCTCAAGGGAGCTCTGCTTCAGGCTTTTTGAGATAATTTTCTCTTCTGTTTAGCCGTTTTCTGATTAGGGCAAAACTTGACTAATTGAATGCCCTGTAGCAAATTTCACTAAAGCAAGTGTTTGTTGTGGTTAACTTGGTCTACATGTTTTATTGCTGATCAACAGGTTCAAGAAGAGAAGGTAGACGACAGGGATATTTGGAAATAAGGAAAAAACATTTTCATCTATGGAAAAGCATATGCATGCAACCACAAATTAGGCCTAATGCTTAGAAAAGAGACATGCTGTTGAAAAAATAGTATATATACAGTATCACGTACAGAATTGTACATATATATTGATGCAAAGATTTCATTCAAACAAATGAAGAAAGGATCACACATGTAAATAAATTGTGTAGACATAAAGATGGTGATAAATATAGGCCTACAGATATATTCTGCAGAGCTGAAAAAGTATAAGGCGCCCTATTACATAATTCAATTTCACCCAACTCTATTTCAAACAAATAACTAACTCCTTGAGTACAATACAATTTAATGTTTTCATTTGATAAAAAGTGTGCAGATAATGAACTCAATAATAACGACAGATTAATTCAACCCAGTTCAGTACTTAACAGATGTTCAGATGTGTTAAGCACTCAATACAAAGTGTTAGCAATGCCAAATAAAGCATTCTGACAGTACAATTAGAAATCTGAGTGCAATACAAAAACAGTCCAAACCTATAAACCATTACTTTTTGTACCCCTGCCTGCATTTGTCTCATTTGGTTTTTTGGGTCAACATTAATTAATAGGAACTTTTTTGAAAAACAAAAGAAGTTAGCTTGCAAATACTCACTCTATTAATTATGCAAATACACTCCCTTTTCAAAGTCCGGGTAGATTGAGGGGTTTAAATAAGGGTGTTTTTACTTGAAAGGGCTGGCAATTAACGGGCAGCTGAATTGGATGGAGGGGAGCAACCATATTTACTTGACTACCATCCCCAAACAAATTGTGCCCCATTTCTACCTTCAGAGGATACATTTCACACCATTTCAAGGCTCAGAGGGTTATTGTGCGTTTTACGTCACATCAACTCCTCATTGGGCTATTTAAAAGCTTATTGAAATAAATGTCCAAGTACAATTCGTTATGTTATACAATTTTTAGACCATAAGCCTAGCTTTATGGGATTTTATTTTGGCTATTTGTCCAGTATACTTATTATATACCTCACAGACAAGGAACTAGAACCGGACTTCCAATTTTAAACATAATTCCCATTATATCTAGTCAAAGGTCTACAAACATACATATTTTAGTCCTATTGTGTATTCTTGTATTTAAACAACACCTCCAAGATATTTTTAGGAATTTAAGGCCATTTATTAAACGGATACGGTACTCTTCGTTTTCTTTTTCAAAAACTCTCAAATGGAACTCACACGTGGACAAAGGAACTGTTGCAAAAATTCACAGCATTAACACCACAATTAGTAGCCAGCATTTCCAGACAATTTTGGGTCAGATGTGTAGAGTGGGTTTATCAGATTACCACACAATTGTCATGGTTAAAGAGAGCCGACCCAACAAAAGGGGAAAGCCCCTAGAAGGGGTGATTAATTACAATAGGGTGGTGAGCCCCCTGCGCCATGCAGTGCTGTAGCATTGTTACATTATATGGGGAGGGGTTTAATAAATCAACAAAAAGAACCTCACAAACAATTTTTAAGGCCATTTCTGATGCGGATGAAACCACATCTGGTCATAGGGGGCCACAGGAGATTCATCCCACCTGTTTGAAAATTTGGAATTTGGTAGAAAAAAAATCATAAAAAGTTAACTTCTGAAATCATTTATTTTAGAGCAGCCCTGAATGAAAAAATCAATGTCCTTTTAAACTAATGTATCCACATGGATGTATATATGTTCTTTTTATTCAAAATATGAAATATATTTACAAAAACATGGACAGGAAGTTACCAAATTATCCCTCAGTTTAATTTCACTCCCAAGTAAGACTGGCCTATTACTAATAAAAAATCACAAAATCTAGATTAGCTATAGCAAAGAAATTATATTTTACAAAATTTCGCAGATGTATAACAATCATAATATATTCATCAATTATATACAAATAGCAAAACATGAAGGCCACTGGGTGTCAAAATCAACACTTCAGTCCAACAGCCCTCCAAATTCATTTGCAAAAGCACACTTGGTCACACTTGCAACTGAAGGCTCACGTTTATGCTTCTTTGCATTGCTCCAGGCTACACTGGGGCCACAGGCCTATCACAATCAAACAAATTTAACCACTCAAGCAATCAGTCAAGCAACAGATGTCCATTTTGTTGCATGGAAATGACTTTAATCCTCAAACAAAGCTATGAATGTGTAATTTGCAGATAGTTATCAATCACCAAAGCTTGTCAGATGTGCTCTATGTTTATTGTAATATTATAACAGCTAATAATTCATGAATATTATCATTTTATCAACTTGATCAACTAATCATCTAATAATAAAGATTATTTACGATCAGATATCATCACAAAGGTCCATTATTATTTTTATTAGTAATCAAAAAATACTTGGATGTCATTTAAATATTTCACAGGGAGAAATCACATTTTTCGAAATTTTCTGGAAAGATTTCAAATCATCTCAGGCATATTTGATCAGATATTCACAAAAAACAAAATCAATAGGCACCCAGAAACATTTTGGTTGACTGCTCATACTACATGATATATGCATTGTTTAGTATATTCAAATATTATGAGTGAGAACTTTCAAAAGAATAAGGCAATTCAAATTGTATAAGAGGTATCCAAATCAATACCTGAATAATCCTGCATTCATTCATCATACTTTGGTCACATTTTGTACAATTAACTCCAAAAAACGCTACAACCATGTACAATCAGTGACTAAGGGCTTCAGGGTTGCTATTGGCTTATGATGCCATTGATATAACAGTGATATGATATCGCAAGAGTCATCATAACACGCTTTGTCTCTCACACAAATTTCCTGCTTGGCATAATTCATCTGGAAAGGACACTTCACTGCTGTGGGGACGGATCAATGGATCACGTCTAGCACAGAAAGAAATCTGGCAATGTTTTAAACTTAAAGGATTAATTTGCTATCCACATTGTAGTATTACAGTCTGTCACTTTGATATAGAAAAAGAGTGGACTGTGGCACTGTGAAAATGATCATGACTAATTAAACAGCCTCTATGTTTCCCATATTGAAAGTGGTGAAGATGGCACTTCATCGGCTATCATGAGTGATGAAGTGCCATTTTCACAGTTCCACAGCCCACTTTAATTCTATATCAAAGTGTTTCGCTGTAAAGGATTAATTTGCTATCCACATTGTAGTATTACAGTCTGTCACTTTGATATAGAAAAAGAGTGGACTGTGGCACTGTGAAAATGGCACTTTGTGTGTCATCATGCTGATGATTTGTCATGATCATACTCAATACTTTCAATGTTAATTGATTTAAGGAGACTTATCCCACTTGTTGGTGACAGCCAAACGAAAGGATTATGCATGTGAGTTTCACTCGAAAATCAGTTATGACAACTTGACAAGTCAAATGGCCTTGTTTTGATCATGACTAATCAAACAGCCTCTATGTTTCCCATGTTGAAAGTAGAGAAGATGACACTTCATCGGCTATCATGAGTCACAAAGTGCATTTTTCACAGTGAACTGGTCCTAATTTTTTCGATATCAAAGTGACAACTAGTATTGCATGTCTGGGAACTAGTTGAGTTTGCAAATGAGCTGGTCTTTGCATTGGTTTGTCCTCTAAAAACATTCACAACTATGATTTATGCCATAATATATATATTGTTATAGTGATCAATTATTGGAAGCAGAGCATGTGCATCACCCTAGCTGAATGTTGTTGGGATGATTCAATTTGTAGTTATTTTGAAGTAAAATATCCACAGATGCAGCTGGGATCAAACGCGTTGGACTCTCTATCCAAATTCAACCATCGTGATCAATAGTAACAATGAAGCAAATCATGAAGGTACCTCGAAAAGGAACTGCTTTGATCAATGTTGATTGCATGTACATTAAGAATTGAGGTGTCGCAAAGGAGCTTTTGGCTTGTAGCATGGTATTGTGTACAGTGGCTTTTTTTCAGACTGGAAAGCTTATTATTTCAACATGATATGTTATTTGGACATGGCTTGTATCTGATTGACTAGAAGAGGATGTGTAGTTTTCAGAAATATATGGTTTGATATGTGTTGGTTGATTTGCCTATCACCATAAATCAAAATTCTGCTCAAGAAACACATTTTTTTGCCTTGTTTATAGCTCATTCACAAGTAGTATTGCTTATAAATGGTGATGATTTTGATATTTTGACAATTTTCAAAATGAAATAATTGGTTCAGTATCACAGACAGAAACACAAAGAACAATTTAGCTAAAAAAAATTATGGTTTTAAAGAGTTAGCGTTCACCAGGGTAATTTTTTACATGGAGATGTCACTTAGTTTGAAAACCATTTATTTTCTTACATGCACTTTAATTTGATCTCTCCTGGAATATATCCTATATATCTGGAATGTTGCTAATGGCTGTGTGGAAGCCCCATAGTATCCCTCTTTCAGACCAACACTTCTTCAGTTCCTGAGACCATTATAAAAGCACATTTACGATACTTTTGCATTGCTTATGCAAATGTTCACAAGTATGTCGCGTTTTACAAATTCGTAGGTCTAGGTGTCAAAGTTTTAGAGGTAAAGTTGAAATTTTTTTAAAGATATTTATGTATCAAACTGCAATATAGGACAAAATATTAAGTCTCTAACAAGTATATTGAACTTGTTAGAGCTGATCTTAGTGCGTTCACAAGTACGTCGCGTTTTAAGAAACCGACACTTCCTGCTGCTACATCACCACGGTCGTGTCAATTGCATGGATACTTGTGAATAATCATTAGAAAACAAATTTAAGAAGCAAAAAAAAAAATTTGAGAAAAATCTGAACTCATATTTTTAAAAATATGATAAATGAGAGAAAACTATCAAAAACCATATTTCTCTCTTAATTATGCTATAGACAGGTAATTCTGGATTAAATCCAATATCAATAATGCCAATTTGAATTATTTTCTTCAATGGACCATGCATATATTTTCAAATGAAAATTAGTAGGGCTATTTTGGGGAGAGTCAAAAATCTGCTATTAACTTGGAACAAAACCCAAGATCAAACATCCTAAATCAAATACTATGTCTATCAATTAGGTTCCCTAGAACTATAACTAACTGATTTAGAATAGAATTTCCTTATTTTGATGCCTTTATCTCTATATTATGTCAAATGATTTCTTGTTAATTTCAGGGAATTTATCTTATCACAATATTGAAGTGTTTAATCATTATTTACCAATTTTAAAAGGTTAAATTGATTTTCCACTATGTTTTAACCATGTTCATTATTCATTTCATATTACTAGACCCCCAATTTGGTTTTTTGTGCTGTTATTAATCATTTATTTTCATCCGAAAATGACACTGAAATTGACTTTGGCTTGGTTTTTGTTGAGTATAGTCAATGCTATTATGACTATGGTTACCATTTTTTCCAAAGTTAGTCAACACTATATCATGAACGTTTCCTGTTGGTTTGGTGGCTTTAATACTTATACTTTTTGTGGCACAAGTGTTTTGACCAGGTGTGGAGAATTCAATTTTTGCAGGGCAAAGCTTAAGATGCAGCTCCTCACTGCCTGCAGGTAGAAATATAAAACCCCATCAAAATATACTCAAGTATGTGTGCTATAAGTGTTCCAAAAATTAACTTCCTGGATTAAGTTGAAGTACTTATTTTTTTTATGAAATAAACCGTATTCCGGTTCCGTCACGATTCATCCCAGTGTACCGATTCAACCCATATTACGGAACAACGAAAGCTCATTAAGCTCAATCCTTTTGGATTTAGTTTCCCAAATATATTAGCTATCAAAATATAAGAAGTAGTTAATTGTGCTATAACTTTCATTTTTCATCATCGGTGGCCAAAATGTGTACACAATAGTGTGCTACAAGCCTTAAACATGTTAAATGAAGCTTGGAAATAGTCAAAAATGGGTTCTTGACTTCCTGTTTGGGGCCATGAGGCCATCAGTTTTGATGTTATTGTGATATCATTTTAATGGTGATTGTCACAGATTGTGAGTTCTGACGGCTTTGATATAGTCACCTGAAATTGGTTTCTACTTAACACAGTTAACTGAGTCACGCCCTTGACTCATATGTATCAACAAGAAAGCCATTTTCATTACATTGTGCAAAGAACAATCGTATTGCATACCAACATTGGTCCAATGACTCATCAACGAGGTTCATGATTTCTGGTATGATAGATTATGGTTGATAGAACAGGAAGTTTTAAGTATAGTCTTTTATTGCAAGTTCTTGCTACCAGTACAATAATACATCTTGAATTCCAAATAATTAATTGGCAAATCTTCATGAACAACATCCATGATGGACAAATTGTTTCACTGATAGGTATAACACTTTTTGATTGTTGGTCAGTGGTCACTTGTATAACCAACTGTGACAATCTGAAATTCCAGATTTCTTTGCCTGGCTTACCAGAGCCTTTTGTTATCTTTTCATAAGCCACCAGACTGACTATCTCCTCATTTCTCAAAGACTGGAATCTGCTCACCCCTCCAAAAATACATAAGTTTTGATATCTAGTGCGCTTTTCTATGTATCATACCTAGCTTTTGTTATCCCCAATGAGTCACAAGGATGATTCAGTTACCTAGAAACAATTTCAGGTGACGAGAAAGCCACCGTAACTCACAATCGGTGACAATCACCATCACAATGACATCACGATGTAATCAAGGGCAAAACAGGAAGTCAGGGACCAATTTCTGACACTATCCCACTCTCTAACCTCCTACACGACACCCTGGAGCTTAAGAGGAGATGAATATGCAATCAACATTGATCAAAGGAGTTCCTTTTTCTGTGCTTGACTTTCTGGTTTGCCTTGATTGTCTTTGCCCTACCTGTACTACGTGGGACATAATTGAGGGTATTATTTCTGCTTGAAATATATTGCCCTATCACAAACTCTGAATCACAAGGAATGCAGCCAGTATAAAGTAATAAACACCAATCAATACCAGCATTTATGGGACTATCAATTTTGACCTTCTACTGCAGCGGAGTCCGGCTGGATCAGTTGCGTGTTGACTCAAACAGTTGGTTTTTCTGACTGGTTAGTCAAACAATTAGTGATGAGCTTTTATTGAGTTGAATGAATGCCATGAACTATCTGATCGTATGGAGTACTGGTGCATTCACAATAAAAATTATTTCTAACAAATTACATGATGAAGGCCTACATTTTACTATTGGTTTCAGTGCAGCACAATCAGTGGCTAAAGGCTTCTGTGTTAGTGATATGATATCGCAAGAGTCATCATAACACACTTTGTCAATCATACAAATTTCCTGCTTGTCATAATTCATTTGGCAAAAGGCACTTCACTGCAGTGGGGATCATGTATACATTACATGTACATGTAATGGGTGTAGATATGTAGAATGGTATGGCAAGTCAAGTCAAGTCAAGTCAAGTCTTTTATTTCAACACCATTTAGGTCATACAGGGGCCTGACACCATTGGGTGTATTTGGCCAAAGAATTTCATCAAAAGTTAATGACTATTGACACATATGATATATATATAAATATGAATATGAGTAAAAAGAGATTACATATATAGTTCAAATTTAAGTAAAAAGAGATCACAAATTACATAATAGATAATTTTTTTCAAGATGGGAAGGGAGCAGTGGTAATCATTGGAGTTGCTTCTAACAATGCTTTCAAAAGGTATAATGTGCTTTATAGCATTAAAGACCAAAATTACTAATTCATTCATGATTATTCTCCTACAAGGTTTTCAAAAGTAAAAGTCAAAATAGACAGAAATTATTAATTCCTTTTTTCATTGATGTGCCTTGTAGTGTGAAAAGTTATGGTTAATTTCCCACTTTCATGCTACCTATGTTTCTGTACTCAGTGATATATCCATGTAAAGAATTATCTAAACATTAGCCTGACATGATCAAACTACCAAGTGCTCCTATGCTATGTAATGTATGTGAAAAATGCAGGATGAATGGGTTAGGGCATTTTGTTGTGACAGTTGCCTCTTTACTAGATCTCCTGTAAAGTTTTCTTAGTAAACACTCGTTGCTATCCATATAGCTCAGCCTTGTTTGCTTTGTACACCTTTTAAGGTATTTTAGCCACGTTTCACTAACATTGCCATAAATTTTGGGTTCAAAACGCCCATATTATCATACATCATTGCTTTCATAGCAATCCATGGCCATTCAGTATAGTTATTCATTGGCCAATGTGAGTGTTTGCAAGGTTTTACATTGAGTGCTGCTGAAAGGTTGTCACAATGCCCTAACTGGCTTATACTGAGTTACTCTTGTGGGCTTTAACATGTATAGCCCTTTAGCTACATGTAGTGCTCAGCTAGTCCTGTTGCCTCTGGCCCTTATTGGATTTTAGTCATTTTCAAAAGCAGTTTTTCACTTGCAGCTGACTGTAAGCATTAGCTGCTGTTGGTGGCAGCTGATTCATGCTGCTGACATGTGCACTGAAGCAGAACGCAGCATTCCCATCAACTGACTCCATGGACTCCATCAATTGTCATGAGATAAATGATAGATTGACAACCATATAGATTACATTACATCACAATAAGAGAAAAGGATAAATAAAAAAGATGACACAAAAACAATCATCACATAATGACAAGGCACTTTAATGACAAGGGAACACATTTTTTGAAAACATCCCAAAAAACTTGAAGTGGAGCTAAATTATGAGGTTGAATATCTAAAATGCTGAAAATTAAAGTGCAATGATGAAAGTCTATTGAAAGAGCACACCCCCAGCACACAGCCTGTATGGTGTCAATGTCAGAACAGCTGTTTTGGGTGTTTCCTCTGCAGACAGTGACAACAATAGAGCCACACTTATTACAGGAGTCATCCTCTGCACCTGCCTGGCTCTGTTTTAACCCTGCACTTTTTGATACAACAGCTATCCAGGGGTAATGGTTGCTGGCGCCTCATTATCATTACCATCAATTTAGCAGTCTGCGAAATCAACCCATGAGTCTATGACACACTGCAAAACATGCTGCAAAAGGGCTCTGCACTGTAAAATATAATGGACATTTTGAGTCTCCTTTTTCCCAATCTTGGTCATTCAACTTTGGAGTTTCATTCATGTTAATTAAATGTACTTTTAAGTATTTTTTAAATAAAAAATAATTAGGAAAAAGATCAACAAAAATGGCTGCCATAGACTTTGGCAGAGAACATTTTACAGACTGTTTCGAGAAGACACATTAAAACATTTATCATAGTTTCAATGACTGCATAGTTTTGAGAAATTATATGAATTTTATTATAATAGAGAAAAAAAAGAAGAAAAACTATGATTTTACAGCCAATTGTTGCTTTTGAATAGTCACACATTTTTGTATGTTTACAGAAAATTATTTAGAGACACCTGCAGAACAGCAACCAAGCAGGACGATGTGCATCTGCTGTTTAATTTAGCCATGGCCGATGTGATGGCTGATTGGCTGAATGGCTGATTGGCCTGGCTGCTGGACCCTAGGGTAGTCTCATTATTGCAGAATCACTCACTGGCCAGACAGCCATAAACAACACAACACATGCAAAACTGCCATCAGTGAATTATTATTGCAGCAGATCAATAGCAACAACTGACCATAAACTCAAATATAAAATTTATGTCCTATTGACAACAAATTGCAAAGGCCCAATTGACCAGCATGGTATTAAGCTCAGCCCAACCCTCATATGAGCATCAGATCAGCATCCATAGCTCCACCATGTTGATTGAATAGTTGCCCTACTACTAGTTATTAGATAGTTGTATTGGTTTAGCAATTGGAGTTTGTTTGCAAAACTATTTACTTAATTATAACCAGTATTATCATGGAATGACCTACATCAGTTGGTCATTTATTGTGATAACCCAAATTGTGCAGAGTCATCACTGGAATTCATACCGGTATGAGGAATGGGCAGATAATATAGAGGTAGTACAAATAACAGTATAGGAATATGCTTTGGTTAAAATTTGTAGATGTATGTACATGAATTCATATTATATCACAGATAATGTGCAATCACATGTTTGCCTCAGGGAAAATGACATTGAATTTGTGTGTCCAATTAACATTTCGCCTCTGAAGGTCTCAGTCATTAAGCAGAATGATTTGTTTAGTGGATAGCCAGTGGTCATTTTGTCACTAATGACTGCAGTGGTCAACTGGTCAACAGCCTGCGGTGGGAAATGACAGAAACAGACCAGAGGCCATCATAAGTGTGGTCACCCCAAATTACATGTACACTTGAGCCCACTTGAAAAGGTGTGCAATAATATTATATTGCCAATATTTACAGACTGAAGTATGTGAAAAGGAGAAAGAGAATAACTGAACACAATTATACTTGGTGGTGTTATTGAGTCTTCATATATTGCTTGTTTTTAAAAAAGTTTAATAATTTATCAGAATTGACACATATAAATACAATTGGTATAATGCCATGATTTGAATTTAGATTTTAGAATCAAGATCCAGTCACCAGGTTTAACAATTGACTTAATTCACCAACTGCTCTGTTCATATAAATAAACCCACTCAAAGATGACATTCTTTTGAAGACACGGTCAGCCCCTATAGCTCAGTCTGTAGAGTGCTCGTCTCACAAGCGAGGGACCCGGGTTCAATCCCCAGGCTGGCCATCATGTCATTCCACGATGTCGTCGTTCGCATCAGACGTTAATTGGAGATGCCGTGGGCCCAACTGGAAACAAGTCACTGACTTAGCTTGGCTACCCACGTAAAATATAAGTACCTTTACTTTTACCTTTATACCCACTAATGCAGTATGCATGTGTTGATGTATTACATTAAGCTGCCAACTCAACTTGTGATAAAAATGTTCACTTGTTGAACCTTTTAAAAACAAGCTCCATTAATCATCAGTTTTGATACATATATAGAAGTCATGTGAAATGTAACCTGAGAACTATTATTATGACACTTACATTAATCATCATGACTTGTGGCAGTAACAATTGGCACATTCATTCTCCTACTGGCATACACACATGTAGATTTACATTGAGGTGTAAGATGAGAAATAAACCTGGACAATTTGTTTTGTCAATACATATTTTGTACCATTGCCAAATGCCTAGAATGCCTGTCTTGTTGCAAAAATAACTTATAAAAAAGCACAGGGGACATTTGAATAAATCATTTAACATGTCTTTTCCCTATTTGTGTAGGTGGCATATTTGTGTGCACAGGAAACCCAAGTAATTAAAACAATATATCTTACCATGCAAGTGTACAGGCTGGAGCACTGTTACATGTATTTTCTCAGACCTTGGAAGACAGCTGAAACTTTCGAGTACTCATTGTGTTTAGGTTTAGTTTGTGAAAAATACGCCATAATTTTGTATAATCACAAAATGTTAGCTCGTATACAATTTTAATGAACTGTACCCCTTAGTTGTAAGTTTGTATCAGATGGTCAACATATTCTAATTATTACGATACCAAACCACATGGAACACACTCATTTATATACTCATTTATATAGCAGAATGTGTCCTATTTTGTCAGGAACAGCTCTGTATGCAGTTGAATGTCTACTATTGAATTTGCAACAGTCCTATTTGTAAATGAAGTTCTAACATTCTATTTGGAACAGTCGTATTCACGAATGAAGTTTGATCATTATATTTGTAACATGCATTTATGTTTGCAAATGATGTCCTAACTTTCTCTTTGCAACAGTTCTATTTGCAAACGAAGCTCTAGCACTCAACTTGGAACAGTATTATTTGCAAATGAAGTTTGACCATTCTATTTGGAACAGTTCTATTTGGAAATGAAGTTATATACCATTCTATTTTACAGTCCCATTTGCAAATGAAGTTGAAACATTCTATTTTGAACATTCCTGTTTGTAGTGGAATGCCAGTTATTTTAACTGGAGCAATCCTATGTAATATTGTACAAAGATAAAATTTTATTTGCAAGAACATTTTGTGATTTTACAATGTACAACATGGTTCTGTGAGAAACACTGTATCTGAGAACGGATCTGCACTTTTGAAGTGTTGCCAAATTCGGTGCCAACATTTCTCTAATTTGGACACATCATGGCCTCATCAAATAATGAGATATTCATAACGCATAAATGCACTGAGAAATCGCAGGAAACATGTATCGACTGAAGATTTGAAGAGGAGACTAAGAATGGGGAATGTAGCTCAATATACACTAAGAAAGATAAAGTAGTAGCTATTAGGCCTATAGAGAAGGAAATACAGCAGATTCCTTTCAGTTTGAGAAAGTCATTGCTGGTTTTAGAAAAGTAATGAGTGGTGAACTAGAAACTAGGGGGAAATGGGGAAGAATTTTGGTAGGGCACTGGGCTGTCAATTGCTGGGTCCAGGGTTTGATTCCTGCTCTGGCCTGGTAATCTGGGTTAATTTTGGACAACAGTTTCGATCATCCATTGCCTCATTGCTGTGTTCTCCTCCTGTTCTTCAGGTTATCACACATATTTCATTGGCTGCAACAACATGCCTGTCTTTGCAATAGAAATACATATGGCATGAAAAATAAGGTAATTCAGAAACAAATATATTCATTTTGCTTGTTCGCACATTCTGCTTAAGACAGCTACAACTAGATGATCTAATATTTTCCTGAAAAGACCTTATTATTCCTGAGGCCCTTATTCACAAATTTATATCTTAGCTCCAAGCATATTACTTGTTTCGTAAACCAGGACATGTTTTTCCTTCTCTGATCTTTTTTGGAAATGTCAAGACCAAGCAAAGGTCTCAAATGTATTTGAAAGGGCAATAAATCTATTAACAAAACTCACATTCTTAAGTGTCTTTTCATAAGAAAAGCATGCATGTTAAATGTCCAGACATTGTATTTTTCAATTGAAGGAGAATAGTCGTATAATTCTCTCAATTATTTCTAAATGGATTGCAAATGGCACATCATGGGAATTGATAAGCCTCAAAAGCAAGTGATGAAACTGATGATGTAAATCACCTATTGATATATAATTATTATACAAAATTATTAAGCATGGGATCTGAAGTTTTTGTGGTGTTTGGAACATATGTACTGTTCACTTGTTTATAAATCTACCAGATTCTACCTGTATTTAACAAAATGCCAAAGATGTGTTTGCTCACTACAATTCATTACTTTATTGTAGCTTGTGTTGTATTCCTCCATGGTCTTGATTTGAGGCCCTGTTCTACATTCTCGAAACGGAATAGTCATTGCAGGGTGTTCGCCGGTGACTTCAGAAAAGTTGGATTTCTGTGGAATCGTACTTTTTGAGTTATCCCTTCCTTTGTGATTAGTGTTTCATTGCCTTCATAGATCATGGTCAGCATGTCCACACTCCACAGCTTAGTATCATGTTTCACACTGCCAGCCACATTACCAATTTATACCAAACAAAAGGCATTTGCTCAGAGAGGGAACAGACCTTGAATTTTCATCTATAAATTAGTATTTAAAATAGCATGCAATGCATGCATAGAGTCCTGGGTTTGTTCCATAATTTGTATAACATTAATTTCTATCGAGTTATGTATAAAAAAGGAAGATTAAATGACATGTTAAAACTGCATTTTCTTCTATTTATATGAAAACATATTATTGTTTATTCATTGAACTAGAATGACCATTAAACCTCAAACACTTTGACATGAACTTCCTTTGAAAATATTTATCAAAACTAAATAAGCTACAATTAGATATTATAAGAAAGCTACTTTGTTTTGTCCTTCTTTATGAAATGAACCTGCATGCTACTGTGGTAATGTGGTATGCTGTCACTATGCACAAGAGGGCAGCACAGTCAAATATTCAGAACCAGTTTTGGTGTGAAGAGTGGACAGCTATCAGAAGAAATATGTTGAATGAAAGTCAATTAAAGCACCAAGATACACAATATTTTAAGTATAATTTAAATCACAAGGGCACATCAGTCTGGGTTGTCATTTTGTCTGTGAAATGTTTTTGTGTGTACACCAACTTTGCTTGTTGACAGGAAATGAATCTGACAACAATGGTCTTAGAATGAATTTCAAGGACCCAAATAAAGGACAATGGTCTTGGAATGAATTCCAAGGTCCCAAAAAGGGCTTGGTTGTTGTCTCCAGAGCCAAAGAACTACCGGACTGAGTACAGGGGCTTGCCTATGGATTTTGATACACTTAGAATGACTTGATCCTTGCTGGGAGACCTCAGCAAGTCTCTTCAATTAGCACATGTGGCTCCTCCTATATGCACTTTGACTTTGATTGTGATGTCAAATTGGGATATATAAATATGTACGGCCTTGAGCCAAGTTTCAAAAATGTATTTCTGGAAAATGTTTATTCTATGTGGTCTCAATGCTATG
Source organism: Platynereis dumerilii (assembly GCA_026936325.1). Classification (NCBI taxonomy): domain Eukaryota; kingdom Metazoa; phylum Annelida; class Polychaeta; order Phyllodocida; family Nereididae; genus Platynereis; species Platynereis dumerilii. The sequence continues at coordinate 79,375,516 of JAPTHN010000001.1, read as the reverse complement.
TCATTATACATAAGCACACATAGCTTCGCATTACCATTACCCAAATTAAAGATGTTTTTGGCATGGAAAGTTTACGGCCACCTCTCACAGCTCGTAGGTAACCATTCCTATTTCTCAATCTGTAAAGTAAAGCAACATTAGATAGATGCTTTGCTAAACTGTATTTCATATCCATAACAGTCATTTTTCCAGAATAACTGCAATAACATTACTAGAACATGAAACTGTCCATGTAGCATGAGGAGTGATAACCTGGGGACTTCAGGAAATGACTTTATAATGACTTTGGCTGGCTACCTCACATAATCTCATCTTGTCCTGGGATTAGTTTTGGCACTTACTGCAAAAATAAATACCACAACACAAGCTAACAGGAGGCTAATGTTATGACTAGAGTGAGTTTTGTAATAATCACTATGAATTTACTATGGGGCTGAACTCCTTCATATGAGTTTCCATCATCCTTTGCCTCATTGTTGTGTCCTCCAGCTGTCCTCATTGGTCTGCCAAAGTACACAAATACAGGACGTAAAGCCCCTATCATCCATCACCAGTCTCTGAATGTATATGTTACACATCATGATGTATAGTGGGGAAATAAGTATTTGACTCCCTGTCAAAATCTTGAACTCTGCTTCAGTCAAGTTGTGTTGCAAATCAAGAGAATGTATAGATTGACCATGGAGTTTCAGAATTTTGGAGCAATAGGGAAAGTGTTCCAAATTGGAAATTTGACAGGGGATGATCTACTTATTTTCCAACCGGTGCATACAGCAAAACCACGACAATGTCTTGATCATCAGTGTTTTTTTTATTGCAAACACCACACAACAATTAGTAAAGTCAATACAAGTCTCTATATTTCAGTTATTAACATTAATATTGAAACTGATTTTTCATTTTTCTCTTTCAGAGAGCTACCTTTTTTTTCAGAAACTCTTTCCCATACAGATCTATAGACTTTTTGTTAACTATTTAGAATTTATGTTTTCTCTTGAGCGATGATAAATCAACTTTGTCAAAAGAAATACAAATCTCATTACTACATAATTTATGATTTTTGACCGGGAGAAAGACACAAAAATGTCATCAACCTGGGAAAAACAATCAAGGGAATTGCACTTGTGTACATACTTGTGTGTGTTTCTTTGTTTAAACTAAAATCTACACATGACAATATACAATTAGCTCCTCTTTTCAGACAGTAATTACAGAAATGGCCTTCAGAACAGTCTCAATGAGCAGTGGATAAAAAATACATGAAGCTATTTGTCAAAGGGCCTCCATTATTCATGTATAATTGTTTCTATTAGAATTTGCCTCTGGCGGTGTGAATGATATTTGTCACAATGTCAAGAGGAGGGGAGCTATTGTGTTTTTCGTGTTCAAGGAAAATATAACAAGCTATATATGACAGGCTATAACAGAGAACCATAAAATAGAGAAATATATATTAATGATTTCTTACACACATACAGATTTATATGGAAAGATACAAAGAAAAATATGGTGAAGGTTGCAAGTTGTCCAGAAAAACAAAGGTGTTGGTTTCACATTCACATATCGATATCATTAACAAGACCAACAAAAGAAGGTACTTTGAAGTTTTTCAGAATCCAAGAAATAACTTTTGAAATCAAGATGACAGTGAGCAATAGAACAAGTACAAAATTAAAAGGTGGTACAGAATGTCTTTTTATACATTCACTGTATTTTGAAATGACAAAATTAATTGAAACTGACAAAGAACTGAGAATATAAAATATGCTGTTGAAACATCAGATTTAATTGAAAAACTACAAGAACACTTAGAACAGCCACAAAAACACAAAAGAAAGATATAACGCATTGGAGGAGAAATGATGAAATAACTACAAAATAAAGTTGTTGAAATGTCAGAATTAAGTAAATAGACAACTCAAACACATACTACGGTTTGGGACACACTGCCTATTTTTATTAGGCCCTCAGACAAGATACAATTCAATCACACAGACAATCATACTGACATCACAACATAGAGACGGACAGACGAGACAATACAAGACAAATGACATATAACATGAAACATAGAGAAAGTGATCTTGAAGGAGCCCGGAGCCAATTAATAATAATATTAATTGAAGTAAATGTGAATTTTGAAGTTTTTTAATTAATAAAATTAAATTTTGAGATTGAATTTTTGAGAAAATTATGATTTTGGAAGAGCTGGGCTGGAATTTCTAAATTCCAGTTTCTTTAGAGATATCCACTTATAGATAAGGGTGGGATGGCGGGTAACGACGTGAAGAAGGCGAGTGGCGCGCAAAATGGAATCGGGCCTATTTACCCTGAGCGAGCCGGTCCAGTGGTTCTGAGTGGCCGAGGTCCCTAATTGGACCTGCAGCAATGACGCAATGAGATTCGGCGGGAACCAAACTGGACAAGGAGGATGTTATGGCCGCCATATTGACTTAACCGACCTTATCAAGTGAGTAAACATTAAGTAAATAGACAACTCAAACACATACTACGGTTTGGGACACACTGCCTATTTTTATTAGGCCCTCAGACAAGATACAATTCAATCACACAGACAATCATACTGACATCACAACATAGAGACGGACAGACGAGACAATACAAGACAAATGACATATAACATGAAACATAGAGAAAGTGATCTTGAAGGAGCCCAAGAGTATAAATGAAAAGGCCCAAGATCAGAGCGTTAGTGAAAGTGCTAAAGAGTATTTACAAGAGAAGAAAGATGGTTATTGGATGAGATGAGAAGAGGAAAGTGACAGTGCGAGTTTGGGTGCTATTGCTGCTTGTACTGGTCTAGTGGGACGGATATACCTTCGGTAGCAGAGGGACGCCCAACGACCGAGCTTCTGAATTTCTGCTTCAGTACACCCTGCGGCAGCAGCCGTGGTAGCGGAACCCGCTCTCAAAGAATGCAACGTGTAGTGGGTTGGATCCACTCCAATGAGTTTAAGAAAGCCAGAGAGCTTGGCTGATAGGTAAGTATAGTCAAGAGGTGAATTACACGGAGAGAGAAAAAGGGGTGATGAAGCAGAGGCAGGGTAATGAAATAATATACATTTAATTAGGCATACTGCACATAATGGGGAGTTAGAACACCCTATGTGTACCAGAAATCCCTTTGGGTTGGTCTTCGACCGGTGCACCTTGTAGTCCATAGCCGTGAAGTCGTGATTCATGGTGATGTCCGCCCTGGAGTGGGGGGGCCCTAACGCCTTTTGTAGATAAATATTCACTGGGCCTAAGGCAGGCGAAGAAGGCCAGTGACATGGCTGCCAGAGACATGAGATTATCTCTATTAAAGGGCGCCTTGGCCATAATAGCCAGTAATTGGTTGAACATAATAGGCGGGGCTTGAATGGGCGTGTAGGTGCGGTCCAGCGACCGCAGAGCCTGGGACAGGGCTGGGGAATAAATAGTTGGGACCTGGAGTCCCAGATCAATAGCCCAAGACCGAAGGCCCGAGAGATAAACTCTTATGGTTGATACAGCGAGGCCCTGGTTATTTAAATATGCAACAAATCTGATAGAATTGGTTTGGTTGATCGGCAGAGGTTGCAAAGAGTATAATGAGCAAAAGGCTTTGTACTTCCTAACTGCAACCGTATATGCGCCTCTTGAATTGGCGGTGATGCCACTGTGGACGAGGGCTCTTACTGACCGATCCAGATCTGTAATTTAAATGAATTTAAAATATTTTAAATTATGTATTTTAAAATTGGGCTAGGGTGGGCCAGGTTTGAGTGGGGGAGGCATTAGGACGACGCCTGAGGAATTGGTCGACTGCAAGTCTACTCAGGTCGTCAGCGTTTATGTTATCATTGGTTGAAATATAGACGGGCCTAACATTAATGCTGTAGCGAACTACAAGCAAACACCATTGACGCAATAATGCCATCATATGAGGCACGGGGGAGTAGCGCTTCTTGATGGCTGCTACCACTGATTGATTATCGATGTGGAATACCACATTGGCGCCTGCTAGGCGTGGTGCCCACGTGGCCAACGCCGCATGAGCGGCTAACAGCTCCCTCCAATTAATAGAATATTCAAGGGTACGTGCTAAAGTACCCACTAGAGGAACTGAGAACCACTCCGGGTCAAAATACCCGCCTATAGCGCTGTTAGATGCGTCGGTGAATAACTCCAGGGCAGTGTAGTCGTCCCAGGGAAGAGGCAGCATGGACACACCGTTATGGTTTTCAACACAATCACGCCACCAACGGAGGTCCTCCTTGGCGTCATGGGTGAGCTTTACGCTGAAGTGTAGATATTTTGTGACCTTGGCGGCCTGTATGAGGCGCCCCAAGAAGGCCCTGCCCACGTTTACCACACGTGCGGCAAAAGCCAATTTACCAATTAAACTCAACAACTGTCTCTTGGAGACACTGCGTACCGTAACGACGTGAAGAAGGCGAGTGGCGCGCAAAATGGAATCGGGCCTATTTACCCTGAGCGAGCCGGTCCAGTGGTTCTGAGTGGCCGAGGTCCCTAATTGGACCTGCAGCAATGACGCAATGAGATTCGGCGGGAACCAAACTGGACAAGGAGGATGTTATGGCCGCCATATTGACTTAACCGACCTTATCAAGTAAGTAAACATTAATTGAAAAGCTGGAATCTTTAGTAGCCACACAAACAATTTATCATTTGTCACATCTGTATTATCATAGAAGGTAAGAAGATAGTGCCTAAAGAATTGTAGAAGGGACAATATCATACACAGTTGTTGAAATATCAAATTAAATTGAAAGAGGCTGTTTTCTTTGAGAGGACATAAATTATTCTCTCTTACTTCTAACAAAAGTAATATGTAAGGATTCATAATACACACTTTTTGTGTGTTTGTACAGTAAGATTGATGGGAGAAATGTATCATAATGTTATGTTTCATATATCACATTGTGCATGTATCAGCATATTTTGAAAGTTTTGATATGAGACAGGCAGTAATTCTAACTTATTTGCAACCTTACAGGAATAACAGAATGATGATCTATCAGTTGAAGCTCCAACAGAAGGTGTTCAATACATTTTACACATTTCATCATATCTGTCCATACAGGCCGAATGAGCAGCATCACAGGGTCTCTTGCATGGTGCAACAACGTGGCAGCACTGTACATGATGTACATGCCTTCCTGTTTGATCAAAACATTGGCTTGGAGAAAGCACACGTTTCAGAAAAAGTCAACTGATATAAAATCAAATCGCTGTCAGCTATAGAAAACCACTTATAACTGTGTATGTAGTCACTGTGGACCTAATCTCTGTGAAGTGTAACCTTGAAACATCTTTGACATTTGACTGACAGCCTCCAAACTTTCAATGTGACTTGGCAAAAAATTCTGTGTTGACATGGCCATAGGAGAATTTTCTCTCACCTTTCTTGTCAATAAGTATCCTAGGATTTGTCCTGTTAGTCATTGTAAATACATGTAATAGATATCCCATGCAATATAGATATATTTCATGAACAATTCCATGCAGATAAATGGATGCTCAAATGTTTCAACTATCCTTTCTTGGGCAAAAAGTCCCTGGCTCTGTCATTCACTGTTAGAAATTTCCGTAGATTTTACGGTCAAATGACCGGCAGTTTTTCCTGCCAAAAGAAAACAATAAAATATACGGGGACCTGTAGATGGTTTACACACACATGTTAAGTTCACAGATAAAAACCGTAAAATTAACAGGCTTTGTGCCGTGAATTGTACAAGGAAAAATGGATGTCTTTGTAGTAAACCACCTTGGTTTTGTGAAATTTACAGCTATTTGATCGTAAAATTCACAGCCATTATTATTGTAAATTTTTCTGCACAGCACTGCATTTTACGGACCTTTTAAGGTAACATCAAATGTATGTGTCCGTATAATTTTGATATATTACGGCCAACATGATGTAATATCCACTGCAGATTTCATGTGGAAAATACTTCCATAAAGTATGGAAATTTCACATTCCTCATTATTTTATAATCATTCAAAGATTTAACAGTAGCAGAGGTGCAAACCATCCCAACAGTACGTGAGGCTGGAAATAATTGCCCATTCAATTGGTTATATAAAAGGCACATAGCATGTATGTATGTACTGTAAGGAACCAAGAGAGTCTGCGGCTTTTACCAGGAGTGCATTGAAAAAGCCTGCTCCCAATTGCAGGGACAGGCGTCAAAGAATGAAAGCTGTATGCGGTTGTTACGGTTTGTGTGCTCATCAAAACAAATAAACCTGTATAAATCGGACTTCTTTATTATGGCAGAATCACAAATATATCAAATAAAAGACAGGATCATGAAAGATGTCTTACTATTAATTTACAAGCTTCAATAACAAACTGTATCCAGACTGTATTAATATAATGTTCATCTCACAATTTATATAGTCTATTAACCGATTAGCTGCTTCATGCAATAACATTATTTCACTAAAGACGGCAGCATTTCTACACAAAATAAATTCTTTTCTCACAATTTATATAGTCTATTAACCGATTAGCTGCTTCATGCAATAACATTATTTCACTAAAGACGGCAGCATTTCTACACAAAATAAATTCTTTTGATGAAAATATTAAAGTCTACATTATATATGTAAGAACAAATTGCCTCCAATATATTGAATATGTAGACTATAATCAACATTAAAGGATACTGATTAGCTGCTTCACACAATAGCATTATTTCACAAAATAGGTGACAACATTTCCATACAACATCAATTCTTTTGATGAACCAAATTCGATAGTGTGTCTTAAATATTGAAATCTGCATTATATCTGTAAAAACACATTGTTTCCAATATATTGAATTTGTAGACTATAAACAACATCAAAGGATACTTATTGGCTGCTTCACACAATAACATTATTTCACTAAATAGTTGTGAACATCTCCACAGAACATCGATTCTTCTGATGAATTTAATTAAATAAATTTGTCTTAATATTAAATAAATGTGTCTTAATATTAAAGTCAGCATTCTATATTTTTGAGAACACACTGTATACCATATGCTGTCCAAGGTCCATACATGTTGTTCATACATGTAGACTATATAAACAGTATCGTTTCCTCATTAGCTTGATAGGCCTACACAATTTTTCATAGTAAATATTTCAAACAATTCCATCTAATGTCACTTTTTTCATGAACATGACTCCAGAGGACAAGCATGCAATATCTAAAGAATTATTTTTAAATTTATCTTTGTATGTTCACTCAAAATAATGCCAGCATACATTATTGTATTTGCCAAAATGACAGAGGTTATAAAAAAAGTTGCCATTTCATTGACAAAGTTCAAAACTTTCCGATTAATCGTCGTGTGTTTCTTTCCTTTCACTCGCTCCAGGTTTATCTTGAAGAAACACTGAAACACAAAAATTCAAAATGTAAAAGCTTTACAAAAATTACCCATTTTGTTTGATATTCTGTTGGGTTTATTTATTATTGTTATATCTTCCACATTTTCAAGTTTGCAAAAAATAGCCAAGCAGTGACCTCTTAGCCTCAATTTATTAATTCAGAGAAGTCAGTATTACTGTCAGTTACTATAACATATTTCCCCTCTTATGTTATGGTTTTGCTAATGAAAAATGCATTGTCACTTGATTGCCTTCAGTTACAGGCCTATCAAGCACTGTACCTTTTACAGTCCAACCATCAGATAGATAGAATAATGTTACCTCTGCACGATAAATTCGATGCTTGTTTGCACTTCTGGAGGAAATGCGATATTCACGACGTAGCATTGTAGTAAGAGGCAAAAAGTCGTGCCATAGCATCGTAGAAAGTCTTCATTTTTTCTATCACAACTCTATTGTCTACCAGCAGTGAGAAATCAGTTGCAGACATGACACCTGTAACAAAAGGAAAATGGTTAGATAACCAATAGCTGGGGAGAGGGAGGAGGTTCACACAAACAACAATACAATGTCTGCACTGATTCACAAATATTTAAGGTGTTCAAGAAATGATTGATCAAGTCAAAATTGGTTGGGTAGAAATCATAAGGTAGTCATGGTCGCAGTGGGATAAAGCATTATGATAGATAGATAGGTATGGTAAGTGCAGCCCTCTAAGCCCAGTTCTGGACACTCACGAGGGTTGATTGATGAGATGGGAGAGAGAGCAAATGCCCTCAACATGTTATACATTTAACCCATGTGAGGCATCTTTTACTTGCCCAGCACAGACACTGATACAAGGGGCCAGCAACTTAACGTCTCATATAACTTACCTTTTAACGGGTTACTGGGAAAATGATTTAGTCATTATATACATGAGGTCAGCATAAAACATTCAAGTTATTTTCACAGTAACCCTGTTAAAAGTTATGGGAGTTAACAACTTTAAGATAACCCGTGTTAAGCATTGATACAATGTGGCACTGAATGACATCCAGCTCAAAATTTTGAATCCAGGCAGGCAAAGACCTTCTGGCGGGCACCTAAACCACTCAGCCACATTTCAGGGTAGGTATAAAATCTTGCTACTGTACACTCAACAAATAAACGTACCACTTCATTTTTGCTTATAATTTTTTTTTGGCCAAAACCAATTAAACAGTGTTGATCCTATTATAAAAATGTGCCAAAAATCATTCAAGTGCGACCGTTTTTCCCTAACATTTACCTTTTACCTTGTGGGACCATTTCCGGATCATTTACCTTGTTTATCAAAGTTGGATTTTTTTTTTAAATGGCCCCATAACCAGATTACCCACATCTCACCAAAAAAATCTAAGTGTCATTTTGCATTGTGCATCAAAGAGCCATAAAAAATGAAAAAATTGTGACATTATGCTTTATTTTTGATAGCTACAGATCACTTTCCAGATGAATTCTTTTAGTGAGATGTGGGTATGGGCATTTAAAAAAAATACCCAAATATGATAAACGAGGTCAAAGGTAAAGAGGAAATGGTCGCACTACAATTATTTTCACATAGATACATTTTCGTAATAGGATCACTACTGTTTAATTGGTTTTGGCCCAAAAAATCATACAAATTATTAGAAAAAATGAAGGGGGGTGTTTGTTTTTTTGTTGAGTGTACACGTACAAATGATACCTGTTTAGTGTTTAGGCATTATTTCAAAGTAGCCAGGCTTTATCAATGACATCTAAAAAAGGCATATTTACCATATCAAACTATCATTGGTGATACTGGCACTCCTCGTTCTTCTGCCACCTCTAGTCTGCTCAAATGTTCCTGTAAACAGAGAGACAAATATTTTTTCACTTGATACAAGAGAAGGCATAATTGAAGCATTTCCAGCTGGTTGGCTATGAATATCATCAAATTGTTTAGGCCTACAGCCTAAATATCAGGACCTATGATGTTTTTAGAATCACTGTCAAACATAGTTATGACATCACCAGCATTGCAGAATGAGATTCCTGATGACGTCACAAAACAGCGGCCCAAATAATGCAATTGTGATGTCATGAACATTGTTGCTCCAGGGGTACATCATGGTTCTGTATTTAAATGGTCTTGTGGAAAAAAATCTTTCCAATAATATTTAAATCCGGTGAAAAAATAAACTACCCATTCGAGCACTACATAACAATATCCTGATTGTGACCCTGATTCGAGTGGTTTTGTCATGTTGTTATATTATTTCAATACTGCAGTGGCATAGCCTTAGCCAGATAATTTCCTAGAGTGGGGCAAGTGGTGTTTCATCATCATGCTGAAAGGCACAAGAAACTAAACAAAATGCAGAAATTTGTTGGATCATAATATATAGCATCTGAAAAGTAATCAAGAATTGCCAAATGATAATTATCAGTCTTCACAGGGGAGGGGAGGGCAAGGATGGCTGGGGGGGATGGGCTTGCCTCCCTTTCCACTACCCAACCCTCTCCCTGCCCCCACCCCCTGGTTTAAGTCAAAAGTGTCACTTTAAAAGAGTTTTTCCTGCCATTACAAAAATGTGAAGTCATCATGAAGCAACCACGACAACACATTGACATTGTTTGGGCTCTTGTTCGATTTTGACATCAGGCAGCTGCAATGGCAGTGCAATGCGGGTGACGTCTTAACCATTGCTTAAGAATATCTTTTGGAGAGACGAGAGGGACAGACGAGAGGGACAGACGAGAGGGACAGACGAGAGGGACAGACGAGAGACAAAGACGAGAGACAAAGACGAGAGACAGAGAAGAGAGGCAGCGACAAGAGGGACAGACGAGAGGCAGAAACGAGAGGCAGAGACGAGAGGGAGAGGTGAGAGGGAGAGGCGAGAGGGAGAGGCGAGAGGGAGAGTCGAGAGGGGAGAGAGAGAGAGAGGAGAGAGAGGAGAAAGGGAGAGAGGAGAAAGGGAGAGAGGAGAAAGGGAGAGAGGAGAAAGGGAGAGAGGAGAAAGGGAGAGAGGAGAAAGGGAGAGAGGAGAAAGGGAGAGAGGAGAAAGGGAGAGAGGAGAAAGGGAGAGAGGAGAGAGGGAGAGGAGAGGGAGAGGAGAGGGAGAGGAGAGGGAGAGGAGAGGGAGAGGAGAAGGGGAGAAGGGGAGGGATTGAGAGGGGAGAGAGGAGAGAAAGGGAGAAAATGGAGAGAGGAGAGGAGAGGAGAGGAGAGGAAGAGAGGAGAGGAGAGGAGAGGAAGAGAGGAGAGGAGAGGGAGAGAGGAGAGGGATTGAGGAGATGGAAAGAGGAGAGAAGAGAGGTAGACCAGCCAGCAACAAAATCTTATCCCATTCATATTCTTTGTTGTCCACTTATCTCAAGTTCGACTGAATGATTGTCTCGCGGCTTAAGTGGGTTATTCAATATGGTATCAGGAATGTGTTTATTACATCTAAAGCACCCGGGTGATAAATAACATATTTCCTCTCTTGTGGTTAATAACCTTTACCTATTTTGAAATGGCTATACGGCAACAGAAAGGCAGGAGAAATAAAGAAGGAAAGGAGAGGAGAGGGTGGGGGCTGGGGGGAAAGGGAATAAGGAGGGACAGGTGGCAAAGGGGAGAGGGGATAGGATTGGGAGTGGTTGAAGGGGAGGGGGTTGCGGATGGAGAGGTAGACAGATGCCAGAGGGGATATTGATGAGGCAGCATTCAAGACTGTTTTTAAAAACATTGCATGTCCATATTTATAACTTCGTGAATTACGCGAGGAAAATTTGGAAGTTACACCGTCACAAAGCTACATTTTAAAATTAATACAAATATATGTGAAATAATGCAAACCTCACCGATTAGTTGGAGAGTCATACGCTATATTTCATTAAATTGGCATGAATCTACTGTTGGGATCAATTTGCCACTGACCTTGGAAGAGTTGACAGCTTGAAAGACCTGAAGACACAATCATGGAAGACCTATCCATGAATTTCACGACTTATTCATCAACTGGTGTTGCACAAGACGCATGTACTTCATCAGCCTCTGTCTTGAATCTGAAAATTTACAACACTCTTTAATTGCTTATGCTTAAAACATAACCCTCTCCCCACCCCATATGAAGGCAGGAAAGAGGAGATTGAAGGAAAACAGAAAGAGGATTTAGGTACGTCAGACTGTGATAGAAAAGAGGGAGAAGTTTGGAAGTGAAGGAGGTGGGAGAATAAAAGAAGGAAAAGAGGAAAGAAGGAAGGGAAAAGGAGAGAAGAGGGGGATGAAGGAGAAAGAGAAAGATTGAGATTCACCAGCGAGCAACCAAGATTATTTAAAGAAGGAAAAGAGGAAGAAGGGATAGGGGATTGAGAGGAGAGGGAAAGATGGAAAATGAGGGGAGGACAGGGGAGATAGCATAGGGCACATAGGATAGAATGAAGGCAGAGGGCACATAGGATAGGGTGAAGGCAGAGGGCAATGGAGAGGAGGCAAGATTGACCAGTGAGAGTGACGGACAGTAGGAGGGAGGGTGCGATGCTTGTGGGGAGATTGACTTCCAGCAATCAAGGTTATTTTTGAACCAGAACCGCAAGCGGTTTAAACGCTTGTCTGTCAATGTGAAATCTATCAATGTGTGCCAGATTATCACCCACAGGCCAATACCTGTAGCTAATTTTATAAGTCTAAGCAATATATTACGGCTACAATGGGCAGTTAAAGAATGAAGAAATATGGCTGCCAAAATTACCACAATCTTGGATTTATTGACATGTTCCTGATCCATGCCCACAGGCCAATAACTGTATCTATACTTTCAAACTCTAAGCAAAGTAGCAAGGTCACAATGGGCAGTTCAAGGATATCAGCCATTTCAAAGAGACTATTTTGGTGGCCATCTTGAATTTCTCAACATGTTCCTGATTCATACCCAGAGGCCAATACCTGTACCAAATTTCATAACTCTAAGCGAAATATTGAGATCACAATGGGCAGTTCAAGAAATGAAGAAAGACTGCTGCCAAAATGGCTTCCATCTTGGATGTTCCCGATCAATACCCACAGGCCAATACATGTACCAAATTTTATAACTCCAAGTGAAATATTAAGGCAATTCAAGAAATGAAAGATGGCTGAAAAATTTTCCACCATCTTAGATTTTTCAGCATGTTCCTGATCAATACCCAGAGGCCAATACCTGCACCAACTTTCATAACTGTAAGTGAAATACTAAGGTCACAATGGTCAGTTCAAGAATGAAGAAAGATGACTGCCAAAATGGCCACCACAAAACGTCAGCCATCTTGGATTTCTCAACATGTTCCCGATCAATGCCCACAGGCCAATACCTGTACCAAATTTCATAACTCTAAGCAAAATGTTGTGGTCACAATGTGCAGTTCAAGAATGAAGAAAGATGGCTGCCAAAATGGCTGCCACAAAATGGCCACCATCTTGGATTTCTCAACATACTCCCGATCGATACCCACAGGCAAATACCTATAACAAATTTCATAACTCTTAGCGAAATATTACGGTCACAATGGGCAGTTCAAGAAATGAAGAAAGATGGCTGCCGAAATGGCCCCCCACTTGTATTTCTCAGCATGTTCCTGATCCATACCCACAGGCCAATACCTGTACCAAATTTCATAACCGTAAGTGAAATATTAAGGTCAGAGTGGGCAGTTAAAGAATGAAGATGGCTGCCATAATGGCCCACACAAAATGGCTGCCATCTTGGATTTCTCAACATGCTCCCGATCCATACCCACAGGCCCATACCCGTACCAAATTTCATAACTGCATGTGAAATCATAAGGTCACAATGGGCAGTTAAGAATGAAGAACGATGACTGCCAAAATGGCCACCACAAAACGTCTGCCATCTTGGATTTCTCAACATGTTCCCGATCAATGCCCACAGGCCAATACCTGTACCAAATTTCATAACTCTAAGCGAAATATTGTGGTCACAATGTGCAGTTCAAGAATGAAGAAAGATGGCTGCCAAAATGGCCACCAAAAAATGGTCACCATCTTGGATTTCTCAACATACTCCCGATCGATACCCACAGGCAAATACCTGTAACAAATTTCATAACTCTATGCGAAATATTACGGTCACAATGGGCAGTTCAAGAAATGAAGAAAGATGGCTGCCAAAATGGCCCCCACTTGTATTTCTCAACATGTTCCTGATCCATACCCACAGGCCAATACCTGTACCAAATTTCATAACCGTAAGTGAAATATTAAGGTCAGAGTGGGCAGTTAAAGAATGAAGATGGCTGCCATAATGGCCAACACAAAATGGCTGCCATCTTGGATTTCTCAACATACTGACGATCCATACCCACAGGCCCATACCTGTACCAAATTTCATAACTGCATGTGAAATCATAAGGTCACAATGGGCAGTTAAGAATGAAGAACGATGGTTGCCAAAACGGCCACCATAAAACGTCTGCCATCTTGGATTTCTCAGCATGTTCCCGATCAATGCCCACAGGCCAATACCTGTACCAAATTTCATAACTCTAAGCGAAATATTGTGGTCACAATGTGCAGTTTAAGAATGAAGAAAGATGGCTGTCAAAATGGCCACCATCTTGGATTTCTCAACATACTCCTGATCGATACCCACAGGCAAATACCTGTAACAAATTTCATAACTCATAGCGAAATATTACGGTCACAATGGGCAGTTCAAGAAATGAAGAAAGATGGCTGCCAAAATGGCCCCCCGATTATATTTCTCAACATGTTCCTGATCCATACCCACAGGCCAATACCTGTACCAAATTTCATAATTGTTAGTGAAATATTAAGGTCAGAATGAGCAGTTAAAGAATGAAGATGGCTGCCATAATGGCCACCACAAAATGGCTGCCATCTTGGATTTCTCAACATGCTCCCGATCCATACCCACAGGCCCATACCTGTACCAAATTTCATAACTGCACGTGAAATCATAAGGTCACAATGGGCAGAATGATGAAAGAATGAAGAAAGATGGCTGCGAAAATGGCCGCCACAAAATGGCAGCCATCTTGGATTTCTCTACATGTTCCCAATCCATACCTATAGCCCCATACCTTCACCAAATTTCATATTCATGCCATAAGCGGAAAACTAAGGTCACAAATGGACACTCACACAAACCTTAGCCAGGACAACGCCGACGGCGCCGAAGATCGAGTGACCACAATAGCTCTTCATTTTCAAAGAAAATAGATGAGCTAAAAACCATTGGATATTCATAATCATAGCTTTGCAAAATAAGCCAAGAGAATTTAGAAGTTAAACTGTTGCAAAACATGCAATTACATTTGGAAATTAATGCAAATATCATAATTATGTGAAATATTGCAAACCCCAGTGATTACTAACAAATTACTTTGCTATATTTCACTAGTTGAGGGCAGACATAGTATATAACTATAAGTGAGTTTTTGAGCATTAATTATTTGGAGGAAAGGAGAGCAGACATAAAAATATTGTTGTGTCACTAACCTTGCAAGAGTTGACAGCTTCAAAGACCTGAAGAAACACAATTATGAAAGGCCTCTCCATGAACTAGCATTGCACAATTAACACACACATGTACTTCACACAATCAGCCTCTGTCTTGAATCTGAAAATTAGACAACACTCTTTAACTTGTATAGACTTAGAAGTTTGTTGTTGATAGTTTGCTGTTGAGTTGATTGCCTTCGGTGCTTAAGTCTTAAGTCTGCAAACATGACCAAAGAAACCCAGACCACAGTCCTTAAGTGACACTTTCACTGCAAAGCTATTTTAAAATCATATTGATAGTTGTGTAAAATATAATCACATGTAAAACGTAAAATAATGACAAATAAATTATTTAAATAAATAATAAATGGTGCGAGAAAAACAATAAAATTAAAATATTTTACATAGTAGGCCTATTAATATTTAAACATTGTAGACAAATTAGAATGTAACATTTGGGTTATTCTGGTCTACAGGGTGATGATAATTTATTCATACTGATTAATAAATGAGTCAGTTAAGGAGAGGGTGGATGGATGATTGGGGATTTACGACATGTATTTATGCACTTGGTAGGCTAATAAGGACAGGGGAGGCCACGGCAATGAGGCGAAGGATAATTGAAACAGCCGTCCAACATAGGCCAGGGTGACCCAGCAAGAGCTGGATTCGAACCCTGGACCATGTGATTGGCAGCTCAGCACGTTACCACTAGACCAACCCTCCCCCTCGTTAAGGAGGGGGAGGATTAGCTCAGTGGTAGAGTGTTGGGCCGGCAATCAATGGGTCCAGGGTTCCACTTCAGCTCTTGCAGAGCCACTTGTCCTACTCCTGTGCTAATTAACCTATCAAGACTAGTGCATAAATAGAGGACATAAAGCCCCATTCATCCTCATCAAGGAATATCACTCACAAAAAATATTGTGGGTTGTGGAACCATACATAGACGTACCAGGCGCGCATTTTTTTGGGGCGGGGCGAGCGACATATGCCCGAATTTAAAGATATAAATTTAATGCAATTTCAAATGAAATTACCAGGAAACTTTTAATTTTCAATATTTTAAATTAAATCATCTGCCCAAATTGTTTAGCCCTTTTACCCAATCTTACTGTTTCCCAAACTTTTGGGGGGCAAACGCCCCCCTGCCCCCCCCCCCTCCGGTACGGCTATGGAACTATACCATTTTATTACCTCAATACAACCATTACAGTAGTTATCAAATAATAGGCAATTAAATATAATTTAGCATTATCATGCATGCTAAATGAATAAATAATAGTAATCTTACCTTGCTTATGAGTCTCATCAGTCCTGCTTCCAGAGATTAAATGACTGCTCTTAAGTTTAAACACCTTAAGGCATTGCCAATAAAGCTTCTTTAAGGGCACAGAAAACAAAAACAAGGCTAAGTCTTCAGTTACAGTTTTTAAACCGTGAATTCATAAAACACGTTATAATAACAACAAGAAAGCTGTAATTTCTACAGTTTCATGATCACGGCCGTTTGACCGTATAAATTACGGAATAAAACCGTTGATTATACTGAAATTTCTAACAGTGTTCTTATGCTCTGATAGTGTTTTGAGGGGCCCTGTTACAAAATAGCAAGCTGGATTATCTTGTTTAGCATTGTTTGACATTAACTGTTTGTTGTAATCACCTGTTTCGAACCTCAGTTCAGTGGAGTGCACCAAGTCAACTGTGAATTCCATATTACTGGAAGCAAAGAGATAAGTGTGAAATAATCATGTTCGACATTTGAAAAAAAAAAGCATTTTAACTAAATAACAAGGAATCACATTTCTGACAAATTTTAATTTTCACAGCTGTCCATTTGCTGTCTCCATATAGGATGTCAAGTGTGACTGTGAGGCAGATGCACAGAAATTATCTCAGATAATTGGCAATGAAGAATGAGTGTCGGGTCAGTTGGATGACACTATCATCCCAAATGTAACTCACTGATGCAATAAGAGTGAGCTAATTAAAGGATTGATGGAGGGGAGCTGCAGCAATTGGGTGGGGGGGGGGGTGGAGAGGATGAGGGAGGGGGGCGGTACAGCTGGTGAAAGGGGTGTTGGGTTTTGTTCCCCATATTTATACACCTAATAATGAGTTGTTTTGATAATTTGGATCTAAATGTGAAATCCTCCAATCTTAATAAATTAGGGAGTTCTTATGTAACTAGTGTTAAACTCTTCAAAATCAGGGCACCTGGGTCTCAGAAGATATTTTTAGATTTAGGTTAACCTGGTACTGATGTGGGAAACAAATCTCTAACCATGACAACTGACTCTTGGATGTCTTCAGACATGACTAATTAAATTTTATTTCGCTCACCCAAGAATAATATTGCATCTCCAGCTCATGGTTCATGATGTCATCCATCAAGGGAATCTAATGAGAATAACAGCCATGACGTCATATTATATAAGACTTCTTAAGAAAACGTTCCTGACAATCAAGGTTTTCTTTTCAATATATTGGCATTCTGAAGCCTTTAAGACAAGGATGTTTTGTTAGGATGTTTACCATTATTTGATGGTGTTAATAGATGTTTACCATGAAAATTGAGTGCATAGTGATGAAGTAAGATGAGAGAACAGTGGAATTGCTACCCCCTGTTTAAGGCTGTTTTTGTTGACTTTCATGAAGCCTCAGACCGCAATCAGCACCTCTGGGACTCATTTGCATATCCATTGTGCACAGAGACCCCTAGTGGATCAAAAGAGGCACACAGACAATGGGGTCAGCCATGTTAATGTGGGGGGTCACTGTTTGACTGATGAGGCTGCGCTGTGGGTGAACAGACCCTGATGACAATCACTGCAACATTTTAGATCAGTTGACATTCAGATGGGTTAACATTCAGATGATTTAACATTCAGATCACCTAGCACCATGACTCAGATGTGTCCCTCCAGCATATGTTTCTATCCAGGTCCCTGTCAAAGGGCTTCTTGAGGTCCCTAATATCCTCTTTATGGTGAATAAGGACAAACAAAAAGAAAAGAAGAGGACAATACAATGCCCCAAGAAAAAAAGAGTAGAAAGAAAGAATGAAAGATTTAAAGTAAGTACATGTAATTGACATGGGTCATCAGTATTCTGGATATAGGAAAAAGTTCACTTTTTTAACTTCAGGAAATGGTCGTTGCCATATGAAAATTAATTTGAAGGTGATATTAAGGAATATCTGAAGTTAACCATCATAAAATTAAATTGTCACCTTTGACATATATTATTGGCCTTATGTAAGTTGATAGGTATGTGCAAAGGCTCACTATAAAATTTGAATTTTGAGTCAGCTCAAATGATTGAGTGAGATGGTTGCACAATTCCTTTGAGCAAACATTGCTTGTTGTTTAAATATTATAACAACGGACAGATTATCATAACTTAAAACAACAAGCTATGTTAGCTCAAATGAATGTGCAACCATCTCACTCAATCATTGAAGCTGACTCAAAATTTCAAATTTTACAGTGAGCCTTTGCACATACCTATCAACTTACATAAGGCCAATAATATATGTCAAAGGTGACAAACAAATGTGGTGAAACAATCAAATCATCTCCCCTTGTTACTCTTGACCTCCCAGGAAGAAAAACAATTCATTTTTACGGATCTTTAGCCCCCACTTCCCCCGGTTGAGGTAATGATCACAAATACCAACCACAAAAGCCCCCACACATTGGCCCAGAGAACTTCCAAGAATGTTGAATTTTACATTGGGTCCACATAATATGCATAATTACTTTTAAATATTCTACCAGAATCGATGGTGGCCAATCAAAATGCTAAATATCTCTTGTAATCCAGGACAGTTTGTGGAATCCACTTTTGAAATCCACTTTGGAATCCGGAAGATCGAAGTGAGGTGTGTAACTAAATTCCAGCCAGGAATTCCGATTCTAAATCTTATCCAAAGACACCACATTCCTATGCCGATTCCAATCCAAATTCCATTCCATAAGCGAATTGATTGGCTTTATTTACCCGTTCAGGTTGTGCGAATTATCCACACTCCGATACCAGTTCGTCAATAGCTGGTGGGCTTAATCTCACAGCAACGAGAAATCAATAGGCAGATGGCTAGTTTTTCTAAATTAATAGTGATGGAATTGATATTGAGCTATTACTAAATGGGAAGGGAGCAGAGCAAATTGTCAATACAATTTCACCAGCAATTGATAAAGCAAAGTGGATTCCACAAGTTGCAGTTGCCATTCAAAAACACTGCATTTCTAACCAGCAGGGATGAAAAATTACAGAGCTCTGTGTTGTGGTAAAAAGGCAATATTCAACAGCTCCCAGCTCCAGCACTTGAGGCAGTCTGTAAATTGGGAGCATTTTACTGGTAGACCTTCAAGAACATGAATGCTAGAAGAGATGCTGTAGCTTCTCTGGCTTCTTGTCCTTCAAAAACAGATGAGATTATTGTCCCCTGTAGAAATCTAGCAATGTCTGGGGGAGGGGGATGAATTTCTACTTTAACCTTCCCCTTATTATATAATACACAATCGAAAATTGGGCATTTACATGTATAGCCTACATTTTTAATAATAATGTATGTATGTATGTAAATATTTATTTAACGTCGTTTCTCATCACAAAGTACATGTACTTCTGTACGACAAATGGATAAATAGGAAAATAAATTGAAAAATCAAAAAGTGTCCATATTCTACAAAAATGTTCAATGTTCACATGGGTTTTTCATTGTAAAGTCCATTTCCATAAAATCTAATTGTCCAATTCATGGTCGGTATCTGACAGTTATAAAAATATAATCCAATCTGTTTATCCCAGAGTCAGCTGCATTCTGTTTGCATCTGAAACAAAAGAGAAAGAGAAGGTGCAGCGTCGGTAGCAATTTACATTGGTTTGATGTTAACTGATCTCAGAGATGTTACAATTGAGCAGCCACTTGTCTATACCAGATTTGAAGGTGCTGAGCGAGGCACTGTTTTTTATGGTAACAGGTATATTGTTCCATAATTTAGGGCCAAAATATCGAATGCTTTGTTTGCCATAATGCACAGTTTTGTATTTTGGTAAAGAAAATCTTTCATTATCTCGCATTTCATATTGAATCTCATTTTTCTTGAATAACTCATATACATATCTAGGGGTTAACTTGTTACTAACTTTATACATTGTCACTGCTGCCATTTTTACGCATCTTCTGTAGATGCTCAACTGGTTCTCCTGTTTGCAAATTGTCTCATAATCTAAGTGGCCTTTGCCAGTAACAAATCGTATAGCCCTTTTGTTTGTTCTCTCTAACTTTTCTAAGTTTGTCTTACTTGTAAGCATCCATATCAATGAAATTAGGAGGATGTGTACTTTATGGCAGCAATATTATCCATGTAAAATGGTCACCAACTTTGGATGTTCACATTTGACTTCCCAAGTTAAAAGAAATGCTCATACCATAGTTTTTGGGTTCAATACCAGTATACACAGCTAACACAAAGTTGATCAATCAGAATGAAACATGTAGTTTCAAAATGAATTCTAAATATTGCACACTTTATAATGTGCCACCCAAATACCTGTAAACAGTTCATCATAAATGCATGCATGATACCCCAGGCATGCAGAATTTCAAAGCTTGACACATGCCAGTGGCCAGACTATATGTCAGGTGTCATAGGCCATATTTGACACATATTGTGACACTTTGTCATTCATCTTTTTGTAAAAGTTCTGACAGTTGACAAGCTTATAGGAAATATGTCACATGTTCTTCTTATAAGCAGTACATTGTATTTCTAGTCCATAGACTGTGTTTGCTGTCATATCATCTTGTAAGAATTGCCAAGACAACCCAATTCTCTGGATGTATACACAGAATAAATATACAATTCATCATATGCAGTATGTATATATTCTGGACAGGTCTGGTGTCTTTATATTCCTGTTTATGGTCAGTGTTGGATTATGTTTTCTGTCAATGTAGGAATGTAACTGTCACTTCTTTTTCTCCTCTCTTCTCTTTTTATGGTGACTGTACTAGGGTATTTTCTCAGAGAGGCAAAATGATAAATATTGGACTCTGATAGAGCCTGCATTTTCTTTCCAATCAATATTTCTTATCTGCCTGCAAATGTTGGATTCAATATTTACAAAATACAACTTATAAAATAAATTTAAGTTGCAAAATAAATGCTCAAGCTATACATAAACTTTATTTGAAACAGAATTTGACTTTTATGGTGAACTAGAAAAAATCAATAGGAAAAATCTACAAAAATACATCTTGTTCTTGTTTTTCCAAAATAAGATGTTGATTAACTTCCTATTTTCGTCTTCGAATCATGAGATAAAGAAAATACTCATATGTATACACACAAACACATCTATACAAATGTATTTTAAAATGGCATTCTTTTGTATTCTTGATTTAAAATTGATGTGTTGACAGCTGCATCTGGGATGTGTAATGTCACCAGCATTAGAGGTCTAGCATGAAAGCAATTTGGAAATGCATTTTGGTAATGAGAATTTCGTTCATGCAGTCTGGAGTTAGGTACTTGAAATTTAATTAAAACTGCGTTCAATTATTCTGTTGTGTTTTCTCATGTGTTTTTTGGTGTGTGTTTTGTTGTTTTTTGAAGGTTGTATGAGGCTTTACAAAGTGCTATAGGAAAATGATTGGAGATTTAGAGGGCCAGCAATGGTGGAGGGGCAGAGGGCTTACCGGATTTACTCAGATAGTAGGTCGTACACTGAAAATAAATTTATCTAGACCAGCGAGAGGTAAGTAAACCTCAGAGACTGATTTTTAATGCTTGTCCAGTGAATGCAGTCCGGCATTATAAGATCATGTTTGACTTTGATATATATTAATAATGTCACTTCATGACCCCCCAGATTTTACATTGAACTCAGTGGTCAATTTGTCATTATGAGACATGTGCCCTCACTGGTGAGTGATATGACTCATTCTTTGACTTTGATAACATGGCAGGTATAGGGATATGACCTCACTAACTGGATGTGAGTCATCAATAATAACTTAGCAAGTATGAACCATTAAGGAGCATTTTGGCTGAATTTTGGAAATCACCTATATTTTTATGGCTGTAACAGAACACTAAATGGAGAACACTCCTCATGAAGCATGATCTATTGGAACACCACAGTGTCAGTCTCATAGCGTCGGACTCTGGTAATAGAAGATTCATATTTTGCAAACTACACAGACAGTGACCTTCCTTTCCTGTTTTAAAAAAAAAAATTACCTCTATTTGAAAGACTCTCTTCGCCGTACCCCTGTGTAAGGTTTGAAAGCTCCATAATCTTTTTGGGCAAATACGGTAGGGGAGTTTTGGAGGATGGGTGTGATTCACCAGCCGCCAAACAAGCCGAAGCAAAAGTCAATCTGGGATGTCTTGAGTCGCTCCTTGAGTTTTGAGGGCAAACTGCAGGGAAAGCAAACTGGGAGGACAAACTGGGAGAGCAAACTGGGAAAGCAAACTGCAGGTCCCACAAACATCCTGCAGGAAGCTGCAGCATCAAGTGGGACCTGCAGGACATGCAGGCTCTGCAGGCTGAAGCAACTGCAGGCAGGCTATGGATGACAGGCATGCATGCAGTCTCAACTCAAGCAATGGAAGGGCAGGCTTCATGGATGGAACTACAGGCATTGGAACTCCAGGCAAGGGACTGTGGGCTGGACAAGATGTCTTTATAGGCCCTACAGTAAAAATCATGAAATTCAAATTCACATCCCCCACAGGATTATGACCTTCCTTTGTTAACAAAGTTTGCTTATCCACATCTGCACTTGGATGCTCTTCATTTCATCAGAAAATAAATTTTGAACTCCAAGATTTACGAAGGACCTTGCTTCATTTATTTTACCCAATATAAATAATTTTCTTAATTAATGTAAAGGATAAATACCTGATACATCATCAGTAAATGGTTGTCTGTCAGTCAATAACATTGTTCCTCAATAACATATTGTTAACTTTCTTGAATAACGTATTGTTAATTTTCTATGTGGTAAATATATGTATATCGAATTGAACTGGAATTACTTGGTGCTTATAGCTTTTTTAAAAATATTGCATTGGTAGTGGAAGTCAGTGAAAGATTGAGTGTGCCACGAAGCGATTCAGGAATCAGGATGTGTCTAAGCGTCTTCTTCACTGTAAAATTTGAAATTCTGAGTCAGCTCAAATGATTGAGTGAGATGATTGCACAATATCTTTGAGCTGTGATAGCTTGACATTGTGAGTTATGATAATCTTTTTGTTGCTATAACTTACAACAACAAGCTATGATAGCTCAAAGAAATTGTGCAACCATCTCACTCAATCATTTAAGCTAACTCAAAATTCAAAATTTACAGTGTGGTAAATCTTTTTGGCTGTGCCGTATACGCTCCTCCGCATCTTTCTTCTCCGCATCCTTGCTTCGGAGGCTGCTTCGGAGGCTGGTGTTCCAGAGGCTGCTGAGCCAACAAGACCTGATCTGGGCGACAGGCTGCCAGACTGACTGGCGCCAGCGGATGATGGTCTGCATGGCTTTGGCATCTTTCTTGCATCTCCCCTGCATCTTTGCAGGAGGATGTGATTGGTGAGCTGCTGATGGGCTGGGCTGCAAAAGCAGTGTTGAGCTGTTCACTGTCCCTTTTTGCCTACAATACCTTTCATAGATGAAGATTATTATTGAGAGTGGGGAATGGGGCATTCTGCAAAAAGATGACAAATGTGAGGGAAGGAATAGGTTAAGACAGGGACAAGCTGGGAAGAAAATTGTATTCTGGATTTGGTAAAATATTTGGTGATTACAAAAAAAAAATCCATAGGGCTTTACATACAACTTTCAAAGTTTCCTACAGATTGCTTATGAGTAGTGGGATGCGAGCAAGGAAGTTAGGACAACAGTCCAGGACAACAGTCCAGGTACAGTAGATCAAGTACTAGTACTACAAAATGATTTTTAAAATATTCAGTATTTACAAAAGCAACTTCTGTTGAACAAAAGAGTGAATGGATAATTTTCATTTCAGCACAAACTTTGAAAGAAAAAGAAAGGAAACTCCATTCTTATAAATGTGATGAACAGAAAAATCAACCCATCCATCTTCTATACCCCCCCCCCCTCTTTTCCTCAAACCCAGTCTCTGGTTAGAGGGCATCAGGAGCCTCACGTCCTGCAGTAGACATCAGTCTGCAGTAATGCCATCATCAGAACAGAAGCCTGGGAGCTCAGCCAGGATTCATTAGTTGTGGTTGCAGCAAGACCTTTTCCTAAAACACCCTTTACCCTTAAATACCCTGTTCTCCTTTAATGCGTCATATTGAGGCTAAACCATTCAGCCTCGTTTTGATGCTTCGACGTTCATCTTGACGTCTCATCTAACCCCCACAAGTGGCACAAGAAGTGTGAATGGCCACAGCTAATCACCATCCGCAGAAACCCAGAATCTGGAATTATAATTAAGACTGAACAGAGCAGTTCTTTAAGAAATTAATTTCCAGACCACAGGGATGCACCCTCTGATAAAAAGGGGCATTACTCAATTAATCCCAATCAGCAGCAGCAAAGGAGCCCAAAGAGGTACAGAGCTCCCCATTGATGACATTTAAAAGGCACATTAAGAGTTCAACTGTGAATGTGTGCAGCCAAGTCATCTGCATCTGAGGGTTAATATTCAGACAGATGAGTGATTATCATGATGAACATTGCTACAGTATTATAATTGCTAGTGCAAAATTGGCTAATCTGACAGAAAATGATGACATTGTGCTGAGGTCCTTCTAGTCCGGCGGCGGTGAGCTTCAACCTCGCAGTAGGGTCTGGACAGCGTTTTTTTGTTGATTCTATATCTCTGAGATGTGCTCTTTCAGAATCTGAACGATGCCACTCTGTCATCGTTGGGCAATTTGCATAATATGCAAATTAAGGCGGCCATTACCAAAAATCTTGTTCTCGCCTGTATCTCAATAACTATGCATGATATCAACATAATTTTGGTGTCTATCCCCATGTTTTGAGGGGTAAATAATCCAACTAGGCCATTTCCATAAATTTCACACCAATAGTTTTTGCAGAATTGACATATTGAGGCCGCCATTACTGAAAATCTTGTTTCTGACGATATCTCCGAAACTACAGGTGGTATCAAAATAATTTTGGTATCTACCGCCATGTTTTGAGGGTTAAATAATGAGATGAAGCCATTTCAGTAAACATCACACCAATATTTTGTATTTAACAGGCATGTTAACAAAGCTGCCATTACTGAAAATCTGGTTTCAGACAATATCTTATTACTTCATATGGCGTCAAAACTCTATTGGTGCCTATCACCATGTTTTGAGGGATAAAGGAACATATTAAGTTATTTTTATAATGATTAAACAAATATTTTATACTGTATCTCACAACAAACTGAGAAGTTAAGCTGAAAAACCATGTGATTTACACCATGTGGTTCAACTTTGCCATCGTTGTGAATCGCATGAATAATTATCTGACCTTGTCATGTAGACAATGAGTAGTGAAGTCATGATGTCACAATGTTTTGGGGCTCTGATTGGTCGGTGTGGTTGCCAAGAATGTTCTCTGGCCTTCAAGCAAAATAATGCCATATGAAATGACTCAATATTTTTGACTGCTGGTTCTATTTTTGTTGTGAGATATAACTTATTATCACTGATTATTGTGTTATTCTTCAATCTGACATTCAAAAGATTCACTGTTGTGAACCACATCCCTTTATGTTTTATCAAAGAATGAGCATATGTATATCAAAATAATTGTTGGGAAACAAACTAAGCCATTTCAGAAAGGACCAAGCAAATACGTTTGGATAAAGGTGCAAAGTCATTACAGAACAATTATTGGGCTGATGCATCTTGCCATTATTGATTTTTCTGAGTACGGAAACAAGTCACTTTCAACAATTTTGCCCTGGGAACTGAAAAATGAACACCACCCATTTATTAACCGGCCTAACAGCGGAGGCCGGTTAATACAGGAGCTGTAAATGGACCAGGTGAAACCATAAACAGGCATAAACTGCAACCACAAACCAGATGTAAACCACGGGTTTTCCCCATTGTGACCTGAATATTTCACTTACAGTTATGAAATTTGGTACACGTATGTGCCTCTGGGTATGGATTGGGAACATGTCGAGAAATCCAAGATGGCTGCCATTTTGTGACGGCCATTTTGGCAGCCATCTTTCTTCATTCTTGAACTGCCCATTGTGACCTTAGTATTTCACTTACAGTTATGAAATTTGGTACAGGTATGGGCCTCTGGGTATGGATCGGGAACATGTCGAGAAATCCAAGATGGCGGCCATTTTGTGGTGGCCATTTTGGCAGAAATCTTTCATCATTCTTGAACTGCCCATTGTGACCTTAATATTTCACCTACAGTTATGAAATTTGGTACAGGTATGGTACTATGCGCATGGATCGGGGCATGTCGAGAAATCCAAGATGGCTCCATTTGTGGCGGCCATTTTGGCAGCCATCTTTCTTCATTCTTGAACTGCACATTGTGACCTTAATATTTCACTTACAGTTATGAAATTTGGTACAAGTATGGGACTCTTGGTATGGATTGGGAACATGTCGAGAAATCCAAGATGGCTGCCATTTTGTGGCAGCCATTTTGGCAGCAATCTTTCTTCATTCTTGAACTGCCCATTGTGACCTTAATATTTCAATCACAGTTATGAAATTTGGTACAGGTATGTTACTCTGGGTATGGATTGGGAACATTGTGAAAAATCCAAGATGGCTGCCATTTTGTGGCAGTCATTTTGGCAGCAATCTTTCTTCATTCTTGAACTGCCCATTGTGACATTAATATTTCAATATACTGTAGGGGGGGTGTTATTTTAAACATTTTAGAAAATCATACCTGTGTGGATGGAATATGAAAATATAGGTCAAAAGAAACCCAAAGGTACCTTAATTGCATTATTTGGTTTTAAAAACCCATATGGACGGAGGCTTTGAAGATAACGGCTTTTGCGCCGACTGCAAAATTACCCGAAAATGCCATATCTCGAGAACCAATGCACATACAGACTTCAAAATAGGCTCAAATTATTTTCAATCCCTAAGTTTATATTCATCTTTCATAGTAAATATATGCCTATCTGCCTTATTTTTTTAAGATATAGCCAACAAACCTTGATTTTGTGCATAACCTTATATTTTCGATTTTTTAGGAACTTTATAGGCATAATTTGAAGAATGTTAGCTTTAAAAAATTTCTGCTCCACTTGCTCTATCATCCAAAAATTAAAGTATCATCCTAAACATTGAAGATTGATGTTGCAGTTTTAGCCAAATCAGTCTTTCTGTGTAACAGTGTCTATCTTTGTCTTAGGTGATGTATGTGTTCTGGTTTTATCCTCGTCAGCACTATAATGACTTGGGATTTATTTGTCTTCAGTCATTTCCTCATATTTTAAAGTAAGTGTGTGGTTGGTGAAGAAATGTAGGCCTAATTTTGTTTACCAATTTTCATGTAAGAAAATGTAAGGAGTCTCCTGGGGACAGCACATTTCACTATATTTGTAATTTTACTTTTTGGTTAGTTTCTTTTCTTATCTAGAGGACACTGACATGTTTTGCAAACTGAAGCAGCATTATCAAGGTTAAGCTGTGAATGTGTGTCTTCTTATGGTGGTGATGGATCAGATATTCTGATATACAAAGGTGATCTTGAATTTTCAACCTAATATTGGTAAGCAGAAATATTCAGTTCCCGTTCACAAAAAAAGGCTTATGTTTATTCCCCGTTCTGTAGAAGCATGTCACAAATTCTAGGAATTGAGAAATTTGGTATTT
Organism: Platynereis dumerilii; assembly: GCA_026936325.1. Taxonomy (NCBI): domain Eukaryota; kingdom Metazoa; phylum Annelida; class Polychaeta; order Phyllodocida; family Nereididae; genus Platynereis; species Platynereis dumerilii. The sequence continues at coordinate 79,347,792 of JAPTHN010000001.1, read as the reverse complement.
TTGGCATGTTGTATCTCAAATTTTACAATCTGTCTATAATTCTATACATATGTGTAACACTTTTCTCTTTACTGTGAAGCCACATCCACTTTACAGTGTAGCCATTTTTCAAACAGACTAGATTTGACTAAATAAATAACCTAACCTGACGAATAAAACTTTTTTTTTTTTAATTTTTAGTTTTTGCTACTTTATAGAGATTGTCAACATCTCTATTGACTTGCATGGCTAACTTGTTAGAGAGGAAAGATTCTCAACATCCCAGTTTCATGCCTGAAATTGTTTCTGAACAAGAAATTGATTGACTTGTTCTCCTCAAGTAGTACTTCCTGGTCATCTTTTGTCACATGTTGTCTGTGTAACTTTTGCTTTTCTTTGATTACCTGTTCATTGGTCAAAAGTCAGTGGGTTCAACGAGATAAAGAGTGCTAAAAACAAAGTGCTCAGTCCCAAGATGCTGGAGAATTCAATGTCACTGAAGGCATTCACCACAGAATTAAGCAAGGGGGTGTTGGAGAAAGAACTGTATTTTTTAAGAAGTCCCTGGGATTGGCACAAGGTCACTTGGCTGAGGTAGATGTTTCAGCTTAATCTTTCTCTCCTCAGAGAAACAGCTTACTCTATTTTCAGAGCTATATGCAAACCCAAACTTTGAGGGTATGGACCAATATTCCTGATAAAAATTTTGTGCATTAAGATGTCAGGCACAGTCAATACATTGTAAATTGTTTTGTTTAGTCATACTACTGTTAAAAATGATTAGATCCTGTCTCATCTTCTTGTTTCTCTTATAAAACTTGTTTACTTCTTGTAAAATCCTCTATTTTCTTTTTATAATATATCATTGCTGCACAGTGGCATCATTGTAGGTGGGGCTGGTGGGGCATTTGCCCCACCACTTTTTGGCCAAAGTATACATGTTTCTGAATCAAAAATATTTATAATTTTTCCTCTGACATCTTCCACGAAGATGTGACAGCTACTTGCCCCACCACATTAAAATGAAACTGATGCCCCTGTTACTGCAAGACCATAGGAAAAAAAATGAAAAATGATTAACAATCAATTTTAGAGTTACTTGTCCATCAGGGATGTCATTTTCCAGTATTTGACTTTTAGTATTAATAGATTCATTATTTATGCTATCCTCTTCAAGTTAATTTCATGCCATTACTGGCATTACTGCTGTCTCACATGTGAAATATAATTATTATAGTGTTGTTAATGTCACTTGTTTTATAAGCTTGTCAAAGATCTTGTCAGTGAACCTCAAGACTTTTAAGATAGCTCCACACAGAATACCACGCAGTTATATGAAACTAAATATTAATGTTATTGTCATAAGTAAATCAAGTATCTCGCTGATCAAATCAATTTAAGCATAATCTGTGCACGGTATGCAACAACTTGGTACGGTATGATTCAGTAATTAATAATATGGAATAGAACTGTCAAATTCATATATATATAAATATATATATTAAATGTAAACATAGATTGAGCAATTTTTGCAATTATTTAGGCTCTAACACTACACACACAGTCTGCAATGCGAGTTTACACTTGTATACTGTCGGAAAAGAGCAAAAAAATCAGTTTTTGTCCAATAACAAAAAAAGTATTGCACTTAGGCCTATAGTTACTATGAAACACTGATATAAAAGTGAGGATTCCGGTTAATTTGAGCCTATTCACAAGTCTCTAAGACCAATAGTTCTCGAGATATTTTTTTGGTAATTTTCGACATTATTTCTTCGCGTCAACCTTCAAAGGCTCCGTCCATATGGGTTTTCGGCTGATATTGACAAACGGGTGCAACCGTGTTGCCTAACTAGGTCCAGGTCACACAAAAAATGCCACACAGAAACATTTTGGAATTATCACCCCCCCCCTAATTATAGTGATGAAATTTGGTGCAGGTATGTTACTCTGGGTATGGATTGGGAACATTGTGAAAAATCCAAGATGGCGGCCATTTTGTGGTTGCCATTTTGGCAGCCATCTTTCTTCATTCTTGAACTGACCATTGTGACCTTAATATTTCACTTACAGTTATGAAATTTGGTACAGGTATTGGCCTGTGGGTATGGATGAGCAACATGTTGAGAAATCCAAGATGACGGCCATTTTGACAGCCATCTTTCCGTTTTTTTAGAAATCTGTTCAAACTGCATTGATCCTATACTGATAGTCTAGCATCTTCCAATCAACTATTTCTCCTATCTTCCATTATCAGTTGCTCAATGGCACCTTCAATTTCATTGCGCTAGGTCGGTTTTGAATCCGCGGATTCTTGTTTTTATTCAAGGCTAATTTAAAAGTGCTAAGGAAAGAGTTTTAATGCTCCAGTCTGTGATATAACATCTTGAGTGAAACTGCCAAATAAATGTCATACCAAATTACAAACATTGACACCGTAATCACCTTATCAGGTATGCTTGTTCTCGCAGTGTGCTTCCCAATGAAATCTGTAAAACATTGATCAAGTAAGCTATTAAACAAGATGTGTCCATAGCAAAATCACACCTTGTCATTTCAAGAACCTCTGGAACAGCAACATTGTCGCTTGGTCCCAATTATACTGAATTAAGCATTTACCACATCAATCATGTTTCCTTAACAGACCTGATGGAATGCAAGATGTTGTGAGTGTGAGCCAGTCTCCAAATGGCAGTCTAAATATACCATCATCACTCTCCATTTAAATTATTTTTCACAGAGTGGACAGTGTTGAAGCTCTCAAGTCCGGATTTGTCCTCAAGGTTGGCCTCGAGGTCATATTCCGATGGACATGGCCTTGGATGCCCAATTCTCTGCCTTGGACTCGGTCTTGGGTGCATTTGGCCAGTGATGGAAGCCTCTGGACTTGCCCCAAGGCCACGTTTTGATGGCCTTGGCCTCAGTCTCAGAGGCTCATGCCTCATTCTGGGTGGCGGATGTCTTGGCCTCAACTACAAAACTGGAAGTGGAGCTTGTGTCACATTTTTCTACCAATCTGTTAAGAATAAAACTTCTCCAACTGCCACAATAATATTCAATGTAACCAATGCTTGCTACTGAAGCTCATTGAAAGGCTAGCAAATAATTATCTCCCTAGAAAAAAAAATAGGTTAATAAAGTTGTTGTATATACCCACAAAATTAACTTCTTAACAATTATTTGTGGAGAATAGCCAATTCTGGGCTGGTCAGTGACCAGGTATGGTGATCATAAACTGTAGGAACTGTTCTGAAACTGTCCTCATGCTTTTACCAGGCCAATGCCCTACTTTTTCAGTGTTAATTACTCCCAATGGAAGATCCTGAGGGTACAGGAAAGAAGCTTTAAAAATACAAATTCAAATGCTTTTTCAAATTGTGCATTGTATTAGGATATAAATGTCATTCTTTGCAATTCTGCACGAGTCCACTTCCCTGATTGGAGGACAGCTCCAGAGCTACTTTTCTCCTCTTGCCTAACTTTTAAGCTTCATAGAAGTTGAACATAACCATCTTACTATAGAAGGACCAAGTTCTCCTCTTATGCACTCCCATTTAGTAGCTGACATCACAGGAGAAGGCCAACAGCCCAACACTCATGGGTGCCTGTCAGGGGATCAACAGCCATAGTTGACATTGAATATTGCTCCGGTCCTTGGCAAAGTAGAAACATGTGACAAAAGCTCCACTTTCAGTGTTGCAGTTGAGGCTGAGACATTCGCCGCCCAAACAGAGGCATGAGCCTCTGAGACCAAGGCCAAGGCCATCATCAAAATGTGGCCTCAAGGCAGGTCCGGAGACTTCCATCACTGGCCAAAGGCACCCGAGACCGAGTCCAAGGCCGAGAATTTGGCATCCAAGGCCATGTCCATCGGAATATGACCTCGAGGCCAACCTTGAGGACAAATCTGGACTCGAGAGCTTCAACACTGTCCACTCTGTGAAAAATAATTTAAATGGAGAGTGATGATGTTATATTTAGACTGCCATTTGGAGGCTGGCTCACACTCACAATATCCTGCATTCCATCAGGTCTGTCAAGGAAAAATGATTGATGTAGTAAATGCTTAATTCAGTATAATTGGGACCAAGCGACAATGTTGCAGTTCCAGAGGTTCTTGAAATGACAAGGTGTGATTTTGCTATGGACACATCTTGTTTAATAGCTTACTTGATCAATGTTTTACAGATTTCATGGGGAAGCACACTGCGAGAACAAGTATACCTGATAAGGTAATTACTGTTTCAATGTTTGTAATTTGGTATGACATTTATTTGGCTGTTTCACCCAAGATGTTATATGCTCGCATCCTGGAGCATTCAAACTCTTTCCTCAGCACTTAATTAGCCTTGAATTAAAATAAATGGAAGTGCGGACATGACAATTGGTGATGTTCACTGTTCAGTTCCCAGGGACAAAATTGCTGAAAGTGACTTGTTTCCGTACTCAGGAAAAATCAATAATGGCAAGATGCATCAGCGCAATAATTGTTCTGTAATGACTTTGCACCTTTAGCCGAACTTATTTGCTTGGTCCTTTCTGAAATGGCTTAGTTTGTTTCCTAACAATTATTTTGATATACATATGCTCATTCTTTGATAAAACATAAAGGGATGTGGTTCACAACAGTGAATCTTTTGAATGTCAGATTGCAGAATAACAAAATTATCAGTGATAATAAGTTATATCTCACAACAAAAATAGAACCAGCAGTCAAAAATATTGAGTCATTTCATATGGCATTATTTTGCTTGAAGGCCCAAGTACATTCTTGACAACCACACTGTGCAATCGGAGCCCCAAAAACATTGTGACATCATGACTTCACTACTCATTGTCTACATGACAAGGTCAGATAATTATTCATGTGGTTCGCAACGATGAACCACATGGTGTAAATCACATGGTTTTTCAGCTAAACTTCTCAGGTTGTTGTGAGATACGGTATGAAATATTTGTTTAATCATTATAAAAATAACTTAATAGGCCTATGTTCCTTTATCCCTCAAAACATGGTGATAGGCACCAATAGTGTTTTGACACCATATGAAGTAATAAGATATTGTCGGAAACCAAATTTTCAGTAATGGCAGCTTTGTTAACATGCCTGTTAAATACAAAATATTGGTGTGATATTTACTGAAATGGCTTCATCTCATTATTTAACCCTCAAAACATGGCGGTAGATACCAAAATTATTTTGATACCACCTGTAGTTTCGGAGATATCGTCAGAAACAAGATTTTCAGTAATGGCGGCCTCAATATGTCAATTCTGCAAAAACTATTGGTGTGAAATTTATGGAAATAGCCTAGTTGGATTATTTACCCCTCAAAACATGGGGATAGACACCAAAATTATGTTGCTATAATGCATAGTTACTGAGATACAGGCGAGAACAAGATTTTTGGTAATGGCCGCCTTAATTTGCATATTATGCAAATTGCCCAACGATGACAGAGTGGCATCGTTCAGATTCTGAAAGAGCACATCTCAGAGATATAGAATCAACAAAAAAACATTGTCCAGACCCTACTGCGAGGTTCCCATGAAATCTGGGGTTTGGCCGCCGGACTATTCCTTCTATTTTAGAGTTTGGAATTACCACTAACATGCTTTAGGTGTTCTGAACTTCTAGTTGATGTTCACACATTGCATCATTGTTTTCAGGCTTATTAAAGTATCCCCAGGTCTCATGCTTCATATTGAGGCTTAATCTCGCAGCCTCGTTTTGATGCTTGACTGTTCATCTTAATTGATGTCTCATTAAAACACAGTTCTGTAACAATGTGTCACTAAAACAGAAGAATAAGAATAAGCATTGCTATACTACCAATGTTCTTCTTGCCTGCTGCAACAGGAAGTAGAACATGCCTTCAATAAGAATGCTGTACAGTTGACTTAGAATAAAGATCAATTGGGAGATGTTGAATTTGGACTCAAGTATGCCGGTCACACAAGTGTTATTAGTGTGTTAAAATAAGAACACATCTGAAACATCACATTATTTTTTCAGTGACAAATATTTTGGGGAACAGTGCAGCAGTATGGCACGTCTGTAACATGTTCGATTGTTACATGCAGTTGAATGATGGTGACAGGAAGCCGTTGAACATAACATCGCCAGAATATATAGGGTCATTCGGGAGACCGAGGGACATTTTAGGGATATTTGCAGGACATTTGGAGGACATTAAGAGACATTTTGAAGAGTGTGACATTCATCACTGGGCTTGTCGCGTATGTGTGATGATTGGAAATTCGGCCTTTCGCATCCCCGGTGGCCCAGCGCAGACATGCATTTCATCAGGACTGGGGGCAACCTCCCAAAGGACGCGTGGGGACCTACAGTGGCTGCATGTCATTTTCATAGCAATATTTACTCCATCCAAACACCAAAGGGCTGGGCATGCTACCTCCTGTCCCAGTGTCCCTTGCATGCAGTCAAATACAATGGTTTACAATTGCTTTTGCTGCTTTATATTCTCTGATCAAGCGATGAGTCGGATGACATTGGTGGGCTCGCTCTCACAGAGAGACGCACTCTGCATTGCCGCCGCACACACTTATCAGCCAAACGTTCTGTCGCGGCCATGAAATTCCAAGTGTTTGGCGGCATATTGTGTGCTGATTCATAAGCGACAGCCATCCTCTGATGTCCCAACATGATAAGCCATAAATGTACAGCACCGAATGGCAATAACATGCGCAGCGCCAAGACATTTGGCCCATATTCCCAGCGTAGCCTTGCAAATCCTCCATTTCTCTGTGTTAGCTCAGACAATTATCCATCTTGCTTCCTGTTTATGGCAGATCTTAACAATATTGATATACTATCAAACCATCAGAGATCTTGAGAAATCAAATTTCGACAAAATTGTTGAGGGTCTGACAGTGACACTTAACCATGGCATGAATTTGTGTTCATCTACAAATTAATATCATGATTATAGTTTTTTGTTAGATCAGAACTTGTGTTCAAATGTGCATTCAAATTTGAACACACATGTTCAGTTTGTGTAACTTTTGTATTCAAGTGTTCAATGTGTCTGCCAACCAGGGTGACACACATTCTGTTGATACAATGTATCTACATTATTACATAGACTGTCATAGATTGAACTCTTCTGTTTTGTAACAAAATGAAAAGAGTTTTAACAGCTATTGTATGTCACATTAAATTGTTACCCTTTTGTCTTTGCTTATAACCAAATAAAGCAAAGGTATTCAAAAACTTAAGTCCATTAAATCAATGTTGAAACATTTTTTGCATACCACTGTCTCCTATTTCTTAGTGATGTCTACAATGGCTTCCTGAACGTAGAGAAAGAAGAGAAACAACGAAGGCTGAAGGAAGACTGATCGAACACTGTAGCTTTTTGATGGCAACGTCAAACAAATCTCGCTGTAGGAGGATTAGACCCATAAATACCTTTAATGCTCCCGGAATGAATTGAGCTCAGAAACAAGGAAACATTGACATAGTCCAATGGGCCAGACAGAAAATTTGACTGGATTAATTTTGGGCTATGACAAAATCAAATTCAGGGTTCTATTTTGCAGTTTTGTTTGTGAAAATGGTGAAGAGCGGGGTATGTTTGGTAAATGAAAAATGTCATCTTGCACAATGAGGGAAAGGCAGAAGATAATTTAATTTAGATGTGTGCATACCACTTTTGTCATACGTAATGCAATAAAGAAACACAATACTTTGAATCATAACCCCTTGATAGGAAACCTGGTGGACGTTTCAGTGTTCTGAACTTCTGACACAGTCTTTGCTACTTCATGTTTGTGGCATCATCTATATTCCAATGTAAACACATGTGTTTATCTGAATACAGACTAGACACTAATATGCTGCGGATGCCGCAACATGTTTCAGAAGACTTAAACTCCGTCATTGAAAACAAGATTTCTGGTTTCATAATAATATACGACTAAGACTAAGACTTCTTTATTGTCATTTATGAAACAGAACAATAATTACAGAATACCATGGTACAAAACATTTTACCTCAAAAGGAGTACTTCAAGGATGCGAATTACCCCCTGAGCATTTGGAGAACACAAAATGTTAATAGATGCCTGAATTAACCATAACTGATGCTGCATGCCTTGGTGGGTGCAACAGAATGCCTTTAGCAGCTTGAGGGGCCAGCAGAGGCTTCATGGGCAATATAAGATGAACCGAGAAGCCATACATTGCTCATGAGGTTTAGGGCAGTGGATCATCAGTCTAGCCAGCTTGATGAGAGCTGTGGATCTTTTATGGCCCACCCAAGACCTGCATTGGATGCTGAACCACGAAGTTCACCCCTTGACACCGAGATGCTTTTATTGACGATTATGACTCGTTGACCCCACAAAGGGCATCCGCAGGGAAAGGGTGGAACTAGGGGTAAAGAAGGGAAGGGAGCCGAGGAGATGCAGTATTCATTTGATTAAATACCTTAATTTCTGCCTTTTTTTCTATTTCTGAAAGGTGTTGTGTTTTTGCTGGAATATTCTAACTCGTTCTGTTTTAATAGAAGACTTTAATTCATATGATTATGATTTGCACTGAAAGCAAATGGTTACAAGACCCCCTGTTCCTTTGTAGCCTTTTCCTTAAATTTGAGGGATCCCATCAGATGGGAGATCCTGCGTCTCGTGTGGGATGAGTTCCATTCGGCACCCATGGATTTAAAACAACAGGGTTCCAAATCAGGTATCAATGCGTAGGAACATGAAATATCTTTAACATGAGGCTTCAACTGTTATGGATCTCATGAATGAAAAAGAAAAACAATACACGACGAACGAAGAGAACCTTCTCCACTAAATCTCCAGTAACCCACAATTTGGCATAAAACCAAACTTAGCTAAAAGGGTTTGATATCAATGCAACCCCAAATAAGTAAACCACAGTTAATAAAAGCAGAAAAAATTAATCCTGAAGGCAGATAAAATTGAGTGAAATGGGTTTCATGTTTGCTAACACCAAACAAGTACACTTTTAGTAAACCATAGTTGGTAAAAACCCTGAGATAAATCCAAAAAGAAGCTCAAACTAACATGAATGCATGTTGATGGAGCACAAGAAATGAACCATGTTGTAAACCATGGTAAACCACAGTATTTATCTTGGCAGAGCCCTGCTCAATATTGCAAGGCCCAATATTCCAGAATGGTCCAATCAGAGATCAACAAAGCCTATAATGCCCTGTGGGGCACGAAAAGGCACAGCTGAATGGCAAGGGTCTCAAACGTGCTTGGTTGACTGGATTAAAAACACCACAGGGGCTAGTCACTGTCAACATCATGTCTGCCTCAGCAGGCTCAGAGACTCTTTGAGTACAGGGTAGGCTGTTCCAATTGAGAGCTCTGTCCATCTTCACCGAAATTGCCTTTAGTTGAGGGAGTCCACCTCTCTGTCCATCTTGTTCTTTCATCATGTTGAATGTCTTCTTCATTGCATGAAATGTGCTTCAAGTCTCAATGATCTGTTCCACATTACATGAATATACATAACATGTAACACTCTACATTTTCCACATGAGAACCTTCTCTAGACCAAGAAACATACAAAAGCTTTAACTTCAGAAGATTTTTACATTGATTTAAAGCCCGTCTCACTTAAAAGACCATGCAGTGATGAATGCAAGATGTACATGCTAGTGTTTGGTTCTGACAACATGTTTTCGAGACATTGATTATGTTTGACTGCTATTTCAACCATCTATGACCTCTGTGCTATTACTTGCCTTTATCAGCCCTCTTCGACTTAGTTTGTTCTTGACCCCTTCATCGGACAAGGACTTTTTGTTTAAGGAGTGACGGTTACTGCTCATTTGGTTATTTTCATAATGTGAAAATATAACTTAAACTAAGATATGTTTTCACATTATAAATAAGCTACATGGTGCAGAAGGTTGTATATCACAGGGAGAGTTGTTTGAGAGAACATTCAATACAGAGACCGCTGTATCAAATTTAACAACCAGCAGGGATGATCTTCCATCTTTTGCATGGGAGACTTATCTCTTCTCTGTGCTAATAGTTTGTCACACACTACCTTGCCCTAGTTCCACAGGTTCCAAGAAGAGAGCAGCAAGATGCATGGTGTGTGAAGCCATTCCAGGTTCATCTTGTTAATGACCACTTGGAGAGAACAGAGTAATCTCGAGTTAATTGCATTTTGCACGACAGCTTTTCTGCAGGAGAATTTGGGCTGAAAAATCACTTGGTATGCAGCAAGTGTGCCCTACCTATCCATCCAATTTCAGGGTTAAACAAACACAGATTTAACTTCCAGACAGCTTCTTTTCATCCTGCCACAATATGTCTGATTTTCTTTGAAACTGGGGCAAATGGGACTTCATTGTTGAATTGGTCAAAGTGAGCAAAGGGACGTCTTACAGATTTATAGTTTGAACTTCATTATATTTATGAGATCAGTTCTTGGAGCAGTACAATGAAGTTTTTTTTTAAAGCAATGTGGTGTTTTTAGAAATGAAATGGATATATTTTGCAGATTGATTTGTTTTTTAGATTAGAACCAGAACAAATGCATTGCACTGAAGCTGACAGTCCCAAAAGGAAACAAGTAGATCGAATCCATTTAAAGATCCTACAATGACCAAATTTACATGCTCCGAAATGCAGATTGCATATACTTGCTTCTGTTGCGTTACTGCAGTGTTTATTGCTGCAACTATATTGTTGTAATTTGGCTTGTAGAAATGTCTACGGCATCCACATAAGTGGCATAAACTGCCTCAACAGCATTGGCAATATCAACAACAGCAAGAACAGCAGCATCTACCAAAAGCATCAGTATTCAAGGTCTGTTTCTTGCCGAGACAAGTTCCACTCCATTTAATCAACAGGCTCTGCTACTAAAAGACCAGCCTGCATCTTTGGGCCTGCAGGTTACTGCTGCTGCAGCTGTGCTCAGAAACGCTGCATCATCTAGCATCTTACTATAACTTACAGCATCCTGCATTATCATAAAAACCCTTGGAAAGTCCTTTAGGGATATTGCGGGTACTTATTTAGTATATTGGCAGGATGTGAGTACTGAAACTATAATGAATATATTGATTGCAAACAAAGCATAATGAATCAAGTTGGTTTCCTGACGAAATACAAAACATTTTACCAGTCAAGCTTCTTTAAGATATTTTGGATTGATTTCATCCTGTGTTAAAACCTGTACATTTAAAGCTATTTAAAAATCCAAACAACTGATTTGCAGTTCCTGAACTTTGACATCCGTAAGAGTTAACTTTAAGCAATAGAAGGTCCTAAATTTAGCCATAAGAGATTCATCCTTGTCTCAAGGACTTCGATAACAGCCTATAACAATCTGCAGCATTGATTTTGCATTATGCATTCCCTCATTTGAAGAATGACAGTGTCCAATGGATTAAGATTAAATTTTCTTCTCAAAACAACTTGAAAAACAAAACCCGCTACCATTAAAAGTGAAAGTGAAATCTTACAATTCAAGGCCCATTGAAAAACTTATATAAGGCCATACAGTGTAAAACGACTACAACCAACCCTTATAGAAAAGCACAAGCAAGCCTCTTTTTACAAAAAAAATATTCAGAGACCAAACTCAGTTAAGGGAGGTGATCTTGTTTAATTTTCAGCTGTCTCTATCGCTGGACTTGAAATCTCGGCTCAGCTGCCTCGATATGTTTCAAGAACTGCAACCACAATCTTGGATTAAGTTTCAATTTTAATCTTATCGAAAATCAGATATATTGGTTCTATGTAATTGTTTCATTGGATTTTTACCATTAGAATGCACGAGTTTGGCTGAAATTCCAGTAATTCTGATCTCAGATTTTAGAAGTGAAAGACAATTTTTATTTAGCTAATGGAAGATGCTGTTGTTTCTGCTTCTGCTGCCCCTTATGCTGCTGCTGCTTCAGGTGCTTGCTCATTTTTTATGGAAAGATGGATGGAATAAAGACAGTAGGCCTCCTCCATCAACACTGGTGTTTACCCTCAACCAATGAAGAACCTGAATCACCAAGACAAAGACTGTTGTACTAGTTATTGTGTCGTAATAAATATGCATCATAATTTATAACTCTTTCCTCAGCAATAAAGTGACTTGGTATGGGTGTCTAGGAAAGTAAGTTTATCTTCTCATATTGAAATCTCATACATTTCATTTGTATACCAACAAAATGTCTGGCATGTATTGCTGATTTTGCAATCTGGACTCTATGACAAATTCCAGCTACTTGCATAGTGCGACAGTCGAGCTCAGAACGTAGACAGAAAGTAACTTTAGGCGATTCCCCAAAATAAAAATGAAAACAATGAGTGATTCGCTGGACAGTGTAAAAATATAATCCCCAAATATTGTCTTTAGAATCTTAGAATGGCATCATATACAGTATCCAGCAGAAATGAGTACACACCTCGGAATAGGTTGCAAATTTGGCTGTAGAGGTTCATATAATTATGAAATAATTCAAACAAGGGGGTTTTATTATGCATAATCATCACATCCTTTCCCCAGCTTTGAAAGAAATCGGATATCTTAAAGCAAATTTGATCTAGGGCAAATAAAATATGAATGGCAGATTGCATAAATGAGTACACACCTAGTGCTACAATCTACATGCACATATTTGTTGAAAAATGACTGATTATTGTTGTTATTGTCAATTTAATATGACAGGGATTCAGGACACACCCTCTTGATAGTACAAACAAGAAAACATGAAATAAAGTCAAATATTTCATGTAAATTTATTGCTTTTCCACATATCATTGACGTTTCTTAAAATAGACATTTAAAAACTGTCTGTTACGAAAAATATGTGTTATTCCAATCCCGGAATGTACTAGACAGTACAGCGGTAATAAATATATGCTGACTGACACTCGCATGTTGATCTTCTGCTTGTTTGACAGTTGTGGAAATTGCAATATATTGTGGTGTGACAAACTTCTGCCTGCATATTTCACCCAAGATCATCATTACACATGGGCATGCACCAAGATGCAAACAGAAGTGGTGCGCTAGAGCCCAAGGACTCAAATATTAAGGAGTTTTACTGGTAAATTGCATTTTTTACCTAGTGGTACTACAGTGGTCACAAAGCAAAATGTGAACTACAGGATGGGAGGTCATACATAGGAGCATTTCTTGAAGTTTATCAATGAGAAAAGGGCTGAGCTTTGTTCCCTCCTTTTCCAAATGACAAACTAAACTTCTAGAACTTCATTTTAAGGTTTCTGACACCCAGAATGACTTAATTAGACATCATAGTATATTTTAACATAAATGTGATGGTGCCGCAATAATGTGCACCATGTGTATATCTTGTAATAATTGCAGCACTTACATGAAGATGATATATAGTAAGGATTGAGGTTGTGGCATATCAATTGGGTGTTGAATTTGATTGAATTGCTAGGATTTATCTATAATTTTGCAAGTATAAGATCCTATTTGTTTCATTGTTGAAATCGCCACAACAATACGAGACGGCGATCTATGACTAAAACTCCCTTTATTGTCTGATAATGAATACTCATGTGTGATTGCATATTTTCACAATCAATTTTGTATTAATTCCCAAAATTTTTATTGATCGACATTTGCAAGGAAATTGCCAACTGTGAGGCTTTTTTTCACAATAATTTACTTACCACTCGAGTTGAGGTATATAAATGTTTTTATCGCTTTGGTTAAATGCTGTATATTTTCGACTAATTGGTTTAATAATACAAATATTTATTTGACAAAAACAGCATTGAACAATAATTTCTAAAGGTGTTTTCGCATCTAGTACTAGGTGTGTACTCATTTATGCAATCTGCCATTCATAGTTTATTTGCCCTAGATCAAATTTGCTTAAAGATATCCAATTTTTTTCAATGCTGGGGAAAGGCTGTGATGTTTATACATAATAAAACCCCCTTGTTTTAATTATTTCATAATAATAAGAACCTCCACAGCCCTATTTGCAATCTATTCCGAGGTGTGTACTCATTTCTGCTGGATACTGTAACAAGGTTTGTCATACCTAATTCCCTAGAATTCAATAAAATTCCACAACATCATTATTTAAAATCTTCAAGATTTTATGCATAATTTCATCAACCTGATTCCATGAGTTGGTACGTTGCTTGTGAGATATTTATCACCACCATATTCCATGCTCTACAGATACCAACTCATTAAGATAAGGATAGATGTTGGAATTCGAGATTTGGAAGGTCCGTTCTGGGTCCTTATGGGACTCATATGGGAGTTAATTGATAAGATAAAGGAGATCGGGAAGCCTTGACATGGTTCACATTTTGGGATCTTTCATTTTCCCAGGACAACAAATGCTAGTAAAACTAAAATACTCTGCTTCTTTATTTCTTATGGCATTTTTCTTATGGTAGTAGGCCTACCTTATATTTCCACCACATTCACATAAGTGACATAAAACTGCCTCAACAACATTAGCAATATCAACATCAGCAAGAACAGCGCATCTACCAAAAGCATCAGTATTCAAGGTCTGTTTCTTACCGAGACAAGTTCCACTCCATTTAATCAACAGGCTCTGCTACTAAAAGACCAGCCTGCATCTTTGGGCCTGCAGGTTACTGCTGTGGCAGCTGTGCCTAGAAACGCTGCGTCATCTAGCATCTTACTAAATCTTACAGCATCCTGCATTATCGTAAAAACCCTTGGGAAGTCCTGTAGAGCTAAATATATATTGTGGACATAATACTAGTTTGGAATAGGGTATCTGCACTAACGGAAAATAGGATGAATATATGTATTGGATCTATATTAGTGCAAACAATGCTTACTGAATCTGGTTTACTTGATGCAATACAAAAACGTAGCTTTTACATTACTTGATATTGGTTATTTAAGGTTTTCTGAGATTTTATCTTTTGTGTCAAACACATTAAAGATAGATATAGGCTTGCAGACATAATATAATAATGTTAAGCCCAGCCCTACAAGTCAGCTCTGGCAGCTGAAGAGGGTCAATAGATGCGATGGGAGAGATAGAGGGTTGCACTTAACACATCAATCTAAGTCCAGCTTTGGGCACAAACTAAGGTTAATGGACGACATGGAAGATAAATCAGGCAGCCTTCGGTATACTACAATTATTACCTGTTACAAATTTACCTGATGAAAGACATTGTTTAACAAGCACAGACAATTTAACATGAGGAAGTTAATTCTAACTGTCATGTGAACGACAAGCAACTGGGACTTTGGTCTTGAATAAAAAATGTGAAGAGATCTCTTTGAATTTACAAAGGTTGCAGGTACTGACTGTTCAACATTTAGATTCCAACAAACCAAATTCCTTAATTTAGCCACAAACAATAGCCCCTGTGTCAAGGACTTCTACAATTCCCCTTCATAACCTATAATATCCTGTGGGCAAAGACTGAAAGCACTTCCCCAACCTATTCCATATTCTCAGGTAACATGGACCAGCTGGGGTGAAATTTTAGAAGGCCATAAAGCTATTTCAACCAACCCTTTTGTAAAGCCACAAGCTGATCCCTATTTACCAAATTATTCATAGACGAAACTCAGTTAAGGGAGGTGATCTGGTTCAATTTTATTGTCTATAAGTGATAGCCTTGAGATCTTGCCTTGGTAGCCTTCATAAGTGTCAAACTACAAGCAGAATCTTAGATTAAGTTTGAATCTTAATCTTATCGAAAGGCAGATATATTGGTCCTATGTAATTACTTTATTGGAATTTTACTATTTAAATGCATGAGCTTGACTGAAATTTCAGTAATTTTCATCACAGATGGAAGAAACTAAGGATGATTTTTATTTAGCCAATGGAAGATGCTGCTGTTTCTACTTCTGCTGCCCCTTTTGCGGCTGCTGCTTTAGGTGCTTGCTCATATTTTATGTTTTATGGAAAGATGGATGGAATAAAGACAGCGGGTCTCCTCCATCAACACTGGTGTGTACCCTCACCCAATGAAGAACCCGAATCACTGAGATAGGGACTTGTAGTTGTTGTGTTGTAAACAGTGTGCATCATAGCCTAGGTCATAACATTTTCTTGGCTAATATAGTGACCCGGAGTTGAGTCCGTTATGCGTCTCCAGGAAAAGTGTGAATATCTCTTTTCAAATTGAAATAGAATGCATTTTCTTTTCATAGCAATAAATGTAATCCTGGTAGAATAGTATAATTTAGGTATTGATGATATTGCAGTCCCCTAAAACTAGTTCTTGTTGCTTTCAAAGTGTGACTGCTGAAGCCTGAAGGCAAGAAAATAGAAAATAAAAGCATTTCTCCCAAATGGAAATCAAAACTATGAGCAACTTACTGCACAGTATAATGTATTAGCAAGGATATTAATCTCCTAATATTGTCACCGGAATTTAGCACTTGTAATATATTAGGGTTTCCAGACAAATACAAGTTGATGCCAAATCCCAATTCCGCCAGAATGCAACACATTACCAAAACATTTTTACTTAAAATCTTCAACCTTTAAAGCATCATTTCATCAACCTGATGAGTTGGAATATTGCTTGTGAGATATTTATTACATCCATATCCCATGTTCTGCAGATATTTATTACATTAAAGATATAAAAATAGATGTGGAAAATTGAAGCACCAGAAAGTCAGATTGGATGTTCATAATGAGAAAAAGTGGAGAGGAGTCCTCGATTTGCTTCACACTATGGGATCTTTTATTCACCCATGAACTTAAATGATGGTAAATGTTCTGCGTTTTTGTTTTTTATGGCACTTTCCTTTATTGCAGTCACTTAAATTTCTACTACATCTATATGTGATGTAAAACTATCACAACAGCATTAGCAATATCAACATCAGCAAGCACAGCAGCATCTACCAAAAGCATCAGTATTCAAGGTCTGTTTCTTGCCGAGACAAGTTCCACTCCATTTAATCAACAGGCTCTGCTACTAAAAGACCAGCCTGCATCTTTGGGCCTGCAGGTTACTGCTGCTGCAGCTGTGCTTAGAAACGCTGCATCATCTAGCATCTTACCAAATCTTACAGCATTCTGCATTATCGTAAAAACCCTTGGGAAGTCCTGTAGGACTACTGTGGTTACTCATTTTGTATAGGAGTACTGAAAATATAATGCATATATATATGCAATGCATTGCATCTGTATGAGCACAAAAAAGCATACAGAATCTAGTTGTTTGCCTGATGAAATAAAGCAACTGCCCAGTCTGCTTAGTTTTTTTAGATATTCAACATTGGTCATTCAAGATTCTTGAAAGATTTTATTTCCTGAAACATAATAAAACTTATTAGAATAACAATATTATGTAAACAATGTTATCTGCATGTAATTTTGAGATTGCATTGCAGAAACTGACTTTTAGGTATTCATGAAAGTTTGTTGCTTGCAATACAGGCCCTACAGGGCCTACATTTCAAGGATTATTCAATATGAAATACATTCCAATGGGCGACAGTTTGACTGGCTGAGAAAGGACAATCTTACAATTAAGGAATTGGTGTAAAAAGGCTTTAGTGTAAAGTTATTGCAGCAAACCCTTCTGGAAAACTACAAGCTAAACCATTTTTACTGCAATTATTCATAGACCAAACTCAGTTAAGGTAGGTGATCTGTTTTAATTTTCAATGACTACATTGCTTGCCTTGAAATCTCGGCTTGGCTGCCTTCATATGTGTCAAGAACTACAAGCAGAATCTTAGATTAAGTTTGAATCTTAATCTTATCAAAAAGCAGACATATTGGTCCTATGTAATTGCTTTATTGGATTTTTACTATCAGAATGCATGAGTTTGGCTGCCATCCCAGAAATTTTCATCTCGGATTTTAGAAACAAAATATGATTTTATTCAGCTAATGGAAAATGCTGCTGCCTCTGCTTCTCCTGGTGCTAGTTCTTCTGCATCTGCAGCTTCTGCTGATTTTTCTTCTGCCACCCATTCAGCAGCTGCTGCTTCTGCAGGTGCTCCCGATTTTTTTGAAAGATGGATGGAATAAAGACAGTGGGTCTCCTCCATCAACACTGCTGTTTACCCTCGCTCAACGAAGAACCCGAATCACTATAAGATAAAGACTGTAGTAGTTGTTGTATTGTAAGCAGTGTGCCACTACGCATAAGTGCTTTAAGAGGCTAAAGAGTTATCTCTTTCTCAGCCAACAGAGACTTCTCATTAGTTTTCAATCTGTCTTCTGAAAAGGAATGCATATCTACTCAACGACATATCAAACAAAATTTTAACGATTTTGTTTTATGCAAAAATACTAATCTGAATGAAGCAATTGAGTTGGTAAGTATGGCAAGTGAAGCACTCAATGTTAAATTACATATAAAATTACAAGAGAAAGAAAAGAAACAATATAACAAATTGTCTGATGCATTGCATACACGTAGTGTTGAGATCCCAGAACCTGACCTGGCAAAGGGCAGAGGAAGAAATCCAAACAAACCAAAGTCAGATGTAAGCAGGTGTGAGACTTAGGACTCACATGTGATGTTAAGGCCTTTAAGGACGTCCAACCTTCCATCTCCTCCGACACAAGACCCTGGAATGGAAATCTAAGAACTAAGTGTCTGGATAGAGACCTGACTGTCACAAAATGAGTACAACATGCCATCACCGGAAGAGGAATCTCTTCTTTAATAGAGAGGTTTTGCTACACGTTTCCGTGTGACGTGTACGTGGGGGTTGCCATGACAACAATGTAATTAGATAGCACTTGTACGCGTATACGTCACACGTGAACGTGTAGCAAAACCTTTCTATTTAATCTCTTCGATTCACTTTGCATATTTTATAATTACGGTTGCGTGTTTTTTGTGGAAACAAATAATGATCTACTACCGGTAATAAGGTGTTACAACTGGAGATCGAGACCAGAACCTCAGGACTTTCAGAGAAGAAGAATGTCTTATCGCAAGTTGCTTGAGAAGATCAAAATAAAATCTCCAATGTTGTCTTTTTGAATTTCTAAACAGCATAATATAACAGATTTTCCAAACAAATATACTTCAGATGCCAAACCCTGATATTCTCTTGAAGACATTCCCAAACATGTTTATTCAATATCTTTAACTTTTTTATGTTTCATTTTTCCAGGCCGATTCCATGAATTGGCTCTAGCAGAAATTATATAGATTGTGCTCAGGATCGGTTTGAATATCTGGCAAGGAGATTTCATGCATCTTTTTACAATCAGCTATTTTAAAAAGAGAATATATTATATTGAAATGGTGAGGAATCAAAATCTACGATAACTATATTGCTTTCTACTGGTGGTAATCCAACTTAATGACAAACTAGAATAGTATATTGAGAAATTTGTCATAACAAATAAAATTGCTAAAATTTCCGAGGAGTTCACAACACCACCATCAGCTTATATTTATAAATTTGTGAAATCTTTGTTCAGTAGATCAGCATAGATACTGACAATGGACACCATCAATAATTATTACCAATAAACATGGTCTTATCCTTTTAAAAGCATAAATTGTACCATGAAAGCTTTATATTGGTATTTCACCAGGTTCTGTAAATTCCAAGCTTGATGGGTAGGCATGAACACATGGGTTGGCATGAACACTCTCAAATTCAAAATTACCAACATCTTTCAAGCCATGATCTGCTACATTAGAATAATGCTATCTTCATCAAGGCCAATGTTCAAGCATATTCTTAATGGTATTATTAGATGTACACAATTATATGAATATGAAATCTGATGAATATGAAATATGCACAGCCATTAGCATCATAACCTTGCGAATTCAAGGACAGTAAAAATTAGTAAATTAGAGAGGTGCAAGATGATATGGAGCTTCAAAGGACAACAGTATGGATTTGCAATGGCGTAAAAAAACTTGTATTTACATATTGTGCAAGCAAAAACCTACTTAGAAAAGTATTAGCATAGGTGTATAAAGCGGATGCACCTGAGACAGCTGTTGTACATTGTAAACAACTATCTGATATTGCAACAGATCTCCTTTAAGTCACAAAAAAACAATTTGTAAATGAAATGAAATTTGGTACTTCACTAAACTTCATCTGCAACATTAAGACATAAACTCAAGCTTGTTTTAAAAAACATTCACGACGACAGTGAATTGTGTATTTAAACATATATTGTGTACCCAATGGGCACATCTACGACTTCGTTGCAGCAAGATTGTGACAACGTCGCAATGTTTGTGAAAATGAATGTATGGTAGAAATGACGGTGCATACGGTTGTGAAGTAACATGAAAGATATGATGTTAGAAAATGATGTTGTGGCAATGTTGTGAAAACCCACATTGTTGTGTTCACATTTGGGAAATATAATTCCATTATCAAGGACAGTAAAAGTTCTGGAGACATTGACAACAAAAGTGAAACATTGCTTGTGCTCATATTTCCCAGTAGAGATGGCACTTATAATAACCAGAGGTTTGATATTGGGAGATATAAATTTTCCCAATTATTCTCTTGAAGAGCATCAATGATGAGAAAAGTCAAATCTTCCAATATATGGCTTTCCATCAATAGTAATCCTGCAAAATGATACTTGATCCATTTACAATGTAAGATTTGTGTCCATAGATACTGATTATAATTACCAACATCTTTGATGATATTCTGGGAATTTTGAAACTGCAAAGATCTTCTACATTTGGCAAATTCATAATTCAGATATAAGCATCAAGGCCAGTGTTTAAAGCAAATTCAAAATGTTCTTCAATGTATGTTATGGAATATTCATAACCATTAACATCAGGGATTGGAACCTTGCAAAATCAAGGACAGCAGTTAATTAAAGATCTGAAGGATTATACTGAGCTTCAAAGGACATATGTAAGGATATCCTAGATGTTAAATAAAATATATTAAGCATTATAATGTAAGAAGAAAAAACTCCACAATGTCATTAGAGCTGATATATACAGCGGATACACCTCAGACAGCTGCAACTCAGTGAACAACTATAAGATGGCAACAGAATGACTTTTAGTCACATTGTAAAGCCACACAAAGCAAATTGTTGGAAATGAAATATCCATTGCTAAGTGATGTTTCAGAAATGGACAAGATGTAATTTGATAAGATGTTTACAACAAAATAAGATAACTAATAAAATATGCCTCCAAGAAAACAAAAATTGTAATCAAGAAATATCTTCTTTCTTTTTACCTTATAGAGACAGGTTTCTGCTAATGTTGGGTAACCTGCAGGGTTGGGTAACTCAAGGAGACAAGAGCCCAATCAATCAGCCATCTTGTTAGATATTTAGCTTGTGTCTCATAGTTGGGTGACTGCATCATCCTTATGTTTGTCTCAACATCGACCATGGTCCCATGTAGGGATGGGTACCTTGCCTTAAAATTCGGTCCGGTCAAATATCGATAATTTTGAAAACGATACCGGTCCGGTTTCGATACCAAAATCAATAATGAACACAGCTCTCATGAAAAAAAATTAAAAATTTTTTGTTGTAGAAGTGTCAATGGGATAGAAAGTGGCTACAACAGAACATCCCAAAGACTTGACTAATTGTGCTACACAATATCTATCATTTTCAGAAGTGAAAAATAAAATTATTCATCATTGATGACATGTGCTGTTTGTCATCAGACCTACTTGGAGGGTTAATCTGTGATATATTAGTCATTTGCGACGTATGAAAAGTCACAAAAGTATTGTTTTGTGTACCTTTCAATAAAAAAATCGATACTTCGGTCAGATACACCATGTTGCAAATCGATACTTCCGGTTCGGTCCAGTTCGGTACCCATTCCTAGTCCCATGGCATCAATAGGAATCATCACAGGTAAACGCAGAGTATTCTCTTTATAATTTTCATGAATGGAAACCATACAGTGTTTTTTTTTTGTCTACACTGTATGATGCAAGACTACAAGCAGCACTTCCAAGTGATTATTTTGAGAAAACTTTCAGGGATTTTATTAAGCCTAAAATTCTCTGTATAATGTATATTTTTTTGTGAAGTATTTAATTTACCTGAAAACCTGATTATTTTTTGAAGCAAAAATCTGTTCAAATTTTGGTAAAATTAAAGAGCAGGTTGGCAGGTTGGAAAAGAGATCCACAGAATCACAACTATTGAAAAAGCTTTAAGCACCCAGCAGTTTAAAACAATGATGTCGACTGAAACATACACTACCTTATGCCAAACCCTCATTTTGTCAATCTTATATCATAATTCTGAAAATTTATGCAAGATATATTTATTTATTTATTTATTTATTTAGGAATATATTTCAGTTGGGTGACACAATCAGAAATATTCTGTTTTTCATGTGGCCCAACGGGTACAGGTAAAAATTAACAAGTAATTAAGATACAATAAAATCACTGTACAATAAAAACAAAGCAAACAACTGATGGTAAATAATTTAAAAACAAGCAGTGTTGGCCCTAATATGCTTCTTTAAATTAAATTTAAATGCATCAACAGAATTACTATTGTGAAGTTCATCTGGAAGAGTATTCCATGTTACAGCAGCTCTATAACCAAAAGATTTCTTAAATACATTACTTTGACAAGAGGGAACATCGACTTTCAAAGTATCATTGACACGAGTATTACGGTCATTGGCCTCAAACGCCATAACAATAGAATTACATAAGTTTGTAGGAGCATTTCCATGAATACAGTTATACATTGCTACATTTAAGAAATAATTTACTCGTTCATTAATGGACAGCCATCCAAGGGTTTTCACAAGATCTATACCCCTAGTATTAACAATATCAAATTCACCAGAAATAATACGAGCTGCTCTATTTTGCATTCGCTGAATTAAGTCCACATTCTTCTTTGTACATCCCCATACAGTACAACAATAATCAAAAATAGGCATAATATATGTTGAATAAGTTAACTTAAGGATATTCAAAGGAACATAATGTCTAAGTCTTGCTAACCATGCAAGTTTCCTTGATAGAGTCTTGATTAATTTGTTAATATGAGTGTCAAACTTAAGGTTCTGGTCTATATAAACACCAAGATATTTGGTAACATCCATTTTTGATAAATTTATACCATCAAGAAAAATTTCAAAATCATCAACGTCAGCATCATTTACATTTGACCTAATCAACATGGAATTTGATTTAGATACATTTAACACCAGTCTATTAGCTAGATAGGTAAAGTTGGCTACCCGAGCCTGGCTACCCGACAGCTACCCGATAGCTACCCGAAATTTTTGTAAAATTGGCTACCCGAACTGGCTACCTGGCAGTTACCCGGCAGCTACCTGAAATGTGGTAAAGTTAGCTACCTGACCTGGCTACCTGGCAGCTACCTGTCGGCTACCTGAATATGCTCAAGCAATGAAAAATATTAAAGAAAGGGAAATCAATAGGCTATACTACAATAAAAAAATGAAAATATGTGACATCCTGTGGTGGCATTGGGGAGCATGTATCCCCCCCCCATAAATCTCTGTCCACCGGAATACCGGGAAAGCCCCTTTTTGTGCAAAAACCTCTCTAGGTCAAATTTGTTCCTTCCTACGTAGCTTTCAGAGCTTATCTAAGTGATTTTATAGCAAAACGAGCTAATTAATGGTTACTGCAAGGTGTCAAAATTGACTTTTTCACTTCACCGGAAAACTAGGCAACCGGGAAAACCGGTTTTGCTACAACTGATTATTTACCCAGTGGCCCTTTATAACATATTTTTTTCGGAAATCCTAAAAATTTATTTTTCGAGCAATTATCAAAAAACACATTCTACTGGTGACTCCTGCCATATCTATTCTAGCGAAATAATGGAAAGGTGCATCTGTACCGGTCAGGTAAGGAATGAAATTTCATTCCACAAGGTTTTAACTAAAATTGATTAAAATGTCATAAACAGCAGTTAAATTGGTGTAAATAAGCAAAAGATTCAGGTAACTGCCGGGTAGCCAGCTTTTGTCAGAAATTTCTTTTCCGTTTTCCCGGATGAATGTAGTACCGGGACATCGCGTTTTGGTGAAAATACGTCCGATTGCCAAAGACTCGGATGTGAATGTCTTTTTCGGAACCGAA
Source organism: Platynereis dumerilii (assembly GCA_026936325.1). Lineage (NCBI taxonomy): Eukaryota > Metazoa > Annelida > Polychaeta > Phyllodocida > Nereididae > Platynereis > Platynereis dumerilii. Next base: position 79,323,767 of record JAPTHN010000001.1, on the reverse strand, counting down.
ATATGTGGAATAGCTGCAAAACTAGCAAAAAACTGAAAAATGAGTACTTTTACCGGTCTGGGGGTTGAAAAATAACGGAGCATCACACCTATTCCGGTCATGTAAAAAAAATTATTTAAATGTACCGGTTTTCTTTCCGGAACTAAACAGAAGCAATAATTCAACGTTTATTGGGTGAAATTAAGCAATAGATTCGGGTAACTGCCGGGAAGCCAGCTTCATTTCACCGGTCCCGGAAAAACCGGAGTACCGGGAAAGCCCCTTTTTTTTTTTTTTTCTCTCTAGGTCAAATTTGTTCCTTCCTACGTAGCTTTCAGAGCTTATCTAAGTGATTTTATAGCAAAACAAGCTAATTAATGGTTACTGATAGGTGTCAAAATTGACTTTTTCACTTCACCGGAAAACTAGGCAACCGGGAAAACCGGTTTTGCTACAACTGATTATTTACCCAGTGGCCTTTTAAAACATATTTTTTTCGGAAATCCAAACAATTTATTTTTCAAGCAATTATCAAAAAACACATTCTACTGGTGACTCCTGCCATATATATTCTAGCGAAATAACGGAAAGGTGCATCTGTACCGGTCAGGTAAGAAATGAAATTTCATTCCACAAGGTTTTAACTAAAATTGATTAAAATGTCATAAACAGCAGTTAAATTGGTGTAAATAAGCAAAAGATTCAGGTAACTGCCGGGTAGCCAGCTTTTGTCAGAAATTTCTTTTCCGTTTTCCCGGATGAATGTAGTACCGGGACATCGCGTTTTGGTGAAAATACGTCCGATTGCCAAAGACTCGGATGTGAATGTCTTTTTCGGAACCGAAATATGTGGAATAGCTGCAAAACTAGCAAAAAACTGAAAAATTAGTACTTTTACAGGTCTGGGGGTTGAAAAATAACGGAGCATCACACCTATTCCGGTCATGCAAAAAAAATTATTTAAATGTACCGGTTTTCTTTCCGGAACAAAACAGAAGCAATAATTCAACGTTTATTGGGTGAAATTAAGCAATAGATTCGGGTAACTGCCGGGTAGCCAGCTTCATTTTCAACGGTCCCGGAAAAACCGGAGTACCGGGAAAGCCCCTTTTTGTTCAAAAACCTCTCTAGGTCAAATTTGTTCCTTCCTACGTAGCTTTCAGAGCTTATCTAAGTGATTTTATAGCAAAACGAGCTAATTAATGGTTACTGCAAGGTGTCAAAATTGACTTTTTCACTTCACCGGAAAACTAGGCAACCGGGAAAACCGGTTTTGCTACAACTGATTATTTACCCAGTGGCCTTTTAAAACATATTTTTTTCGGAAATCCAAACAATTTATTTTTCGAGCAATTATCAAAAAACACATTCTACTGGTGACTCCTGCCATATCTATTCTAGCGAAATAACGGAAGTTGCATCTGTACCGGTCAGGTAAGAAATGAAATTTCATTCCACAAGGTTTTAACTAAAATTGATTAAAATGTCATAAACAGCAGTTAAATTGGTGTAAATAAGCAAAAGATTCAGGTAACTGCCGGGTAGCCAGCTTTTGTCAGAAATTTCTTTTCCGTTTTCCCGGATGAATGTAGTACCGGGACATCGCGTTTTGGTGAAAATACGTCTGATTGCCAAAGACTCGGATGTGAATGTCTTTTTCGGAACCGAAATATGTGGAATAGCTGCAAAACTAGAAAAAAACTGAAAAATGAGTACTTTTACCGGTCTGGGGGTTGAAAAATAACGGAGCATCACACCTATTCCGGTCATGCAAAATAAATTATTTAAATGCACCGGTTTTCTTTCCGGAACAAAACAGAAGCAATAATTCTACGTTTATTGGGTGAAATTAAGCAATAGATTCGGGTAACTGCAGGGTAGCCAGCTTCATTTTCACCGGTCCCGGAAAAACCGGAGTACCGGGAAAGCCCCTTTTTGTTCAAAAACCACTCTAGGTCAAATTTGTTCCTTCCTACATAGCTTTCAGAGCTTATCTAAGTGATTTTATAGCAAAACAAGCTAATTAATGGTTACTGCAAGGTGTCAAAATTGACTTTTTCACTTCACCGGAAAACTAGGCAACCGGGAAAACCGGTTTTGCTACAACTGATTATTTACCCAGTGGCCTTTTAAAACATATTTTTTTCGGAAATCCAAACAATTTATTTTTCGAGCAATTATCAAAAAACACATTCTACTGGTGACTCCTGCCATATCTATTCTAGCGGGAAAGTCAAGTTTCCCCGTAATATAATATTTTAACAATGTATTTCCCCATGCACATGGCTTAACATCATTCCAATATCATCATCCATTTAGGTCGGAGGCAAGCTTTTCTGAAAAACGTCTCAACTTACCTAGCTGCCTCTCCCCTACTTTTTAGTATTATGAGAGGGGGGGGGGTGGGGTGGGTTCGGAAAAGCCTTTAGTGGAGCAGATGAGGAGAGTATTCTTTGAGGCAAGTGATCACCGGAGTAGAACACAAAGTGTCATACACCAAAATTTTCCCCAGAATTTCTACTTTCAGGAATTGATTTTGAAAATTTATGAAATTTATGGCTAAACCTGAGGGAAGGGGTGAGTGACAAGACCTGGACTCCCCCTCCCCCAAACAATTTTTTGTTGTTGTCAGACTTGAACTTAAGTCTTTTTTATGATTTCAAAGGCCTCATGACAGGATACACCCCCTACCTAGGCCTCATGACAGGATCCATCCCCCGCTCCCTTTTGTTATTCCCGTAATATCTGCTACCCCCCATTTTACCCCCGTTTTCCCCCCTGCTTCCCCCCCTCTTCCCCCCACTAACCCCTGGCTTACCCTCAACTTGCCCTCGCTTATCCCCCATTTGCCCCGCTTCCCCCTGCTTAGCCCCCACTTCCCCTCACTTCCCCCTTCTGCCCCCCCCGCTTACCCTCCACTAGCCCCCGCTTTCCCCCCACTCCTCCAAGTTGCCTCCCGCTAGCCCCCGGTTGCCCCAACTTACCCGATCTTACACCCCACTTGCCCCCACTTTCCCCGAATAACCTCCTCCTTTCCCCCCAATTCCCCCTAGTTACCCCATAGGATGGGGAGGGATGTATCTTGTTATGAGGTCATAAAATGGCTATAGTTAAGTCTGAAAAATCAATTTAAAAAATTCATCGGAGGGGGGGGGGTTCAGACCCCCTCTTTCTAATGCATCCCCCCCTCCAGGCTAACACCCCCCCCCCCCCCCAATATCATATTTCACTTTCATCAAAATCTAAGTGTGGAAACATCGAATCCGAGAAGCTTGGTGACAGCAACGTCCGTGGTGTAGTGGTAAAGCACTTGCTTCACAAACTAAATTCAATTCCCGGTCGGGTTGAAAATTTTGTTTTTCCTCATTTTATTGAAAGACAAGAATTTAAGCCTTCTAAATTAAATAAATACATTTTTACTTACCAGTAACACAAAACTAAAGCTAAAAAATCGCCTTTTGTTGGTTTCTTGCTTAATTTTCAGTCATCTAAAACATGCAAAGATGCAAAAACGTTTTAGTGGCTCAGTGGTTGTTAAAGGCAATAATTTTCCGAATTCTTGTAATTTCCATGCTACATTTGCAGCCTGCAAGCTTTATTGCATGCAGAAAGCTCATATCTAGCAGAAAGCTCATATCTAGCAGAAAGCTCATATCTAGCAGACGACATGGGTTTTATAGGATTAAGGCAGGGAGAAAATAGAAAGCTGTGCTCTGATTGGTTGACTTAATGCAGGTGAACTTCGAAATACAGGCAGAAGGCCAGTAACTACCATGGAAATTGGTTAAAATGGAGTAGATCAACATTACTATGGCCATGCCATGGGCTAAGATTGCGTCGGTGACAGATCATTGCCGAAAAACAGCAGATTTTTGGTGGGAAAAGCTAAAACTGCATTTTGCTGGTGCCAGTGGCAGTTTCATGCCTTTCTGGACGCCTTCTTCCTCAAATTGCATAATTACTTATTAACACTAGAGAGGTTTTTGCGCAAATGGGGCTATCCCGGTACTCCAGTTTTTCCGGGATCAGTAGAATGTGTTTTTTGATAATTGCTTGAAAAATAAATTTTTTTGGATTTCCGAAAAAAAAATGTTTTAAAAGGCCACTGGGTAAATAATCAGTTGTATCAAAACCGGTTTTCCCGGTTGCCTAGTTTTCCGGTGAAGTGAAAAAGTCAATTTTGACACCTTGCAGTAACCATTAATTAGCTCGTTTTGCTATAAAATCACTTAGATAAGCTCTGAAAGCTACGTAGGAAGGAACAAATTTGACCTAGAGTGGTTTTTGAACAAAAGGGGCTTTCCCGGTACTCCGGTTTTTCCGGGACCGGTGAAAATGAAGCTGGCTACCCGGCAGTTACCCGAATCTATTGCTTAATTTCACCCAATAAACATTGAATTATTGCTTCTGTTTTGTTCCGGAAAGAAAACCGGTACATTTAAATAATTTATCTTGCATGACCGGAATAGGTGTGATGCTCCGTTATTTTTCAACCCCCAGACCGGTAAAAGTACTCATTTTTCAGTTTTTTGCTAGTTTTGCAGCTATTCCACATATTTCGGTTCCGAAAAAGACATTCACATCCGAGTCTTTGGCAATCGGACGTATTTTCACCAAAACGCGATGTCCCGGTACTACATTCAACCGGGAAAACGGAAAAGAAATTTCTGACAAAAGCTGGCTACCCGGCAGTTACCTGAATCTTTTGCTTATTTACACCAATTTAACTGCTGTTTATGACATTTCAATCAATTTTAGTTAAAACCTTGTGGAATGAAATTTCATTTCTTACCTGACCGGTACAGATGCACCTTTCCGTTATTTCGCTAGAATAGATATGGCAGGAGTCACCAGTAGAATGTGTTTTTTGATAATTGCTCGAAAAATAAATTGTTTGGATTTCCGAACAAAAAATGTTTTAAAAGGCCACTGGGTAAATAATCAGTTGTAGCAAAACCGGTTTTCCCGGTTGCCTAGTTTTCCGGTGAAGTGAAAAAGTCAATTTTGACACCTTGCAGTAACCATTAATTAGCTCGTTTTGCTATAAAATCACTTAGATAAGCTCTGAAAGCTACGTAGGAAGGAACAAATTTGACCTAGAGTGGTTTTTGAACAAAAAGGGGCTTTCCCGGTACTCCGGTTTTTCCGGGACCGGTGAAAATGAAGCTGGCTACCCGGCAGTTACCCGAATCTATTGCTTAATTTCACCCAATAAACATTGAATTATTGCTTCTGTTTTGTTCCGGAAAGAAAACCGGTACATTTAAATAATTTATCTTGCATGACCGGAATAGGTGTGATGCTCCGTTATTTTTCAACCCCCAGACCGGTAAAAGTACTCATTTTTCAGTTTTTTGCTAGTTTTGCAGCTATTCCACATATTTCGGTTCCGAAAAAGACATTCACATCCGAGTCTTTGGCAATCGGACGTATTTTCACCAAAACGCGATGTCCCGGTACTACATTCAACCGGGAAAACGGAAAAGAAATTTCTGACAAAAGCTGGCTACCCGGCAGTTACCTGAATCTTTTGCTTATTTACACCAATTTAACTGCTTTTTATGACATTTCAATCAATTTTAGTTAAAACCTTGTGGAATGAAATTTCATTTCTTACCTGACCGGTACAGATGCACCTTTCCGTTATTTCGCTAGAATAGATATGGCAGGAGTCACCAGTAGAATGTGTTTTTTGATAATTGCTCGAAAAATAAATTGTTTGGATTTCCGAAAAAAATATGTTTTAAAAGGCCACTGGGTAAATAATCAGTTGTAGCAAAACCGGTTTTCCCGGTTGCCTAGTTTTCCGGTGAAGTGAAAAAGTCAATTTTGACACCTTGCAGTAACCATTAATTAGCTCGTTTTGCTATAAAATCACTTAGATAAGCTCTGAAAGCTACGTAGGAAGGAACAAATTTGACCTAGAGTGGTTTTTGAACAAAAAGGGGCTTTCCCGGTACTCCGGTTTTTCCGGGACCGGTGAAAATGAAGCTGGCTACCCGGCAGTTACCCGAATCTATTGCTTAATTTCACCCAATAAACATTGAATTATTGCTTCTGTTTTGTTCCGGAAAGAAAACCGGTACATTTAAATAATTTATCTTGCATGACCGGAATAGGTGTGATGCTCCGTTATTTTTCAACCCCCAGACCGGTAAAAGTACTCATTTTTCAGTTTTTTGCTAGTTTTGCAGCTATTCCACATATTTCGGTTCCGAAAAAGACATTCACATCCGAGTCTTTGGCAATCGGACGTATTTTCACCAAAACGCGATGTCCCGGTACTACATTCAACCGGGAAAACGGAAAAGAAATTTCTGACAAAAGCTGGCTACCCGGCAGTTACCTGAATCTTTTGCTTATTTACACCAATTTAACTGCTGTTTATGACATTTCAATCAATTTTAGTTAAAACCTTGTGGAATGAAATTTCATTTCTTACCTGACCGGTACAGATGCACCTTTCCGTTATTTCGCTAGAATAGATATGGCAGGAGTCACCAGTAGAATGTGTTTTTTGATAATTGCTCGAAAAATAAATTGTTTGGATTTCCGAAAAAAATATGTTTTAAAAGGCCACTGGGTAAATAATCAGTTGTAGCAAAACCGGTTTTCCCGGTTGCCTAGTTTTCCGGTGAAGTGAAAAAGTCAATTTTGACACCTTGCAGTAACCATTAATTAGCTCGTTTTGCTATAAAATCACTTAGATAAGCTCTGAAAGCTACGTAGGAAGGAACAAATTTGACCTAGAGTGGTTTTTGCACAAAAAGGGGCTTTCCCGGTACTCCGGTTTTTCCGGGACCGGTGAAAATGAAGCTGGCTACCCGGCAGTTACCCGAATCTATTGCTTAATTTCACCCAATAAACATTGAATTATTGCTTCTGTTTTGTTCCGGAAAGAAAACCGGTACATTTAAATAATTTATCTTGCATGACCGGAATAGGTGTGATGCTCCGTTATTTTTCAACCCCCAGACCGGTAAAAGTACTCATTTTTCAGTTTTTTGCTAGTTTTGCAGCTATTCCACATATTTCGGTTCCGAAAAAGACATTCACATCCGAGTCTTTGGCAATCGGACGTATTTTCACCAAAACGCGATGTCCCGGTACTACATTCAACCGGGAAAACGGAAAAGAAATTTCTGACAAAAGCTGGCTACCCGGCAGTTACCTGAATCTTTTGCTTATTTACACCAATTTAACTGCTGTTTATGACATTCTAATCAATTTTAGTTAAAACCTTGTGGAATGAAATTTCATTTCTTACCTGACCGGTACAGATGCACCTTTCCGTTATTTCGCTAGAATAGATATGGCAGGAGTCACCAGTAGAATGTGTTTTTTGATAATTGCTTGAAAAATAAATTTTTTGGATTTCCGAAAAAAAATATGTTTTAAAAGGCCACTGGGTAAATAATCAGTTGTAGCAAAACCGGTTTTCCCGGTTGCCTAGTTTTCCGGTGAAGTGAAAAAGTCAATTTTGACACCTTGCAGTAACCATTAATTAGCTCGTTTTTTACTTAGATAAGCTCTGAAAGCTACGTAGGAAGGAACAAATTTGACCTAGAGAGGTTTTTGAACAAAAAGGGGCTTTCCCGGTACTCCGGTTTTTCCGGGACCGGTGAAAATGAAGCTGGCTACCCGGCAGTTACCCGAATCTATTGCTTAATTTCACCCAATAAACGTTGAATTATTGCTTCTGTTTCGTTCTGGAAAGAAAACCGGTACATTTAAATATTTTTTTTGCATGACCGGAATAGGTGTAATGCTCCGTTATTTTTCAACCCCCAGACCGGTAAAAGTACTCATTTTTCAGTTTTTTGCTAGTTTTGCAGCTATTCCACATATTTCGGTTCCGAAAAAGACATTCACATCCGAGTCTTTGGCAATCGGACGTATTTTCACCAAAACGCGATGTCCCGGTACTACATTCATCCGGGAAAACGGAAAAGAAATTTCAGACAAAAGCTGGCTACCCGGCAGTTACCTGAATCTTTTGCTTATTTACACCAATTTAACTGCTGTTTATGACATTTTAATCAATTTTAGTTAAAACCTTGTGGAATGAAATTTCATTTCTTACCTGACCGGTACAGATGCACCTTTCCGTTATTTCGCTAGAATAGATATGGCAGGAGTCACCAGTAGAATGTGTTTTTTGATAATTGCTCGAAAAATAAATTGTTTGGATTTCCGAAAAAAATATGTTTTAAAAGGCCACTGGGTAAATAATCAGTTGTATCAAAACCGGTTTTCCCGGTTGCCTAGTTATCCGGTGAAGTGAAAAAGTCAATTTTGACACCTTGCAGTAACCATTAATTAGCTTGTTTTGCTATAAAATCACTTAGATAAGCTCTGAAAGCTACGTAGGAAGGAACAAATTTGACCTAGAGTGGTTTTTGAACAAAAAGGGGCTTTCCCGGTACTCCGGTTTTTCCGGGACCGGTGAAAATGAAGCTGGCTACCCGGCAGTTACCCGAATCTATTGCTTAATTTCACCAAATAAACATAGAGTTATTGCTTCTGTTTTGTTCCGGAAAGAAAACCGGTACATTTAAATAATTTATCTTGCATGACCGGAATAGGTGTGATGCTCCGTTATTTTTCAACCCCCAGACCGGTAAAAGTACTCATTTTTCAGTTTTTTGCTAGTTTTGCAGCTATTCCACATATTTCGGTTCCGAAAAAGACATTCACATCCGAATCTTTGGCAATCGGACGTATTTTCACCAAAACGCGATGTCCCGGTACTACATTCAACCGGGAAAACGGAAAAGAAATTTCTGACAAAAGCTGGCTACCCGGCAGTTACCTGAATCTTTTGCTTATTTACACCAATTTAACTGCTGTTTATGACATTTTAATCAATTTTAGTTAAAACCTTGTGGAATGAAATTTCATTTCTTACCTGACCGGTACAGATGCACCTTTCCGTTATTTCGCTAGAATAGATATGGCAGGAGTCACCAGTAGAATGTGTTTTTTGATAATTGCTTGAAAAATAAATTTTTTGGATTTCCGAAAAAAAAAATGTTTTAAAAGGCCACTGGGTAAATAATCAGTTGTAGCAAAACCGGTTTTCCCGGTTGCCTAGTTTTCCGGTGAAGTGAAAAAGTCAATTTTGACACCTTGCAGTAACCATTAATTAGCTCGTTTTGCACTTAGATAAGCTCTGAAAGCTACGTAGGAAGGAACAAATTTGACCTAGAGAGGTTTTTGAACAAAAAGGGGCTTTCCCGGTACTCCGGTTTTTCCGGGACCGGTGAAAATGAAGCTGGCTACCCGGCAGTTACCCGAATCTATTGCTTAATTTCACCCAATAAACGTTGAATTATTGCTTCTGTTTCGTTCTGGAAAGAAAACCGGTACATTTAAATATTTTTTTTTGCATGACCGGAATAGGTGTAATGCTCCGTTATTTTTCAACCCCCAGACCGGTAAAAGTACTCATTTTTCAGTTTTTTGCTAGTTTTGCAGCTATTCCACATATTTCGGTTCCGAAAAAGACATTCACATCCGAGTCTTTGGCAATCGGACGTATTTTCACCAAAACGCGATGTCCCGGTACTACATTCATCCGGGAAAACGGAAAAGAAATTTCAGACAAAAGCTGGCTACCCGGCAGTTACCTGAATCTTTTGCTTATTTACACCAATTTAACTGCTGTTTATGACATTTTAATCAATTTTAGTTAAAACCTTGTGGAATGAAATTTCATTTCTTACCTGACCGGTACAGATGCACCTTTCCGTTATTTCGCTAGAATAGATATGGCAGGAGTCACCAGTAGAATGTGTTTTTTGATAATTGCTCGAAAAATAAATTGTTTGGATTTCCGAAAAAAATATGTTTTAAAAGGCCACTGGGTAAATAATCAGTTGTAGCAAAACCGGTTTTCCCGGTTGCCTAGTTTTCCGGTGAAGTGAAAAAGTCAATTTTGTCACCTTGCAGTAACCATTAATTAGCTCGTTTTGCTATAAAATCACTTAGATAAGCTCTGAAAGCTACGTAGGAAGGAACAAATTTGACCTAGAGAGGTTTTTGAACAAAAAGGGGCTTTCCCAGTACTCCGGTTTTTCCGGGACCGGTGAAAATGAAGCTGGCTACCCGGCAGTTACCCGAATCTATTGCTTAATTTCACCCAATAAACGTTGAATTATTGCTTCCGTTTCGTTCCGGAAAGAAAACCGGTACATTTAAATATTTTTTTTTGCATGACCGGAATAGGTGTGATGCTCCGTTATTTTTCAACCCCCAGACCGGTAAAAGTACTCATTTTTCAGTTTTTTGCTAGTTTTGCAGCTATTCCACATATTTCGGTTCCGAAAAAGACATTCACATCCGAATCTTTGGCAATCGGACGTATTTTCACCAAAACGCGATGTCCCGGTACTACATTCAACCGGGAAAACGGAAAAGAAATTTCTGACAAAAGCTGGCTACCCGGCAGTTACCTGAATCTTTTGCTTATTTACACCAATTTAACTGCTGTTTATGACATTTTAATCAATTTTAGTTAAAACCTTGTGGAATGAAATTTCATTTCTTACCTGACCGGTACAGATGCACCTTTCCGTTATTTCGCTAGAATAGATATGGCAGGAGTCACCAGTAGAATGTGTTTTTTGATAATTGCTTGAAAAATAAATTTTTTGGATTTCCGAAAAAAAAAATGTTTTAAAAGGCCACTGGGTAAATAATCAGTTGTAGCAAAACCGGTTTTCCCGGTTGCCTAGTTTTCCGGTGAAGTGAAAAAGTCAATTTTGACACCTTGCAGTAACCATTAATTAGCTCGTTTTGCACTTAGATAAGCTCTGAAAGCTACGTAGGAAGGAACAAATTTGACCTAGAGAGGTTTTTGAACAAAAAGGGGCTTTCCCGGTACTCCGGTTTTTCCGGGACCGGTGAAAATGAAGCTGGCTACCCGGCAGTTACCCGAATCTATTGCTTAATTTCACCCAATAAACGTTGAATTATTGCTTCTGTTTCGTTCTGGAAAGAAAACCGGTACATTTAAATATTTTTTTTTGCATGACCGGAATAGGTGTAATGCTCCGTTATTTTTCAACCCCCAGACCGGTAAAAGTACTCATTTTTCAGTTTTTTGCTAGTTTTGCAGCTATTCCACATATTTCGGTTCCGAAAAAGACATTCACATCCGAGTCTTTGGCAATCGGACGTATTTTCACCAAAACGCGATGTCCCGGTACTACATTCATCCGGGAAAACGGAAAAGAAATTTCAGACAAAAGCTGGCTACCCGGCAGTTACCTGAATCTTTTGCTTATTTACACCAATTTAACTGCTGTTTATGACATTTTAATCAATTTTAGTTAAAACCTTGTGGAATGAAATTTCATTTCTTACCTGACCGGTACAGATGCACCTTTCCGTTATTTCGCTAGAATAGATATGGCAGGAGTCACCAGTAGAATGTGTTTTTTGATAATTGCTCGAAAAATAAATTGTTTGGATTTCCGAAAAAAATATGTTTTAAAAGGCCACTGGGTAAATAATCAGTTGTAGCAAAACCGGTTTTCCCGGTTGCCTAGTTTTCCGGTGAAGTGAAAAAGTCAATTTTGTCACCTTGCAGTAACCATTAATTAGCTCGTTTTGCTATAAAATCACTTAGATAAGCTCTGAAAGCTACGTAGGAAGGAACAAATTTGACCTAGAGAGGTTTTTGAACAAAAAGGGGCTTTCCCAGTACTCCGGTTTTTCCGGGACCGGTGAAAATGAAGCTGGCTACCCGGCAGTTACCCGAATCTATTGCTTAATTTCACCCAATAAACGTTGAATTATTGCTTCCGTTTCGTTCCGGAAAGAAAACCGGTACATTTAAATATTTTTTTTTGCATGACCGGAATAGGTGTGATGCTCCGTTATTTTTCAACCCCCAGACCGGTAAAAGTACTCATTTTTCAGTTTTTTGCTAGTTTTGCAGCTATTCCACATATTTCGGTTCCGAAAAAGACATTCACATCCGAGTCTTTGGCAATCGGACGTATTTTCACCAAAACGCGATGTCCCGGTACTACATTCAACCGGGAAAACGGAAAAGAAATTTCTGACAAAAGCTGGCTACCCGGCAGTTACCTGAATCTTTTGCTTATTTACACCAATTTAACTGCTGTTTATGACATTTTAATCAATTTTAGTTAAAACCTTGTGGAATGAAATTTCATTTCTTACCTGACCGGTACAGATGCACCTTTCCGTTATTTCGCTAGAATAGATATGGCAGGAGTCACCAGTAGAATGTGTTTTTTGATAATTGCTCGAAAAATAAATTGTTTGGATTTCCGAAAAAAATATGTTTTAAAAGGCCACTGGGTAAATAATCAGTTGTAGCAAAACCGGTTTTCCCGGTTGCCTAGTTTTCCGGTGAAGTGAAAAAGTCAATTTTGACACCTTGCAGTAACCATTAATTAGCTCGTTTTGCTATAAAATCACTTAGATAAGCTCTGAAAGCTACGTAGGAAGGAACAAATTTGACCTAGAGTGGTTTTTGAACAAAAAGGGGCTTTCCCGGTACTCCGGTTTTTCCGGGACCGGTGAAAATGAAGCTGGCTACCCGGCAGTTACCCGAATCTATTGCTTAATTTCACCCAATAAACATTGAATTATTGCTTCTGTTTTGTTCCGGAAAGAAAACCGGTACATTTAAATAATTTATCTTGCATGACCGGAATAGGTGTGATGCTCCGTTATTTTTCAACCCCCAGACCGGTAAAAGTACTCATTTTTCAGTTTTTTGCTAGTTTTGCAGCTATTCCACATATTTCGGTTCCGAAAAAGACATTCACATCCGAGTCTTTGGCAATCGGACGTATTTTCACCAAAACGCGATGTCCCGGTACTACATTCAACCGGGAAAACGGAAAAGAAATTTCTGACAAAAGCTGGCTACCCGGCAGTTACCTGAATCTTTTGCTTATTTACACCAATTTAACTGCTGTTTATGACATTTCAATCAATTTTAGTTAAAACCTTGTGGAATGAAATTTCATTTCTTACCTGACCGGTACAGATGCACCTTTCCGTTATTTCGCTAGAATAGATATGGCAGGAGTCACCAGTAGAATGTGTTTTTTGATAATTGCTCGAAAAATAAATTGTTTGGATTTCCGAAAAAAATATGTTTTAAAAGGCCACTGGGTAAATAATCAGTTGTAGCAAAACCGGTTTTCCCGGTTGCCTAGTTTTCCGGTGAAGTGAAAAAGTCAATTTTGACACCTTGCAGTAACCATTAATTAGCTCGTTTTGCTATAAAATCACTTAGATAAGCTCTGAAAGCTACGTAGGAAGGAACAAATTTGACCTAGAGTGGTTTTTGAACAAAAAGGGGCTTTCCCGGTACTCCGGTTTTTCCGGGACCGGTGAAAATGAAGCTGGCTACCCGGCAGTTACCCGAATCTATTGCTTAATTTCACCCAATAAACATTGAATTATTGCTTCTGTTTTGTTCCGGAAAGAAAACCGGTACATTTAAATAATTTATCTTGCATGACCGGAATAGGTGTGATGCTCCGTTATTTTTCAACCCCCAGACCGGTAAAAGTACTCATTTTTCAGTTTTTTGCTAGTTTTGCAGCTATTCCACATATTTCGGTTCCGAAAAAGACATTCACATCCGAGTCTTTGGCAATCGGACGTATTTTCACCAAAACGCGATGTCCCGGTACTACATTCAACCGGGAAAACGGAAAAGAAATTTCTGACAAAAGCTGGCTACCCGGCAGTTACCTGAATCTTTTGCTTATTTACACCAATTTAACTGCTGTTTATGACATTTCAATCAATTTTAGTTAAAACCTTGTGGAATGAAATTTCATTTCTTACCTGACCGGTACAGATGCACCTTTCCGTTATTTCGCTAGAATAGATATGGCAGGAGTCACCAGTAGAATGTGTTTTTTGATAATTGCTCGAAAAATAAATTGTTTGGATTTCCGAAAAAAATATGTTTTAAAAGGCCACTGGGTAAATAATCAGTTGTAGCAAAACCGGTTTTCCCGGTTGCCTAGTTTTCCGGTGAAGTGAAAAAGTCAATTTTGACACCTTGCAGTAACCATTAATTAGCTCGTTTTGCTATAAAATCACTTAGATAAGCTCTGAAAGCTACGTAGGAAGGAACAAATTTGACCTAGAGTGGTTTTTGAACAAAAAGGGGCTTTCCCGGTACTCCGGTTTTTCCGGGACCGGTGAAAATGAAGCTGGCTACCCGGCAGTTACCCGAATCTATTGCTTAATTTCACCCAATAAACATTGAATTATTGCTTCTGTTTTGTTCCGGAAAGAAAACCGGTACATTTAAATAATTTATCTTGCATGACCGGAATAGGTGTGATGCTCCGTTATTTTTCAACCCCCAGACCGGTAAAAGTACTCATTTTTCAGTTTTTTGCTAGTTTTGCAGCTATTCCACATATTTCGGTTCCGAAAAAGACATTCACATCCGAGTCTTTGGCAATCGGACGTATTTTCACCAAAACGCGATGTCCCGGTACTACATTCAACCGGGAAAACGGAAAAGAAATTTCTGACAAAAGCTGGCTACCCGGCAGTTACCTGAATCTTTTGCTTATTTACACCAATTTAACTGCTGTTTATGACATTTCAATCAATTTTAGTTAAAACCTTGTGGAATGAAATTTCATTTCTTACCTGACCGGTACAGATGCACCTTTCCGTTATTTCGCTAGAATAGATATGGCAGGAGTCACCAGTAGAATGTGTTTTTTGATAATTGCTCGAAAAATAAATTGTTTGGATTTCCGAAAAAAATATGTTTTAAAAGGCCACTGGGTAAATAATCAGTTGTAGCAAAACCGGTTTTCCCGGTTGCCTAGTTTTCCGGTGAAGTGAAAAAGTCAATTTTGACACCTTGCAGTAACCATTAATTAGCTCGTTTTGCTATAAAATCACTTAGATAAGCTCTGAAAGCTACGTAGGAAGGAACAAATTTGACCTAGAGTGGTTTTTGAACAAAAAGGGGCTTTCCCGGTACTCCGGTTTTTCCGGGACCGGTGAAAATGAAGCTGGCTACCCGGCAGTTACCCGAATCTATTGCTTAATTTCACCCAATAAACATTGAATTATTGCTTCTGTTTTGTTCCGGAAAGAAAACCGGTACATTTAAATAATTTATCTTGCATGACCGGAATAGGTGTGATGCTCCGTTATTTTTCAACCCCCAGACCGGTAAAAGTACTCATTTTTCAGTTTTTTGCTAGTTTTGCAGCTATTCCACATATTTCGGTTCCGAAAAAGACATTCACATCCGAGTCTTTGGCAATCGGACGTATTTTCACCAAAACGCGATGTCCCGGTACTACATTCAACCGGGAAAACGGAAAAGAAATTTCTGACAAAAGCTGGCTACCCGGCAGTTACCTGAATCTTTTGCTTATTTACACCAATTTAACTGCTGTTTATGACATTCTAATCAATTTTAGTTAAAACCTTGTGGAATGAAATTTCATTTCTTACCTGACCGGTACAGATGCACCTTTCCGTTATTTCGCTAGAATAGATATGGCAGGAGTCACCAGTAGAATGTGTTTTTTGATAATTGCTTGAAAAATAAATTTTTTGGATTTCCGAAAAAAAATATGTTTTAAAAGGCCACTGGGTAAATAATCAGTTGTAGCAAAACCGGTTTTCCCGGTTGCCTAGTTTTCCGGTGAAGTGAAAAAGTCAATTTTGACACCTTGCAGTAACCATTAATTAGCTCGTTTTTTACTTAGATAAGCTCTGAAAGCTACGTAGGAAGGAACAAATTTGACCTAGAGAGGTTTTTGAACAAAAAGGGGCTTTCCCGGTACTCCGGTTTTTCCGGGACCGGTGAAAATGAAGCTGGCTACCCGGCAGTTACCCGAATCTATTGCTTAATTTCACCCAATAAACGTTGAATTATTGCTTCTGTTTCGTTCTGGAAAGAAAACCGGTACATTTAAATTTCTTTTTTGCATGACCGGAATAGGTGTAATGCTCCGTTATTTTTCAACCCCCAGACCGGTAAAAGTACTCATTTTTCAGTTTTTTGCTAGTTTTGCAGCTATTCCACATATTTCGGTTCCGAAAAAGACATTCACATCCGAGTCTTTGGCAATCGGACGTATTTTCACCAAAACGCGATGTCCCGGTACTACATTCATCCGGGAAAACGGAAAAGAAATTTCAGACAAAAGCTGGCTACCCGGCAGTTACCTGAATCTTTTGCTTATTTACACCAATTTAACTGCTGTTTATGACATTTTAATCAATTTTAGTTAAAACCTTGTGGAATGAAATTTCATTTCTTACCTGACCGGTACAGATGCACCTTTCCGTTATTTCGCTAGAATAGATATGGCAGGAGTCACCAGTAGAATGTGTTTTTTGATAATTGCTCGAAAAATAAATTGTTTGGATTTCCGAAAAAAATATGTTTTAAAAGGCCACTGGGTAAATAATCAGTTGTATCAAAACCGGTTTTCCCGGTTGCCTAGTTATCCGGTGAAGTGAAAAAGTCAATTTTGACACCTTGCAGTAACCATTAATTAGCTTGTTTTGCTATAAAATCACTTAGATAAGCTCTGAAAGCTACGTAGGAAGGAACAAATTTGACCTAGAGTGGTTTTTGAACAAAAAGGGGCTTTCCCGGTACTCCGGTTTTTCCGGGACCGGTGAAAATGAAGCTGGCTACCCGGCAGTTACCCGAATCTATTGCTTAATTTCACCAAATAAACATAGAGTTATTGCTTCTGTTTTGTTCCGGAAAGAAAACCGGTACATTTAAATAATTTATCTTGCATGACCGGAATAGGTGTGATGCTCCGTTATTTTTCAACCCCCAGACCGGTAAAAGTACTCATTTTTCAGTTTTTTGCTAGTTTTGCAGCTATTCCACATATTTCGGTTCCGAAAAAGACATTCACATCCGAATCTTTGGCAATCGGACGTATTTTCACCAAAACGCGATGTCCCGGTACTACATTCAACCGGGAAAACGGAAAAGAAATTTCTGACAAAAGCTGGCTACCCGGCAGTTACCTGAATCTTTTGCTTATTTACACCAATTTAACTGCTGTTTATGACATTTTAATCAATTTTAGTTAAAACCTTGTGGAATGAAATTTCATTTCTTACCTGACCGGTACAGATGCACCTTTCCGTTATTTCGCTAGAATAGATATGGCAGGAGTCACCAGTAGAATGTGTTTTTTGATAATTGCTTGAAAAATAAATTTTTTGGATTTCCGAAAAAAAAAATGTTTTAAAAGGCCACTGGGTAAATAATCAGTTGTAGCAAAACCGGTTTTCCCGGTTGCCTAGTTTTCCGGTGAAGTGAAAAAGTCAATTTTGACACCTTGCAGTAACCATTAATTAGCTCGTTTTGCACTTAGATAAGCTCTGAAAGCTACGTAGGAAGGAACAAATTTGACCTAGAGAGGTTTTTGAACAAAAAGGGGCTTTCCCGGTACTCCGGTTTTTCCGGGACCGGTGAAAATGAAGCTGGCTACCCGGCAGTTACCCGAATCTATTGCTTAATTTCACCCAATAAACGTTGAATTATTGCTTCTGTTTCGTTCTGGAAAGAAAACCGGTACATTTAAATATTTTTTTTTGCATGACCGGAATAGGTGTAATGCTCCGTTATTTTTCAACCCCCAGACCGGTAAAAGTACTCATTTTTCAGTTTTTTGCTAGTTTTGCAGCTATTCCACATATTTCGGTTCCGAAAAAGACATTCACATCCGAGTCTTTGGCAATCGGACGTATTTTCACCAAAACGCGATGTCCCGGTACTACATTCATCCGGGAAAACGGAAAAGAAATTTCAGACAAAAGCTGGCTACCCGGCAGTTACCTGAATCTTTTGCTTATTTACACCAATTTAACTGCTGTTTATGACATTTTAATCAATTTTAGTTAAAACCTTGTGGAATGAAATTTCATTTCTTACCTGACCGGTACAGATGCACCTTTCCGTTATTTCGCTAGAATAGATATGGCAGGAGTCACCAGTAGAATGTGTTTTTTGATAATTGCTCGAAAAATAAATTGTTTGGATTTCCGAAAAAAATATGTTTTAAAAGGCCACTGGGTAAATAATCAGTTGTAGCAAAACCGGTTTTCCCGGTTGCCTAGTTTTCCGGTGAAGTGAAAAAGTCAATTTTATCACCTTGCAGTAACCATTAATTAGCTCGTTTTGCTATAAAGTCACTTAGATAAGCTTTGAAAGCTACGTAGGAAGGAACAAATTTGACCTAGAGAGGTTTTTGAACAAAAAGGGGCTTTCCCAGTACTCCGGTTTTTCCGGGACCGGTGAAAATGAAGCTGGCTACCCGGCAGTTACCCGAATCTATTGCTTAATTTCACCCAATAAACGTTGAATTATTGCTTCCGTTTCGTTCCGGAAAGAAAACCGGTACATTTAAATATTTTTTTTTGCATGACCGGAATAGGTGTGATGCTCCGTTATTTTTCAACCCCCAGACCGGTAAAAGTACTCATTTTTCAGTTTTTTGCTAGTTTTGCAGCTATTCCACATATTTCGGTTCCGAAAAAGACATTCACATCCGAATCTTTGGCAATCGGACGTATTTTCACCAAAACGCGATGTCCCGGTACTACATTCAACCGGGAAAACGGAAAAGAAATTTCTGACAAAAGCTGGCTACCCGGCAGTTACCTGAATCTTTTGCTTATTTACACCAATTTAACTGCTGTTTATGACATTTTAATCAATTTTAGTTAAAACCTTGTGGAATGAAATTTCATTTCTTACCTGACCGGTACAGATGCACCTTTCCGTTATTTCGCTAGAATAGATATGGCAGGAGTCACCAGTAGAATGTGTTTTTTGATAATTGCTTGAAAAATAAATTTTTTGGATTTCCGAAAAAAAAAATGTTTTAAAAGGCCACTGGGTAAATAATCAGTTGTAGCAAAACCGGTTTTCCCGGTTGCCTAGTTTTCCGGTGAAGTGAAAAAGTCAATTTTGACACCTTGCAGTAACCATTAATTAGCTCGTTTTGCACTTAGATAAGCTCTGAAAGCTACGTAGGAAGGAACAAATTTGACCTAGAGAGGTTTTTGAACAAAAAGGGGCTTTCCCAGTACTCCGGTTTTTCCGGGACCGGTGAAAATGAAGCTGGCTACCCGGCAGTTACCCGAATCTATTGCTTAATTTCACCCAATAAACGTTGAATTATTGCTTCTGTTTCGTTCTGGAAAGAAAACCGGTACATTTAAATATTTTTTTTTGCATGACCGGAATAGGTGTAATGCTCCGTTATTTTTCAACCCCCAGACCGGTAAAAGTACTCATTTTTCAGTTTTTTGCTAGTTTTGCAGCTATTCCACATATTTCGGTTCCGAAAAAGACATTCACATCCGAGTCTTTGGCAATCGGACGTATTTTCACCAAAACGCGATGTCCCGGTACTACATTCATCCGGGAAAACGGAAAAGAAATTTCAGACAAAAGCTGGCTACCCGGCAGTTACCTGAATCTTTTGCTTATTTACACCAATTTAACTGCTGTTTATGACATTTTAATCAATTTTAGTTAAAACCTTGTGGAATGAAATTTCATTTCTTACCTGACCGGTACAGATGCACCTTTCCGTTATTTCGCTAGAATAGATATGGCAGGAGTCACCAGTAGAATGTGTTTTTTGATAATTGCTCGAAAAATAAATTGTTTGGATTTCCGAAAAAAATATGTTTTAAAAGGCCACTGGGTAAATAATCAGTTGTAGCAAAACCGGTTTTCCCGGTTGCCTAGTTTTCCGGTGAAGTGAAAAAGTCAATTTTATCACCTTGCAGTAACCATTAATTAGCTCGTTTTGCTATAAAATCACTTAGATAAGCTCTGAAAGCTACGTAGGAAGGAACAAATTTGACCTAGAGAGGTTTTTGAACAAAAAGGGGCTTTCCCAGTACTCCGGTTTTTCCGGGACCGGTGAAAATGAAGCTGGCTACCCGGCAGTTACCCGAATCTATTGCTTAATTTCACCCAATAAACGTTGAATTATTGCTTCCGTTTCGTTCCTGAAAGAAAACCGGTACATTTAAATATTTTTTTTTGCATGACCGGAATAGGTGTGATGCTCCGTTATTTTTCAACCCCCAGACCGGTAAAAGTACTCATTTTTCAGTTTTTTGCTAGTTTTGCAGCTATTCCACATATTTCGGTTCCGAAAAAGACATTCACATCCGAGTCTTTGGCAATCGGACGTATTTTCACCAAAACGCGATGTCCCGGTACTACATTCAACCGGGAAAACGGAAAAGAAATTTCTGACAAAAGCTGGCTACCCGGCAGTTACCTGAATCTTTTGCTTATTTACACCAATTTAACTGCTGTTTATGACATTTTAATCAATTTTAGTTAAAACCTTGTGGAATGAAATTTCATTTCTTACCTGACCGGTACAGATGCACCTTTCCGTTATTTCGCTAGAATAGATATGGCAGGAGTCACCAGTAGAATGTGTTTTTTGATAATTGCTCGAAAAATAAATTGTTTGGATTTCCGAAAAAAATATGTTTTAAAAGGCCACTGGGTAAATAATCAGTTGTAGCAAAACCGGTTTTCCCGGTTGCCTAGTTTTCCGGTGAAGTGAAAAAGTCAATTTTGACACCTTGCAGTAACCATTAATTAGCTCGTTTTGCTATAAAATCACTTAGATAAGCTCTGAAAGCTACGTAGGAAGGAACAAATTTGACCTAGAGTGGTTTTTGAACAAAAAGGGGCTTTCCCGGTACTCCGGTTTTTCCGGGACCGGTGAAAATGAAGCTGGCTACCCGGCAGTTACCCGAATCTATTGCTTAATTTCACCCAATAAACATTGAATTATTGCTTCTGTTTTGTTCCGGAAAGAAAACCGGTACATTTAAATAATTTATCTTGCATGACCGGAATAGGTGTGATGCTCCGTTATTTTTCAACCCCCAGACCGGTAAAAGTACTCATTTTTCAGTTTTTTGCTAGTTTTGCAGCTATTCCACATATTTCGGTTCCGAAAAAGACATTCACATCCGAGTCTTTGGCAATCGGACGTATTTTCACCAAAACGCGATGTCCCGGTACTACATTCAACCGGGAAAACGGAAAAGAAATTTCTGACAAAAGCTGGCTACCCGGCAGTTACCTGAATCTTTTGCTTATTTACACCAATTTAACTGCTGTTTATGACATTTCAATCAATTTTAGTTAAAACCTTGTGGAATGAAATTTCATTTCTTACCTGACCGGTACAGATGCACCTTTCCGTTATTTCGCTAGAATAGATATGGCAGGAGTCACCAGTAGAATGTGTTTTTTGATAATTGCTCGAAAAATAAATTGTTTGGATTTCCGAAAAAAATATGTTTTAAAAGGCCACTGGGTAAATAATCAGTTGTAGCAAAACCGGTTTTCCCGGTTGCCTAGTTTTCCGGTGAAGTGAAAAAGTCAATTTTGACACCTTGCAGTAACCATTAATTAGCTCGTTTTGCTATAAAATCACTTAGATAAGCTCTGAAAGCTACGTAGGAAGGAACAAATTTGACCTAGAGTGGTTTTTGAACAAAAAGGGGCTTTCCCGGTACTCCGGTTTTTCCGGGACCGGTGAAAATGAAGCTGGCTACCCGGCAGTTACCCGAATCTATTGCTTAATTTCACCCAATAAACATTGAATTATTGCTTCTGTTTTGTTCCGGAAAGAAAACCGGTACATTTAAATAATTTATCTTGCATGACCGGAATAGGTGTGATGCTCCGTTATTTTTCAACCCCCAGACCGGTAAAAGTACTCATTTTTCAGTTTTTTGCTAGTTTTGCAGCTATTCCACATATTTCGGTTCCGAAAAAGACATTCACATCCGAGTCTTTGGCAATCGGACGTATTTTCACCAAAACGCGATGTCCCGGTACTACATTCAACCGGGAAAACGGAAAAGAAATTTCTGACAAAAGCTGGCTACCCGGCAGTTACCTGAATCTTTTGCTTATTTACACCAATTTAACTGCTGTTTATGACATTTCAATCAATTTTAGTTAAAACCTTGTGGAATGAAATTTCATTTCTTACCTGACCGGTACAGATGCACCTTTCCGTTATTTCGCTAGAATAGATATGGCAGGAGTCACCAGTAGAATGTGTTTTTTGATAATTGCTCGAAAAATAAATTGTTTGGATTTCCGAAAAAAATATGTTTTAAAAGGCCACTGGGTAAATAATCAGTTGTAGCAAAACCGGTTTTCCCGGTTGCCTAGTTTTCCGGTGAAGTGAAAAAGTCAATTTTGACACCTTGCAGTAACCATTAATTAGCTCGTTTTGCTATAAAATCACTTAGATAAGCTCTGAAAGCTACGTAGGAAGGAACAAATTTGACCTAGAGTGGTTTTTGAACAAAAAGGGGCTTTCCCGGTACTCCGGTTTTTCCGGGACCGGTGAAAATGAAGCTGGCTACCCGGCAGTTACCCGAATCTATTGCTTAATTTCACCCAATAAACATTGAATTATTGCTTCTGTTTTGTTCCGGAAAGAAAACCGGTACATTTAAATAATTTATCTTGCATGACCGGAATAGGTGTGATGCTCCGTTATTTTTCAACCCCCAGACCGGTAAAAGTACTCATTTTTCAGTTTTTTGCTAGTTTTGCAGCTATTCCACATATTTCGGTTCCGAAAAAGACATTCACATCCGAGTCTTTGGCAATCGGACGTATTTTCACCAAAACGCGATGTCCCGGTACTACATTCAACCGGGAAAACGGAAAAGAAATTTCTGACAAAAGCTGGCTACCCGGCAGTTACCTGAATCTTTTGCTTATTTACACCAATTTAACTGCTGTTTATGACATTCTAATCAATTTTAGTTAAAACCTTGTGGAATGAAATTTCATTTCTTACCTGACCGGTACAGATGCACCTTTCCGTTATTTCGCTAGAATAGATATGGCAGGAGTCACCAGTAGAATGTGTTTTTTGATAATTGCTTGAAAAATAAATTTTTTGGATTTCCGAAAAAAAATATGTTTTAAAAGGCCACTGGGTAAATAATCAGTTGTAGCAAAACCGGTTTTCCCGGTTGCCTAGTTTTCCGGTGAAGTGAAAAAGTCAATTTTGACACCTTGCAGTAACCATTAATTAGCTCGTTTTTTACTTAGATAAGCTCTGAAAGCTACGTAGGAAGGAACAAATTTGACCTAGAGAGGTTTTTGAACAAAAAGGGGCTTTCCCAGTACTCCGGTTTTTCCGGGACCGGTGAAAATGAAGCTGGCTACCCGGCAGTTACCCGAATCTATTGCTTAATTTCACCCAATAAACGTTGAATTATTGCTTCTGTTTCGTTCCGGAAAGAAAACCGGTACATTTAAATATTTTTTTTGCATGACCGGAATAGGTGTAATGCTCCGTTATTTTTCAACCCCCAGACCGGTAAAAGTACTCATTTTTCAGTTTTTTGCTAGTTTTGCAGCTATTCCACATATTTCGGTTCCGAAAAAGACATTCACATCCGAGTCTTTGGCAATCGGACGTATTTTCACCAAAACGCGATGTCCCGGTACTACATTCATCCGGGAAAACGGAAAAGAAATTTCAGACAAAAGCTGGCTACCCGGCAGTTACCTGAATCTTTTGCTTATTTACACCAATTTAACTGCTGTTTATGACATTTTAATCAATTTTAGTTAAAACCTTGTGGAATGAAATTTCATTTCTTACCTGACCGGTACAGATGCACCTTTCCGTTATTTCGCTAGAATAGATATGGCAGGAGTCACCAGTAGAATGTGTTTTTTGATAATTGCTCGAAAAATAAATTGTTTGGATTTCCGAAAAAAATATGTTTTAAAAGGCCACTGGGTAAATAATCAGTTGTATCAAAACCGGTTTTCCCGGTTGCCTAGTTTTCCGGTGAAGTGAAAAAGTCAATTTTGACACCTTGCAGTAACCATTAATTAGCTTGTTTTGCTATAAAATCACTTAGATAAGCTCTGAAAGCTACGTAGGAAGGAACAAATTTGACCTAGAGTGGTTTTTGAACAAAAAGGGGCTTTCCCGGTACTCCGGTTTTTCCGGGACCGGTGAAAATGAAGCTGGCTACCCGGCAGTTACCCGAATCTATTGCTTAATTTCACCAAATAAACATAGAGTTATTGCTTCTGTTTTGTTCCGGAAAGAAAACCGGTACATTTAAATAATTTATCTTGCATGACCGGAATAGGTGTGATGCTCCGTTATTTTTCAACCCCCAGACCGGTAAAAGTACTCATTTTTCAGTTTTTTGCTAGTTTTGCAGCTATTCCACATATTTCGGTTCCGAAAAAGACATTCACATCCGAATCTTTGGCAATCGGACGTATTTTCACCAAAACGCGATGTCCCGGTACTACATTCAACCGGGAAAACGGAAAAGAAATTTCTGACAAAAGCTGGCTACCCGGCAGTTACCTGAATCTTTTGCTTATTTACACCAATTTAACTGCTGTTTATGACATTTTAATCAATTTTAGTTAAAACCTTGTGGAATGAAATTTCATTTCTTACCTGACCGGTACAGATGCACCTTTCCGTTATTTCGCTAGAATAGATATGGCAGGAGTCACCAGTAGAATGTGTTTTTTGATAATTGCTTGAAAAATAAATTTTTTGGATTTCCGAAAAAAAAAATGTTTTAAAAGGCCACTGGGTAAATAATCAGTTGTAGCAAAACCGGTTTTCCCGGTTGCCTAGTTTTCCGGTGAAGTGAAAAAGTCAATTTTGACACCTTGCAGTAACCATTAATTAGCTCGTTTTGCACTTAGATAAGCTCTGAAAGCTACGTAGGAAGGAACAAATTTGACCTAGAGAGGTTTTTGAACAAAAAGGGGCTTTCCCGGTACTCCGGTTTTTCCGGGACCGGTGAAAATGAAGCTGGCTACCCGGCAGTTACCCGAATCTATTGCTTAATTTCACCCAATAAACGTTGAATTATTGCTTCTGTTTCGTTCTGGAAAGAAAACCGGTACATTTAAATAATTTTTTTTGCATGACCGGAATAGGTGTAATGCTCCGTTATTTTTCAACCCCCAGACCGGTAAAAGTACTCATTTTTCAGTTTTTTGCTAGTTTTGCAGCTATTCCACATATTTCGGTTCCGAAAAAGACATTCACATCCGAGTCTTTGGCAATCGGACGTATTTTCACCAAAACGCGATGTCCCGGTACTACATTCATCCGGGAAAACGGAAAAGAAATTTCAGACAAAAGCTGGCTACCCGGCAGTTACCTGAATCTTTTGCTTATTTACACCAATTTAACTGCTGTTTATGACATTTTAATCAATTTTAGTTAAAACCTTGTGGAATGAAATTTCATTTCTTACCTGACCGGTACAGATGCACCTTTCCGTTATTTCGCTAGAATAGATATGGCAGGAGTCACCAGTAGAATGTGTTTTTTGATAATTGCTCGAAAAATAAATTGTTTGGATTTCCGAAAAAAATATGTTTTAAAAGGCCACTGGGTAAATAATCAGTTGTAGCAAAACCGGTTTTCCCGGTTGCCTAGTTTTCCGGTGAAGTGAAAAAGTCAATTTTGTCACCTTGCAGTAACCATTAATTAGCTCGTTTTGCTATAAAATCACTTAGATAAGCTCTGAAAGCTACGTAGGAAGGAACAAATTTGACCTAGAGAGGTTTTTGAACAAAAAGGGGCTTTCCCAGTACTCCGGTTTTTCCGGGACCGGTGAAAATGAAGCTGGCTACCCGGCAGTTACCCGAATCTATTGCTTAATTTCACCCAATAAACGTTGAATTATTGCTTCCGTTTCGTTCCTGAAAGAAAACCGGTACATTTAAATATTTTTTTTTGCATGACCGGAATAGGTGTGATGCTCCGTTATTTTTCAACCCCCAGACCGGTAAAAGTACTCATTTTTCAGTTTTTTGCTAGTTTTGCAGCTATTCCACATATTTCGGTTCCGAAAAAGACATTCACATCCGAATCTTTGGCAATCGGACGTATATCCACCAAAACGCGATGTCCCGGTACTACATTCAACCGGGAAAACGGAAAAGAAATTTCTGACAAAAGCTGGCTACCCGGCAGTTACCTGAATCTTTTGCTTATTTACACCAATTTAACTGCTGTTTATGACATTTTAATCAATTTTAGTTAAAACCTTGTGGAATGAAATTTCATTTCTTACCTGACCGGTACAGATGCACCTTTCCGTTATTTCGCTAGAATAGATATGGCAGGAGTCACCAGTAGAATGTGTTTTTTGATAATTGCTTGAAAAATAAATTTTTTGGATTTCCGAAAAAAAAAATGTTTTAAAAGGCCACTGGGTAAATAATCAGTTGTAGCAAAACCGGTTTTCCCGGTTGCCTAGTTTTCCGGTGAAGTGAAAAAGTCAATTTTGACACCTTGCAGTAACCATTAATTAGCTCGTTTTGCACTTAGATAAGCTCTGAAAGCTACGTAGGAAGGAACAAATTTGACCTAGAGAGGTTTTTGAACAAAAAGGGGCTTTCCCAGTACTCCGGTTTTTCCGGGACCGGTGAAAATGAAGCTGGCTACCCGGCAGTTACCCGAATCTATTGCTTAATTTCACCCAATAAACGTTGAATTATTGCTTCTGTTTCGTTCTGGAAAGAAAACCGGTACATTTAAATATTTTTTTTTGCATGACCGGAATAGGTGTAATGCTCCGTTATTTTTCAACCCCCAGACCGGTAAAAGTACTCATTTTTCAGTTTTTTGCTAGTTTTGCAGCTATTCCACATATTTCGGTTCCGAAAAAGACATTCACATCCGAGTCTTTGGCAATCGGACGTATTTTCACCAAAACGCGATGTCCCGGTACTACATTCATCCGGGAAAACGGAAAAGAAATTTCAGACAAAAGCTGGCTACCCGGCAGTTACCTGAATCTTTTGCTTATTTACACCAATTTAACTGCTGTTTATGACATTTTAATCAATTTTAGTTAAAACCTTGTGGAATGAAATTTCATTTCTTACCTGACCGGTACAGATGCACCTTTCCGTTATTTCGCTAGAATAGATATGGCAGGAGTCACCAGTAGAATGTGTTTTTTGATAATTGCTCGAAAAATAAATTGTTTGGATTTCCGAAAAAAATATGTTTTAAAAGGCCACTGGGTAAATAATCAGTTGTAGCAAAACCGGTTTTCCCGGTTGCCTAGTTTTCCGGTGAAGTGAAAAAGTCAATTTTATCACCTTGCAGTAACCATTAATTAGCTCGTTTTGCTATAAAATCACTTAGATAAGCTCTGAAAGCTACGTAGGAAGGAACAAATTTGACCTAGAGAGGTTTTTGAACAAAAAGGGGCTTTCCCAGTACTCCGGTTTTTCCGGGACCGGTGAAAATGAAGCTGGCTACCCGGCAGTTACCCGAATCTATTGCTTAATTTCACCCAATAAACGTTGAATTATTGCTTCCGTTTCGTTCCTGAAAGAAAACCGGTACATTTAAATATTTTTTTTTGCATGACCGGAATAGGTGTGATGCTCCGTTATTTTTCAACCCCCAGACCGGTAAAAGTACTCATTTTTCAGTTTTTTGCTAGTTTTGCAGCTATTCCACATATTTCGGTTCCGAAAAAGACATTCACATCCGAGTCTTTGGCAATCGGACGTATTTTCACCAAAACGCGATGTCCCGGTACTACATTCAACCGGGAAAACGGAAAAGAAATTTCTGACAAAAGCTGGCTACCCGGCAGTTACCTGAATCTTTTGCTTATTTACACCAATTTAACTGCTGTTTATGACATTTTAATCAATTTTAGTTAAAACCTTGTGGAATGAAATTTCATTTCTTACCTGACCGGTACAGATGCACCTTTCCGTTATTTCGCTAGAATAGATATGGCAGGAGTCACCAGTAGAATGTGTTTTTTGATAATTGCTCGAAAAATAAATTGTTTGGATTTCCGAAAAAAATATGTTTTAAAAGGCCACTGGGTAAATAATCAGTTGTAGCAAAACCGGTTTTCCCGGTTGCCTAGTTTTCCGGTGAAGTGAAAAAGTCAATTTTGACACCTTGCAGTAACCATTAATTAGCTCGTTTTGCTATAAAATCACTTAGATAAGCTCTGAAAGCTACGTAGGAAGGAACAAATTTGACCTAGAGTGGTTTTTGAACAAAAAGGGGCTTTCCCGGTACTCCGGTTTTTCCGGGACCGGTGAAAATGAAGCTGGCTACCCGGCAGTTACCCGAATCTATTGCTTAATTTCACCCAATAAACATTGAATTATTGCTTCTGTTTTGTTCCGGAAAGAAAACCGGTACATTTAAATAATTTATCTTGCATGACCGGAATAGGTGTGATGCTCCGTTATTTTTCAACCCCCAGACCGGTAAAAGTACTCATTTTTCAGTTTTTTGCTAGTTTTGCAGCTATTCCACATATTTCGGTTCCGAAAAAGACATTCACATCCGAGTCTTTGGCAATCGGACGTATTTTCACCAAAACGCGATGTCCCGGTACTACATTCAACCGGGAAAACGGAAAAGAAATTTCTGACAAAAGCTGGCTACCCGGCAGTTACCTGAATCTTTTGCTTATTTACACCAATTTAACTGCTTTTTATGACATTTCAATCAATTTTAGTTAAAACCTTGTGGAATGAAATTTCATTTCTTACCTGACCGGTACAGATGCACCTTTCCGTTATTTCGCTAGAATAGATATGGCAGGAGTCACCAGTAGAATGTGTTTTTTGATAATTGCTCGAAAAATAAATTGTTTGGATTTCCGAAAAAAATATGTTTTAAAAGGCCACTGGGTAAATAATCAGTTGTAGCAAAACCGGTTTTCCCGGTTGCCTAGTTTTCCGGTGAAGTGAAAAAGTCAATTTTGACACCTTGCAGTAACCATTAATTAGCTCGTTTTGCTATAAAATCACTTAGATAAGCTCTGAAAGCTACGTAGGAAGGAACAAATTTGACCTAGAGTGGTTTTTGAACAAAAAGGGGCTTTCCCGGTACTCCGGTTTTTCCGGGACCGGTGAAAATGAAGCTGGCTACCCGGCAGTTACCCGAATCTATTGCTTAATTTCACCCAATAAACATTGAATTATTGCTTCTGTTTTGTTCCGGAAAGAAAACCGGTACATTTAAATAATTTATCTTGCATGACCGGAATAGGTGTGATGCTCCGTTATTTTTCAACCCCCAGACCGGTAAAAGTACTCATTTTTCAGTTTTTTGCTAGTTTTGCAGCTATTCCACATATTTCGGTTCCGAAAAAGACATTCACATCCGAGTCTTTGGCAATCGGACGTATTTTCACCAAAACGCGATGTCCCGGTACTACATTCAACCGGGAAAACGGAAAAGAAATTTCTGACAAAAGCTGGCTACCCGGCAGTTACCTGAATCTTTTGCTTATTTACACCAATTTAACTGCTGTTTATGACATTTCAATCAATTTTAGTTAAAACCTTGTGGAATGAAATTTCATTTCTTACCTGACCGGTACAGATGCACCTTTCCGTTATTTCGCTAGAATAGATATGGCAGGAGTCACCAGTAGAATGTGTTTTTTGATAATTGCTCGAAAAATAAATTGTTTGGATTTCCGAAAAAAATATGTTTTAAAAGGCCACTGGGTAAATAATCAGTTGTAGCAAAACCGGTTTTCCCGGTTGCCTAGTTTTCCGGTGAAGTGAAAAAGTCAATTTTGACACCTTGCAGTAACCATTAATTAGCTCGTTTTGCTATAAAATCACTTAGATAAGCTCTGAAAGCTACGTAGGAAGGAACAAATTTGACCTAGAGTGGTTTTTGAACAAAAAGGGGCTTTCCCGGTACTCCGGTTTTTCCGGGACCGGTGAAAATGAAGCTGGCTACCCGGCAGTTACCCGAATCTATTGCTTAATTTCACCCAATAAACATTGAATTATTGCTTCTGTTTTGTTCCGGAAAGAAAACCGGTACATTTAAATAATTTATCTTGCATGACCGGAATAGGTGTGATGCTCCGTTATTTTTCAACCCCCAGACCGGTAAAAGTACTCATTTTTCAGTTTTTTGCTAGTTTTGCAGCTATTCCACATATTTCGGTTCCGAAAAAGACATTCACATCCGAGTCTTTGGCAATCGGACGTATTTTCACCAAAACGCGATGTCCCGGTACTACATTCAACCGGGAAAACGGAAAAGAAATTTCTGACAAAAGCTGGCTACCCGGCAGTTACCTGAATCTTTTGCTTATTTACACCAATTTAACTGCTGTTTATGACATTCTAATCAATTTTAGTTAAAACCTTGTGGAATGAAATTTCATTTCTTACCTGACCGGTACAGATGCACCTTTCCGTTATTTCGCTAGAATAGATATGGCAGGAGTCACCAGTAGAATGTGTTTTTTGATAATTGCTTGAAAAATAAATTTTTTGGATTTCCGAAAAAAAATATGTTTTAAAAGGCCACTGGGTAAATAATCAGTTGTAGCAAAACCGGTTTTCCCGGTTGCCTAGTTTTCCGGTGAAGTGAAAAAGTCAATTTTGACACCTTGCAGTAACCATTAATTAGCTCGTTTTTTACTTAGATAAGCTCTGAAAGCTACGTAGGAAGGAACAAATTTGACCTAGAGAGGTTTTTGAACAAAAAGGGGCTTTCCCAGTAC
This sequence comes from Platynereis dumerilii, assembly GCA_026936325.1. Lineage (NCBI taxonomy): Eukaryota > Metazoa > Annelida > Polychaeta > Phyllodocida > Nereididae > Platynereis > Platynereis dumerilii. The sequence continues at coordinate 79,293,161 of JAPTHN010000001.1, read as the reverse complement.
TCCGGTTTTTCCGGGACCGGTGAAAATGAAGCTGGCTACCCGGCAGTTACCCGAATCTATTGCTTAATTTCACCCAATAAACGTTGAATTATTGCTTCTGTTTCGTTCTGGAAAGAAAACCGGTACATTTAAATATTTTTTTTGCATGACCGGAATAGGTGTAATGCTCCGTTATTTTTCAACCCCCAGACCGGTAAAAGTACTCATTTTTCAGTTTTTTGCTAGTTTTGCAGCTATTCCACATATTTCGGTTCCGAAAAAGACATTCACATCCGAGTCTTTGGCAATCGGACGTATTTTCACCAAAACGCGATGTCCCGGTACTACATTCATCCGGGAAAACGGAAAAGAAATTTCAGACAAAAGCTGGCTACCCGGCAGTTACCTGAATCTTTTGCTTATTTACACCAATTTAACTGCTGTTTATGACATTTTAATCAATTTTAGTTAAAACCTTGTGGAATGAAATTTCATTTCTTACCTGACCGGTACAGATGCACCTTTCCGTTATTTCGCTAGAATAGATATGGCAGGAGTCACCAGTAGAATGTGTTTTTTGATAATTGCTCGAAAAATAAATTGTTTGGATTTCCGAAAAAAATATGTTTTAAAAGGCCACTGGGTAAATAATCAGTTGTATCAAAACCGGTTTTCCCGGTTGCCTAGTTATCCGGTGAAGTGAAAAAGTCAATTTTGACACCTTGCAGTAACCATTAATTAGCTTGTTTTGCTATAAAATCACTTAGATAAGCTCTGAAAGCTACGTAGGAAGGAACAAATTTGACCTAGAGTGGTTTTTGCACAAAAAGGGGCTTTCCCGGTACTCCGGTTTTTCCGGGACCGGTGAAAATGAAGCTGGCTACCCGGCAGTTACCCGAATCTATTGCTTAATTTCACCAAATAAACATAGAGTTATTGCTTCTGTTTTGTTCCGGAAAGAAAACCGGTACATTTAAATAATTTATCTTGCATGACCGGAATAGGTGTGATGCTCCGTTATTTTTCAACCCCCAGACCGGTAAAAGTACTCATTTTTCAGTTTTTTGCTAGTTTTGCAGCTATTCCACATATTTCGGTTCCGAAAAAGACATTCACATCCGAATCTTTGGCAATCGGACGTATTTTCACCAAAACGCGATGTCCCGGTACTACATTCAACCGGGAAAACGGAAAAGAAATTTCTGACAAAAGCTGGCTACCCGGCAGTTACCTGAATCTTTTGCTTATTTACACCAATTTAACTGCTGTTTATGACATTTTAATCAATTTTAGTTAAAACCTTGTGGAATGAAATTTCATTTCTTACCTGACCGGTACAGATGCACCTTTCCGTTATTTCGCTAGAATAGATATGGCAGGAGTCACCAGTAGAATGTGTTTTTTGATAATTGCTTGAAAAATAAATTTTTTGGATTTCCGAAAAAAAAAATGTTTTAAAAGGCCACTGGGTAAATAATCAGTTGTAGCAAAACCGGTTTTCCCGGTTGCCTAGTTTTCCGGTGAAGTGAAAAAGTCAATTTTGACACCTTGCAGTAACCATTAATTAGCTCGTTTTGCACTTAGATAAGCTCTGAAAGCTACGTAGGAAGGAACAAATTTGACCTAGAGAGGTTTTTGAACAAAAAGGGGCTTTCCCGGTACTCCGGTTTTTCCGGGACCGGTGAAAATGAAGCTGGCTACCCGGCAGTTACCCGAATCTATTGCTTAATTTCACCCAATAAACGTTGAATTATTGCTTCTGTTTCGTTCTGGAAAGAAAACCGGTACATTTAAATATTTTTTTTTGCATGACCGGAATAGGTGTAATGCTCCGTTATTTTTCAACCCCCAGACCGGTAAAAGTACTCATTTTTCAGTTTTTTGCTAGTTTTGCAGCTATTCCACATATTTCGGTTCCGAAAAAGACATTCACATCCGAGTCTTTGGCAATCGGACGTATTTTCACCAAAACGCGATGTCCCGGTACTACATTCATCCGGGAAAACGGAAAAGAAATTTCAGACAAAAGCTGGCTACCCGGCAGTTACCTGAATCTTTTGCTTATTTACACCAATTTAACTGCTGTTTATGACATTTTAATCAATTTTAGTTAAAACCTTGTGGAATGAAATTTCATTTCTTACCTGACCGGTACAGATGCACCTTTCCGTTATTTCGCTAGAATAGATATGGCAGGAGTCACCAGTAGAATGTGTTTTTTGATAATTGCTCGAAAAATAAATTGTTTGGATTTCCGAAAAAAATATGTTTTAAAAGGCCACTGGGTAAATAATCAGTTGTAGCAAAACCGGTTTTCCCGGTTGCCTAGTTTTCCGGTGAAGTGAAAAAGTCAATTTTGTCACCTTGCAGTAACCATTAATTAGCTCGTTTTGCTATAAAATCACTTAGATAAGCTCTGAAAGCTACGTAGGAAGGAACAAATTTGACCTAGAGAGGTTTTTGAACAAAAAGGGGCTTTCCCAGTACTCCGGTTTTTCCGGGACCGGTGAAAATGAAGCTGGCTACCCGGCAGTTACCCGAATCTATTGCTTAATTTCACCCAATAAACGTTGAATTATTGCTTCCGTTTCGTTCCTGAAAGAAAACCGGTACATTTAAATATTTTTTTTTGCATGACCGGAATAGGTGTGATGCTCCGTTATTTTTCAACCCCCAGACCGGTAAAAGTACTCATTTTTCAGTTTTTTGCTAGTTTTGCAGCTATTCCACATATTTCGGTTCCGAAAAAAACATTCACATCCGAATCTTTGGCAATCGGACGTATTTTCACCAAAACGCGATGTCCCGGTACTACATTCAACCGGGAAAACGGAAAAGAAATTTCTGACAAAAGCTGGCTACCCGGCAGTTACCTGAATCTTTTGCTTATTTACACCAATTTAACTGCTGTTTATGACATTTTAATCAATTTTAGTTAAAACCTTGTGGAATGAAATTTCATTTCTTACCTGACCGGTACAGATGCACCTTTCCGTTATTTCGCTAGAATAGATATGGCAGGAGTCACCAGTAGAATGTGTTTTTTGATAATTGCTTGAAAAATAAATTTTTTGGATTTCCGAAAAAAAAAATGTTTTAAAAGGCCACTGGGTAAATAATCAGTTGTAGCAAAACCGGTTTTCCCGGTTGCCTAGTTTTCCGGTGAAGTGAAAAAGTCAATTTTGACACCTTGCAGTAACCATTAATTAGCTCGTTTTGCACTTAGATAAGCTCTGAAAGCTACGTAGGAAGGAACAAATTTGACCTAGAGAGGTTTTTGAACAAAAAGGGGCTTTCCCGGTACTCCGGTTTTTCCGGGACCGGTGAAAATGAAGCTGGCTACCCGGCAGTTACCCGAATCTATTGCTTAATTTCACCCAATAAACGTTGAATTATTGCTTCTGTTTCGTTCTGGAAAGAAAACCGGTACATTTAAATAATTTTTTTTGCATGACCGGAATAGGTGTAATGCTCCGTTATTTTTCAACCCCCAGACCGGTAAAAGTACTCATTTTTCAGTTTTTTGCTAGTTTTGCAGCTATTCCACATATTTCGGTTCCGAAAAAGACATTCACATCCGAGTCTTTGGCAATCGGACGTATTTTCACCAAAACGCGATGTCCCGGTACTACATTCATCCGGGAAAACGGAAAAGAAATTTCAGACAAAAGCTGGCTACCCGGCAGTTACCTGAATCTTTTGCTTATTTACACCAATTTAACTGCTGTTTATGACATTTTAATCAATTTTAGTTAAAACCTTGTGGAATGAAATTTCATTTCTTACCTGACCGGTACAGATGCACCTTTCCGTTATTTCGCTAGAATAGATATGGCAGGAGTCACCAGTAGAATGTGTTTTTTGATAATTGCTCGAAAAATAAATTGTTTGGATTTCCGAAAAAAATATGTTTTAAAAGGCCACTGGGTAAATAATCAGTTGTAGCAAAACCGGTTTTCCCGGTTGCCTAGTTTTCCGGTGAAGTGAAAAAGTCAATTTTGTCACCTTGCAGTAACCATTAATTAGCTCGTTTTGCTATAAAATCACTTAGATAAGCTCTGAAAGCTACGTAGGAAGGAACAAATTTGACCTAGAGAGGTTTTTGGACAAAAAGGGGCTTTCCCAGTACTCCGGTTTTTCCGGGACCGGTGAAAATGAAGCTGGCTACCCGGCAGTTACCCGAATCTATTGCTTAATTTCACCCAATAAACGTTGAATTATTGCTTCCGTTTCGTTCCTGAAAGAAAACCGGTACATTTAAATATTTTTTTTTGCATGACCGGAATAGGTGTGATGCTCCGTTATTTTTCAACCCCCAGACCGGTAAAAGTACTCATTTTTCAGTTTTTTGCTAGTTTTGCAGCTATTCCACATATTTCGGTTCCGAAAAAGACATTCACATCCGAGTCTTTGGCAATCGGACGTATTTTCACCAAAACGCGATGTCCCGGTACTACATTCAACCGGGAAAACGGAAAAGAAATTTCTGACAAAAGCTGGCTACCCGGCAGTTACCTGAATCTTTTGCTTATTTACACCAATTTAACTGCTGTTTATGACATTTTAATCAATTTTAGTTAAAACCTTGTGGAATGAAATTTCATTTCTTACCTGACCGGTACAGATGCACCTTTCCGTTATTTCGCTAGAATAGATATGGCAGGAGTCACCAGTAGAATGTGTTTTTTGATAATTGCTCGAAAAATAAATTGTTTGGATTTCCGAAAAAAATATGTTTTAAAAGGCCACTGGGTAAATAATCAGTTGTAGCAAAACCGGTTTTCCCGGTTGCCTAGTTTTCCGGTGAAGTGAAAAAGTCAATTTTGACACCTTGCAGTAACCATTAATTAGCTCGTTTTGCTATAAAATCACTTAGATAAGCTCTGAAAGCTACGTAGGAAGGAACAAATTTGACCTAGAGTGGTTTTTGAACAAAAAGGGGCTTTCCCGGTACTCCGGTTTTTCCGGGACCGGTGAAAATGAAGCTGGCTACCCGGCAGTTACCCGAATCTATTGCTTAATTTCACCCAATAAACATTGAATTATTGCTTCTGTTTTGTTCCGGAAAGAAAACCGGTACATTTAAATAATTTATCTTGCATGACCGGAATAGGTGTGATGCTCCGTTATTTTTCAACCCCCAGACCGGTAAAAGTACTCATTTTTCAGTTTTTTGCTAGTTTTGCAGCTATTCCACATATTTCGGTTCCGAAAAAGACATTCACATCCGAGTCTTTGGCAATCGGACGTATTTTCACCAAAACGCGATGTCCCGGTACTACATTCAACCGGGAAAACGGAAAAGAAATTTCTGACAAAAGCTGGCTACCCGGCAGTTACCTGAATCTTTTGCTTATTTACACCAATTTAACTGCTGTTTATGACATTTTAATCAATTTTAGTTAAAACCTTGTGGAATGAAATTTCATTTCTTACCTGACCGGTACAGATGCACCTTTCCGTTATTTCGCTAGAATAGATATGGCAGGAGTCACCAGTAGAATGTGTTTTTTGATAATTGCTTGAAAAATAAATTTTTTGGATTTCCGAAAAAAAATATGTTTTAAAAGGCCACTGGGTAAATAATCAGTTGTAGCAAAACCGGTTTTCCCGGTTGCCTAGTTTTCCGGTGAAGTGAAAAAGTCAATTTTGACACCTTGCAGTAACCATTAATTAGCTCGTTTTTTACTTAGATAAGCTCTGAAAGCTACGTAGGAAGGAACAAATTTGACCTAGAGAGGTTTTTGAACAAAAAGGGGCTTTCCCAGTACTCCGGTTTTTCCGGGACCGGTGAAAATGAAGCTGGCTACCCGGCAGTTACACGAATCTATTGCTTAATTTCACCCAATAAACGTTGAATTATTGCTTCTGTTTCGTTCTGGAAAGAAAACCGGTACATTTAAATATTTTTTTTGCATGACCGGAATAGGTGTAATGCTCCGTTATTTTTCAACCCCCAGACCGGTAAAAGTACTCATTTTTCAGTTTTTTGCTAGTTTTGCAGCTATTCCACATATTTCGGTTCCGAAAAAGACATTCACATCCGAGTCTTTGGCAATCGGACGTATTTTCACCAAAACGCGATGTCCCGGTACTACATTCATCCGGGAAAACGGAAAAGAAATTTCAGACAAAAGCTGGCTACCCGGCAGTTACCTGAATCTTTTGCTTATTTACACCAATTTAACTGCTGTTTATGACATTTTAATCAATTTTAGTTAAAACCTTGTGGAATGAAATTTCATTTCTTACCTGACCGGTACAGATGCACCTTTCCGTTATTTCGCTAGAATAGATATGGCAGGAGTCACCAGTAGAATGTGTTTTTTGATAATTGCTCGAAAAATAAATTGTTTGGATTTCCGAAAAAAATATGTTTTAAAAGGCCACTGGGTAAATAATCAGTTGTATCAAAACCGGTTTTCCCGGTTGCCTAGTTATCCGGTGAAGTGAAAAAGTCAATTTTGACACCTTGCAGTAACCATTAATTAGCTCGTTTTGCTATAAAATCACTTAGATAAGCTCTGAAAGCTACGTAGGAAGGAACAAATTTGACCTAGAGTGGTTTTTGAACAAAAAGGGGCTTTCCCGGTACTCCGGTTTTTCCGGGACCGGTGAAAATGAAGCTGGCTACCCGGCAGTTACCCGAATCTATTGCTTAATTTCACCAAATAAACATTGAATTATTGCTTCTGTTTTGTTCCGGAAAGAAAACCGGTACATTTAAATAATTTATCTTGCATGACCGGAATAGGTGTGATGCTCCGTTATTTTTCAACCCCCAGACCGGTAAAAGTACTCATTTTTCAGTTTTTTGCTAGTTTTGCAGCTATTCCACATATTTCGGTTCCGAAAAAGACATTCACATCCGAATCTTTGGCAATCGGACGTATTTTCACCAAAACGCGATGTCCCGGTACTACATTCAACCGGGAAGACGGAAAAGAAATTTCTGACAAAAGCTGGCTACCCGGCAGTTACCTGAATCTTTTGCTTATTTACACCAATTTAACTGCTGTTTATGACATTTTAATCAATTTTAGTTAAAACCTTGTGGAATGAAATTTCATTTCTTACCTGACCGGTACAGATGCACCTTTCCGTTATTTCGCTAGAATAGATATGGCAGGAGTCACCAGTAGAATGTGTTTTTTGATAATTGCTTGAAAAATAAATTTTTTGGATTTCCGAAAAAAAAAATGTTTTAAAAGGCCACTGGGTAAATAATCAGTTGTAGCAAAACCGGTTTTCCCGGTTGCCTAGTTTTCCGGTGAAGTGAAAAAGTCAATTTTGACACCTTGCAGTAACCATTAATTAGCTCGTTTTGCACTTAGATAAGCTCTGAAAGCTACGTAGGAAGGAACAAATTTGACCTAGAGAGGTTTTTGAACAAAAAGGGGCTTTCCCGGTACTCCGGTTTTTCCGGGACCGGTGAAAATGAAGCTGGCTACCCGGCAGTTACCCGAATCTATTGCTTAATTTCACCCAATAAACGTTGAATTATTGCTTCTGTTTCGTTCTGGAAAGAAAACCGGTACATTTAAATATTTTTTTTTGCATGAATGGAATAGGTGTAATGCTCCGTTATTTTTCAACCCCCAGACCGGTAAAAGTACTCATTTTTCAGTTTTTTGCTAGTTTTGCAGCTATTCCACATATTTCGGTTCCGAAAAAGACATTCACATCCGAGTCTTTGGCAATCGGACGTATTTTCACCAAAACGCGATGTCCCGGTACTACATTCATCCGGGAAAACGGAAAAGAAATTTCAGACAAAAGCTGGCTACCCGGCAGTTACCTGAATCTTTTGCTTATTTACACCAATTTAACTGCTGTTTATGACATTTTAATCAATTTTAGTTAAAACCTTGTGGAATGAAATTTCATTTCTTACCTGACCGGTACAGATGCACCTTTCCGTTATTTCGCTAGAATAGATATGGCAGGAGTCACCAGTAGAATGTGTTTTTTGATAATTGCTCGAAAAATAAATTGTTTGGATTTCCGAAAAAAATATGTTTTAAAAGGCCACTGGGTAAATAATCAGTTGTAGCAAAACCGGTTTTCCCGGTTGCCTAGTTTTCCGGTGAAGTGAAAAAGTCAATTTTGTCACCTTGCAGTAACCATTAATTAGCTCGTTTTGCTATAAAATCACTTAGATAAGCTCTGAAAGCTACGTAGGAAGGAACAAATTTGACCTAGAGAGGTTTTTGAACAAAAAGGGGCTTTCCCAGTACTCCGGTTTTTCCGGGACCGGTGAAAATGAAGCTGGCTACCCGGCAGTTACCCGAATCTATTGCTTAATTTCACCCAATAAACGTTGAATTATTGCTTCCGTTTCGTTCCTGAAAGAAAACCGGTACATTTAAATATTTTTTTTTGCATGACCGGAATAGGTGTGATGCTCCGTTATTTTTCAACCCCCAGACCGGTAAAAGTACTCATTTTTCAGTTTTTTGCTAGTTTTGCAGCTATTCCACATATTTCGGTTCCGAAAAAGACATTCACATCCGAGTCTTTGGCAATCGGACGTATTTTCACCAAAACGCGATGTCCCGGTACTACATTCAACCGGGAAAACGGAAAAGAAATTTCTGACAAAAGCTGGCTACCCGGCAGTTACCTGAATCTTTTGCTTATTTACACCAATTTAACTGCTGTTTATGACATTTTAATCAATTTTAGTTAAAACCTTGTGGAATGAAATTTCATTTCTTACCTGACCGGTACAGATGCACCTTTCCGTTATTTCGCTAGAATAGATATGGCAGGAGTCACCAGTAGAATGTGTTTTTTGATAATTGCTCGAAAAATAAATTGTTTGGATTTCCGAAAAAAATATGTTTTAAAAGGCCACTGGGTAAATAATCAGTTGTAGCAAAACCGGTTTTCCCGGTTGCCTAGTTTTCCGGTGAAGTGAAAAAGTCAATTTTGACACCTTGCAGTAACCATTAATTAGCTCGTTTTGCTATAAAATCACTTAGATAAGCTCTGAAAGCTACGTAGGAAGGAACAAATTTGACCTAGAGAGGTTTTTGAACAAAAAGGGGCTTTCCCAGTACTCCGGTTTTTCCGGGACCGGTGAAAATGAAGCTGGCTACCCGGCAGTTACCCGAATCTATTGCTTAATTTCACCCAATAAACATTGAATTATTGCTTCTGTTTTGTTCCGGAAAGAAAACCGGTACATTTAAATAATTTTTTTTGCATGACCGGAATAGGTGTGATGCTCCGTTATTTTTCAACCCCCAGACCGGTAAAAGTACTCATTTTTCAGTTTTTTGCTAGTTTTGCAGCTATTCCACATATTTCGGTTCCGAAAAAGACATTCACATCCGAGTCTTTGGCAATTATTTACACCAATTTAACTGCTGTTTATGACATTTTAATCAATTTTAGTTAAAACCTTGTGGAATGAAATTTCATTTCTTACCTGACCGGAACTGATGCACCTTTCCGTTATTTCGCTAGAATAGATATGGCAGGAGTCACCAGTAGAATGTGTTTTTTGATAATTGCTCGAAAAATAAATTTTTAGGATTTCCGAAAAAAATATGTTATAAAGGGCCACTGGGTAAATAATCAGTTGTAGCAAAACCGGTTTTCCCGGTTGCCTAGTTTTCCGGTGAAGTGAAAAAGTCAATTTTGACACCTTGCAGTAACCATTAATTAGCTCGTTTTGCTATAAAATCACTTAGATAAGCTCTGAAAGCTACGTAGGAAGGAACAAATTTGACCTAGAGAGGTTTTTGCACAAAAAGGGGCTTTCCCGGTATTCCGGTGGACAGAGATTTATGGGGGGGGGGATACATGCTCCCCAATGCCACCACAGGATGTCACATATTTTCATTTTTTTATTGTAGTATAGCCTATTGATTTCCCTTTCTTTAATATTTTTCATTGCTTGAGCATATTCAGGTAGCTGACAGGTAGCTGCCAGGTAGCCAGGTCAGGTAGCTAACTTTACCACATTTCAGGTAGCTGCCGGGTAACTGCCAGGTAGCCAGTTCGGGTAGCCAATTTTACAAAAATTTCGGGTAGCTATCGGGTAGCTGTCGGGTAGCCAGGCTCGGGTAGCCAACTTTACCTATCTCTATTAGCTTTGTACCAGTCATTCACATCACCCAGAATTACATTCATATTATCATTAAGGTTTGAAATATTTGAATCATTACAATATATAATGGTGTCACCTGCATACATACTGCAGCTACCATTTGCAACATGTAACGACATCGTTGACAAACAACATAAACAGAAGTGGACCAAGTGTAGATCCTTGCGGAACACCAATATTTACAGGTAGCGGCTTAGATAATACATTTTTATGTTTGACACTTTGTGTACGGTCAGTTAAATATGATTTGAACCATGTTTGTTCTACTCCTCGAATTCCATATTTAGACATATCCAAAAAGCATACACCGGTGTGCAACCTATCATCCATATTCTGTAACCACTTATCTATTGTGTTATGCAAACAAGTTGTTGTTGAGTGAAACTTCCTATATAAATACTTAATAAGTTGACATTGCATTTCTTTTTCAAAAACCTTAGGGATATGACCTATTACAGATATTGGTCTAAAATTGGCCGTGTCACAGACATCACCTTTGCCCTTATACACTGGTGTTACACGAGCATATTTCCACTCAGATGGAACAAAACCGGAAGCAAGCGAAAGATTAAACATATGTGTGATAACCTTTGATATACTTTGACAAGATAATTTAAGCAACTTGCAGTCAAAATCAAGAACATCCAAAGAACTCTGAGAGCCCAAAGACTTAAGAAGTTTAGAAACACTTTCTTGTGATATTTCAGTAAAATTAAAACTATAGATACTCTCTGGACCTTTCCATAAAATTTCATCACATTCTGGCAAGTTTGAAACAGTGTTTAAACCAATATTAGCGAAATATTCATTTAACTGGTCGGCAGTAAGGGAATCAGGACACTCATTTTGCTTAGATTTGTTACCTCATAATTTAGATAACTCAGTCCATAAATTTCTAGAATTTTGCTTGCCATCATCAAACAATTTATCATAATATTTCTTCTTAGCATTATTAATCAAGGTGTTAACTTCATTTCTGACTGTCTTGTATTCATTAATTTTATCAATATCTTTAGTTTGGCACGCAAGCCTGTGAAAATAATCTCTTTTATACATCAATTTAACAATAGTACTATCAATCCATGGATTGTATCTATTTTTCAGTCGGGACACTTTAATAGGGGCATGCTTATCAGAAATTTTCAAGAACTCATTCTTGAATAATGACCAGGCTAAATTAACATCTTGACATTCAATAATATTTTTGATAACAATAGAAGCATCAACATCATTTATGAAAGCATCAGTATTGAAATTTTTAAAACATCCAAACTTAATCTCATTGTGATCCTGCCTCTTAGAATTAGGCTTACAGTTTGTAATAACAGTGTGAATAAGATAGTGATCACTCATTGTGATTGGGTACACACCAGTACATTTATGCAAAACATGATTAGATGTAAATATAAGATCAATAGTGGTCTGAGTATTTGAAGTTACCCTAGTATAGTCAGTAACCAATTGCTTAAGACCATTTAAGTTTTCAATAAGTTCAATAGAGTTAACAGAAGTGACATTTGCATTAATATTAAGATCACCAATCAAAATAAACAATTTATCCTCAAGACTGGCTTTTTCAAAAATATCAAGCATCTTTTCAAAATATACAGCATTCGCAGACGGAGGTCTATAAATAGAACACACCAACAATTTCTTATCCTTAAGTTCAATTTCAATCCAGATACATTCAATATCACTACATTCCAAGTCACATCTTCTTTTAAATGACACGTTTTCACTAATATATACAACAATACCACCCCCATGGCGGTTTCTATTTTTTAAAACAGAGTTATAACCATCAATATGAAATTCATTAGCATAAATGCTGTCATCAAGCCAAGACTCACTGATGCAAAAAACATCAAAACTAACACTTTGTTATAATAATCTCACTTGTTCAATTTTTGGAAGTAAGCTGCGAATATTAATATGTGCTATACTCAGACCATTTACAATTTCAAGTTTCTGACAAAGATCGAAGTATGGTACATCAATATTGAATACGTATGATTGATTTAAATTATTTTCATAACTAGTTAATGAAATATCATTAAGATTTAACAAGGGGCCAACACTGCTATCAAAAAAACAATCATCACTAAAACAGTCATTTCGGACATTTGTGTGTTCAACACACAATGAAGACACATTCAATTCATCCAAATAAGCAAATATATGTTATAGCTATATCATGGATGTGGTGATATCAATAACAAGAAGGAAACATATGGCTATGCTCTGGCTTAAGTTGAGTATTTCCCAAGGGAGATCACACTTATAACAATCAGCAGCTTGATGCTGGAGATATATAGTTTCCACCCCACAACTTTCCAGAAGAGCAGGTTGGTAAGGAATGTGAAATTTTACAATAGATTGCTCTTTGCCATTGGTAATCCACCAACTGAATGACAAACTAGAATTACATGCTGAGAAATCTGTCATTTAAGAAATATTCAGGGATTGGTGTACTGCGATTCCAATGATTATGACCAGAATAAAAACTATCTCAAGTGCAAAGTGAGACAAAATCCTTACAGATAGGGACGTGAATGATTTCGTGAATATGGAATTGTTGCTTCTCATAAGAATATTTTTGCTGTCACTAAACCGTAAAATTTGAAATTTTGCAAACAACAAGCTATCTTGGCTCAAAGGAATTGTGCAACAATCTCACTCAATCAATTAAGCTAACTCAAAATTAAAAATTTACAGTGTAAGGATGATTGACAAAGTGATAGAGATGAGCCCATATCAATTACCATGAATAGGATCTTTTACATGTCCAGAGCTGATTTAGATACACTGTATTTGACATCACCACTGTATGACATCAAGCTAAGATATCATGTCGCCCCTCATGGAACAGCTTATCAAAAATTGAATACAAAACACAGTTAATTAGCAACTCAACCATTTAGTACAGGAAAGCCAAAATATGATCTGGCAACCCAGGCAGCTGTTTTAACCAGTGAGAGTGAACAACTGAGATGGCAACATAATTAATTACTTAAGAGTCAGAAAGCACTGCAACCAGGAAAATTCATAAATTAAATGCAGTACTTCAATTACAAATGACACCTGCTACATTTGCTTTAGTAGTATCTTGTCAAAATTTATTTGATAATGTTTACCAAAAACAACAAAGCGTCATCAAGAATTATTCATGAATACCTGCAAGTTATCTGCAGTTCGTTATCAATCCAGATGCATAACAATATGCTGAATAAAATATCGATTCAAGAATTTCCATTTATCAAAAACACTTTTTTATGTATATATTTAATGAAAGATGCTGCTGAGACAGTGGGTCTCATCAATGCTGGTGTTTACCCTCAACCAGTGCACGAGAAAGCATATTGACTTTGGTCAGACATTTTGTCTGACGGAGAGAGAGTTCTGGTCAGACAAATTCTCATTTTGTCAGACAACACAATAATGGAATATTGTTCTTTAATATTTAAAGATGTTTCTGCAACATTGCAATTAAGTTTCTTGAGGTCTTACAATACAATTCACTTTCAGAGAGGATTAGCACTTAATTGGGCTATTTCCTGTATTGTATAGATTTTCTGCCATTAAATTTGTCTGACCTAAACTTGAAGCTGATCAGACATTAGCAAAAAGTGTGAGTAATGTCTGACGTGGCTGATCATTTTCGAGTGCACTGCCCCCAACCAATGAAGAACCCGAATCACTAAGAGTGAGTGAGTGAGTTTGTGTTTTACGCCCCATCAGCACCAGTGTGGGCTATTTAGAGGCAACGAATCACTAAGAGATAGACTGATGTGTTATTGTAATATCAGTGTGCACTGTGCATCACAGGCTATAGATTCATCTCTTTCTTAGCCAACAGAGACTTTGTATGAGTTTTCAATTAGTCTTTTCGTGAAGTATGTTTATCTTCTCAATGACATAATGAAAAAAAAGTTTCCTGGTTAAATGACCAAATAAATCATTTATTTTTTTTCTTTTGACCATACTAATCTTGGTCGATGTAACAGATTACTTGTTAAGTGCGGTAGGTGGAGCTATCAATGGTAAGTTACTGTCACTTACGTATAATACAATGTATATATACACTCCGATAAATGGTCCAATATAACCGAAAAGCGGCAGCATTTATCCAAAAGATATCCATACATCAGTTGAAACAACTGAATATCTACTGATAAGGTGTTACCAACAGGAAATCGAGACCAGAAACTTGAGAACTTTCAGGGAAGAAGAATGCCTTACTATACTTAAAGTTGAGAATATGGTAATAAAATCCTCAATGTTGTCTTTAGGAATTTCTAAACAGCATGTAACAGATTTTCCAAACAAATATACAGCTGAAGCCAAACCCTTATTCCAATGATTTCGATGTCATTCCATAACAGGCTTATTCAGAATCTTTAACTTTTTATGACTCATTTTATCAGGCTGATTCCATGAATTTGGATGATGCTGCCAGATATATCTTGCTGCAATATCCTGCAGAATATATAGGTTGTGCTAAGGATCAGTTTGAATATTAGGCAAGGAGATCACAGCACCCTTCAGAATCAGCAGTTTAAGTTCTATTGGAATGGTGAGGAATACTAATCTTACAACCAAATGCTTTCTACCTGTGGTAATCCTACTGATTGGCAAACTGGAATAATATATATTGAGAATATGTTATGACAAATAAAAATATTTGAAAAATTAAAACATACTTGTTCAAGTGCAGGATGAGCAATGTCCAAAGAAAAGTATATGACATTTCTGAGTGAAGTCCACAACACGACCATATATTTATAGATTTGTGGGATCTTTTTATAGGAGCTCAGCATAGACAGTGACAAAAGACACCATCAGCTACCAAAGGCATGCATGGTCTATCTTTTAACTGGCATACCAAGCTTTATATCGAGATTTTATCCAGTTCTGTAAATTCCAAGCTTCATGGGTAAGCATGGACACTCTTAAATTGCAAATTACCATCTTTCAAAGTGACATAAATGGTATTTTTAATTTAACAGCCCTGATCTGTTACATTAGCATAATGCTGTTCTCATCGAGGCCAATGTTCCAGCATACGTTTAATGGTCTAATTGGTCTTAGATGTACATTATTATATGAACATGAAATATGCACAGCCATTAGCAATGATAACCTTGCAAAATCAAGGACAGTAAAAAGTAGTAGCTCAGAGAGGTACAGCATTATGTGGCGCTTCAACTTTAGGACATAGGTAATGATTTGGTGTGGCTTAAATAACTTGTATTTCGAAAACAATCTGCCCAGAAAGGCGTTATAGAATAGATGTATAAAGCGGATACACCCCAGATAGCTGTCTGACAGAGTAAACAACTGAGATTGACTCCTTATAGTCCAACTGCACTACCACAACAAAGACAATTTGTAAATACAATTTGGCATTTTGCTTTAGATAGATAGAAAGTGCTAGGCCTACATCTACAATTTTGTGACATATATAAAAGTAAAAGCTTTCAAAACAATAGTGAACTTTGTGAACATATGCATTGTATGTATTATAATTATAAAGATATAACAGGCCTGCAAAAACTAAGATGAATTCGAAGTGACATTACTACATTACATTACCTAAAAATCAAAGCTGCAGAAATATCATTATAATGATATGCTAGCAAAATTACAATACATAAAATTGTTGTTTCACTTTTTGGGAGACATTGACCACACCAAAACAGTTTAAATATTTTAACTTTGTTTACTTATTTTCATGGATGCTCAGGATATATTTATTTCAGCCATAATCATGAGATATTGATAACAAGAATGAAATATATTGCTTGTGCTCATGTTAAAATTAGATATTTCCCCAAGGAGTTGACACTTATAACAACCAGAGGCTTGATATTGGAAGATACATATTTTCCACCACATAACTTTCCTGAAGAGAAGCAATGGTGAGGAATGTAGAATCTTGCAGATAAATGGCTTTCCATCAGTGCCAGATTGTATCATCACTTTGTCAATGCTGAACATGAGTTAGACAGCTAGTTTTTATCGACTGAGCTCATGCTATAATGGGCCTGAACCATCTTACAATAATGCAGATATCAAGGCCAATGTTTAAAGCAAATGCAAAATGCTCTTCTTTGTATGTTATGGAATATTCATAACCATTAATATCAGGGATTGGAACCTTGCAAAATCAAGGACAGCAGTTAATTAAAGATCTGAAGGATAATACTGAGCTTTAAAGGACACCTGTAAGGATATCCTAGATCTTAAAAAACACATATTTTAGCATATTATGTAAGAAAAAAAAAACCACACTCAGGCCAGTAGAATTGATGTGTACAGCGGATACACCTCAGACAGCTGTGGCTCAGTGAACAACTAAGATGGCAACAAAATTATTTGTAGTCAAATTGTACAGCCGCACCAAAGGTATATGTCAGTGGATATGAAATGGCATAAATGCCCATTGTGGTATAAGGTTCAGTTGTAAACTAGATATATAAGTATGGTAAGATATTTTCACCCTTATAATCTCCTGGATATTCTCAGATCTACATAATGTTGTGAATCTTGGAACACCATGCAGATATATGTTACAGCTATATTGTGGAAATATTAATAACAAGAAGGAAACATATGGCTATGCTCTGGCTTAAGTTGAGTATTTCCCAAGGGAGATCACACTTATAACAATCAGCAGCTTGATGCTGGAGATATATAGTTTCCAACCCACAACTTTCCAGAAGAGTAGGGTGGGTGAGGGATGTAAAATCTTACAATAAATTGCTTTCCACCAGTGGTAATCCTCCAACTGAACGACATAATAGAATTACAAGCAGAGAAATCTGTCATTTAAGAAATATTCGGAGATTGATACACTGTGATTCCTGCGATTTTGACCAGAATGAAAACAATCTTGCAAAGTGAGACAACATCCTTACAGACAACGGAGATGAACGATTTTGTAAATTTATATATCGAATTGTAGCTTCTCTAAAGTGATTTGTTACTGTTCATGAAGATTGATTGATAAGATGATGGAATTGAGCCCTATCAGTTATCAAACATGTGTAGGATCTTATAAATGTCTTATGTTAATCTGCATTGGCCCTTGACAAGATAAGAGACAACCAAATTTTGTATCTCAACCATATAGATAGGAAGACCCACCTTGACAATGCAGTTGTCAAGGATGGGAGACAAAGCATAGGTTGAGAATTAAACTTGCGACACAGAAACGTGTCGCAGCTGTTTTGGGACTGTTTTAAGCCTATAAAAAGGTATGACTAGATAGCAAATGCTTTAAAACATATTGTGTGAACATTTCAAAGCATTCCTGTACTTTAAAGCATCAAAATTGGTAGATTTTCACTTATTTACCAGCTGAAATTATGCACAGTCTGTTATGAATATTTGCATAATTTGTAACTGTTGATATGCTTGTTGTTCACGTTTTATAAATTTGCAAACCTTATTGGAAACTGTGAAGTTTTGTACTTCACATTCTGTGCAAGTCGTTTTTATAATCCATGTTGGTCACACACAACAAGAGTTTCATTGGTGGTTATTCATGCAATTCATTCCTCCCAAGAACAGTGATTTTATTGGAACCACACTTAGACCTCTCAGACCGCGTTTTTAAAATAAAAGCAATCACCTTCACATGTGTCGTTTTCTGTATTGAAAGCACAAAAAAATTAAAGACAGGCTATGAAAAAAAGCTTTCTCAAAATTTGTAACATTTTATAATTAACTAAGTGTTCGCAAAATCATGGAATAGATTAGATTAGATTAGATTAATAGAGTAACAGACAGACAGACAGACACAGACAGACAGACAGACAGACAGACAGACAGACAGACAGACAGACAGACAGACAGACAGACAGCTAGACAGACAGACAGACAGACAGCTAGACAGACAGACAGACAGACAGCTAGACAGACAGACAGACAGATTAATAGAAAGGTAGAAAGGTAGGTAGGTAGGTAGGTAGGTAGGTAGGTAAGTAGGTAGGTAGGTAGGTAGATAGGTAGATGGTGAGAACCACGCCAGAAGTTGTTTTTTTTAAATTTCTGTATATTTTTTGTACTAGTGATGATAAGTACCACAACGTCTGATTATTTTTAATGCGTTTTCCATAATTTAAGAGGTACTCCCCCTGCTTTCTAAAATAATGGTTGCCCATTGAGTTGACAACACCTCAGGTTAAACCAGATGACCTCTTATGTTGCTTTCAGTTTGTAGCTTGTTGTTTTCTGTTTGTACTCTTGTTTGTTTGTTATCATCACCTTTTTCTTGTTATGATTTGAGGAGTTCTCAGCAATAGGAATGTCCTCAGTCTACGTTGCCTACAGCATTGTGAAGACTGTGACCTCGGTCTATCAACCATATGACATCAACCTAAAAATCCTGTTTTCCCTCATGAAGTTGTATCAGTGAAAAAGGTAATCAATCTTTGGATCCCCCAACCGAGTAACTAACAATTGAAAATATAAGTACAGGAAAGCCCAATATGAGATTGCACTCCTTATTAAAACAGAGGGACCATCAATTGATCGTTTATCAAGCTGTATAAATATATCATTATTAATTCTATATATTTCAAGATCGATTGATAGGTCTGCCTGCATGGGCACTTTCTGAATTTCAATAAAAGTTACATCTTTAATTATATTTTTTAGGCATTTTGAATTGTCCAAAGCATATGATATCCCCGCGAAGGCCAATGTTTCAAGCATATATATACATGTATTCAAAATGTCTTTGGATACTCATTTTACATGTATTCGGCAACCTTGTAAAATCAAGGACAGTCTAGACAATTTAAGATCTAAAGGATTAGGTAGAGCTTCCAAAGACATCTGTAATATATTCAAGAGCTAAAAAATGTATCTATTTAGGTTGTTGTGCAAGCAAAACTACACTCTAAAAGGTATGGAAATAAATGCACACAGCGGATACACCTCAGACAGCTGTTTTACACAGTAAACAACTGAGATGGCAACAGAATTACTTACAGTCAAAAAGCACTGCCGCAACCAGCACAATTGATAAATGGAAATGAAATGCAGTACTTCAATTACAAAGAACATCTGCTACATTAGTTTCAGTATCTTGTCAAAAATTTAGAGCTTCAGAAGACATCTTTCACAATATGCAAGGGCTAAAAAATATATCTACTAAGATTATTGTGGAAGCAAAAACTTCATCTAAAGTAGATAACATGTACAGAGCGGATACACCTCTGACAGCTCTATTATAGAAGAAACAACTAAGATTGCAGCAGAATTACTTATAGTCAATAAGTGCTGTCACAACCAGCACAATTGATAAATGGAAAATAAATGCAGTACTTCAATTGAAAATAACATCTGCTATATTTGTCTAAGTGTGTCTCACTATCTTGTCAAATACATTCAGATAATATTGATAAATACAAAAAGATATTACAAAGAATTATTCAAATATGCATACCTGAAATATATCTATGTGACATCATCTATGCAGATATTTCATAATGTGCTGAATAAAATATCAATTCAAGAATTTCCATTTATCAAGTTGAGAGATAATGGATTCAGGGTATCACATTACACTTCAAATGAATGAAATATATTCTTGATAATATATCACGTGAATCAAGTATTTGATTTTTTTAATTCGGCTTTTCATTTAATGTAGATTTTGAATGTAAGAATGTCAAATACATGTAATTATAATATACAGTGGGGTCCTGGTGATGAGCAGGTGATGTGCAATATGCACAGCATCAATTTCAATGAAATATGTAACTTTGCAAAATCAAGGACTATTGTCAATTAAATATCTGTAGGATTAATACAGTTTCAAAAGACATCAGTGTCAATATTCAAGAACTGAAAAATGCATATATTAAGCTTATCGTTGTAAGCAAAACTACACTCCAAAAGGCATGGAAATAAATGCACACAGCGGATGCACATCAGACAGCTGTTTTTACATGGTAAACAACTGAGCTGGCAGCAGAATTACATACAGACTTACAATGAAAAAAACACAGCTGAAACCAGCACAATTGATAAATGGAAATTAAATGCAGTACTTCAATCACAAGTAGCATCAGCTTTATTTGCTTCAGTATCTTGTCAAATACAATTTGATATTACTTGTCAAAAATGAGATAAAACAAATAATTATTCATGCCATATGCCTGAAAGATATCGACAATGCTTCATCTGTGCAGATATTAAACAATATGCGGAATAAAATATCAATTCAAGAATTTCCATTTATCAAGTTTAGAGATAATGGATCAGGGTGTCACATTACCTGCTAAATGAATGAAATATATTCTTGATGAGATTCAATAGATTTATCACATGGAACAAGAATTGTTTTAAGCTATCCTTTTGCAAGGCGTGTGCATTTCCGCGAGCTCCTGCGAGCGGTCTACATCATTTCAGTCTCAGGAACTTACACAATTTTGTCTGGAAGAAACCGGGGCTGTTTCTGAGTGTGCTGATGGCCTTTCCTACTTCCTTAGAGAATGTGACTGCCAAGTCTGACTCTGGTATACATCAATGTTGAACAGTTTAATAGAAATTTGGTGAATGTGCAATGAAATTGGAACTATTTCCTGGGACAGCAATGCTGTAGCATACAAAATCAACTTTTGTGCCAGGTGGCAGCAGCATGCAGTTCTCATTTTCATCAGACTGTATGATTATAGAAAGTTGTATTTACAAAATCATTCTACGGCTGTACTAGGAGCTATACAGCCTGCTAAGGAAAGTCACATCTCTCATACGACTCCTATCTCACTGAAGAGAGTTACTGAAGAATGAAGATATAGTCACTGAAGACAGTCTCATGATGAATGTAAGTGGGTGACCCACAATCTGAGAGATTCTGAGCCAGAGCTGTATTAATCATTTGCAGGATGACAGTGCAGGAATGTTGGATCAGTCAGAGCAGCCAAGCCACTGGACAAATAAACAAGCAAGGGCAAATATCATGACTAAGGGTAGGAGGGTGCACTGGGGTGCAAGGGGGACAGGGTGGGGTCAAGCTATTAAGTGCCACATGTCGCCTTGTTCCTTGTCCTACACCCTGGTCAGAGGGTCAATACATGTTATAGACTCAGGAGCAGTGAGTTGGAGTGAGTGTTGAGTTTGCTGATGCTGAGCTATTTGGTTTGAATATTCAGATTTGTCACAGAGGCAGTCAGAAGTGACAAACTACTGTCATGGAGCAACTAGCATTTAACATCTGAAACTGAAAAAGTTAAAAAAAAACAAAAGAAACATCATGTACGTATGGTGTGTTACATAGTATAGGTAAGACAAGAGCTCTGTAGGAGGGAGGTTGTATAAATCTATGGTGTTCGCATTGAGGTGCATGAGGTGAAGGACTTACTTCCATCTCCTCTCAATCCATTGCATGCTGCCCTTCTGAATTGTGCCTTTCCCATGCAAACAAGTATTTCAAACAAGCAGTGAATCGAATTACGAAGGAAAAGCGAAGTGATGGGATGTGTGAAGCCAGGTGCGAAAAACTGGTTCGAGCGCAACACTGACAATCTCTCCGCATCCTTGGGGTTCGGATGATGATGGCAGGAACTGGACTCATGTCTCAGTGATTGCTGTCTTGATGTTGGTCTCTGGCAGAAATGTAGTACAAATTAGTGCAATATATCAAATCTGATCAGTATCGGGGAAGGCTCAAAGCTAGAAGCCACAAGAAAGAAGGTCAAAACTACTCGAAAACTGGACAAACATGAGTCGTATTGTTAGAATTGGGCCACAATCAAGTTGGAATTGAACCCTAATCCTCACCATATTCCAAGGACAGGAACAACAATTCACCAGTCCCATTGAACTAATATCCCTCCAATTAGGCACAGCGAAAAGGGACAGAGTCAGTCTGTAGCAATAGAGCACAACCAGAAGTGACTCCTTCGAAAGACGTGAGTCGAATGGTCAACAGGAGAGGACAAAGCATTTGGAATGGGCAGCACATATGACAGGTGCAGGTGCTGGGATGTATAGATGAGGAAAGGACCAATATAGACTACAGGGGTCCCCAGATGCCCCTTCTCATTGTCAGCAAGCATCCCAGCATCCTTGTCTCATACAACAGCAGCCTAAACAGCAGGAGCAGGCAGGAGCATCATATTGTAGAGCATCACAGGCATCATCAACAACAGTAGTCAACAGCATCAGCATTCTCAGCAAAGATATCAGCATTGAAAAACACTGTCAAAATACATGTAATACGTCAATACTAAATATTTAACAATAATGTTAACAACTATCTCAATAACAACTTGCAGTCTCCATTCTCAACATTAAAAACGCCTGTCAGTGCTAGCAGTAAAGCATCAACAACATCAACAGCTAGACAGAGAGCTGGACACTGTCACATAATAGTTAGGGGGAACGGGGGCACATTGGGACGCGGGGCACTGTGGGACGGTGGGGTTTTCTTGGATCCTGGCATGGTATAGGATATGGTAGTGCCATAATATCTTGTAATTTCACATCCTGATGTTTCCATGGTTTTATAGACAAATTACAGCCACATGCAGAAGTATGGCGAACAAAAGTTTGTTTTCCTACCACAAAAGTAAATATGGAAGGGTTCAATTCGAACCATTCTGTGGACAAACCATGAACAATGAGGCTTTCTCAGTGCTTGTATGAATTTTATATAATGTAATGAACAGATATGAATTGCTATCATGATAAACACACTCACTGGTGTCCGAAAAATTAGCATTTTGGTGTAAAAGTCATATCGGGGCTCATTGGGACAGTAAATTTGGGGCACATTGGGACGCACTTAATATGGCAGAATTTAAGTGTCCAAGGCAACTGAATGACCTGGGACAGCACACAACAGGTATTCAGGCCACAGGGAATAGAGGCATAGTGGATTACCATGCTCTGTGAACAAATTTGTCGCAAAGCACTGTGTGTTACTTACATAAATGTCCGCACCCAGGACAGTTTATGTTAAATGTTTAAAACTGTTTAAAGTTATGAACTATTGGCACTACAAAGTGTTAATGCACTGTATATTATCTTACGCACTACTTATATGTGATATCTATTGCACGTGGAGTGTTAAAATGATTTTTTAATTGATGTCCCAATGTGCCCCGGCTGTTTTAGCCAGGGCACATTGGGACAGTCATTTTTAGGACTCTCTGGCTGCAAAAGGGTAGGTGCAGTCTAGTTTATTATGCCTTGCATTTAAGCTCAATAGTATTGGTGATATTCATGCAAACTTCTGAGTTCATCAGTGCTTTCAGCATTGAGCAAAATTATTAGACGTTAAAAGCGTCCCAATGTGCCTCCGTTCCCCCTACATAATAATTATCTACATCGAAAGCAGTTATTTATCGGCTACAAAAACAGTCTCAACATTTCTAAACAACGACTTTTGCATAAATGACATCATCAACATTTTAACATTGCCAACTTATACATCAACATTTCCAACAACAACAACAACAACAAAAGCAGCATGAGCATGAGCATTCAGCCTCCATGCCATGCCATTGCTATGCATGCAGATGACCATGGACTGTGGACAGGAATGACACATCAACCTCCAAACCAGTATGATTCACCGCCGTGCGCATTAAGCTGAGTGCACCGCGAGTGCAACCGCAACCTCAAGCTCTTCGCCCAAAGTGCTGATGGCGTTGCTTCAAGTGCTAAGACTGAGCTAAGCCACTTAAGGTGTTGTTGGATCATGTTGATGTGATGAGACAATGACTGATCTATGGTGCTGTCATATTGATTCTGTTAATGCTCAGCAACACTGTTCATGTTGTTGAATGTTGTCTTTTTAGATGATTTTGTAATGCTATATGCTTTTGAAGATACACATTTTGATGTTGCTGTTGCCTTTGCTGAACTTTGCTGCTGAAAATGTTGATGGTGTTGATACATGTAAAATGGATGTCTCCATTTCTGTCATGTATGTTTTTCTTGGACTTATTGTCACTGTAGTCTATGAATTTTCTATGGATGCTGTTAATGAACTGCTATCTTCGATTTAAATGTTGATGAGGGTGTAACATGTCGTTACTCTTGCTGTAGGCAGGGAGGAGAATGAAGATTCTGCTAATATTGTTGATGGCAATGTTGCAATACATGTTTCATATACTTTGTTGCAGGAGATCATCAGGCTGTTGATAAGACTGCTATACTGACTTCTATCCAAAATCATTATATGGATGCTGTTGCTGTTGTTATTGTTGCAGGACATGATCAGAAGGGAGATACTGCAAATATTGTTGATGACAATGTTGCAATGTTGCATATATACATGGTAGCAGGAGATCTTCATACTGTTGATGACACTATATATACTACTGACTACTGTCCTCATCATTTATTTATTTATTTATTTATTTAAGAATATATTTACAAGCTGGATAAACACAATCATTATATGGATGCTGTTGCTGTTGTTGCCATTGCAGGAGGAGAAGGGAGATACTGCAAATATTGTTGATGACAATGTTGCAATGTTGTATATATATGTGGTAGCAGGAGATCTTCATACTGTTGATGACACTATATACTACTGACTGCTGTCCTTCATCATTATATGGATGCTGTTGCTGTTGTTACTGTTGCAGGGCATGAGGGGAAGGGGTATACTGCAAATATTGTTGATGACAATGTTGCAATATTGCATATACATTGTTGCAGGAGATCGTCATGCTGTTGATAAGACTACTATACCGACTACTGTCCAACATCATTATATGGATGCTGTTGCTGTTGCTGCTGCAGGGCATGAGGAAAGCATCTCTCCTCCTCTTCCTCACTCTGCCTCATGGACCTCATCAGGCAAATGGGACACATGCTACCCCACATTGCTGCAGCTGTCAGTGTCAGGTTTCTTCAGCACCCTCGTTGCAAAAAATAATATTGGCTAGTCAAAGTGACGCATTATCATGTTGCCATGTTTGCACGTCTCTCACACCCTCTCTCCTCCGAATCCTCTCTAAGTTTGCAGGCACGTTTGGGTGTCCTGGGCCTTCAATCTGAGCACTGCAGCACTGCAGCAGCACTCTGGCTTCGAACAGACCCTGATAAGCCAAATGGAAATTCTCTGAAATACGATTGGGGAGTTCCAGAAGAAATCTGATGTATTTGCCAACCCTGTTTTTTCACAAAGACTACTCTCTCCTGTTACTTCTGTTAGTAAATCTTTACTCCCTTTTAGATACTTTTTTTAGCATCTTTTAACTTCTTTACTCGATCTGGTTCTTTTCACAGTAACAGCAGCAGACTTTTAGAATTTTTTCTTGCAGAGTAAACACAGCAAATGGAGTTAACGGAGATGCTAGTTTAGCACATCTTGACACAACAGGATGGTTTACCACGACACAATATGCAAGCTAAAAGTTAATTTCTCTCTTAATTGACTGTATTGAATTTTTTTCTGTATCTTTTAATTAAAGTAAAGTGTAATTTAATGAGTTGTTCTCTTTTTGTGCAAGTCAATTTGGTGGCCCTATGTGATCATGGTTAGAATTTGGCAGTTGATGAGGGCCATGGGTTCGAATTCTGTTTAGCAGACACAATATTGGAAGACCTATAAAATATTAAGACAAAAACAAGCTTGATGGCATATGTACATGAGACATCTTAACTGGTCCTTGTATATCTTGGTCTATGCATAAGGTAAATGTGTGACAAGTAGTGGGCTCCCAGTCTCCTCTCGTTCAGTATATGTTTCATCACACCAATTCTTATATACTGGCTACTGGTCAGCAACTACAGTTTCCCTCATATTGATAACCAGTGAATTTATCCACGACTGTGACCTGACAACTGTTTTTCCAAACTCTTCGAGGGTTGCACTACTCATACTGGACTGGGATGCCACCTATAAATGCATGCATTAGCGACAGATAGGCCTAATGCATCCAACTTAAATTCAAGAAATTCAAGAAATATAGAGAAAAACAAAGCAAACTCCTCTGAAAACAAATAGACAACGATAAATCATAATAACACTTTGTTGCCCCAGTTTTCCATCACTTCATCAAATTCTAGTTGAATGTATTTGACTCCTGGAGCAAACTTCCTAGCCCTAACAAGCTACCACCGGACCTCAACCCATTTTCCCTTCATGTCCACTCAGATGATGTATGTTGCAGTTTACCATCCATTATTCATAGGTTCCCCCACACAAAAATAGCCCTTTGGTGACCTAACAATGACCTGACCTATTTCCAACTGGAAGGGCATGCAGATATGTATCTCAAAAGGTTACAGCATGCATATTATGCTAATGCAAAGATAGTGAAATTGGATCAAATGGTTGCATCTGTGGCATTCACAGTTATTATACAATCCACGGAAGACCATCTTATCTTGGAATTCTTGATTACATATAGGCCATCCTGGGGGTTTAGATCTATGTTAGTCATGGTAGTTCAGTTCAGCGAACAGTTGCATTTAGGATGGTAGTGGGGTGATTTAGAATCCTAACTGGAAATTGACTGTTGGTGTGACATTATACAAAAACCATATCTATCTTAACCACCTATAAAGAGCTTTTTAAAGGTTGCAAATATTATTTCAGAGCAAGCCAAATAATCCCAGAGTCTGTAAAATTGATAAAGGATAGTACTTAGGTGTTGACTGTGCAGCTTGACGATTCAATTTGCAAGGATGATGGTGTACCATATATTTGACCAATACACTTTAAATGAAACCTCAACAATCTTACTCAATCCAATGGCTTCCATGGCACTTCAATTTTCTCCCTGTTTCCTTCAAAACCCCAAAAACCTAGCATTTCCCACATGCTCAAAACCCAACAGCATCCCAACCTCTCAACCCAGTGGCTTCACGACTAGAACCAAGCCACCAAGAGGAGGAGGTAGGAGGAGGGGGCTATTTTGGGAGGTTCTTTGTGGGCTGCACGCCTTACTTGCAATTGGTATCTTGTGGGGCTTGTCACGGACCCTTGTCATCCGTCATAATAAAGTGTCTTGATGGGAAAAGCCAAAGCAACCCAGCAAATATTGGCTTCTTGCTCCGAGTCAGGGCATTTGTAATAAGCACGCCGAATTTGTTCCTTGGTATTACAAATTGTCAGATATAGAAGGTCTATGGGCAAATTAAACCCAATTCCACCATTCTTGTTTGCTGATATAGCCCATGGATTTGATGGAATTGGAGATATGAGAAACTCACGAACTGGGTCATTGAAGTTGTCATAACACTGGGTTTTCGTTTAGTGTAATTCCAGTGAAAATGACGTTATTTGATTATAAGTCTCTCTTGACTAACTTAAGAATATAAAAGATGTGACAAAAAAATATTGGTGCGTGATGGGCTTTGCTATTGCTCATCGTGCAACGTCTACCTCTATAAAATGGTTACAACTGACGTATATCTCCCAGTTGTTGGGATCCAAAGTAGCTAGAGCTTCTTCTACCTGAAAACCATATGGTCTTTTCAATTTGAGCCGATTGCCTGATAGAAACCATGCATTAAGATTTGGCACAACTAAAATATACCAGTGACTTCATTCAACTGCAAATTGGCTTGGCACTGCTTCCTCATCTTTTCTGAAGACTGTCATGGCCTGTACATTTATTTTCAGACCATTTTTAAACTTCTAGTGAGAGAGCTGTGAAGATAATGGCCACCATCACAGTGGCTTTGAAATGGTGCAAATGTAGAGGGAGCTGTGAGAGAAAGCAGCTCCCCTGGTGGCAGAGTAAATCTAAAGCCAAGACTTACCATGGATCAGATGCAAGGTGAAATATATAGGCTAAGCATGGAAAATGCAACCAGAAAACACCAATAGATCCAGTGCTTACCCATTGTGACATTCTAATTGCTTGGGCATGCATATATCTACCACCCCAAGGCTTAAAAATGCATGAAGCAAAAATAAGAGCTGTAACAGAGAAAGAAACAATATTTCACTGAAGTGCCTGTTCTTCATGTAATATTCAAGGCCTTGTCACCATTGACATAATATATAGCATAAGAGTTTGGTGGCCAACTAATCTGCAAACACCACACTTGGCTCATAAGGTTCTTGAAATGTGTTATAGGTTCCGAGAATCAGGTTTTTAGACGTTCTCAGAAATTGGTAAATCCATGGAAGGTGTGACACTTGATTAGTCATTCCATATTATAATTTATAAAGCTAATACATGACCTTTATAGATAGATAGATATTTATTATCTTGTTGTCAGAACACATCATTTTACATGATAATTACAAAATGTGAATTATAAGTTGCATGTAATAGAAAAACACTTCTTATAGATAAGAATTGATTTAAACAAACGGTAAAATGCCAGCATATTATATATAAAATGCTGCAAATTCATACCATTTTCGGATTAGACGTTTCTTACACCTTTGCATTTATGATATCAGATTTTTTCCAGGAAAGTGTACTTATGACTTTGAAAGGTGTTATAGGTTCCTAAAATCAGGTCTTCCGGGGTTCTCAGAAATTAGTTAATCCATGAAAGATTTGAAGTTTGTATAGTCATTCCTTTTAGCAATGCATGTAGCTGGTATCTGCAGTCTGGGCCTGCTCCACTGAATGTCTTTGCCTGCATTGGTTCGAATCCAAAACATATCAGTGGACCTTCATGAGCAACGTCCCAGCTGGATGTAGTTCAGATAAGATGGGTGGTGTTGTGGTTAAGGTTCGCGCCTGCTCCGCTGAAGGTCTTTGCCTGCATGGGTTTGACTCCCTGGGGGGGGGGAACCCGAAATTTTCAGTGTACCTTCATGAGCAAAATCCCAGCTGGATGTCGTTCGGATGAGACGTTAAATTGGCGGCACTTGTTTCAGTGTCTGTGCTAGGCAAGTAAAAAATCCCTCACATGGGGTAAATGTGTAACATGTTGAGGACTCCTGCTCTCTCTCTCCCATCTCATCAATCAACCCTTGTGAGCGCCCAAAACTGGGCTTAGAGGGCTGCACATACCATATCTATCTATCTATATCTGGGTCATTCTCAAATTTCGGGACAATTTGCGTCACTCTAGCTCCCTGACATTAATATGAATGCGATAAATATCTGAAGCGTCACTCTGCATCTGTTATTCATATTTCTACTTAGAACCACTGCATTTGGAGCAAAAAGTCATTCATTAGACTTTTTTTAATGCATTATGTCCAGAAATCCGTGCAAAATCAATGGTTTTTCCCTGTCACTGGACCTGACATGACAAAATCAAGCGTTCATTTTCCTCCTAATATACCATTATTTTCAAAGTTTCTTTGCACGATTCATGGGAATATAGACTTGAATTCATATTTAATTCATATTCAATTTTTTTGGGTGTAATTTCATTGATTAAATTGATACAATAGTCGTGTCACTAATTTATGTCAATTTTTTTTTGTTCCCTCCGTACTTGCCATGGCTCTGTTCGTTATTGTTTTTTATGGGCTATTTTCACTGAATATCATCAGACGCATGTGCGCCATAGTACCACTGCCTTGCAGACTTCATAAAACATGTATTCAATAAATTATGACATAATGTTCATAAAAAATGTTTTTGGTCCTACTAAAATGTCCCCTCCGTTTCCTTCATTTCCAAGCTTACCAATGATAATTTTACTGAGCGATTTCATGTATATGTTGCTGAGGGTGGCAGGTTTTAATATTCTGCAATTATTTTGTCTAATCTCCAAAATAAAAAGCAGTAATGAGTGAAAAGCAAAAAATTGTTCCCCTCCGTTACCGTCCACTCCGTTACCAGACCATGAGCAAGAAATCGACATTTGGACCAAAAAATCTACTGATACGAGATGAAGTACTTCTGAAAATAATAGTTACAACAATCTTATCATTTTTCCTATTGTTGTTGTTCCTACAGTTGGTTTTTTACATCAAAATTCCCCTCCGTTACCACATTGTCCCCTCCGTTACAGGACAATTTTCCTATACCCGTTGTCCCGAAATTTGAGAATGGCCCATCTATCTATAAGATGAAAAATTGGTGGCCCGTTGCATCAGTGTCTTTGCTGGAAAAGGTCCCTCACATGGAGTAATGAGAACATGTTGAGGACCCTCGGTCTCTCTCCCGTCTCATTGATCAACCCTCATGAGTCGTGAGTACACAAACTGGGCATAAAGGACTTTACTGCATCTATCGATGTATGTTTAAAATAACATATTTCCGAATAAAAGATGTAACGCTAAAAATAAAGTTTGTTACTCTCATTACCCATAATGCTCATACTCATGCTTGCACATGGGGCCTATAGGTCCTGATAAGGGTTCCTCGAATTCGATTAGAGCAGAGTTAGTCATTCATTTACCTGTTTTCCACCATGCAGTCAGTTGTTGTCCACATGTACATGGTCTGCTATTGACCTGATTGCATGATTCAGACTCGTGATTCACTTATTTTATTGCAGCATCAAACCACTAATCCAGTTTCTATTGGTCTCCGAGCAGCAATGACTGACGCACCCTGTCACTGGGTCATAAATCTAATGCAGTGTCCATTTCATTTCTGTGAGATGCTGATTGCTATTGTACATCACATTTCGCTTCTTGGAATTTGTTTCTAAAAAAAGTATAATTATTTTTTACAGGCAGGTAAGTCCTAAAATGTCTCGAAAATGATAAAATACAATGTTATGACCCAAAAAAAGGGGGGGGGCGGAGAAGATATACTATTTGCTGGGAAAGATCAAATGAAAATAACTGAGCAAGAAAAATGTTTTATTTGAAAACAAAACCATGTTTAGCAACTCAATTCCCTATCTCCCTTAGATGACCTAACCTGAGTGTTCACAGTATTAGTGGTACATCACACAGTTGCAGTTTGACTTGGAAATGTAATGCAGGTGTACAGGCCAATGCTGTGACAAAACAAACCAATCCGAAGTTCTTAGCCTGACTGTCGGGAACACGCCAGGTGGCATGGTAATCCATTTGAGGGAACACACATCCGCCTAGTGGAAAGGTAGTCAAAACATTCCACTGCGGATGACCACGTTTTTACCAGCAGATTTCTGAAGAACAGAAAGACAAAATCTGGAGATAGAAGAATGAGAATTGGAAGAAAAGAGGAATGAGAATTGGAAGAAAAGAGGAATGAGAATTGGAAGAATAAAACTATTTAGAAGAATGTGAATCAGAAATCCAAAGGAAGAGCAAAAAAAAAGAGCTGAAGAAGCAGAAAAGCAAAGCATGACAGGAATAAGAATGAAGGAGTGGCACATGAAAGTAACTGAAGAAGTAGAATGAGAAGCAGAATGGGTGAAGAAGATAAAGAAAATGGTGAGGAAGAAGTAGAATAGGAAGAAGTAGAATTGGAGACGAGAGAGAAGGAGACGAGAATATTTCAGGGGCAAAAAGATATTTAAGGGGATACACAGAAGATTGAACGAAGAAGAGAGAAGTAGAGGAAGAAGAAAAAAATTTGGAAGAAGCAGGAAGAACAATATATCAGCTATAAACCGGTCCCAAACCAGGGTCCTACATACATCTATAGTGTCTGCAGTCATAACTTTTGTGACCTGCTTGAGACGTCTGTTCATGAACTACATTAGGCCAATATAGACAGTCCAGAAATCATTAATTTCTGTGTTTTCCAGATGGGTCAAATGGCATTAGAGGTTCATTTCAGTGCAATTACAGACGTCTAGAACACTCAAAAGTATTGGTATAACAGCCTGGTCATACTATCCCATAATAGAACCTTTGCAGACGTCTCCAAGTAATGAAAACCCATAGTATGCAGACCAATCACTGAAATTCATAATATTATACAGACGCCATATAAAATTGTTAATTAGGATCAAGACTGAAGCTGTTGTACTGATTTATCTGTTGCCTACAGATGGTCTGGATATCAAATAAATTTAGCCCTTTCAGACGTCTCAGAGGACCCTAAACGGGCCACCTGTAGACAGTCCGACGTCTGTAGAGGCTACAAAATGAGCCCAGTTTATATGCAGAATTGGAGGGGGAAAAAGGAAAACAAAATATGAAAATGAAACATAGATAGATAGATAGATATGGTAAGTGCAGCCCTCTAAGCCCAGTTCTGGGAGCTCACGAGGGTTGATTGATGAGATGAGAGAGAGAGCAGGAGTCCTCAACATGTTACACATTTACCCCATTTGAGGGATCTTTTACTTGCCCAGAACAGACACTGATACAAGGGGCCGCCAATTTAACGTCTCATCCGAACGACATCCAGCTGGAACCTTAACCACTACACCACCCAGCTGCCTAACAAGACAGAGAAAATAAATGAACAAGAAATGAAGTAGGGATAAGGAAAATATACATGATATCATGATGCTAAAAAACATGTTTAGTGTGCCTTAAAAGGCTAACATCCACCTCAAAAATATGTCATAATTTAGAAGAGAAAAAACTATGAACTATGTAGGTCCTAAATGGCAATTAGAGTGGGTGGTGTACATATGTTTCTAAAATAAAAACGTCTATGCTTTCAATAAATTACTCTTTACTTAAAATATTTGTCAAATACAATTTAGAAACAAAATGAGGACAGTAAATTATTGAAGGCTATATATCATTATATGATGCAAAACTTGTTTTTTACTGGTACCAAAAGGAAGTATGTTTATGAACTTGGAAACGCTAATTCTGTTTCAATTTTGTTGAGACATAAATCAGAACCTTTATTTTTCTTGGAAAATAACATAAAGTAGAAGAAACTTGCAGGAAATGTCAGAAAAAAACCCAGAAATTATTCATCCCGAGAAAAGTTGATTTTTTTTTTCAAATTTATCAAAAACTGGACCAACTAGAAAAAAAAGAAGGAAGATTATATATGTACAACTATGATCCCCAATAGTCCTTCGAGCACCCTATGTCTTTCTTGAACTATATTTCAGAAGCCACATAATGGTAAAATTTGATCAGCATCTTATATTTTACTGGTATTGTTGGTATTGTTGAGAAGCATCAAACTTAGCACCGGGCATGCCAGATATAAGGAAACACAAAAGTATCATGTAGTAATAATTTTTTTGAACATTATTCATGACATAAATTCGGTCTAATTCAACCCCAGCCAACTCTCACAAAATTTCGAGGTGTGGTAAAAGTCATTTTTAGCGTGATTTTAATGACAGTGTGATGTTAGAGCTGTTTGCAAATTAACGGCCCAAACAGTTTCAAAATTAACTTTCAACTTGGTCTTGCGATGTCACTGGCTTAAAGATGTTTTGTTTGTGTCAGTTATGGTTAATCAGTTGATTCAGTGCTTATCATATCTAGCAGCATAGGTGACAATAAAGAAACTAATTAAATGGCTTGAGGCACTTGATCAAATAAGAAGATTAGGAGACCAACAGAAAACTGTTGATGATGTGGCAAAGCCTGTTTGCAAATTGAAAATAAGAAAATTAATTTCTCCAGTGGACCGCTGATCCGCAAAGATCTATAATGAAAATTTGTCTAAAAATCTTTATAGGGGCCCGTGCACAAGTAGCACTCTGGTGATATGTGCATACAACAGACTAATGAACACGAAAAGAATGTTCCACTGTGGTTTCGGTATTAATATATACAGTCAAAATATTAAAGGAAGGTGTTTCTTAATGACAAATTCCAATAGGACAACTGACAGGCCACCAGACATACTAGAATACTTTGCTTTACATGATTAATACAGAGTTGCAGACAATGTAGTAAGCTTCTGGGGTTCTCAGACAACATCAGACACTAGCTTATCTCACAGAATGTGTGTCCTTTGCATTAAAAAAAAAAAAAAACTAGCAGTATCAGCAAAATTTGTTTGAATGTTTTATACTTTTTCATTGCTTATGATAGGACGAAATGTACCCGTTCAAATGGAGTCATTCCCACAATCATAAAACTTTTATTTTAGCCAAAAGTCAATGGATTTACCCACCTTGACTTTTCTCCAAAAGCTCCAAAACTGCATTCCATATTTATTCAAATAGTATACCCAACTGAAATGTTACACTTGAAATGCATGCATACTCTCTATCTAATTGGGTGACATTACACAGAAAATTAAGTAGCCTGCAGCCCTGGAGGTAATTTTTCACTGTTAGAACCGTTACATTACTGCCTATTCCATTATGCATTGTTAGGTTTCAGGTGAAATGCCATTTGTCTGAGAGTTATTTCACACTTGGAAACTTGCATTTGTTTCAGTTGTTGCCTTGATCTTAGAGGGCTGAAGTAAAGTTCTAACCATACCAATGATGACAGCTGCGATGTCAGCAATATTGGGAATACAGCAAGATTTGGAAGACAGCAACTAGATTTGGCCAGCAACAGATTGAAACAACAAGATTTGGAAGACAACACAATTTGGAAGATAATACTTGGAAGACAACAAGATTAAGATGAAGACCACAACATAATTTGGAAGACAACACGACTCTGAAGACAACAAGAAAATCTGGAAGACAACACAATTCAGAATTTCAGATGACAATATTCAAAAGACAACACAATTCAGACAAAAAGATTTGGAAGACAACACAATTCAGACAAAAAGATTTGGAAGACAACACAATTCAGCCAACACTTTGAAGACCACATTATTCAGATGGCAAGATTCAGAAGACCACAAAAAAGAGATTTGGAAAACAGCAAAATTAAGACAACAATATTATGACCACAACACCATTCAGAGGTTTATAAGACAACATACATGTAATTCACACCATAAGATTTAGAAGACAACCCTATACAGATGAAAAGATTAGGAAAACGGCACAGATGAAAATATTGGAAGCTGACATAATTTAGACAATATGATTAAGAAGACAGCATAATTCGGTTGAAAAGATTTCGAAGATGACACGATTCAGGTAATACAATTTGGAAGACAACCAAATTTAGACAATGAGATTTGGAAAAAATAAGGTTCGACAACTGCTTGAGTCAGAAGACAACATGAGGCAGAAATTAACAAGAAATTAAGATTTGGAAGTAAGTTTACGTGATTTGGAAGACAACAACATGATTCAGTAGAAAATAAGAGTTTAAAGAACACAGCACCATTTTGAAGACAAAAAGATTAATATAAGAACAATTTGGGTGACAAAAACAACTTTTCAGTCAGTTTGGGAAATTATTGTAATGTCAAGCTGACATCTCTAAATACTAAGACTTTTATTCAAACAGATATAAGACAGGGAGCAATGAAGAGGGAGCAAAATATGAGACAACCTTCAAATTTCTGATAAATTGCTACTGAAAACTCTGGCCAAGTATTACATGACCTGGGGTCAAATGTGTAAATGCAATACACTATGCTCAAAATGTGCTAACCAATCATTACATATTTATGATTGTGTGAAGGCAGGGAGGGCCCATATTTATAAATCTCATGTAAAATGGATATTTGAGGCAATTTGGTTTACATTACTGTTCCCCCCCCCTGGGCAAGTTCTTGAGAAATCCAAACAATCTTCTAAATCATAGCAATAGCATGCCAATAATATTAACCTATAAAATGTCTTTATTTGCACAGAGATAGACATCCATACATAAATATATCTGTACAAAAATTATTTAGAATTATATTCAAAGCCTATTTTTGTGGTGAATTGCATTTTTGGCAACTATCAGAATAAATAAATGACAAAAACATAATCGTTTTTGTCTGACGAGAACACATATTGTAAGTGGTATTATCTTCTTCCAGAGAAAAGTACTGTACTACTCAATAACAATGAATAATATTTATAGATGTAAAATTAATTCATAAAATTATATATGTCAAATTATGAATGTGTATACATTTAAAGCACCTGTGTTCACCATGAAAATAAGGGGAGTTGAGGTTGGTGTTTAAGTGGTCTTGTATTCCTGCTTTGAAGGAAATTGCTGATTGTGCTCCGAGACAGAACCACAGATCCGAAGCTGGTTTGGAACCCACACTGTCTATTTATAACTACGATGTAGTACAATTTTTCAGATAGATTCAGATAGATTAAAGAGTTGATTTTGTGTCTCCTTCATCTTCACGAAAAGATGTCACACTGTAAAATTTGAATTTCGAGTCAGATTAAATGATTGAGTAAGATGGACGCACCATTCCTTCGAGCTAACACAGCTTGTTGTTTTAAGCTATGATAATCTCAGTAATATGTCCTTTATCGTAACTTAGAACAACAAGGTATGTTAGCTCAGAGGAATTGTGCAACCATCCCACTCAATAATTTAAGCTGCATGACTCAAAATTTCAAATTTTACAGTGATATCCCTGGTACAATCCAGGTACAGGTATTCACATGTACATAGTGCTACTGAATGATCCAACAGGAGCACATTGTGTAATGTATATTATCAGAGAACCCAGAATGACCTTGCCCTGACCTCTGTTTACATGCCACTGTTCAGTGCAAATATCGATGGAAATTCAATACCTGCTAGAACAAACACTGATTGCAACACACTGGACGAATTAAGCCTCACAAACAGAATATGTATGCTCACATGAGATTAGAGGACCTTTGATGTGTTGTGTAGTCTGTTGTCATGACAATGGGGCAATTTAGTGATCAGTCAAGGGTAATGCATTCTGTAAACATTTCCCCTAACATTTCACAAACATTGCCCAACACTTCACTGACATACCCTGAACATGCAAAGTGAAACAGGTGTGTCAAAATGTCCATGTTGGTCCTTTGGAGTGTACAGGTTGTTGGAAAATTGCAAATTGCTCAAATCACCTAAATTGTGTGTTTTGCAAAGTTTTCTCAACTAATATGCAGTATAATGACATTGTCACAACTTTGTCAAAGATTTGTCACAGTCTTGACACACTGATGACCTGCTAAGAAGCCCTCTGAACTTTCTTCTCTCTATTTTCTCTTGTTTACTTTCTGGAAATAAACAAATGAAGTGAAAGATGTGAGAGACAAAATCAACAGAAGCATGCACCAGATGGACATTGGTGGTTAACTAACAATTTCTAAAAGCAACAATAAAAGGTTGATTGTATTTTAAAGTGGCAACATTGATATTTATGATTTCACACATTTTATTATTAATTTCTTTCAACCAAATTAATAATAACAGACCTTGTTAAATTGATTTAATTTTAAGAAGAGTTTCTTCTTTATACAATTTTTCTGAAATGCTTGATCCAAACAAAAAGAAATCTGCATTCAGTTGGGTAGTACTGAGTACAAAAACTTGAGACTTGATCCACATTGTATCAGACTTGCAAATTGGTCACACTTTTTAACACAACAATAGTGATTGGCATGTGCAGTCAGATTTAGATTCCAGGTATTGTTTCCCTTTCTTCACTCTATTACACACTGCATATTTCTTGGGCAACCAATGGCCTTAGGATTTACCAAATGGTGACACACACAAGAACGTATGCTAACGGAATTCCTTGCTCCTCCCCCACTTTCTCCCCTTGTCCTCAAGGCTACCAACCCCCAGACCCCCAAGCCAGTGCCAGTTATGGTGCCAAGAAGGCCAACTCACTGCCCCTCAGCATTCCTTTCCCTCCCCGAATATATTCCCTCTACCCATATTCCCATATTCCCTTTGCTCCCTTTGGCCCCCTTCCCCGTCTCTTCACCCCCCCCCCCCTCTTTTCTGGCAATCTGGTTCTCTCCACTGGCTCCCCTCACTGGCTCCCAGCCCTCCACCTCTCCTCTACAAGACATGCTTCACTGCCCTGCTCTTTTCTCACGATTAATAACCAACACCACTTTTCACCATATACACAAACTCACAGTTGCCTCAAATGCTTATCCATGGCCTCATCAGAAAATCACTTGGCTGGATCACCCTTGAACACAGGACATGATTTACATTTAAAGGTTGATGTTGCTACACAACAACAGATGATTTCAACCACTGCATCCATGCACACTGACAGTGGATACAGAAACAACAATCCAATGTATTACTGAAGCATACTACTACACATGACTGCTGCATGACTTCATGAAATATGATGATCTCAATACATGGAATGATTTACTATTTGTCATTGACTGTTGCATATATGCTGATGACATGCCTTTCATCAATATCAAGCGAGACTGCAGGTAAATATGATATATATACACATTTTCTTTAACTGTATATTGTACACTGTGATCATAAATAATGTCCACCAGCCTCAAATATAAAAACAAACTTTGTTACTGTACGGCAGTGTGTCTTCTTTTGATTGATTCTCAAATCTTAACTTTCATAGAATAATTGTGAATCTGCACGCTCATAGTTGCTGTCTTGTTTTTATTGCCTATAAATTCGTACCGAACTTTGTACTATATAATTCCACGGTGAAATTCTGATTCATCCATTCTATGATTTTTACTCATTAAACATTGTCACACGTCCATTGGAAGTCTAAAAAATCTATACACATTTTATTGGCATGACTAATTTACTTATCATACAATATTACACCAAACCGACAGTCCTACACATAATTTGAACATGTACAGTTAAGTTCCTGTTTTAGTGATAATTTCCCCACAAACATGCATTACAATGGTTAGTGTAGGATTTGAGAACAACCCTGTGGGCCAAGGGACTGTTAGAATGGATGTTTTGAGCGTTATGAATTGCACAGAGCAGTATATTATGTTGTCTGGCACTGTGAGTGGTAGGGGAATATTGAACTACTGCCATTCATTGTGGTTTTGTTGTCTTTCATGCTCTTGTCACACACCGTTATATGATGAGTAAACTTATTGCTTTGTGGGGATGTTAACGACCTCCACATTATTGCATTCTCAGTGGTGGACTGTGCACGCAATCGAATGCTTTGGTGGGGTCCCTGAATTGCTCTGAGATCTGTGTGGTTTATGGTAAAGGTTAAGATTTTTTGTTCAGGTGATTTTAAGAAGGTCTCAGAAGCTTGATCCCAATTTGAGAAGGTCATCCTTTATTTTATACAATTATAAATATTCACGACTTATAAATTGTGAGTAGCACTGAATATGTTATCAAGATAGTTTTAAGATTTTGTATTTGAGATAATTTCTTATTTGTAGATCTAGACAAATTCCACTTTTGGCATGTCAGTTTTTTCCCCCATCATATTCCATTCCTCAAAAGATTATGTTGTGAACAGGACAAATTCCATTCCCATGCATGATGGGTGATATAAGTCATGAACTACTGACTTTCTGGAGAAGATCACGGAAATTCATAAACTGCACTTAATGAAACTCTGTCAAGTTCAAATATTTATCACCAATCAGAGTTGAATCAGAGAGAATGTGCTATATTTGGATTATTTATTTGCAAAGCTTTTACCCCTAGGAAGGTGACCATCTTCAGTTTTGAACAGCACTTGACAATTTGACAGAACCCTAATAGCTTTGTGAACTGTGCTTTTCTCCTCTCTATGGCATCTTGCCCAAATTTCAATTTATGAAAGTTAGTAGACCTTCTCCTCTTTGTCATTGGGTGTTTTGGTCTCTCTGTGAACCATCAAAACTTCATACCTCAGAGCTCATGGTTTTGCTTTTTTCATTTACCTCATTTTTTTTCATTACTTGTCCTCTTTTTTATTTGAATTATTGTCCCCAAATTATTGCACAGACTAAACTATTTCACCCCACAGCTCCTAATTTTGCCTTTTTCAACTGCCTCGTTCTCCTCTAAATTATTTTCATTACATGCAATTCTCACCAGGAATATAAAACCTTTTCACTGCCAAGTTATAACTGACATGTGACTATTTGAGAACTTTTATATAAGAGATCTGGGTAGATGATAAGAGTGACATTAATTGTCTGAAAAGACTGGGTATTGCAGCTGTTACCAGTGGCTGAATTTATCAAAATACCAAAGGATATTGGATCTTTTTTAATGTAATTTTTCACAATTTACTTTGATGGTTCGCGTTGTGTGGATTTCTTTGAGCACATCATGCAATCTCTCTCGGGTTGCAATGATGCCCTTTCTCCCTTTCCCTTTTCTTTTTAAGTCAGAGAGTATGCAAGGCAATGGCATTTGGAAGTTGGTTTTACAACAAAAGATTGTCTTACAGACCACTGTATGAGATACACATTTTTCTGTTCAAAAGAAGGCGATATGTCACTAACATCCCATATCCCAAGATGGACTCGCAATGGGAGATTGTGTAATGCCTGCGATTCGTACACTCTGTTTAAATAAATTTGCCTAAAGTATACAGTGGTACCATTAATGAGCACCAACCCAACAGTGGAATAGGAGTGTTTGCTCGTTGGGATGTGGGTGCTCTTTGATTTATGAATATTACGAAGCACATATGGAAGAGGTTGCATGGAGGTTGCATATCATGGGGAGGTTGCATATCGCAGAGCAGTTGCATATTGCAGATCAGTTGCCTATTGCAGAGAGCAGTGGCATATCGCAGGCAGGTTGCATATCACAGAGCAGTTGTGTATCACAGTGAGGTAACATATTGCAGATCAGTTGCATATGCAGGAATGTTGCATATCGCAGGGAGGTTGCATATCACAGAGCATTTGCATATTGTGGTGGGTTGCATATCGCAGGGAGGTCGCTGTCACAGAGCAGTTGCATATTGCAGGGATCGAGGTTGCATATCATAGAGCAGTTGCATATTGCAGGGTTGCATATCACAGGGAGGCTACATATCACAAGGAGGTTGCATATTGCAGAGCAGTTGCATAACATAGGGAGGTTGCACATTGAGGGGAGGTTGCATATCGCAGGGAGGTTACATATCACAAGGAGGAGGTTACATATCAAAGAAGGGTTGCATATCGCAGATTGAGAAGGGTTGCATATCACAAGGAAGTTACATATTGCAGATATTGCAAATCACAGGCCGGTTACATGTCGAAGACCATTGTATATCACAAGGAGGTTGCTGCAAATCACAGGGCAGTTACATATTGTGGGGAGGTTACATATCACAGGGAGGTTGCTCATGGGGACAGTGCTTGTCGCAGGGACCATTTTATTCAATTATTGCATCAGCACACCATGGCAGTTGTGATAATTGAAATAATTATGATAATAACTAACATGCTCAACAAATATGCTGAATCTGGTAACTGAGAATGCATGAAAATGATGATGTCATGCTCTGAAAGTGATGGAGCACCTCTTAGGCTTATACAGCAAATTACTTTGGAGTTCTTGGGTAAAATGACAGCAAGATTTATAGTTATAACTGGTGATGGTTAGGCACTTCCATTAAAAGTACAATTTCAAGGCTCCCCAGTGGGATACTGACACCATTTGGTGATTTGACAGTTGCTGCACCTTTTGAAACTGTTTTTCAAAAGCATCTCACTTGCACAATATGTTGGACATTTCTGTGGTTTATTTGGGTGTATAGTTTATTGCTGAAACATCAGTCAGATATCACGATAGGATTTCATCTTAAAATTCTCCTTGGAATTTTGTAACATATTGCAAGGATTATGAATTTATAGTTGTACAACAATTTTCTTACCATTTAGGGGACATTTATGTGGTACTGTTTCCATCTATAAACCATGTGGACTCAGCTATTATAAAATGGCATAACACTCACACTGGGGTAACACCCAAATAACCCACAAAACATACAGCATATTGTGAAAGTGAGATGCTTTTGAAAAAGGTTTCAAAAGGTGCAGCGACTGTCAAATCACCACATGGTGTCAGTGTCCCAGTGGGATGACTGGAAACAGTAGGGGGAACCGGGGCACATTGGGACGCTTTTAACGTCTACTAATTTTGCTCAATGCTGAAAGCACTGAAGAACTCAGAAGTTTACATGAATATCACCAATACTATTGAGCTTAAATGCAAGGCATAATGAACTAGACTGCACCTACCCTTTTGCAGCCAGAGAGAAAAATGTGAGTCGTAAAAATGACTGTCCCAATGTGCCCCGGCAGGGCACATTGGGACATCAGCCGGGGCACATTCGGACATCAATTAAAAAATAATTTTAACACTCCATGTGCAATAGATATTACACATAAGTTGTGTGTAAGACAATATACAGTGCATCAACACCTTATAGTTCCAATAGTTAATAACTTAAAACAGTTTCAAATATTTAACATAAACAGTGCTTTGCGACAAATTTGTTCACAGAACATAGTAATCCACCATGCCTCTATTCACTGTGGCCTGAATACCTGTTGTGTGCTGTCTCAGGTCATTCAGTTGATTTGGACACTTAAATTCTGCCATATTAAGTGCGTCCATATGTTCCCCGAATTCACTGTCCCAATGAGCCCCGATATGACTTTTACACCAAAATGCTAATTTCTCAGGCACCAGTGAGTGTGTTTATCACGATAGCAATTCATAACTGTTCGTTACAATACATCAGATTCATACCAGCACTGAGAAAGCTTGATTGTACATGGTTTGTCCACAGAATAGTTTGAATTGAACCCGTCCATGTTTACTTTCGTAGTAGGAATACAAACTTTTGCTCGCCATACTTCTGCATGTGGCTGTAATTTGACATTAAAACAATAGAAACGTCAGGATGTGAAATTACAAGATATGATGGCACTACCATATCATATACCTTGCAGGAACCAAGAAAACCCCACCGTCCCATAGTGCCCCGCGTCCCAATGTGCCCCGGTTCCCCCTACTTTTAATAGGGATGGCACCTGGCCATTGCCACAAATGTTTAAAAATGTGAATTTTCTGTAATTTTTTGCTCCAGAATTTCGACTAATTTACTGTAAATGGGAAGAGCTTTCTAAAAGGAACTTCCATAAATTATCAAATTTTGGATTACAACTATCATTTTATTGTTCATAGCACTAATGGGATTCTTTGTGGTTTCCAGTTTCTACAGAAAACTTTCAGAGAACTCTCCAAATTTACTGATTCTACCAGTCTTCCACAATAAATCAGATGCTCTTGATTGCATAGTTGTTGGAATTTTCTCAAGTTCTCAGACTGTTTCACAACAATCTTATATATCATTTTGTGTAAAACTCTCTCTCAGTGAAGAGGTGGGGAGGTTTCTTAAAAAACTTCAGAACTTAGCTTTAGGGTGAACATGGGATATAAGAAAGTGCCTGGGGAATGGGGTGTTTATCATGTCACACATGTGCAATTAGGGAGGCCTGAGATAATGATACAATCTGGTTAAACACATATGTGAAGAATATAGACAGTAAACTATACATGATATATATCTCATTCTCCTGACATAAGAGGCATTTTCTCATGGATGAATAATTACTGTGTTTACATAACAATGAACAAACACCATTTGATCAAGTGTAGTCTTATATGCAACATGTTAGTTGGTTTTTCTTTACTGTGCACCAATTGGTGGATCAGTCTTTTCTTCAAAGGGTTTTTAGATCCTCCCAATGGTAGTTTCTGTGTACTGCCCTGTTTAATCTTGGTAACTAAAGAGTAGCTAAAGATTTTTGTAAAGACCAGGTAATACCATATTGTGTATTACACCATTTTGTAATGTTAAACATGAGTAATACCTTGTAATACCTTGTAATACATGAGTGATGTCCACAGATGACAGGATAACAGACTTGTAAAAATTGTAAATACAAAATTGCTCCCTTATTACAGTAGATGCTGAAATGAGCATAGCTTACAACATGCACAAAGCGTTTGACAGGGTTAGATCTACTAGCTACATGTGTCATAACCACATAATGGCACATATATCTCAATTTCATCATCTTTACAGGAAATTTATGAAATGTACATCCTTCGCCAAATTAGGAAAATCTGCATTACAAAAGCTAAAAGGGGCAGCACATAATTATGATGGGAAAACTGGGGGAAAACTCTTTACTTGTACTTTGGATTTAAGCTTTGACAGCCAGTTGGGGGAAAGGCTTTGTTTGCCACAGAGAATGGATTTAAGCCTAAAACATGGTGCAACTAATGACACAGTTAATGGCCTTCAAAACATCCTGTGTGGTTAATATTTAGGTCCTTCATAATCAGACAGTTGTAGATTGATGAAGAGCGAGTGAAGATTGTCTATACAAATATAGTTGATGATAAACCTCTTCTGATTCAAGTGAGTTGTCTTCAAATGATTAGCAAAGGCCAGGGTGGACCAACATTTTCGTGGTTACTGTATGTATGTGGTTTTGTGTGTGTTCCAGTCAATAGGTAGCAATCCAGCAAGATCACACAATCATTATAGCATCGTGGCACTCAATGGAATGTAGTGCAACAAATATACTAACAAATATAACAAACATAGCATCAAATATGATCACTATGTTATCAAATATGATAACACAGCAACAAATATTGACATATTGGGCACATGCTGTTTGAAGCATTTCTGGTCTCAACTTGCATGACAAAAACATAGTTGACAAGAGTTTAGGGACCACCCTTTTCAGTGGGGTGCAATTTGTACCCTAATTCAAGAATATGATATGGTACTGCACATGAAGAAAACGTATAGAAAAACTTATAGAAATCCTTAAATTATCCACTTATTTTTCCAGATATTTTCAGATACATTTACTGTAAAATATATAAGTTTAGGAGTCTAAAAAGCTGTGAAATA
Source organism: Platynereis dumerilii (assembly GCA_026936325.1). Taxonomy (NCBI): domain Eukaryota; kingdom Metazoa; phylum Annelida; class Polychaeta; order Phyllodocida; family Nereididae; genus Platynereis; species Platynereis dumerilii. The sequence goes on along the minus strand of JAPTHN010000001.1, from coordinate 79,248,587 downwards.
TTCTGAAATTGACACACGTGCCACTCAACAGTTCAAGGGGTCACATTGATGTTGTTTTGATGTGATTCAACAAGGTGTGACCATGAAACTACCAGTTGCATCAAGGTATATTGATAGCTGCCATGGTATGACGTTATAAAATTGCATAAAAGAACTGGGGCTAACAAAGCTATCTTATTTCACAGTTATTCACAGCAATCTGAAATATTTAAGCATCAAATTATATGTTTGGACTTCCAATTTAAATGTTTGGGAATCATACTTATGGAAATCAGATCATGTGGACGTTTTGAGATCAAGTCACTGAAATTCTTAAATGTTTGTTCATCAATTTAGGCTTGAGCATTTCTTGCACGATTCGAGGTCAATAAGTTAAGATGCATGCACAGGCAATCTTAATGGCATTATTGCAAGCCATGAGAAATACAAATATGATGTTAAAATGACATGACATTTTTAATTTTCTTAATTCAGCATTGACATTATCTTAGTGCAGCATCTCATTTTACTATCTCAGTTCATCTACAGTTCATGTACAAGCACTTCAAATGACCTTCAAATGAAAAGGTTATTTATCAAGGGCAAAGAAAAATTCTAGACATATTTGGCAAATAAAAGGAAAGTATAAGTAAAAGAAATGGAATAGTTATTTACTGCCATATGTTCGCATTCATCAAGTCATAATTGCACACACTGTAACAAATTGCTGTAGTTTGTGCGGCAACTTGCTGTAAAAACTACAGTAGGCGACTGTGAATGGACAATACAGCAAATTACTGTAGAAACTACAGTAACGAAAATGCTACTGTAAGTGTTACTGTAAAAATTACAGTAAGCTGCTGTAGGCGGAAAATTACAGTAATGTGCAGTAGAAACTACAGTAACGAAAATGCTACTGTAAGTCTTACTGTTAAAATTACAGTAAGCTGCTGTAGGTAGAAATTACAGTAATGTGCTGTAGAAACTACAGTATGGAAAATGCCACTGTAAGTCATACTGTAAAAAACTACGGTAATCTGCTGCAGGTAGTAAGTTGCTATGATGTGCTGTAGACGATACAGTAATGAAAATGATGCTGTAAGTCATGTCATAACACTACAGTATCTGCTGTATACATAACTAACTGCGATCATTTATTGCACATTCTCCAAGATAAGCTTCCCATAAAGAGTGGTGTCATTTTGTAAATGTACATATGAATTTAAGAATTAAGTGAGCGAACTATTTCTAATAGGTTTCCCATTGAAATTTAAAGTATTTTGTCATATCCATCAGTATATATGCACATAGGATGTGATTCTTGTATATAGGCCTATGTTTTACTTCACTAAATATTTCTATGAATCTTATCTTATTTTGGAAGTAACAGTCTAACACTATTATCTAAATCAATTATCTCGATCAATCAATCAATCAATCAATCAATCAATCAATCAATCAATCAATCAGTCTATCTGTCTATCAGTCTATCAGTCTATCTGTCTATCTGTCTATCTGTCTATCTGTCTATCTGTCTATCTATCTATCTATCTATCTATCTATCTATCTATCTGTCTATCTATCTGTCTGTCTAGCTGACTGGCTGTCTGTTTTTGATTTTACAAGGATAACCCAATTAGAAAAGCTTTCTTTATTTAGGCCCTTTTTTAGTAAGACATTAAAAAAATTGTCATATAAAAATAATAAAACATATATAGGCCTATATATTACTAGCGCCATGTTTACTATCTATCTATCTATCTATCTATCTATCTATCTATCTATCGATCTATCTATCTATCTATCGATCTATCTATCTATCTATCTATCTTTCCATTTATTATCTATATATTTTATTTATATTCCTTATTTCCATTTTCTGCTTTTTCCCTCCATCATTCCTTCCTTCCCTCAATCCTTATTTGGAGCCTTCCTTTCCTTCTTCCCTTCCTTCTTACCTTCCTTCTTCCCTTCCTTCTTCCCTTCCTTCTTCCCTTCCTCCTTCCCTTCCATCTCCCTTCCTTCTTCCCCTCCTTCCTTCCTTCCTTTCTTTCTTTCTTTCTTTCTTACTTCCTTGCTTACTTCATTATTTTTTCCACTCTTCCGCCCTCCCTTGCTTGTCAATCAATCAATCAATCAATCAATCAATCCATATATATATATGTACATTTTATGCTTTGACTTTGGGGGAAAACAGTATTTTGTATATATGTATGTATTTGAATTCCCAATTCCAGCCAATGAGAACAAAGTTTTTGACATAAATAATGAAGTGAAATAAATAAACCTTAATTCACTTTTAAAACTGCAGATGTAGCTTTAGCAACTTCATTTCACAATATTTAATATCTGCATGTTGAATAATTGAAGTCATTCCTTCTTGTTTATGGTAGTTTTTTGAAGTTGATGTTAGTTCTGACTGATATATGGAAATGTTACATGAAAGGCAATGATGAATGGATATCATTGTCAGATCTCCCTGTCATGCTATAGGGGCGTATCTGCTATACATTTATTGTTTAGTTACGCCCCTATAGCAATTTGTCAGGGCAGGTTAAGATAATGGGGTGTGTGTCTATCCTTGTAAAGCAGACTATTCCATAACATCAATTTGACAGGGTGAATTAAGGGGGATAGAAAGTTATGTAATAATTATGAAATATGCCATGACTTTTAGAAATTGTGAACCTTTGTATTTATTTGACACAAAGGCTGATTTTACATTGATAATGAATTTAAATAATAACAAATGTGGGCTATGTGACATAAAGGAGGATAGTTTCAGTCCAATGGTAAAATAACTTTTGCAAATTTCACAAAATGGACTGATAACCTTTAATGGAGTTTCAGCACTTCTTGAAAAAAGATAAATAAATCAATGCATACAGGCATATATACCTAAAAAAAAGGGATGCTGCTGATGCATGTATACATGAATATAAGTATAAAACAATATAACATCATTTCAGTTAAAATCAGATAAAGGCCTATATAAAAAAACTATAGCTTATAGATTGAAGCATGGCTTTGCATTCTATAGCTATCCTCTAGAACAATATCCAGGGATCTTACCCTCATGAGTGCCAAGAACAGGGCTCACACCCAGAGGGTTGAACTTACCATATCTGTCTTAATTCCTACATGTATGATATATCTATCTATGATAATCTATCTATCTATCTATCTGTCTATCTATGTATCTATCTATTTATCTATCTATATATCTGTTTATCTAAACGTCTGTCTGTTTACCTGTCTATCTGTCTATCTGTCTAGCTGTCTGGCTGTCCGTCTAGCTGTCTGTCTAGCTGTCTGTCGGTCTATCTATCTATCTATCTATCTATCTATCTATCTATCTGTCTATCTATCATCTATCGATCTATCTATCTATCTATCTATCTATCTATCTATCTATCTATCTATCTATCTATCTATATCTAGTGATCTATCTATCTATCTATTTATCTATCATCCATCTGTCGAACTGTCTATCTTTAACTTTTCCCCTGACTTTAAAATGTTCATCACTCCTCAGGAGACCTTAGTGTAGCATTTTATATTTTATGTTTTCAAGCAGCAAAATGATTTTATCCCGTATAAATACATAATTCAACATGCAGTGACAAATATGTTATAGTCATAGAGGGTAAGACCTCTCTTCCATTAGATTCAATTAATAACTGAACTACCTCAGGTTCACACTGTGAATTGTGTGTTTATAAATAAATCTGGGCAAACATAATTGCTTCTGGCCTTAAATTTGAACTCCAAAGATAAAGGCATACATATATATGTGGCATATACCAATATGTCCTTGTAGGCCCTATAGTAATTCCTATGATTAGAAATTAAGATGTTTTCACATGTGACATGTATGATGAATATAATAAATAGCGTATCTATATGCCCGAAATCATACATGGTAGGCCTTAGATCAGCAGAGCAGAGCTCAGTATCCATCCAGTCTTTCCTTGTGCAATTGCTGCGTCAATGACGCAGCACGCTCTGGAGGCCTTAATACTGGACGCAGCACCTTCTAACTGGTACCAGTGTTTAGGAAATTTAATTTCCTACATTTTGAGCTAAGTTTCGGCTCTGTACGACCATTCTTTCTATTTTAAAAGTGCGTCCGAAGCACTCGAGGTTGATGTTCGAAGTTTTGTTTACATGTTATATTTCCTGTCATTTCTCCTTAAATCGGCCTAATAAAAATATTTCAAGTGTTCAACATGCTTTCTAATGGTAAAATCTAGATTTTTCAATTTTTTTTCGATTTTTCAAAGTCTTAAATCACCCCAAAACCATGCCCTGAAGATTCTGTTATTTCACCCAAGGAAAGATGGCGATGGCCCAGACCTGAGTATCCAGACCTAGGTAGGCCTATATCTAATTTCCTGGATAAGTTGCTATTTTATATTTCATTTTCAAGTAGACCCTATGACCATTTAGGTTCCATTTATGATAGTTAACAAGATAACCGTGCAGGCCACCAGGGACAGCACTGTTCCCTGATATTCCCTTACAGCCAGGTGGCAGTGCAGCTGTGTATATTGGCGCCATCTGGCAATCACGTGACCAACCGGGCGCCATGTTTGTTGTTGATAAACAGTGCTTGAAATCTCTGTATGTTTCATTCGACCTCCTCCTCTTGAGAAAGCAACAACTTGAGGTACCTACTGCCATTACAGAGAATACAAGTTCAAGGTAACTGGTGTTGAGATGTAGTCTAGGGAAATTCCGCTATTGTGTCATATTTTTGAAGACTTTGCAAATTCAAATGTTTGAGTCTTGGTCCTTGAGGCTTGACTCAGGGTGCAACCTGTGCCTGTGGGCTGTACAAGGCAAAAGCTGTAGGCCTAGGTCATGTACCGGGGCAGAGGGCATTGACAATGTCATTACCCATTGTAACTGTTGAACTAAAATTAGTCTAAAGACTAAATGCTTTGCAGACTCAACCTTCTGAAACACTGTGCAACATCATGTTTACTTGTAAATTGTGTGGGTGCCTTTCTAAAACACTCAGAGCCTTTGTAATTCACATTGAGTTTCACAGAAATGTTCCAAATTTCAACTTCCCATGTGGTTCACCAAAATGCTCCCGGACATTCAGAACTTATTCTGCATTCAAATCGCACATTTATCGGGATCATAGGAGAGAGCATCTTGAATTTCGCCAGCAACAATGCCAACATACTGATTTTGTTATGAAATGCAATGTCCAAGCATGTAATACGAGCTTTGAACTGTTGGTTGATCTACTATCACATTTGAGAGCCCACATTGATGAAGGTCTGGATATCAGTTGCCCCTTCAAGAAATGCAAGCTGAAGTTCCATAATAAGTCATCCTTTTCTGCTCATGTTTCACGAAAGCATAGGCAGTGGTCGGCCTCTCAGTTATCAGAATCAGTGATGTGTGGTTTGCAACAACCATCAAACAATTCACTTAATCATGAAACAGAGACTTGTCCCACTTACGAAGCTTTTGATTTTCAACATGATGATGATGATGATGGTGTAAATTCACAGGATTTTCATAACAATGCGGATTACCAGGAAATGTTCTTGCAGAATTTGGCCTTATTTTATCTGAAACTTCAGGCAAAGAATATACTGCCTGCTTCAACCATTCAGGATATTATTGAACAATTTCAAGAAATACATAGTATGAGCAAGCGGCACATGCAATCAAGTTTGAATGAAAAATTGAAGGCTCTCCACCCAGAGATGGCTGACTCTGATATGAAAGAGTTATTGGAGGCTATGGAGAGTGCTGATTTGTTGAAATTCTTCAATGAGGGTGTCCTCAGGACAGATCACAGCCGTAAGACATTTTACAAAGATCGTTTCAATCATGTCCCTCCTGAATCTGTTTATTTGGGCAAGGATGATTCTAATGTAGACAAATTTTGTCAGTATGTTCCTGTGCAAAAAACTCTCGAATCTCTTTTCAAGCAGCCCAGTGTCACAGCTCAGACGAATACACCAAGACAGGCTCCAGATGAGCAAGTGTATCATGACATTTTTGATGGATTGTTATACAAGAAAATAATGGAAGGTTGCCCATCGGCAGTACCTTTACTCTTGTATCAAGATGCCTTTGAGGTAGTCAACCCATTGGGTTCTGGAAAAAGGAAACACAAGGTATTGGCTGTGTATATGACCTTGGGAAATTTTCAAGCCCACAATCGTTCTTCAGTGGATCAAATGCAGCTTGTGTTACTTTGCAAAGAACAGGATTACAAATACTTTGGCCCCAATGTGGTGTTTAGAAGACTCATTGAAGATCTCAAGTTGCTGGAAGATCAAGGTTTTTCTCATCATGGTGCTGATGTGAAATGTCGATTATTTGCAATTGCTGGTGACAACCTTGGATCCCATGGCATTGGTGGATTTGTTGAAAACTTCAGCACCAGTGAGCATTTCTGCCGTTACTGTCTCATAAATAGAGAGTCATTCCACAACAATCCTGAAAACACAGGTACTCCACGGACGCCAGAAAGTTACAATGCTGTGATTACAGATTTACCTGAAGACTTTGCAGTTATCAGACAGGGAATTAAAAGTGACTCTATTTTCAACCAGCTTGAAAATTTCCATGTGTGCTCACCTGGCTTGCCTCCTTGTGCGGGGCATGATCTGTTTGAAGGGGTAGTTTCTGGAGACCTGTCTCTTTATATCCAATACTTTGTGAAGGAGAAAAAGTATTTCACATATGACATGCTTAACAGGACCATTGACAGTTTTAAATATTATGGGAGTGATGTCAATAACAAACCATCAGCAGTTAACAGCAGTGGTGAAAGACTTGGGGGCCATGCTGTCCAGAACTGGTGCCTTCTGAGACTCCTTCCGTTACTGATTGGTGAGCGGATCAGCAACCCGTTTGATGATGAGGTTTGGCTCCTTTGTCTGCAGCTTCGTAACATAGTGGACCTTATATGTGCGCCTAAGATATCTGCTGATCAAATTGCCTTCCTCAAGGTTGAAGTGAAAGATTATCTTGAATCAAGAGCAAGATTGTTTCCCCAAAAAAGGTTGACACCAAAGCATCACTATTTATTGCATTATGCTGACTTGATCCTTCAGTTTGGCCCTCTGCTTAGACTATGGACATTAAGGTTTGAGAGCAAACACACTTACTTCAAGCAGTGTGCAAGAAAACTGCACAACTTCAAAAATGTGTGCTCAACTCTCTCCGAAAGACACCAGCTTCTACAAGCTTATCTCAGTGCTGGTAGTTTGTTTCCACCAGATGTGACTACTGACAGAGGGATCAACTTCCATTCAGATGCTTACAGTGATGAGATTGTCACAGCTACCAGTGCTTTTGATTTTCCTCCAGAAAGCACCACAGTCTGTAACTCTGTGAAGTACAAAGGTACTGAGTACAAGAAGGGCATGTTTCTTCCAATATCATTTACAAATTTTGGTTTGGATTTTGGCAAGATTGTTTTGATTCTTGTGAAATCTAACTTTTCTGTGTACTTTGTTTTGAGAAGGTTTGAGTCTGTGATGCTTACAGATATGGGTCTTTACCATATCCAAGAAAATTCCAGAAAATTTCAATGCATTGTAGCGGAAGATCTTATAGATTACTACCCATTACCAGATTATACCCTGAATGGCTTGAAATTGATAGCACTTCATCATGGCCTTTGCAATTAACTATTCTACTTCACTAGGTGCCTCTAAATTTTGGATTGGTTGATTCAATTAACAAATTGACTAGTACAGAGACTTTTTTGGAAGTTCAGACCAGACCGTTATGTTTGAAACAACAGAATGAAATTTCGAAAACAAAATTCATATAATATTTGTCCATAAATTTTAGAAAAGTAGCATTATAATTACTTTCATCTCAGAAGCAAATTGTTTTGTGGTTAGATTGTTTTCTAGGCAGCAATCGACAACCTTGATGGATATATAATTTGAATTATTATTGCCAAGTTCAAATTTGTTATTATGAGTAAAACTGTTTCCTGATTGCCTAACATAGAGTGATTTCCTGAGCTGCTTATTCCTTTTCATTTCATTCAGCTATTTCAAGCATCAACGTCAACCACAAAGTTCTATGAGAAATTCTGAAAGGCCCTTGTATGATAGTATTAATGTTAGGTGAAGATACTTCAATAGTTATCTCAAAATGCACTGATACATTTGTTGATTGACAGCCAATCTGTTTTTTTTGTATAGTGTGAGTGAACAATGGCGCTAGAGGATGATGTTAAAAGTATTCTACCCAATCTTGGCATTAGTGACCTTGAGAAAGTGTGCGAGAAACTCAATGAGGCTGGAGTAGAAAAAAGCAGTGATTTACAATACATTGAAGAAAAAGATCTCCTTGGTGTCCTGCGGCCAATCCAGATTCGCAAGCTGCTGACAGCATGGAAGAAAAGCACTGGTAAGTTATGACTTTTGTTATGTTCTTATGTTACATTTTTGTCGTACATGTAAGTCTCCACTGATTATCGGATGACCCTTTCTGATTCAATAATCGATTCTAAATTGATTATTTTTCTCACTGAGAAATTACCTCAATCTTGACAATTATTGCACTATAAAGCAAACTGTAGAGCTAAAATTCTTCCTGTGTTAAATAGATGTTATAGATCTCTCCAAGACTTTGTACTCTCATGATAGATAGGGAAATTAATCCAAATTATTCGGACTGGATTTGTTGGAAAATTGTTCTTAATGCGAAAAAACAGATAGTTGATTATTATTGGTCAACGGTCATAATCAGTAATCATGGTAATTGTAAAATTGGCCATAATCAAGTGATTAATAGATTATTGACAGACATTACACTTAATCATCGGGCAGCCAGCAAAAACTATGGCACATAGTTTTATTAATGGAGGTGTGTAAACACACCGCCATTTATGTAGTTGGGTGAGAAAGGGGGCTAAGAGAGTGGGTGAGAGAGGCAAACTTTAGGCGGGAAATTCGAAATAGGAGAAGAAAATCTGAAATTACTCTTTGCATGTTTTAAATTTTCTCCAAATTGCTAAATTCACCAAAACTAGAGATGCAGGGCTGTTATTTGAGCTTATTTGTGTTGACCTGAAGTAATTCTAAGTACTCCTTTTATTAGTTTTTTTGTTTGGTGTTTGCTTGTTTGCTGTTTACATGTTTGCCTTCCACCATTTTGAAAAGAATGTGTATTGTGTTTTGGGTATGCAAATGAGCTGTCCACCATTTTGAAAATTATGTGTATTGTGTTTTGTGTATGCAAATGAGCTGACCTGGTGACTTTGAGATGTGTATTGGTTGGTTTTCTGACCTGGAAATTGATGTCATCATAATGATAGGTCACAAGAGATGAGATTTCAATAGTTATATAGATCTACAACTAGGGCTATTTCAGTCAGATATATGGATGGGTAAATTGATTCAAAGATAGATTGATTGATAGATAGACAGATGGATAGATAGATTGATATCGATTGATAGATAGATTGATATAGATAGATAGATAGATAAATGAATAGTAAGATAAATGAATAGTAAGATAGATAGATAGATAGATAGATGTAGATAGATAGATAGATAGATAGATAGATAGATAGATAGATAGATAGATAAGATAGATAAGGGTGGATTTCATGGATACATTTTAGGTATTGGATAGATCTAATTGCATGAATTACATGGATAGATAGATTATATAGATCAAATAGATAGAATGCACAGATTAGTTAGATTACACAGATCTATCAAGAGGGTTTAGTGAGCCACGCAATAGGTTGCAATTTGGTACTTGAAATAATTTATTCCATGATCCAAAATTTCTGGGTAGGGCAGGCTAAGTTGTAGCACACTGGGCTGCAGTCTCACTGTCTGGGAAATTACTGTCATATGAGGACAACTGTAATTTAATTACTGTCATATGAGGACAACTGTAATTTAATTACTGTCATATGAGGACAACTGTAATTTAAGCTAAGTCCTGGCCCTGACAGGAACCCGAAGTCTCCAGAAATAAGGGAACTGTCATCAGCTGCCGATGACTTTGCACTACTTCACAAAATTGGATGGAATATATCCCGCTACTGTCATGCTGCTGTGTGATTAGGATAGCTGCACAGAGATCAGACTTACTTCTGATACCTAGCTGACCAACCCCGCAGGCCCGCACTCTCAATCATCTTTTCCTAATTATGTAATGGATAGGTTTGCCAAAATTTATAGAGTTAGTTGATACTGTGATATGACGTTATGCCAAGTTTGGAAGTGATAGAAACAGCAGTTATTTTTAAAGAGCTTGTCAAAGATGATTTTGAGCATTGCCAAAGTCATGGCTGGGCCATGGCACTTTGAGAGGGTCATGGGAGGGTGATGACAGTGCTAAGGTGAGTGTCATTTGGGGCTGAAGACATTGCTCATCTTGGTCTGATTAATGCTCTTGTTGGGTCACCTAGGACAGCAGTTTCAATCGTCCTTTGCCTCATTGCTATATCTTCCTCCTGTCCTAATTATCTTACAATGTAAATAAATACAGGATGTATAGCCCCAATCATCTATCCATCTTTCCAAAATATCCGTGCCAATCCAACATGAGATTTCACCTAATTTCAGCTCTTTTGAAAGTCTGGATTGATTGACTTATTGATCCAGTAGGTCAATTTGACAGTTTATAAGTTAGCTGGCAGTGGTAGGAGGATTGACAGGTGTATAGAGCAACATGTTAGTGAATAAGTAAGATCTTTATTGACATGATAGTGGGGAACTAAGCAGGTCTTAAGATAAATATAGTGAGTTTCCGTGGCAGCTGGGTGGCCAAGAGTTGTCAGTCCAAAATCCTGATAGTCTTTGCTTGCCTCATTTCAAACCTGGGGCAGTCAATTTAGAATATTTTCAGTGGAATTTCAAGATCAAAATCCCAGATGGATATCTTCACATGAGATGCTAAATTGGTGCCTCTTTGATAATTTTCAAATAGGGTTAATATGCAACATGTAGAGGACTCGTGTTCTATCTCCCATTGATCAACCACTGTAAGCAATTACTGCTTTTAAAGGGCAGCACTTGTGCATATCAGTCATATCTAATCTGAAAATCTATCTATATCTATCTATCTGTCTATATATCTATATGTCTATATATCTATATCTATCTGAATAGTTTTAGCAGCGCTGGACAAATCATCTGCTGGATTCATAGTATGTGAACTTAAGACACAACACCACCTCCATTTTGAACCCCTGGGTTCTTGTTAAATTTGGCATATTAACGGCCCTTACAATCTGGTTGTGTCTTGGGAGGGGGGGGGGGGTCAAATTTACATTGTGATATTACTATTTCAGTATTACAGAAATTGGGAAAACATTTTTTTCAGGTTTCCACTGTGAAAATCTAGCGATTTTTGAAAAATGGTCAGTTTCAGACCTCAGATAGTTAGAGCTTTATTTCTAAATATATATCGGAATTACTAGTTTTTTGCAATCCCCCCTCAACTTTCTCAGTAAAAAGTTACTAAAAACATAAAATTTGAAAAATATTTAATATAGAATGGCGGTCATTTGGAGCGAGGGGCCATCCAACTTAAATTTCAAGGGAACTGTGCTAAAACTATGGCACTGTTGTGTAATTCTTGAAAATGTAAATAATTATTATTTATTTTCAAAAACAGCAATAGAAAGTGGCTGCACTTATGTCTGTAGATTTTTATTTATATATATATATACTTGTATTCATAGGCGTACGGCGCACATGATTTTAGGGGGGGTGCAAGCGATAATTGCCCGAATTTCAAGATCTAGATTTAAGCACATTTCAAATGAAATTGCCGGGAAATCATTAATTTTCAATAGTGATTAATTAATTATCTGCCCAAATTTTTCAGCCTTTTGCCCGAATCTTACTGTTTCCCAAACTTTTTGGCCGGGGGGCGACAGCCCCCCCCCCCCCAACCCCCGTCCGATACGCCTATGCTTGTATTAAATACAGGTTTGCCTTTTTGGGTCTAAGTGCTCTGAGAAAAGTAAATACAATTTTTATGACCAAAGTCCCAAACTAACTAAAATGAGATTATCCGAAAATCTGTATTTTTCTTAAATATTTTAAACTATGCTGAGAATAGATATTTTCAAATTGATCAAAATTGGCATGATGATCATTTGATACACTGCCTGCTTATTTAGGTAAATATTCCAAAGCATAGTACATACATAAGAAATTAAAATTGAGAGTAAGTCCACCTTTTTTTTCATTGAAATGAATGATAAAGCTATTATGTCAGCAGATTTAAAATTTAGACATTTTCCTATTGATGTATTTTTCTTTTACCAAAATAATTTTGTTAGGTCTATAATAGAAGCTCTTAATACGTAATTAAGTTCATTTTCTGCTCCAGTAGAGCCTTGCACTGCTTGATTTGTAAACAAAACTAGGGTTTTTCAAGGCATAAAAAACTAATGCTTACTTTCTTAAAGGAAACTAACTTTATATATCATATTTAGCAAGGCTATTCACATATTTTTTCCAATAGAGCTTCTTTTAAATCTGATGACCTAATAGCTTTATGTTTAAAAGTCAAAATATGCAATAGACTGTATAATAGTTTTAAATATTCCTTGGTAGTACTTTTGATTATAATATGCTTTAAATTTTATTGATTATTTGAACCATTGCCATTTTGGCGTTTTAACCTGAAATACCTATTCTTTGTCAGTTGGTATTCATCAGAATTCCAAACGATTTACCATTCAATTGAGTTGGGATGTTTAAAGAGCTATAGTTTACACACCTAACTAGAAATTTTCATATCTGTAAAATTGACTGCATAAGACAGTTTTGAAATTATTGCAATTTTTCACACTTTTGGTGCATTTCTGTCAGTTAATTGTTCTTAATGCTTGTAGACCCGCAAAAGCCAAGTTTCAGGTATTCATAACGTATCATTTGCAAAATCCAGCCCCATAAGTACAGCATATTTTTGGTTCTGTTCTGGAAACGAAAAAAAAAAGAAGAATTCACATTTTCAATAATTATGACAAAAATTGGAACATCATATGATGAAGACCCCTGAAAGGCACAATAAGGATGAATTGTCTAATAATGTGCCAAATATAAAATATTTATGCCAGCCATAGTTTTTGGATATTGCCAAGCACACGAATGGGATCATCAATCTTTCTTTTGAATTTAAGTTGTGAATCATTAATTTAAAATCTTGAGTGGAGACATTAATCTTGTTATGTTGAATATGGGTCCATGCCTTCAATAATCATTATTCTTCTATATTGCGGCAGTTTATTATTATTTCTTTAACTCGCAGACATATTGCAAAGCAGGGTGATTGAATTGAGACCTGTAACTTTAATTGGATTGAGTTACATTATACAGCATTCAATGCACTCATTTTGAACAGAGCTAAAGAGCCATGCTTAGTATTGCTTACCGATCTATTTTATACTTTTGGCCATGGGAAGACCCAGGGAAGCTTTGGTAACCCATGGGTTCTTGTCAATGAATTGAATACTGTAAATGTATGTTGAATAGTGTTGAGTAACAAATTACACCTTCAGACACTACTGCATACACTCTCAGTACAAAGGCAGCATAAAAAAGAATATTACAGACACGCTTAATATTTTGAAATAAATTCCAACACGCCATCACATACAAGTTAAAATATTATTTCATCTTAATTATAACGTAAACGTTATTCCTCTATTATGATAAGGGCAGCGAAGAAGGGCTGGTTCTTACGGACTCTTTTATCTTTGACTTTTTTCTGGAGGTGTGTATACATACACCTCCATTCATGTAGTCACAAAAAGGGAAATTTGAAATTTGAGCATTTTCAGAATGTCTTTTGCACCCTAACTTGGCCATTTTGTTTGAAGATGTCTGGAGTCAAGAAAGCACGCTAACTTGATTATAGACCATGCATCTGGGATAGAAGTGAATAGCAGACATGTTGTCATTTTGACATGGCAAGGATCCACTGCAGCAGCATCACACATTGTGTATTTGCCGCTGTGCCTAAAATATTGCATTTGTTTTTGGCATATGAATGGGTCTTTTAGGTTAAATGATGAAAGCACCTTTTTCAGTTTTAGCTGTATGTTCAAAAAGGGGAATTTATATATTCAGTGTGACTGATTAACTGAGCCCCAAGCATGTTTAACTGTTTTGCAGCATATATCCAGGGAATCTCAAGTTGTGTCTTTAATGTATTGGTGGACATACAGATGAGGCTCTTGTCTTCTTTCAAATAAATATTCATAATAAAATAATGCCATTGCAACTCTTCTAGGTATGGTTGAAGCCTGAAGAAATCTTTTCTGATTCATCGTGTCCCCGTTCACCCTACATTCCGACTATTAATTTGTTGTCCACATATAGCAAACACATTATCATTAAATTCTCAGAGTAGAGTGAGTGTGTAGGACAATTAAACCATGTATAACCATTCACCAACAAATAGTTACCTCGACTTACCTGTGATTATTATATGATGATGAATTACAAGTTTAATAATTTTTGCTCTTAATTTTTTCAGGTTCAAGCTTCTTAGAAGAGATTCCTCCCCCTGTGGTGACATTTTCAACTCCAATACTTCCCCCCTTGCGTGACAGCCCCTTATCTCCCGTGTCATCAGAAACGACCACTGAAATGCGTTCATCCCCGGCAACACCTTCCCTCTCAACACCTACCCCATCAACATTACTTGCTCTGGCCGACTTCAAGGTAAACTTGGACACATTGCCCTCCAAAATTAGACAATTCCTCCGAAATGGCAAGCGCCCTGATGCCAGTTTGAGAAGGAAATTTACACGAATTGTGGTAGACGAACTAAGAAAAATCAAACCGAATTTTGACAAGAAGGAATGTGCAATTGTTGCCTCGAAGCTGGTGGCAACATACTCCAGTAGCTTGATGGATGTAACCGATGAAGGCGTTAAATTGGGATCCGGATATGGTAGCCTGCTTCGTAGCATAAAGTATCGAGTGGAACATCTGAACAGGAACAACTCTATGACGAAATTGCGACAGCAAAGAACAGCAAGAACATCCAATGCTGGCGAAGATGACGATCAGGATGAACCTCCTCAAAAGGACTCATATGGCTGTGTAAACTGGCGAATAGATATGCCTGAGGGAGAGACAGAAGAGACCATGGAAGAAAAAAGGAAACAGCTGGTCGGTATTTTTGAGAAATCTGGATTTTCGGCTGCAGGCACCAGTCAGGTTATGGCCCTTATGACATCAACATACTGTCTGCAAAGGTGTCACATCAACAACAACAGAGACCTGCATGAACTTTTGGAGCAATGGCCGATGCTGTCAGTGCCAAGATGGCTATTTTCCCACTTCAAGAAGCTAACTGGAATTTGCCCAATGGAACAGTTTCCAGCAGCCCTGGAAGGAAAAACTTCCATGATTCGTAGATACTTTGAGGAAAGCTCCAAGAAAAAAAGAGTTAGAACGATTCTCTCAGAAAGAGATCAAGATTCATGCGAGGCGGCAGAGATCATCCTGCTCCTGATGGCACACTTTGAAGAAGAAGAAAGCGCTCTCTTCAAACTAGTTGATGTAAGTATATAGTGTTATCATTTTCTCTGATGAAGTTTATTTAATAATGTGTTTTAACTTCTACTACAGTATCCCCAGTAAATGAGTACACCCTAGCGACAAATTGACTAATTTGCTAATAAGTCAGGAACTAACTTAAGTAATCCAAATTAACCAGCATATGACATCCCGGGACCTAAGAAATGTGTATGAAAAGTTTCAATGGTGCAGACTTACTTATTTGTAAGTTGTGAGTGTAACAAAAAACAGTGCTGCAAAATAAGTGAGTACACCAAATGGGAAATATACATGGGGTCATGGGAGTGATCTAGAAATTGGAAAGTTTTATGTGCTAACATCATGGAAATTTTGTACAAAGCATGTCATTATAAAATAGATGACATCAACTTAATATCACGTAAAATGCAGGAAATTCCAATGGCCACTCTAGATGCTGTGGAGCGTCAAACATTTCCACTGGTAGTCATCCGAAATCAGCAGTGCTATTTCAATGGAGAGAGAGATTCCTTGGCATCAGAATATGTTGCATACTCTCCCATTCGTAATGTGGCAGTAGAAATTTGTTGTCCTTTGTCATAAAATTAGTTGATGTGATGTAATTTACACCAAAGATGCCATTTTCCATAATAAACATTTTTTAATGCCACTTATATGCAAAAATAACTCATTTCTCGGGTCATTCCAATGTCTGTTTTGCATTGGGTGTACTCACTTATTTGGTGGCACATTTGCATTTTGATACTTGTCAGTTATAAATAATAATTCGCTTATCCCTCAAAGTTTACATGGACATTCTACCAGGTCTAGTCTACATTTTATCATGAACTTGGTGGATTATTTCACTTGACTGTCGAGCTCTGAGTAAATTAGTCCAGCAGTCGCAGGGGTGTACTCATTTTCTGGGGATACTGTAGTTATGAAATACCAGATCATTCGCTGTTATGGATTTGTTCACTGTTTTGCTTGGCTTTTTAATTAATTTGTCCAGCACTTCTCCTCATGACAATTTGAAGTGTAAATATTTTGGGCTGGTACTGTAGATTATTGTATGTAATCATGCTCCTTTTTTTTTTCACAGGTCACCTTGGGTCCTGCTGAACTTAATGCTGTGGCCATGGATTTGGCCAGTTCCCCAAGGCTCATTTTACAAGGTACATTTTGACATTTGGGTCTTCTGTTTACCAGACTTCAATAAATATTCAGAGAGTGAAAAGTTTCCAGAACTTTTAATTCAGAAAGTTGGATCAAGGGCCTTGTCAAATTTCCCAGAAAAAGCAACATATAATAATGCTTGTCACCTGGCTGCCACATGATTCTTAATTTGTGCCTCAGTATTTCATTTCCACAGGTATCTTATTTTATCAAATTAAATGATTAATCAAGTGTTTTGGAAGCAAGTAATTTGGAAAAGTGTGCAGAAAGTACTGGCTTATGATTGATGAATTTACCTTCAGAAGATTTGAAGTTTTTAAGCTGAAGTTTCGACGATGTCACATTGTCTTCATCAGTGTTTGTCTTGCAAGTCACCTGACACCTCGGCCCCACAACACAAATACTGCTGAAGACGATGTCACATTGTCGAAATTCTGCTTAAAAACTTAAAATTTCCGGAAGGTAAATGCATCAATCGTGATGAATCCGGTGATCGATAAACCACATTCAAGAGTACTAGCTTATGGTTTTCCTTTCTTGCTAGGCCTAAGACATTCAACTGACTGTAGAATATATTATTTTTGCTTTCAGGGAGAACAATTGCAACTGCAAGGAAGTGGACGCTAGCTGCTGATGGAGAGTTGATTGCGTCATCTTCGTCCACCACTGTGTCAGCATTCATTCGACGATTGGCTGCCCTCTTCTGCTCCTACTATGTGTTTAACTTAGAATACCAAACTGAGGCTGCTGTTACCCTTGAATTCATTCAAAGGTGAGTTTAGGAAAATGTAACAATAATGGTTGTTTTTAATAATGTACAGTATCAGACGAAAGTTTAGACCGCGTCAGTATTTTACAATATTGGGGCAAATAGTTGCTTAGCTGAAAAAGTTCTTCATGGACTTTCTTGCCTATGCATCAGGGAAGTTCTACAATACAGCAAACTTCATCTATTTTTATCACTTACTTGAATATGTGTGATAAACAAAAAATTCAGGTGGTCTAAACTTACGGTCTGATGCTGCTTACATTCACAAAGGCCCTTAATGGCATTGTACATTGGAGGAAAGGTTGGTAAATCATTCAATGTTATTTTAGACGAGTTATTCAACCACGTTTCATGTGATTTAAAGGAAATCAGTCATGACACAGGAAAAAACATGCTTTTTAATTTATTTTTATAATTTTACCTTAGGGGGTAATAATGGTGATTCAATGAGACAAAATTGTAAATAAATAAAAGGTCAACTAAAAAGGACCAAGAAAATATATGTCTTACAACTTTTCATCCTTCTAATGGCGTATGCATACACTTGACACCCAGTCATACGGCAAAAAATGGTGTTTTTTCCTGGGTTTTGTCTAATAGAAACTATAAACTATTTGAAGTATCATAAAACAATGACCGGGGTGTTTACATTGACCTGAGCATGTGTCCTGATAAAATCAAACAGCTTTTGTTTTTTCGCTTTACTTATGATGAAAATACAGCCACTTTTATGGCAGGCGTAAAACTGGTCCATTCATTAACATTACGTTTCAACACACTTTCCAGAGTGGCGTCTGTAATTATGTCTGTACTGTGGAAAAAGAACAAAAGTTGTTTGATTTTATCCGGACACATGCTCAGGTCAATTGAAACACCCCTCATTGTATCTTGATTAAAACTTGATTAAATTTGTGTGCAGAACATTATGCTGTAAGAATAATTACGTCCACAACTGTATATTATCCCCAAGGGCAACAACAATTCAATGTCACTGATTACTTGTTAGCAACTTAAGGTGGTTCAACTCTCCCCACAGCCATCTCTCCACAGCTTCCCCTACAGCTAGAACCTGAAGACGCCACAACTTACACATGCATGCACTAATGTCAACATCAATTATTTGACCAAAAATCTAAAATTGTATTATTGTAATGAGTACAAAATTTAACCATAAGCTTGTATTGTATTGTGTGACGCTGTCAATAAGATAGGAAGAATTGCATTCAAAGGCATACAGCAGGCTTCAGGGAACTATTGCTTTTCTGATTTCATTATATTAATTTCATCTACATTTTTAGTGTTCAAATATTTTGGTAACGATCGCTGCTTATTCCCCTCTGGTATTCCTTTGTACAAATTATTGGATTGATGTGCTTTTGAAATTTTATTCAGTTTTGTAATACCTTTTTATTATTATTTCAGGTGCTTCTTCAAGATTAATCCTGATTCAGGATCCAAATGCAATGCGAAACGCCACAAAAGTAGGAAAACAGGCAAAGAGGTCCAAAGAAAACATGTTGATATGAACCCCAAAGTGATTGATTTTTTTAATCAACTTGCGAAATGTGATGTGGAAAGGGCCTTTCTTTCCTAAGAAGTAATCTTGTTAATTCTAGATAATATAATTATTCCCTGCTAATGACTATCGAACATGTATGTGACCTGCTCCACTAAAATGAGTTGAAAGAGGCAATTTATATTAACCAGAAATTAGCAAAATGTGTCTAAAGGGCACATTTTAATATTTTTTAGCTATTGGCGCCACGTTTTAGCATAAGTTATTTTCTTTGAATAATTAAGACCATCTTAATACCTGAACTTTATTTTGCATTATCTAAAATGGTTGTCCTTCTTGATTTTCTTAGTTTTTTTGCAATGCCATTTCTCAAAGTTTGATGTTTCATATGTTTTACGTGCCATGTCTCTGGGTTGAATGGAGAAATCAAAAACATATGAAGCATTTTTCATAACAAAATATGATAGGATGCCAACCTTGAACTCATTTTGGCAGAGGAGGTTACATATTTAAACATAAATAATAATTTACGATGATCTAAATGTTGAAATCATAATGACGCTGGTAATTAGAGCAAATTTTTATCATAATGCTGGTAGTTTTTTGTATGATTATGGTACAAATTTAATTGCTAATGTAGAAGTTTTGCCAGTTTTTTTTACTTTAAGTATTACAATGTATTTCAATTTTATAGAGCTTTTATGTCCAGTATCACCAGAATTAGCAAGATATTTGAACCTGTCTGTTTGGGTGCTATACACTTTGTAAAATGGAATTTCTGTTTTATTTTGTATTTATAAGAATGATATTATTAATGGTTATCAAATTGTAAATATATATGTTTCAATTGGAGTGCTGCTTACATCGTAAAGTAGGTTTCTGTACCTTATACAGAATTTTGATACTAGATACTGCAGAATTTCTTTATTTTTGGCTTAATGTATTAGAATGATCTTATTTATCTGAATTATAGCGAATTGCGTTATTTAGCATTATAGGATTTCTGTATTTTGTACTTCTACAATTTACCAAGTATTAGAAAAATTGTATTTATTTGAACTATAGAGAATTATGATACCTATTATTGTAGAATTTCTCTATTTTTCGCTTAAAGTATTAGAATGATCTTATTTATCTGAATTATAGTGAATTGCGTTAGTTAGCATCATAGGATTTCTGTATTTTGTGCTTCTACAATTTACGAAATATTAGAAAAATCTTATTTATTTGAACTATAGAGAATTATGATACCTATTATAGTAGAATTTCTGTATTTTGTTGAAGTATTAAAATGATCTTATTTATTTGAATTATTGCGAATTTGTTTGTATCCTCAAAGTATTAGAATATTCTTTATTTATTTTAATTATAGGGAATTTCTATACTTATTATTGTAGAATTTCTGTATTTTGTACTTGAAGTATTAGAATGCTCTTGTAATAATTCGCATTTATTTTAAGTATGGAGAATTTCGATGCTTTTATATCGCAGGATTTCTGTATTTTGTACTTCTACAATTTACCAAGTATTAAAATGATCTTATTTAGTTCAATTATAGAAAATTTCAATGTACTGTGACTTAAGTACTCGAATGACCTAGATTATAAGGATGATCTTGAGATGTCAATTTTTGAGTGCTATGCTTTTGGTACCGGCCAGTATTTTAACTCATTTGTAATGAGTCTGTGTCTGATTAACTCTGTTTATTTGATTGCTACAATTCATGTGTTATGATTAAATTTGTATGTTAAGTATGTCAATGGTTTGTGAACTATGGTTGAATTTTACTGGCTTATTTAGATATGGCAACTCATATTCATTTCCCAGTGATGAAAAGTGACTTAACTTTGGGCAGCTGACTTAACTTTGGGCAGCTGACTTAACTTTGGGCAGCTGAATAAATGTAATTTTAATTGAATCTTTTTGTTTGTTGCCTTTCTCCTCACGATACAACTGTAGTACAGCATGGAGAAAGTCCAGTCATCTGCTGGGAGTACCCCGCTATGCACAATATTACAGCACAATTTATACAGCCATCCACCCTACTACAGCAATATCTGGTGTAAATTACAGCAAGATGTGGTTGAAATTACAGTAATTGTCGATTGAAACTACAGTATTATACTGCAGAAAATATGGTAATGAATGTGAAAACTACAGCAAAAATCTGTGAAAACTACAGTTGGGCCTGTAAAACTGCTATCATTGGCTGCAGAAATTACAGCAATATTAGGTATTAATTTGTAGAAACTACAGCACTGTCTGTAGAAACTACAGTACTGTCTTCAGAAACTACAGTACTGTCTGTAGAAACTACAGTACTCTCTGTAGAAACTACAGTAATGCTCTACAGGAACTGCTGCAGAATGTTAAAAACTACAGCATGACCAGTAAAAACTACAGTAACGCCCAGTGGAAACTACAACATTATTCAGTATAAATTGGCAAAAACTACAGTAATTATTGCAGAAAAAACTGTGACATTATAGGAGAACTACAACAAGTACTGTTAAAAACTACAGTATGGTGTGTAAAAACTACAGCAATAATCTGAAGAAACTACAGTAAGATGATCTTGAAATGTCAGTAATTCCTGTAGATAGTACAGGAACTACTGTATCTCCATTACAGCAGGAAATAGGCTACTGTACAATCTACAGTAAGGTGCTGCAGTCCGAACTACAGTAAGTGCTGTAGTATCTACTGTTATATACAGCAGGTTACTGTAGGTTGAAATTACGGTAGTAAATTTTTTACTGTAGAAAAACTACAGTAGTTGTCGGCAACAGAGTCTGCCGGTAGTTACTGTAGTTTTCTACAGTAAGGTTTTAACAGTGCAGCAGGTTGTAATCAGAGCCTGAAGAATTAGTACAAGGTTTTTTTAGGATCCAAGAATGTCAGAAGTTCAGAACTAAAGAAAGAAATCATGAGATGAAAGAGAAAGACAGAAAAGAAGATATATTCAGGTTGAGAATGATCAGAAAATGTTTTAGAAATGATGAGAAAAAAGTTAAACTACCTAGTACAAACTTCGTGTGCAATTTGAAGACAATTTAAACACAATTTGTCCATCCCATTCTTCACTTTGTACACTATTTATACAATTTTTTATACTGTTATGTAAAAGGCAAACATCTATAGGACCAAATATCATATTGAAGACTGCCAACAATTCTGTGTGAATTTCAAAGGAGAACACCTGACTGTGTGACATCAAGCATGCACCTTTGAATCATACGTCTATTGACTGTCACTAAAATACCACAAAATGTCATATAATGCCCTGGCATTTAATTCATCTTCATAAAATGGGCCAGAATGTCACATAATGGCACTCTAATGCCTTAGTATCTAATTCATACCCAAATTCTTACCTAAATCCTTATAAAAATTCATGTATATTCATATCCAATTCATATACTATTCCTTTATAACACAAGAGACTTGGAGAATCCATTAGATATATCATAACAATTAATCACAGAAAAATCTCATAACTGGAGGGCCAAAGAGTTTAGAAGGGTGTGCTCATATAACAATAAAATAAGGTTTCATGAATATCTTTGACACAATGACAGGTTGCTACAGGCATGGATACTGCAACCTTCTATGACCATTTCTTGCACTTATGAGGTGGGTTAATAAGATAAGAGAGGGTGACATGAATCAATAACACATTACACTGTAATTTACACATTGAACCATGTTTGGGACAGATAGATAGATATTGATGGATGGATTGAAGGTTAGGGCTTTACAGACTGTATTTATGCACTTGGTATGCTGATTATGACAGGAGGAGGACACGGCAATGAGGCAAAGATGATTAAATTAGCCATCCGACATAGGTGCAGCAGGTAAGAGCTGCATTCGAACCTGGGACCCGCTTCCCCCCTGATAGATATTGAAAAAGCAGCTCTCCAAGCCCAGTTCTGCATGGGTGCTGATGAGGGTCCATTGATGAGATGGAGAGAGAGAGAGAGCAAGAGTCCTCAACATGTTACACATTTACCCCTTGTGAGGGATCTCCATATTTACTAGCCCAGCACAGAAACTGATAAAAGGGGCTGCCAATTTTTAAAACATTTCATCTGAATGAGATTCTGCTCATGGAAATCTACTGAAAAAATTTGGGTATCCCACCCGAGGTTCGGACCCATTCAGGTTAAGGCATTCGGACGGGAACCTTATCCACTCTTGCTTCACCAACATAGACACTGATACTATGGTAGGATCAGGGGCCACCATTTTTAAGATCACACCCAAATGACACCTATGGCTGGGATGTTGCACAAACGTGATTTACAAATAAAGTGCTTCTGATAGAGGATCAAATCATTATTGGAGTATATCATATTCTCCAAATAATGCCCAAGGAATGGCCTCAAGAATTCTGAGTGACCACATGTGTGAATACTTGTGCAATTTGAGGCTTGTCAGGACAAGTATATGCATACATACAAAGCAATAATAGAGGAAATGATTGTTTGTTTTCTGGTATATTTTTTTGCTAATTTATATATAATGTACCATGGTATGCATAAGAATGTGTAAGACTGTTGAAGTACTGAAAGGCACGTTTTCCCAGGAAACTAATTGAGAATCAAACTTCCACACCTGAATGCCTATCTGATTTGTCATCCATGCTTTTTAAATAAATTTCCAGCTTCCTTGTAGACAATACACTTTTCTGTGGTAATAAATTATTGATATGTTAGCAGTTTATGGTAAAGGATTATATAAAATATATGGTTATCAATTTGTCAACTCATCTACTATTCACAGATCATTGGAGATGTCTCTTTCCTCATTAGTCCCATTTACAACTTGACTTCTGATATGTATTTTCATTTCTTTTCAGACAAAGTGGCCAACCTCTGTCCACCAGAAAGGAAAACCTTGGTGTGTCCTGACAATGAAGTGATAGTGGTCATCAGTGCCAGATACAACAAAATAGCAGCCTGTCCAAGATTTAGAGACGATGGGGATTGTGTCGTTGATGACCCGATGGGATTTATGTCAGTCAGGTGCTTCAAGAAAAACTCATGTTCAATCACGAATGAGGATTTCGAAGCTCATCGAAACCAGCCCTGCGAAGGAGCTGCAATTAAGCCGCTTGTGGTCAAATACAACTGTGTACCAGGTAAGTTGCTGACTTTCTGTTGTTATTACAACCAAACTCTTTGATATAGAATTAAAGTGGACTGTGGCACCTTGAAAATTGCACTTCGTGTGTCATCATGCTGATTATTTGTCATGATCAAACCCAATACTTTCAATGTTAATTTGATAGAAGGAGACTTATCCCACTTGTTGGTGACAGCCAAACAAAAGGATTATGCATCTGATTTTCACTCTAAAATCCATTATGAGAAGTCAAATGGCTTTCTCTTGATCATGACTAATCAAACAGCCTCTATGTTTCCCATGTTAAAAATAGAGAAGATTACACTTCATCTGCTATCATGAGTCACAAAGTGCCATTTTCACAGCGCCACAGTCCACTCTAATTCTATATCAAAGTGTTTGGCTGTAATGTCAAATCGTTTTAGTTGAGGAAATATGAGTGATTTCCAAAATCATCTAAGTGATGTCATATTCCTACTTATCATGTTATCAGAATATGTCGCTCAACAACTAGTATAATTTTCCAGTGATGTCACTTGTCTTTGAGTGACAAATTGATTACCCATTTCAATTTAAAAGATAGAAATTACGGTGACCTCACTGAAACTGCGGAAGATTTCACTTCTACTTCTCTGACTGGAAAGGCCAATGCCTGCAGATTTTAACAAAATGTCATGAAGCGTCTGAAGATGGATTTGAATTATATCTTATGCATTCCTCAACAAAATTATTGCAAATGGTCAGAAATGGCTTTTTGGATAAGATACAATGAAAGTTTCATTATGATAGGTAAAGCCATATATACAGACACATGTAAATAGAAACAACTCTTGGTCAAAGTACTAAGAAAAATTGGTGATGAGAATCCAATGTCACTGTCAAATCACACAAATGAAAACCCCTTGGTATGTTCACAGCAGTGTACAATACTTTCCAAAAAAATCTAAAAACACTCAAACCTGGGTGAGAAAGCAAACGGTTCTTTAGGGACTCTTTTGGGTTCAATAGTTTTTCGATTGCAGCTAATTTGGAGTTCGTTTTGTCCCCTCCTTATCAAGTGTCCTCAAAATACCCTCGATAAACCAGTCACTATGAGGAATGCCACTTGAACATAAGAATGGGGCAAGGTCACAGCAGGGCCCCTCTATCCACAAGGTGACTGCCTCTGATTGGTTTTAATATAATACACTAATACAGATACTGACAGCCAATGGTGTTTTTCAATAAGCACAGACATATTTGAAGTGCTTTCAGGTTTTCACTGGGAATTTTCATCAGCATGTAAATTGAGCATGTGCATTGTGAAGTCAGTGGCATCAATAAGCTGTACATTGTCCTTTCTTGGTTCCAATTTAAAATTACCCTGACAGAATCTGATTAGTGATTATGAGGTCCCTAACAGTAAAGTAGCAACCAACCTATGTATAGACCAGGGTGTTGGAGTCAGAGTCAGGAGTCGGAGGTTTTTGGTTGGAGTCGGAGTCTAACTTTGATTATCGGGTGGAGTCTGAGTCAGAACTGAAAATTGAATTGGTGACTCATGACTCCTAGAAATAATTGATATAATTTACAAAAATACTGTTACAAAAATGTGAAATATCCCAAATATCACAAAACCAAGTATTCAAGTACCAAAATCCTATGAAAACTATGCAGAATTAATTCTCCCCGTCTGTCAATCATGTATTATTTATGTGCAATAAAGACGATAAGCGGAGTCGGGAATCAGAGTCGTAATTCAGGAGACTAAAGGAGTCGGGAGTCGGTTCACTTTCTACTCGACTCCACAGCCTGGTATAGACAAAGAACTACTGACCAACACACCAACCAACTAACTGGTTGACAACCAACACAGACAGTCAAGATTGCAAAAATTTACAAAAATGCATCCATCCATGGATCTACCAAGTACATTCAATGGATACAACCATCTATTTACTTTTAAAATATGCATTTAGAAGGAATTTTGCATTTAGAAGGTCATGTTGACTTTTTATCTAGACAAAAATTAACCCAAGGTGAATCAATTAGTGTGTGTCATTGCAATGCAGATCTCTCCCAAACAGAGATGTCAAGGCTGTAAGCTGCTATGAATGAACACCTGGTAAACTATTTTGACATATCATGCAACTAGCTAAGTGCAAGATAAATATGCATCAAGACCCCACAGGAGATATCAGAAAGAAAACACGCGTTTTTGCAATCAAACATACATGCAATACATGGAATGGAAAAAAAAGATAATCAAAACGACTGACATCATTGGATAATGGACATTGCAGTCATTTTGGATGCGCTGCATTCAGTATTCCTTCACTGAAATCAGCCAATGAACCAATCAATGTCATACCTTTAGTGCCATGTTTGACTGATTCAATTCAATCCAATTACCTTGGCCAGGGAAGCAGTAGTCTGACATCTGACATGTGTAACAGGATTCCAGCAAGGTCTTTCTATTAACTTGTTGTCTTGGTATTTATTTTTCAATTCCACACCAGATATATATCCCTTTCCTGTCCCAACTATTTCATTTACACTTTCAAGATGTAAACTAAGATTAGGTTGATGTCTTGCTCGCAGGATCGTTTTGAATGAAAAATTCCTCATAGTTATTACAAATTAAATTTGCTTTTGACTCGCACAAAGTTCAGTTAACAGGGTCTTATAACACGAAACTACATGATAAATCGCATGTTGATTGTAAAGAAGAGTGTCCTTAGGAAGAGGGAGGACTTTTGTAAAGCTCTGTCATTGTTCCAAATTAGGTCCTCAAAGGCCTCATAAAACCAGTTCGGGGACATTCCTATTAATGGCAATTGTGGTATTCTATGGTACATGGGTCTACATTGTAAAACACAGAGGTTATACGAACTTTTGGATTCCATTAAGATGCCTTATATTATAAGAGTTTAATAAAGTTACACGCATATTTGGCTGTTTCTATAATTGCTAAACATACGAAGATTAATCATTTGTAGTTTGTGATAAAGTAAGACTTTTATCGATTTTATGATGACATTGAACTTCGAAGTGAGTGTATCTGTAAATTTTAAAGTAAGAATTTCACAATGTACCACTGAGGACATGAGGGCAATCCTCATCTTGATCTGGCAGTAGGAAGTACAGTTGTGCTTGAAAGTTTCTGAACCCCTGACACTTCTTACCTTATTTGTGCGCATCTCTCTAACAAACACAGGAATAACTTTTAAAATGGGTTAATAATAAAACTGAACACCATCTTTAAAGTGTAAATATATATTCATAAAAAATAATGACATTTAAGTATGATTTTATAACGAAAGTCTGGAAAACTCTGTGTTCAAAAGTTTCTGAACCCTTCTGAAACGTATACAATCAACAATTTGTTTGGCCCTATTTTTCTGAAGTAAATGCTTCCAAACACTTCTTATGGCTATGGACTAACGTTTGGCAGATTTTCCTTGGGATTTTTGACCATTCTTCAAAAGAGTATTTTCTAAGCCCTCGTACACTGGTGGGTCGTCTGACGTGATCTACTTTGTCAAATCTGACCAAGGCACATCTGATGGTTTTTGATTGGGAAACTGTCCAGGCCATGCCAGAACCCTAAATTTGAGGGATTCTAACCATTTTTAATTGGATTTGCTTGTACACTTAAGGTAATTGTTCTGCTGGAAGACCCACTTGCGGCCAAGCTTCAGGCTTATAAGTGAAAGCTGTACGTTTTCTAAGCGCATATCTTGATATTTCACAGAATTCCTTATGATATTAACAATAGTTTATTTTCCTGTCCCATTTATAGCAAAACAACCCCATTTCATGATGGAGCCAACGTTATCTTTCATAGTTGGGAGGATGTTACGTTCCTTGAAAGTAGCACCTTCATGACGCCATATAAAGCAATTTTGACTTTGGCCAAGTGGTTTGATTTTTAATTAGTCTGTCCACTGGACATGGTTCCAATAATCATACAATTCATCAAAATGCATTTTAGTGAAGTACAGTCAGGTTTTTTTGTACGTTTTTGCCATAATCAAAACGGCTATGTCGGACATCCGAAAGGTGCTACTTTCAAGGAACGTAACATCCTCCCAACTATGAATGATAACGGTGGTTCCATCATGGAATGGGGTTGTTTTGCTATAAGTGGGACAGGAGAATAAACTATTGTTAATATCATAAGGAATTCTGTGAAATATCAAGGTATGCGCTTAGAAAACGTACAGCTTTCACTTATAAGCCTGAAGCTTGGCCGCAAGTGGGTCTTCCAGCAGAACAATTACCTGAAGTATACAAGCAAATCCAATTAAAAATGGTTAGAATCCCTCAAATTTAGGGTTCTGGAATGGCCTGGACAGTTTCCCAATCAAAAACCATCAGATGTACCTTGGTCAGATTTGACAAAGTAGTTCACGTCAGACGACCCACCAGTGTACGAGGGCTTAGAAAATACTCTTTTGAAGAATGGTCAAAAATCCCAAGGAAAATCTGCCAAATGTTAGTCCATAGCCATAAGAAGTGTTTGGAAGCATTTACTTCAGAAAAATAGGGCCAAACAAATTGTTGATTGTATACGTTTCAGAAGGGTTCAGAAACTTTTGAACACACAGTTTTCCAGACTTTCATCATGAAATTGTTTTTAAATGTAATTATTTGTTATGAATATATGTTTACAGATAAAAGATGGTGTTCAGTGTATTATTAACCCATTTTAAAAGCTATTCCTTTGTTTGTTAGAGAGATGCGCACAAATAAGGTAAGAAGTGTCAGGGGTTCAGAAACTTTCAAGCACAACTGTATACAGGACTGTCCTGAAAGAGCTTAAAGGTGTACTCCAATAAAATACTTATCACAAAACCATTGAACCATGAACAGAAATACTTGGCACAGAAATCTAGGCACAATCAAACATCTGGAGGAGCATGGGAGATGCCTGGAAAACTAATGGCATGAAATTTATTGTGAGCCTTTTTTGGGGACTTTCATGTCAATAAATCTCACGTGAATGGTGTTCCTGCTTCACATGCAATATCATTGATTTGAAATACCATATCAACCTGAACACTACCTTCTATAAATCACCTTTGGAACTATCATTCCTAGACATATAATGTCATACCCGGGTATATGGTTTACAAGTGAACCAGCTTTTCTTGTGCATAAACGTTGCAGCAAGAAAAAACATATACAAAGTCACTTTGGTATGAAAGAAAATCAAATTGTCATATTTGGTTTATAGTCTATGGAACCTATGTCAGTGGTTAGCCTTTTGTATTGATAAATAGAGAGCAGAAAAGCTGGTCAGCTTATTTGGGGATTTGTTTGTTTGTTTGTTTGTTTGTGTTTTACGCCTCTGCAGCACCTTAGTGGGCTATATCGAGACAGGCGATCGCCATATGATGATGAGATGAGAAGACTGTGAGTCTGGCACATACCCTATTAATTCAGGGATGCCCAGGGTATTTCAGTTGCCCCAGCATAGAACACTGGATACAACCCGCCTCCATTTAATGTCCCATGGGCTCGGACTAAAGTGAGTTCCCGGAGTGAGATTTGAACCCACGTCCTCAAAGCCAGTTGACAAGCGCACTTACCAGTTAGGCCACAGGGGAACTCTAGGTTATTTGGGGAAAGATATAGCATATTTCTCTATAAAATGTGTATTTTGTGATTCATGATACCATTGGTTTGTTAGACACCAACAATGGTCCAACATGCAACCGAAGTCTCCTGAAATGTACGTGCCATCAATTGAAACTAATGTTTTGATCATGACAAATCATCAGCAATTTCACTGTGTAAACGGTCCACTCCTTCCCCATAGCAAATTGACCAGCTGCAAAACCCATGCAGTTTCACCAACAGTGGAATCCTGGTTTCAGGTCTAGCCTGGCATAAGTGTATTTATTACTGAAAGGTGTTGTCATTCTGTCTCTGAAATTGGACACTGTCTATTTTGGAACTACAGTTAGAACAGGTCTTAGGCTGAGATCTGGTCTCTGTTTGTGAAATCGGGCCTGAACGCTGCTTAGAGTCAAATACCCAAGATGCACATTTCACATTGATTGATGTGGACTGCCCTTCACGAGCTCTTGCTCAAATAAATATAAGATTCAAACTGTATAACTCCAAAAGTTCAAATAGTACATTGAACCTACTGCAGCTATTCAAACCTCTTACTATTCAACCCAATACAAAGGTTTCTGACATTAAAATCCTTACTCTGACTGTAACACTACTTTGGCCTTCATCTGAAGTATGCCTAATAAAACGATTTATAAATAATTGCAAGATTATGCTGCAAAAGCATTTGCACCAGTAGGACATTTATTTGCAAAATAAAGTATCCAAAAGGTACATGTGACACACAATGGACTTTGGCAGATTCATGTCAGTAAACACAACATAATTACGTAATTACCAGATAAAAATTACTGATAACCCACGCTCCAAACCTTAATCTATGAGCACACCAACTCATAAAGAAAATATCTGGACATTTTATGTTGTAAAGGAATGTTTTGGCAATTATAGGATCAGGATAGTTACCCATAGAGCATGCATTGAACATATCAGAAATGCCATGAAACCTATTAAAGTGGGATTAAAAAAGTAATCACTTTATTGGGGTAAGACATCAGCTAGAAAGTATTCAGATCATATTTCCAAAATTGATAGATGTGACCTGAAATGCACCATATTGGATCAATAACATGTAATTGAAGTTAAACATTGTTGAAGAGTCCAAAGTGGCATTTATGAATGTAGGAAATTTAAGAAGGGAAGTGAAACCAGCTTAAAGATCTATTTTCCAAACAGATTAATCATAATTTATATAAAGAAGATAATTTGACATAAAAACAGCTGCCAGAGTACAAAATACTAATTTTAACAGCAGAAGTTCAAAACTCTTCGTAAGAGTCAATAAATGAGGAAACCAAAATTCTACTTCAAAATATGTCATTTAAAATAACCTGTAAGAGGAAGCAATTTTTTCTGTCTTAGACTATATTATCCATATGTCTTCTATAACCAGCAGTATAGCAGAAAAAAATAGCCTCTTTCTTTTATAAAAAATATATACTTTTTGCTTTATTGGACCAAAACAAAGCATTCGACCCTGTCATAATTCATTGCACCAAGTGTACAATTTTATGTTTCTTGTTTATTCAAAGTGACTCAGATAGGTTTCGAAGGCTTGTTTTTGTCTCTATTGCTTTAACATAGCCTATAATTTTGTCATTTTCTCACAGCCAGACCACAATTTGTGTGACCCCTGCCATGCTATGTCATCATTATTGCTTTCGGAGTCTGCCCCCTTCCTTTCCTTCAAATTTTAAGTTTTTGACCTGTTATTTTGACTTGTTAGTTTGTTAAATTGCTCACAATAATTGATGGCCATAAGTTCAATTAACATAGCAAAACGTTATGCAAACAGATTGACTCATCTTTAAAGGGTGTGACAGAGGGAAGTGACAGAATGCTTTATTTCATTGCTGTAAAGTTCCGATATTGTTATTTTGCCCCGCGACAAGGAATTTCCCCCTTCGCCGGCCTTCGGCAAACAAGGAGGACTAGCTGGTCTAAGGCGCAGATGCTCGTTGGAGCTATTCTAACTTAGCGCAGAACAAAGAGGTTGCATATAAGAGGGAAGTTCTACGCTAAGTGAAAATGGCTCCAACGACTACCTACAACCGAGACGATGGAATAGGTTCGCATCAGATTCAGATCTCAGATTCAGATCTTTTATTTGTAGCTGATATCAAATCATCATTTATGATAATATCAATATTGTATAAAACAAGCTACAGGACCTCCTCAAAGGCAAAATTATGCCGCTGTCGAGGAGGCCCTGTTGTTTACCTCATTCGCAATATTTTGGTACAGAGGCTGGTAACATTAGATAATTTTGAAAGGAAGGTAAAATGAAAATGTTTCAAAAGAACATGAATATTTATGGTTGGCCGCTAGAAAAGGAGACCATCACAGGGACCACTGAAATATAAACAGGCAACCGCCAAGTATATTAGCATAGATTAGTAAATAAAATAGTGCTTGTGACAAGCAACCCTTCTACAGACAACTAGACTCTTGTAAGGGTGCAGTTTCTCCGCAGGGACATTTCTCACAAACAAAGTATGCCACTGAGTCACGGAACAATGAAGATGTTGCATATTGCACTTTTTTCTTCACAAAAAAGCTTTTGTTTACTACTTGTTTTCGACTAAAATCTGACAGGTCAAAGATGTTTCAAACTTAACAACCTGTATTTATTTCAATGCAAAATGACAGGTCAGTTGTTAACAAGAAGGATGAGACAAGCAACAAACACTTACCCCTGATAACTGAACTTAGTGCTTTTTAGGGTCAAAACAAGTAAGATCTTATTTATGTTTTCCAGCCTCAAGACTCTAGCCCATGGAAAAATTACTGAAACACTGCAATAAACTACTGAAATAACAATATATTCATCATTTTCAAGATTGAGATGATATGGAATTTACACCAACTATTTCACTGAAAGTTGCGGTTTCTGTCATTTCAGCTGCTATATGGACAAAGAATGTACCAGTTTGCACACGACGAAACAACTAACGCCGCTTTAGCAGACATATCTATTTGAGATATAAACCACAAATATGATAATTTCTAAAACTATCTTCTCTTCTTTTTTTCAGAACGGCTGATCACAGAGATGTGTGTCAGCAACGCCATGATCAATGGGCGCATTATGGAAGCAGGATTCGTCACTAGTCCCAACTATCCACTTTCTTACGAGAAGGACCAAAGTTGCAGTCAACAGATTATGGGCAGTCAGGGGCAGGTCATCCGCATATCTTTACTGGATATCCAACTGGAGGATCATCCTCATCCAGACCTGGACACATGTTATGATCAGCTAGTCCTAATGCAGAGGGATTCTCAAGGAGTAGAGTCCCAGACATACTGCCAGAGTGGTCCTAAGTCACTAGATGAGATCGATACTCGGCTCAGTTTCAATCTCACTCGAAACGAATACATCGAAGCGAGTTTCGAAAGCACCTCCAGGGGTCACAACAGGGGATTTCTATTCAAATATGAAGGTACAGTACATGAGTATATATCTGATGATCCTGTTGTAGAAAATTGTATTTCTATGTCTTATTTCAAACACGTTTATGTGAGAATCTCCAATATTAGAGGGGCACTGAACGCCACATGTCAACGGTATGACTGATTCAGAATTGTGAAGGAACAACGTAATGTCAAGACAGATGATGTCGCTTGCGTTACAAGGCCGTGATGCAAACAAAATGTTGAAGAACTTCTAAAAGTTAATCACTCATAAATTCATAAGCCACCATTTTCACTGACCTGCTTTCCAATAAACTTTCATGTGGGCACTGGGCATACAGTTATCTATATTTTGCCCTTTGCCAAAAAAATGTCATTCAGACTGGAAATTGTACAGTTTGATACAGGAACACCATGCATCAGGAACATTTATTACCAAAAAGTACAACATGGAAGAGGTCAAGGATTTCCCAGGCCAGTCTTGACCCAAATAGCCTTTTCACACCAGTTTTTGTAAACTTCACTTTTTCTATATTCTGATAACCATCCAAAAAGTTTGACACATATGGCTAAACATGCATGTTTGTATACATAGCCAACAAGTCAAAAGCTTTTCTGTTTCGAAATCTGGCAAGAAAGGTTGAGATATATCACAATATCATAACATAAGATATAGTTTTGTTACATACATATAAAACTTACATTGTCCAATTTGGATTAAATCCAAAGTGACTTGTAGATTTAGATTTGACATGACCTTTAGTTTTTGTATGGTATGATATTATGGCCATCGTTTACACTATCAGTGATTATATAATAATAATATACAAATGTTTTCAATTTGATAACCCAAATTTTAATTCACAGAGACAAATTGGTCATGTAAACCAGCAGCTATCAGTCATAAATTGTGCTATGTGCAACAAGGTTGGGTCCAAATACAAATATATTTGTATTTTTTTTTGTAAATACTGTATTTGTATTTGTGTTTAAATACTTTTCTCGGAAATTCGAAAGTATTTGTATTTAAATACTTTTATCTGCATTTGATCTCAACCCTGATGTGCAACTGATAAGTTATTTGATTACTATATACTCATGAGAGGGTGAGTGAGTGAGTTTGTATTTACGCCCCATCAGCTTTTGTGGGCTATTTAGAGGCAACATATACTCTTGAGGGAAATTGCTAAAAGATGTTCATTGAAATTGTTTTGTGTGGATGAATTCTTAGAAAATGTATATTGTCAAAGCTAGTAAATTTACTGGCATTCAACTCCTTACAATGAAGCGACATATTCTAGAACGGTCTAAATCCTGAGGTTTTAAACTTCCTAAATTGTTTTACTCAACGTGTGGTAATTATATACTTTCAAAACAAGTTTTGTCATTCTGCTATAATTAAATGTATACTGTCAAAGGTGGCAGCAGCATCGACTCCATAAATCAGGCGAAATATTCTAGAACGCATCCCTAAATCCTTGGGTTTCATACTTCCTAAATTTCACTTTTTCGTTTTTTTGTTTTCAAATATACTTAGAAAGGATGTTTTGTGCAATGTACCACATGGAAATAATTGATCTGGTGAAAGCTGGAACAAAACCAGTCTGGTGCCAAGAAAACAATAAAGGAGCAATGAAATAAATGCACAAAACACAATGAGGGAAATTCAATGTAATAACACAATGAAGACACTGCTCCCTTTCTTTCATTGAGTAAAGTTTATCATTTACAAAGTACACTGTATGTATATTATGTATGAATACATATGAACTATCTTAGATATTCACAATGGTACATTTGTACATGCCTGTTGATATGTAGATGATTGATAGCTATAGAGTTCTAAAGTTTCATTGTACTTCAACAACAAATATAAAGCACAACAATACATGAAATGTGATAAAATTTAGAGGAAATATCCCTCCAAAACAGAGGAAATGGCATTCCAGATAGCTGTGAAAGTGATAATGGTCACACTTGAAGAGGAGCTATAGATATTTAAGAGAAGCTTAATTTCAAAGTAATAAAGGAATTGTCTGCAACCTGTGGTGCCTGTTCACATGTGGTAGTAATATATCACTCTTTAGAATAAAAGAATGTCACAGTGTACAAAGAGGTAATAGTATATCATGAAAGGCAAAACTAATTTACCTGAAGCTGTTATGATGTATCTCTGTAAATCTCTATACAAGATTCTTTATTAATTTCAGGTGTTAGGTAATGGGTAGGCCAAATATGATTGATAACAATCAATTTCAGGTGTGAGAATTGTTACATGAAGGAATATAGATAGTCAGACATTATTCAGATGAATTTCTGACATTGTTGTGATGGATTGTTTATATCAACAGTACCCTAAAGGAAAGAGGCAACGTTTATTTTCAGTGGCTATTGTCAAAGCAGTTAGAGTTAGATTCACTTAGAAATGATGCTTTTCTTGAAGAAGCTCATTTGTCAGATGACTCAGATATATATTATTCCGAGGAGAGAGTCTAAAATATCTTGTGAAAATGTCTATGTTTTGAAAACTTTACTTTGTTTCAGTCAATTTAACATTCAGAGAAAGTTTAGAAAATAGCACAATTGCCAGATATTTTTTCTGAAGAAACTCCAAAAATAGTTAGGCTTAGATAGCCCTTGAAACTTTTTCCACAGTGTCAAGTTGGGGTCTACACCGGTTCGAAAATACCGGTCATACCGGTTCAATCTGGTCGGTTCCCAAACCGGTTTTCCAAGCAGCATTTTTGGTACAGTTCAATTATGCCATATCCAGCTAAAAAAAAAGCAGTTGCATTGCCGAGATTTGATAGAAAATATACATAAAATCATGAACTGAACTCGACAACATCGTCATGTTGACATCAATTCTGGTTCGAGGTCAACTTTTCGGGCCAAAAATTAGGTTAGGGAAGTGGATTTCTCTAAAATGCGGATTGGCCCGAATATGCTGACCGACAGTATGAATCGTGTATTGATCAAGTGTATCGATGAAACGTATCGGATCGAATGTCAGTAACGATATAGGCCCCTAGTGTCAAGTCAATCTACATCAGCTGTACATCTGTTTCTCGAGCTCAGGAAGGAAAGAGAAAAATTAATTGAAGCATCAAGATTTGATAACTGCTATTTACATTCTACTTCAGTATTACCCTGACAGATGGCACGGACACTTGATATAAGGTCAGCTGGATGTAAATGTAGTAGTAGAATTTTAATCTCAAGGAATGTGGGGCTATGATGTATCTTGTCAGTTTTGGTTGTGACACCTATAAATATATACCTAAAATTGCTTGTATCTCTATTTTCAGTGATTGGTTGTGCCCTGAGTGGCATTCCAAAAGCTCCAGACCATGGCAGAGTACAGATGGTGGTCTTAAATGACAAGGCCATCTATGCCTGTGACCCTGGGTTTGCCTTCGATACACCAGGGGACCCCACCGTCTACTGCCAAGGAAACTCATGGAGGGGTACCCCTGTACATTGCATTCCTGGTGAGTAAGAGAGAAAATAAACATGTATTTCAACAGATACATCTACAGTCCTATTTGTCTCGGATATAGATAAGAGAAGGTTCTATGTGTTTTACAGGCTGTAAAGCTTCAAAGACAAAAATGCCACATATCTTGCCTGTGTCAGAATTATTTTTCAAAAGTTCCCACGAAGAGTTCCCAGCAATTAAATTATCGACAGGATTGTCTAAAAAAGAAAGTCAATATGATACAGTGTCGATACATTATATTGTTGATGACTGTAATGCACCAGGCACCTCGTATGTTGCAGTGACTCTCTGTCTGTTAATGTTGCACTGAATCTAGGTGATGGCATACTTGGATTATGCCTTTTCTTTTTGGATAAACAAGAACAATCTTCGATGTAGAATTCCTTCCCTTGCTGTATTATAAAGAACTTTTCAACATTATATTTTGCAGAAGATCCCAATGCATCCAGACCCCCTTCACCCTCAACATCATCAACACAATCATCTTCATCCACAACTACAACCTCAACTGGATCAAGTGCTTCAACATTTTCTACACAAAGAATTTCACCATCAACTCGTTCAACAACAAAAATATCACTACCAGGGGCAGTCACAACAACAACAACAACAACATCCTCAACATTATCGTCACAAGGGTCCACTTTATCTACAAGTAGCACACAGTCAACAGCAATGCCAAGAACTCCAACCACAACAGCAACACCAATGACAAAAGTCACCACAACAACAAATAGTCAAAACAGCCAGCCAACAATATTGACAACAACCGGTTTTCAAAACAGCCAGTCAACACCAACAACAACAACAATTAACAGTCAAAACGGTCAGTCAACAACAACTACAACAACAAATCAAAACACACCCATAAAAACTACGCCACTCATATACACCTTATTAACATTGGGGTCACGAGGACCACAGTTGGGCCCCATCACAACAACATCAACAGTCACACCACCAAATCAATCAACATTACAATCAACATTGTCAGCAGCCCCTTCAAAATCTATAGGTCAATCGACCTCTCCGCCTTCACCCACACAAGCTCCTTCATTATCGTCAAAAAGACCGTCCTCATTTTTGACGCCTCAAAATCCAAGCGTATCCATCCCACAAGAAGCCACCGGACAAACGAACCAGATGAGTTCAACATCAGCATCTCCGGGCTTCATTGGGGTGACGAACAATGGTGGAAATCCTTTCAGACCAGAACAGCCAGGCGCCCTACCGCCAAGGACATCTATTGGTAATGCATTGCTTATGAAAGGAACAAATAGAAAATACCAATGAATTAGTGGAAACTACTGTCTTTCTGAATGCTTAACTTCACAAATGATATGATGTTTCATTGCACCAAATTGCAGTTTATTTCAAGAAACACTGAAACAAATATATACAGCAGATAGAGCCTCAACCTCCTTATATATCGCTTTTCCATATTGCGATCACGCTGTGACTGAAAAACTCTCGTCCAACTTAGCAAAAATGCTGTGTAAGACTTCACGCTAATTCTAAATGCTAATAATGATTGGTGTTCCCTTGTTTTACTATAATTTCATCCTCCTCTTTCAGGCATAGGTATTGGCGTCGGAGGGGCCCTGGCCATTCTGGTAATTCTTCTCGTCATTTTGCTCTTCGTCAAGTGTCGCAAGTCCAGGTATGAACACTCTGAGCTTACAGCTTAGGCGGCACCAAAAACAAATGTATCTGAGTAGCTGCTCGACAGGTTGGCATGCATGCTTTCTTAATGTTTTCTTGTTGAGATTTCACTGCCGTTTGGAACACTTCGCATGCAGTGTTATCAGAGGGATCATTTCGATTTCATGCATGCCGTTGTACATTTTGTATTTCTAATCAGTGCCATCTTGTGTTAATATTTAATATGAATCGTATTATTTGTATTTTCAGAAGACCTCATTCTCCCTACTCCAAAAAAGGCTTAGACACTCTCCGCCCCTCTGCGCACGCCTGTGGCTCTATCCCCAGCATGTATGCTGGAATATCTCTGGAATACCCAAAAAGCAGGATAAACCCCGACGGAGGCTACGTCAATGAAAGCTTTACGCCGGAAAGCAGTGGTTACTCGGTAGACTCCGCGATGTACGAAGCCCCTCGAAAGTCAGACAGTGCGACAAGTTCACCATCCAGCAGATCTGTAACTCTCGATTCATTTCACGATGAGATATTCGATAGTGGAACATTCCTACTTGCTCACGAGGCAGCGATTAGTTATATCGATTCCAGTAATCGTACTGAACTAATGACTATACACGAGGAGCTGGACGGCGGAAGTTTCCTGAGCAGAGACTCATCTGTGTCCAGGGCGACAGCGGAGACTAGCGTCGCTGTGCCACCTGGTCAAGTCAGGAACATGATGCGTCCATGCAGCCTCCAAGATACTAAAAATCCCAAATTCAAATCTCGAAAGACTAAAGTAGACTATCCTCTGTTTAAAGTGGACTCTACGGGCAATTTGGAAAATTACCTTGAATCTCGGAGGGTCTCAGTATAGTGCTGCCCCCTTTAGGACTATTTATTATCCAACTTACATCTCATGTGCTCAACTTGTGTTTCATAATTCTAGACTTTTTTTAAAGACTATCTGCTCACCCAAAGAACTACATTGTGATATTGATCAGTGCAATTTTAAATTCCATTACCAATTGCAATTGATTAGTAATTTGTTTACTGTACATTTTGTAATTTATACTTCCAACATGTTATTTATTTATATATGATGTACATTGTATTGTGATACTGTGTATTATGACGCGTATTAAAAGATACAAATGATGACTTTTTTTGTCTAACATTACTTTACGGATGGTAGCTGTTGCTAAGTTCAGTTACACTGAGGATGGTACCCCTTTCTGCCTAGAGGCCCTGATACCATGAGGACTACCATCCTCAGTGAAACAAGTTTTGCCAATGTGAAATGAGAGACCAACAATTTAAAACAATTAAAAATTATCTAAACAAAATGTAATGTATTTTTAGGCCTGCATTTTAATCTCAACCTCAGACTTACCACTAGGCCTATTACCAGGCTCTTTGGATTTTTTTTTCACATTAATTTTAACAAAATTACAAGTCCCCTCGCAAGTCCCCGAACTGCTTCAACCCCAGCAATCTGATTGTCCATCATTGTCGAGTAAATAGGTAGGTCTAACTTCAAAAAACAGGTAGGCCCAACTGTGTCCAACAGTTCATCGGGCAGGGTCGTCTGACACAGCTGCACACAACCAGATGGCTCCCTTTACTTGGCTGACAGGCAAGGCCACCTAGTGGTTATATTTATTATTATTCCAAGTTATTAAGTTTTTCTTGGAATAAAATATTTTACCGATCGGCTAGTGTCCGACCAGATGATCTTTCGCATGGAATTTCTGTACTAAAAGAAAACGAGAAGATTGTTTGCAACATGACACTGAAAAAAAAAAGTTTGTTCAGCACATGAAAAAAAAAAAAGAAAGAAAATTTTCTCTTGGGATAAAATCCATAACCGCCTCCCCCCGCCCCTCCCCAACTATCATCTGGGGCAGATGGAGCCCCTTAGATCAGTCAAAAATACATTTGCTGGCCTGCGAAATGCTACATGATGCAGATCTCTGATTGGCCACTTTGCCAAAAGACTGATATCTACACTTGTAGTAAACAAGTGAATTGATCTTTCCAGGAATAAAGAGACTTAGTAGACCTCGTATGTTGGGTTTATAGACTTCCTTGAAAGTTTCACCTGAAAGGCATGCATGTATTGCCCCATATATATATTTGAAATCATTTTTATTTATTAAATGCGGAAGTGTGGATCATGGAATATATGTGTGTGAAGGGAATTTAAATTTGAACTTTCTTACATCCATGGCACATGTTGCCCCTTTTTTGCTTCAGTCTGATTTGCAAACAAACTGCACTTATGAGATAATTATAATAGTCTCTCAGAGTCTGAAAATCCCCCAATTACACTAACGCTAGGAAGTGTGATGGGGATTCTGTA
The DNA here is from genome assembly GCA_026936325.1 of Platynereis dumerilii. Taxonomy (NCBI): domain Eukaryota; kingdom Metazoa; phylum Annelida; class Polychaeta; order Phyllodocida; family Nereididae; genus Platynereis; species Platynereis dumerilii. Next base: position 79,207,967 of record JAPTHN010000001.1, on the reverse strand, counting down.
AGTTGACGCAAGGAACGAGAATTTGATGCGGGATTTCTCGCTGAGCATGCGACGTGCGACACACAACGCTTCCGGGAGCCCGATTCACGGACCAATCATTTATAGATACACCCAGAGCGTTGATGCTTGATGGCAAGACATTGCCCCCAAACATCATGGGGAATTAAGGGTAGGGTGGGCGCATCAAATTCTCGTTCCTTGCGTCAACTTACAGAATCCCCATCACACTTCCTAGCGTTAGTGTAATTGGGGGATTCTATTATCGTTGACGCAAGAACGGAATTTGCTGCGGGATTTCCCGCCACGCATGCGCCGTGCAACCCACAACGCTTCCTCGGCACAGTTTGAAGCCATGATTGGTCCGTGACCATGTCTATGCTTCTTGTAGCAGTGTCTGCATATCTGCACTTATGAATTTCAACTGGTTTATAACCCCAAAGGGGACAGTGCTGTGCCAATCAGACGACGTGGCTGCTCTCATATAGGTAGAGTGAGCTGCTTAAGGATTTGATCTTGAATGCCTACCCATAAGTCTTGATCCATTTTGAAACGGCCAGGGTAATACCAACTGGCGTATAACCTATTATAGGTTTTCGAGACTGCTAAGTTGTGTTGATGTGATCCATTAGGCTTATGCTACATTAGGTTGACGTAACAGATCAAGCATCGGCTTCTGCGATGCATGGTGTGCCCGATAGCTTCATGAGCAGACTGGATGTGGAAGTAACAAGGCTCAAGTCTCGGACTGAGGGCCAATAATTAGAATTCAACTGCAGCGATGGAACAGGTAGCCCTGACAAATTGGAAAGGGACACATGTAGCTATTAATCACTGAGCCAATGCCCTCTTAGCCACTAATCTGCCCTTCAGACACAGTCAATACTCAGAACGATGAGACTGAAATATCCATTTCTCTCGAAATGAGACTCTTATGCCTTGAGAATCGATAGTTTAGAACTGCCATATGGTTCCAGACAAATATGTGAAGTGCCTTCATCCTACACTGCACTCTAAAGGAACAATTTTGAGTGTTCCGCAATAGTAATATATACATTCATAATGGTACATCCATGTCACTTCCATAGAAATGATACTGGGGAAAGACTGGAAAACCCACCAATAGTTGGTTAATAGCAACTAAGGTAATATGTCTTTGAACTTAAACTGTCTGTCTGCGACATAGTATTAGGCCATTCTTAATCTAGGCCGAAGACCTGTGTGTGCACTTACACAGAATTGCTCTTGCTGTTCAAAGTTTTTTATGAAAACAGTTTGTTAGATGGTCCGAAACCCTGTCGTGAAGCTTAAGATTATAGAAACTGAGCTTGCTGGATGCAGCGAAACATGCACTGGAGCAATGTAATGGACAATTTCAATCAGAGGCATGTGTGTATCAACAAACAAGTGCCAAAGCAGCCATGAAGCTTGATCTAACCAGTAACGTCCCAGTCAGAGTACCATTGTCTGATAAAAGAAAGATGCAGCATGAACAAGTGCTCCGGACACCAACACTGCAAGTCCGGTATACTGCATGTAATTCCGAGTCACCTGCCTGGGTTAGCGCTGAATGGCTCATTGTTATCCCACTTGTACATGTATCGATTTGGATAAATGGCTGATCAGCTGTCAGAGGCCAGGTTACCCCACCAATATTGCTACATGTCCAGCATAAAGCTAGACATTTTTAGAGTGACCTTATGTAAAGGGTGTTACATGTAGTGTACTTAATGGCTATGATCTGATCTCTGCCAACCATACTACATTGAGCGGAGTAGGACTCTCGATCCAAGAAATTTGCTTTTACAGTGATAGTTTCACTTCTAGCCCGACATAGGCATTGATATGCATGTCTGAGAAGAGGACCATCAGTCAGTTTCATACTCCCCCCCCCCCCATTTTTGTGGAATGGCACCCATGCATGATTGTTGTGCCATGTCAATTTATCCATTCAGGATAGCCAGATAAGGGAGAAGGAGGAGTGGTGTTTACATCATCAGTGATCTACACCCCAGAAGGACTTTGTCATTTGTCACTTTGTGGCCAAAATTATCTTGCAGTGCCAATTAAAGTGGAAGTCTGCATAACATGGCAAAACTTAGATCAATGACAGTCTTGAAGCAGTATCATGTTTCTGGATTACCTTGCATTACTCACTGTACACCCTGGTGTTAAGTGTCACACCCATAAATTAAAATAGATCATGAGAGGCTTGCCTTGGGCCTATGAGTAAAACCACTGGAGTCGTCGGTTACTGAAATTGTTTTTCGCTGGTCAACCACACTGGACAGACTCAGGTTTACCAACCCAGGTGACTCCAGGCAGGCATGCGCAGTCGCTGCCAAACAGAAAAGTTACCCAATCAGAAACTCATTCACAATGTAACACACAGGCCCAATCAAGTGACACCTGCAATTGGCACTTGGAACTTGATAGTGACAATAACTTTTGGTCATCAGTGTATTGAAATAATTAGCATTGCCAAGCAGAACCCAAACTTTAATATTACAAAGGTAGAGGCTGAGGCTGCCAAACACGACCAAATTGGTAGGCACCTGAGAGTGATGTAATCTGCGCTTTACGCCTTATCAATGGAAAACCTCAGATATCATTCACTGAGGCAACATAGCAATCCTTGTCAAGATCAATGTTTTAAGGATTAATAAGCCTCATTAAGGTTTTAAGAACAAACTTGAACTAAGGATGTCCATTGTTGGCACTCTCTGCATTATTTACCAGGAATAGTTGAAGATTTCAGGTCCAAACTCCAAAGGCTTCTATGAGCACCATACTTGTGTTTCTTATCAAATTGTAAGAACTATATATATAAACATGCGGACCTGGCTGATGGTCAGGATGGACAAATGCATTTTGTCTTGAAGTTTAGGAGTATCTGTGGCCCCTGCATATTGACAAGATTGCTTGTATTATAATTGAAATGCATTGATAGTTTTACAAATTCAAGCCAGAGACTGATTTCAATAGATACTCATCAGTAAGATATCTTACAGAGGACACTGCACAGTCCATCCGTACTGAAATTCAATAGTGAGTAAGCCAAGTTAGTGTTTTTGCACCCCTCCAGCACCAGTGGTGGGTTTTAAGTGGCAACTACCATTCAAGAGACCTCTTGAGTCATATTCACTAACTTATCCCTAAATCTTAGGAGCTGTTCGAAGAAATCTTAAGATTCTTCAATCCTGGTATGAGCATTTTGGCCTGAGCACATCTGTGCACACTCAGGCTTGGCCGCTCTATCAATATCATTAATAAATTTGTCATTGCATATTTATAAGCAAGAGGTGACTGTGCATACTAAGCTCACATTATAAACCCTCTAAAAAGAGCTACTGACACTGGAGCTAGCTATGTTTCCAAAGGTATTATTTTTGAACACAGGACTCATAATCAGAGTCATGAAATGGTTAATCAGAGCCACATTGCAACTGTAATCTCCACCAAAGACAGTATGACCCTGAGCAGCTGAGGAATACCAAGATTTATACCTCAACCATGCACTCTCACCCCGTGTCTCAGTGTCAGCCTGTCAGGTGATTGCTGATTTTAACAAGTTCAGACAAAGTCCTAATTGGACCAGTTGCTGATTTACAGACTGAGGCCTAATTACAATTAAGTTCAGTGCCGTAAATTAATGGATGCAGTCATCATGATCTATGCTTCAGCCAATATATACAATATTATATAGAAGCTCAATAACAATCTTTCTCCAGATCCAGATCAGATGTAGACAGACTGATTAGAATTTACATTAATTCTGATACCATAATTATGGTAATGCTGTAATGACACAACACTGATTACAGTGCCTTTGAGTTTTCTTTATTTATAGACCTCAGTCCTGTAAAGTCGTCATTAAACAGTTTACCAGGCTGTCAGGTACTTGGGTCAGACCATTGACCCGAGTCAATGAATAGGCCAATGTCACATTCTTGAAACAGACGACATGTCAGTTGAGGTTTGACAAGTAGCAGCTGGATTCCAGCCTTGACAAAACCCCCTGCCTATTATTTGTGTTGAAAATTTTACCAGATAAGGATTTGGCAGTTTGACCCTGGTGTTGACAACACATGTGGACTTGAGCATGATTCATACTCCAACTGAGTCCAAACACGTGGCTGAAATAGCCATGTGTAAAGCCTAATTGAAATAAATTGTCACTAGAACGACCGAGTCGGTCAGGTTACGTATGGGTGTAATGAAACAGCCCATAAAATGAAATGTATGTGCCGAGTCGGCATCATTATTGATGGCCGGGTCGGCCATTTTGGTGATCATTTTGGTGACCGGCGTTGTCAAAAACGTCGGCCAAAGTTGACGAAAATACGTCTAAAAACACTCGCCATAACGATGTCTTTATTCCATCCGTTGAAGGACTCATCTTCCTAGCTGTTGTATCACTTGTATAAGCTGTTAAAGATGTAGAACATCGTTTTAAGAGCGAGCAAAGACACGTCCATACAGCACGCTGTCAAGAGAAAATGTGTCGAGGAAGCGTTGTGGGTTGCACGGCGCATGCGTGGCGGGAAATCCCGCAGCAAATTCCGTTCTTGCGTCAACGATAATAGAATTAAGGTTACCAAAGCTTTCAGCCACCCCTCATGGCTTTCTTCAGTATTATGAAATAGCTCAGCTGACTTGGTGTTGTCGTCACTTCTTTTGTTTGTTACCAATAACACCGAAGAAAGCCACGAGGGGTGGCTGAAAGCCTTGGTAAGCTAAATTTTCAGGCTCTGAAAGACTATTATAATTATCTCATATATATGGAATATCCAGAGTCAGGATCAAATAAACATTGGTTTAAACTGCACTTCGTCAGGCAATCTGAATTTGATATTTCAAAATATAAAATATTGGCTGCAATTGAGGCAAAATTTCGGCACAATCAGACTATTAGGGAGATGGTGGCAGGCATTGAAAAATATATGTATCGTCATCTGTTCCGCTCAATTTATTGTGAGAATACCTTGTATATCACCAATTTCTTCAGTAACAGCGAGCAAACATTGATAATCCATAATTATATATTCCAAATGTGCCAAACACTAGAAATATGCGCATAAATATAGAAAAAAAAAATGGAAAAAATTAAATCTTATGACATTGTCATATCATTGGCACAACTTATCCTGTCACAGGTGGCACAACTTAACCAACATAGATTTTTTTAGACAAATGGATGTCATCAGTCAAGACAAGAACTCTACGTTGAATCGGACAACACAACAAAACACAATTTCTAAATATAGCTTATCATGGAAATTTTGGCACGTTTTAGAATGGTGGAGAGTGAAATTGGAATACTGGGTATACAAGTACTACACATTCATGAGTGCTATCACCTTCTTCATTTCACCCCATCATTGGGCAGCACATCCACCAGCTCAACTCACCCCAGTCTCCCCAACTTCATATAGTGGACATTGAATGTTAACATGTTTTGACAATGAACATATTTCCCTGACCCTTTTGGAAAAATTAATCAAGAACTCAATCTTTCAACAAAAGTTTCTGATGACAAAATTCCAACAGACTTAAAATGTAACATGCTCCATGGCTATATAAATTTCTTAAAGAGTATAGATAAACATCTACCTGGAAATTTTATATTTTATGCTAAGATCTCACGGCACGTTACGGAGAACTTTAGACGTCAGCGGGATGGTATTTTTCTGGAAATTTGGATGAATTTTGGGTGATCCGCCGTCGACTTTTCACATCCCACAGGGGTAGTTTTTGTTCCCCTCAGGGGTTCCTAGAAATGGAAAAACTGCACCGTGGATGTCAAAAAAGATTCAACAGGTTCAAACTTTTTTTTCATGACAGGGGAACAGAGCCTAAAATTTTCTTGATTTTTGGATGTCCGGCGGGGATTTTTTCAGTGAGAACGTCTCAAAAACATCTCCGGCGGGATATTAGGACATCCCCTGCCCCTGAGGGGACCTCTCCTGCCCCTGAGGGGACATTTGCAGCCTCGCCGGCAGTTTTTGACATCCCGCCGACGGTCTTTTGACATCCCGCCGACGATCTTTGACATCCCACAGGCATTTAGATCTTGCCCCCCAGGCATTTAGATCTTTCCCACAGGGATATGATGTTATCCCGCCGATTTACGATCTTATCCCGCCATGATATGCTTTTAATTAATTATATAATAGTTTTATAAACAATGTATGTCGCCGGGATGGTCATTTTTTCCTAGAATTCAACTGAAGCTACCCCTCAGTGGTAAAAAAGTTCTACGTAACGTGCCGTGAGATCTTAGCAAAAGTTAACTTTGGAGGAGGCCTAGCCTATGCCCTTCAAAAATATTAAAGCTTTAAGGGCAGATGCTGACAAGTATAGTTAATAATGTCAGTGATGAAGATCCACAATCATTATAATTGCTGATTTAGTTGAAACATTAACATGTGTTCCTGCGTCCATTGTAGAATTCATTGACCACATTTTGACATGAAGACAGCTAACAATGTTGTTTTTCTTTCCAGGAATTTAGCATGACTCCTTGTGGTATTGATAATTGTTGCACCTGCCGAGCTCGGTAATAACCAAACAGAAGAAAAGAGAAAAAGAAAAAAGAAAGAAAGATAAAGAAAACTGACCAAAATAGACCTGAATGACAAGAAGATTTATTTTATAAAATTTTGCATTCCAAAGTTAACATATTGAATACATTTTATTGATCTGTATGAAACATATGCTGAAATATATCAAAACCCAAAGACGCATCTTCAGAAAAAAGCTCATATTTCAGTATATGACTATGAGAATTTGCTATGTCTTTACAAGTAACATGGATTAATGCATATAGATCATCAGGTTTTCCCACACATATCTCTCAATATGTTATTAATTTGTCTGTAGCATATCCTGTAATTGGCCAAAAACGCAAAACCAGAGAATAAAAAGCAGCATAAAAACCGATATTTTCTGGTCAGACATATATATCACATATCATAATTATTATCAGGGACACTTTGATCACTGGCAAATGCTCTCCAATTATATGTAACGATAATGGCACTTCTTTTGCCCAAGGGTGCTAGTTAAAATCGAGATATGATTTATAAAACCATAAACCCAAATCATGGCAACTATAAGGTTACAGAGTTGGACAGATAACGATTTTATGGAGTACAGGTTTACTGCGTAGAACAGGCACAGATCAGGTTACAGTGAGACAGTTCCGTCCAACAAGTTATGCATGTCACAAGTTAGTGTGTTTCGAGAACTCTTGGAGAGGTCCAGAGAAGTAAAAAAGATGCACCAACATATTTCCTAAATAGGTGCCAAAATAAAGTTCTAAAACTAAGTCCTCAAATAAAGTCCCAAAAAGGAATAAAACACCAAACTGATATTAAGTGAACAGAAAATGCACCAAAACAATCTCTTCCAAGAAAACAAAAACAAAGAGGTTCCAAAAGAGGAACAGCAAAAATCTCTACATAGAAGACCATACAAAGTTCCCAAAAAGTTCCAAATCAATCATGAAACAGAAGTGCCTCAAAGAAATTCCAATGAGAAGTCATCAATTAGTAGATCTTACAAAAGGATGCCAAAATAAAGTTACAAGAGAGAAGTTCTAAAGCTAGGAAAGAGAGACAAGAAATGGTTGAAGTAAAGACCAAGTTATCCACGACAAAGATACAAATATTTCACCAGAATGAAGCTGCCAGAAAGTTCCAAAAAGAATTGCATCAATTAAGTCCAAAAATAATTGCATCTAGTAAGTAAAAAAAGGAAAGTCCAAAAATGAGTTCCAAAAAGAAAGTCCAAAAATAAGTTCCAAAAAAGATGTTTTAGCAGATTCCAAAAAGCTCCAAATAGGAAATTCCAAAAGGAGGGGATTTTCGGACTTTATATTGATGTTTGAACAGCTTCCTATTTTCTCCAGGGACAATATTTGCTTATAGAGAAAAGTGCAACTAACCCATGTTGGATGCAGTATGCATATGCAAGTATTGAGCGTTAAAGTCATTCAGTATGACGACTGAATGTATGATAGGGGAACAGTGTTTTGGTCAATAGGCAGTCACCATAAAGCTGTGCTATCTGGTGTATAATACTGTTGAAGTTTAGTCTGGAACATATATATTATGAGTTTGTCAACAAACATTGAATTTAATTTCAGAAAGAAATTATTTATCAGTGGTTTACAGACAGTTACAGAATATTCAACAACACAAATGATTTAAGAGAACATTATCTATGAAGTTGTGGATAGAGTAAAAGGACAGAGTGAAAAAGTATCATTATTTTGCACACATTGTCAATATAAATTCAAGCACATAATTAGATCTAACAATGCCACATTTTTCCCTAAGATGAACACTGTGGTACATGTATCGAACTGTGATTATTATAGACTGCATATCTTTATGCAATGAAAGCAAGAAAATGCATAAAATCTTGATTCTTTGATATATCTGAATACATGATTTACAAAATTTCAAAATCCATCATTGAGAATGACATTTTGAGGCTCTTGCACCCTGTCAAAACTCTGTTAGAGTGCGCAGAACTGTACACCCTTCACATTTACACTGCACTGGGCTGTAATTATAGCGAATCCTGGGACAGTCTTCTTCCCAGGCTGTCTGCCTGCTCTTCTTGGCCAAAGGAATCAGAGCGGCACTAGACCAAGTAAGGAAAGGGATCGGCTCATGCTGTACACATATCAGCAGTGGCAGGACTATATGGTCACAGAACTTGGTAGAAACTGAGAGGATATTTCAATGATATAAACAAGGAGACTATGAAGTTACATTGTTACAAAGGATTATGAGATTGTTACATTGTTGCAAGCGATTTGGTTGATTCAGTGATTTTGATATACACCCCGCCAAGGCATTTGATAACGTTTTTAGAAAGTTGGGCACAAGCACAGCGATGTCATCCATTCAACGGATCTCACACTGTCATAACTGTGTCATGCACCAAGTCTCTTGACTGATCCATAGAAAAATGTGTCCACCGAACTGTTGGGACCAATTGGAGCCTATGGGCCACGGCTCCACTGGACATTCACAAGAGAAAATGTCTGGAATATTACCCAGCACCTCTGCTCATGGATTGAAATGTGGGTCGACCATTCATAAGCATTGGAGAGTGTGCAACTCTTCACATACACACTATGACATACGTCCACCCCAACCCACGCAGCCCTCTGACAGTCAACAAAGTGACGCCACAATTAAGCAGCTGCTAATACCTGGTGTGGGGAAGGTAAAGCACAGATTGAGGCCTACTTTTAGGACTCCTCTAAAGACTCCTTTAAAGACTACTTTTAAGTCTGCCTTTGAGACTTCTTGTAACACCACATTCAAGAATTCTTGTAAGAATGTTGTAAGGACTACGTTTAAGACTACATTACAACCTGTGGACTGGGGAGGGCAGCTTCAATCTGTGCTGGATTTCAGAGACTATGTCCTGCCTGGGGGCTTTTCTTGTCACCCCAATGACTCCAAGCAAATGTCCAGGGGACCCAGAAAGCCAGAGCAGAGTTACTTGATCAAACACCCGATCTGGACACAAGAATTTCCACGTCAATCCAGACAATTGAAAGGGACACTACCCTCAATGCCTGGTGTTTGTTTAGATTCTATAGACAGCCACAGACACCCTGCGAATGTCACCCGAAGGAGCTTATCTATCTGGGACACGTGCCGAGTCTACTTCATGATTATATTACTCTGCCTGTCCCTCTGTCTACCTTTGTCATCAGGTAAGTCAATGATAAATAGATAGACAAAGTTATTAGTAAGACATATATATAGACATATTATTTACAGATCTTAAAAGACAATATGAAGACAATCACAAAAGTTGTTCATAAAAAAAGACTGAAAAACAACAGCATGTGGAAGCATCTCCACAAATTTTTATTTAGCTATTGACTGTTGAGTTAATAAGAATTTTATTTGTGCGAGGTATTTCTTTGCACTATTGGAGAGAGAAATATTTCCTTCTTCGATATAGGTAAACATCTTCTCCATCGGACTGAGTCTACATAAATGGCGTACATTTTGTTTATGTTAGTTATAGGTATATTTCACTGCAATGTGAAATCTGAGATACAGAATTAATTTGACAAATGCATTTGACAAGTTGTGAGATTTTGCAATATGTTACCCCCAAGATACATAAATATATATGCAGTATAATCACTAAGTACTAGTTAGTTGCCCGTCAATTGGAGGAACATGACAAAATACAATGAAATAGATATAAGGCCATGGGTAAAAAAAGATGGTCAGATGGACTTGAAAAGGGTAGAGTTGTCCCTCAGTATATAGGTTTAGAAATGCACATGGCAATTGGACAATCAGGCATTTAAGTGTAAGTTGAGATGATTGCATAGACTGTATCATTTTAATTTATAAAGCAGTTCTAAGCCCGTGCTACATGCAGAATCAGGTGGAACATGCTTGGTAACAAATGCAAGTGAAGTCAATGGTGCTGAAAGGAAGGGAGCAATGGGAGAGACCTTGCAGGTGCTGCCCTCTTGTGTATAATGTAGGAATCAGCTAAGAACTAATCATCGTTAATTAGGGCATTTAAAAGTGTGCAATGGCCTTGAAAAGGGGAGAGTTCTGCCTTAAGGGGTAAAGAAAGGCTGAGGGAAAATTAGAAGAGCATACATTGAATATAACTTGAGATAAATCCCGTACGTTATCATTTTAATATAAGAGATATGGCCAACATAGCTGGTAGCTGCTAAAAAGTAAAACCCACCTCATCCCTCTTTGCATTGTGGCTGACACTTCTGACACCATTTGGAAAAAGTTGGAAAGATTTGGCAAAAGGTGGACAAAAACACTGCTTAATATGAATAGCCTTTATGATGATAAAGAACTATAAAGGAGCTATATACTGGGGAATATTAGGCAAAATAGTTCTTTAAAAAAGAAGAAACTTTAAAAAAACCTAGGAAGGATATGTGGGCGAATGATAAACGATGGACTGAAATCACTGACGTGTATCGTTTCGACTCAAGACAAACCTTCGTTAAATGTTTTCCGATCTCTTACTTTCCATTTTCAAGGTTTTTTCACAAAAAAATAATAAAATAAAACCCTTTGAAGTTCACCCAGGCATGCGGTGGCCACAGGGAGGGATAGAAAATTCATTGAAAAATGTGATCATAATTTCAAGTCTAGCCTTGCCCCTCGTTTTTATGGCCTAAAATTTCTTTTTTCACAAGTGATATGATTTCACTTCTGTTCAAAACCTCTCCCTAAATTAATTACACGAACATCTAGGTATGTCATGTATACGAAAAAGGGCAAAGAGGTAGAAATTCAACTGAGGAAAAACCACAAAAAATCCAAAGAAGTTTTTGGATTATTTTAATATGATATGTTGTAGAATTGGAGTCTCCACTGTGCAGTGTGCCTTCATGTGGCTAATTAACAAAGTAGATGATAAAAATATTGCAAATAAAGTTGAAATATAAGAAGCTACATTGAGAAACAAATTACCAGAATATAATATAATGTAAAGAAAAATATGGAAATATATGAAAACACTAAGACAAAACACCACAAGTGTACTATGCAAACAATCCTTAATATAAGAGAATAGTAAAGTTTATCAATTTTCGGAAATCACGGTCTTGGATATTTTCTTGTTCCCAGAAAATCTCCAGAATCCAAATCACCACCCTGTCAGCATGCCTCGGCGGTCCGGCGTCGGCCCGGCGTCGGTCCGATGTCAGCAGCATCGGACCGGCTTTGGGCCGACGTTGGGCCGCCGAGGCATGCTGATAGGGCATAAATATGGAAAAATCATAAGAAAACCAAACACTCTCTGCCAGGCCAACCTTAGCAATGACGTTTCCTGTTTACCATCTAGTCTCAAAACTGCAATGTTTTTGTATTGGCAAGCATGGAGCCGTGATAATAATACAAAAATCACTTTCAATGTTCAAAATAATGTGCAGAGCAGTGAGGTAGAAGGCTGACTCACTGTGTGAACATCATTATGTAGTTGTGTGAAATTTACTAGAAAATATTTTCCTACCAAGTAGTGCAGTAATGCAGGCTATGGCATATAGAAAGTAAAGAAACGTGTCTTAGCATGTGGTCAGAGAGAAAATTCAATTCTGAAATACAGACAAAATAAGGAGTCATTCAGACATCATATAATTCATATTGTAGAATCACAATGTAGATTGTAATTGGTGTATGGCCTTAATTTTTGGTTCCCTTTTCCCCTGTAGCTCTTAAGTTTACATTCCCAGTTATTAGTCGAATTTGGTTTCTTGTTCCCAAAGGAAAACAAAGTTTTGGTTCAGGTCTCATTCCTTGGAAAATATACGTTCCTCTGATGCTCACCCCCCCCCCTCCTTATACAGGGCCTCTCCTCTAGACACTATCGACAAGATTGCAGAAACTGTACAATGTAAACTTGAATGATGCATTGATGCTGTAAACCTTTTTGTCTTCAGACTATATAATATGTTGTTGTATTCATTGTTGTGCTTTGGATGAAATTTATATCAATCAATGTCAGTGGTAATTTAAGACCATTCTAACTTGTGTCAGAACACATGTCCAAACAAAAAATAGCAGGCATTCGCTGAAGAAGTTCAGGTTGTAGACGGAAAATATTGTCAGCTATTCTTTTATTAATAGTTGCATTTTGATGATTGGTTCAATGTCAGACATCAGAAGGAAGTTATAAGAAGTCAGGAAGAACAATTTGAACATGTTGTGAAACTTTGTCTGAAAGCCACTTCTGCAGAAAGGGCCAAAGGGGAGGTTGATTGTTGGGATGTTGGGGCTCATTGTGGTATCGTTTTTTGAACAAAATACAACTTAGTGCAGATGGAAAAGTTGCATATTACAGGGAAGTTGCTCATGATGGGAAGTCCTCATTATAAGGACCACATCAATGAGGATACAGAACAAAAATATCGAAGGGCTTTATAATTAAAATTGGTAACCTTACAACTGGGGCTCCCAAAACACAGGCCACTGTATGTCACTTACATATTTCTATTTGATCAGCTCTCAGGAGCGAGTGTTTACTCATACTGAAAGAGGCCCCAGTCCTGTGGTCCAACTTGGTCAGGGATATCTTTTACATATGAACATATAAGTTTCTTGTTTCACTCATGTGTGCCTAAACCTCTACCATCAAAATCCATACAACTCCTTCACAAACACAGGTCATTCTATGTTCAGTTTTCAGCTCACAAAATACACATAAAACATAAAGTGCAGTTGTGTTGAAATATTTTATCAGCAACTATATTTAGTTTAGTATGTTTCTTCATAGGCCTAGAAAAGTCTTGAACTCTATGCGTATATATATATATTAGGCCTATACAATGACAGTATGCATTGAGTGTTGGGTTAAGAACAGCTTTTCTTAAGAAGTTTCAGAACATGCCCATTTCATTCTGACTTCTCTCTGACATTTTCCATTGAACTGACAATCAAAATTCAAATATTGATATTGGAATAGCGAAGGAGTTTTACTGTCTACAGCCTAAACTTCTTTAGATATAGCCTGCTGGTGTTCCTGGCTTTTGCCAAGTTTGGCAAAAGACAGATTGGTCTGAAAAGGTTTGTCATGAAATACTCCAGAGTGCCATTTGATTGATATAAATTTCATCTAAAACACAACGATGAATACAACAGCAACATAGGCATATTTCTCTGAAGACAAAAAGTTTACATCATCATATAAGTTAGTGAGAACAGTATTTTGCGATCTTGTAAATAATGTCCAGTAGAAATGATTGGATGGCGTTGCTTCAGTTTACATCAAGGTGTATACATGCTTTAGTCAGGTGATGATCAGAGACACATAGATAGATATTTATTTTTCACCAAGGCTTGTACATACAACAACTTAAATACATAAAATATCCACATTGTCACTGTTATCAGTGCAATATGCTTTGGTGAGGGGTTTCACAAGAGTTATTGAAACCATATTTAATTGTGCATCCCCAACAATCACATGTGTGATGAGAAAACTTTTCCAGATAGAGTGACAATAATAACATTTATTAAATATCTGGATTTATACAGAGAAATGTTTGAATGCATAAACTGGGTTTAACTATTTTAAATCACTTCCCAGCATGTTAAAAGTCATATAGGTGATGAGGATAATGTCAAGAGGCAAACTTTTCTGGACACAATGGTAGTAAGACATACAGAGACACATAAGTCTGAATAAAATGCAATTTATTACCAAAAAATACTATTTATTTTCCTCCTCTCTTTTCTGTGTGGTAATAAAGGTGTTTGAATGCCCAGTTGATCACAGCAGTTCCCTTGTAGATCAAGTTACATAACTAACTTTCCCTCAATGCAATGAACATCACTGCTCAAGGGTGATCTTTAGAACACTGTGAGGATTTCTGTAATCTGTACAAGTTGGTTTAGAGGTTATTTTCGGGAGAATCCAAAAGTGGACATCAGCAGAACTATGGTTCATGATTGATGACCCATCTTTGGCAAAGCATAAAGCTATATATTGTTCTCCTTAACTTAGATCTACTAGAATTTGTCAGAAATAAGTAAAACCCCTTATCCTTCCATTGCAATTCAATACGCCGACATTGTATTTCATTGACACGTGCAACTCCTAGTGGCAAAGATAATTTGCCATTCAGGTCAGATATTAGTAAAGTATCCATCTTTGTGACACAACATGTTTTCATCTCACTGGTTTAGAATCAATGATCACACAATTATTTCAAGGATACCACGTTGATGCAAACAAAGACACATGACACCGTCTCACTTTCAACCCTTACAGGGTTGCACTTTCATAAATTACAATCACCAACCCTACCCCTAGTAAATTTTATAGAAAACATTTTACAGGAAAACCTACATAGAATAACAGAAGAACTATGTTGCTGAGTAAGGCTATCCGAATATTGATTTTGAAACTTGAAACTTTTTTTTAACAAACTTACAACATTTGTTAGAACATATTTTAGAAACCAATTAAAATTTGACAAAAATATGATCAATCTTGTTTTGTCGCAAATACAACATAATATATCAACACAGCCAAAATAACACATTCTAATAAATTATTGGGATATTTGGGTTTCTGTGAACATAAGAAATATTTGGGTGTCATGTGAAGAAACTCCCCCATATGTAAGAACTAGACAATTTCAGCTGTACCCAAGTGTACTATACAGTCGTGCGATATAAGTGTATGGTACAAGTGTACGATATAAGAGTATGACATAAGAGTACGATACAAGTGTACGATACAAGAGTGTGATACAAGTGTACGATACAAGAGTGTGATACAAGTGTACGATACAAGAGTGTGATACAAGTGTACGATTCAAGTGCACGATACAAGTGCACGATACAAGTGTGTGATACAAGTGCATGATACAAGTGCATGATACAAGTGCACGATACAAGTGTGTGATACAAGTGCATGATACAAGTGCATGATACAAGTGCACGATACAATATGCGACATTTGTGATTTATATCATATTCGTAGTTTAGCTTCCATTAATACTTACGGGTTTCAAGCAGTATTTAACTATTCTAATATTTTACACGTGAAATAGAAGTTGTTTTTAAAAATGGATACACTTACATGTAGTCAGGAGGCCTATAAAAATTGAGGTAGAAACTTTTTCTATTTTAAAGGTGCTTTATTGTAAACAAAATGAGTTTGGGCTGGATGTTAGAAATGTCATTCAAGTCTAAGATGAATAGATATTCATTATGAAAAGGTTTGGCACCCATGTACAGGCACTAGTGCAAAGATGTTTTTCTTTTCTTGTATATATTTTTATCAGATGCTACATTATTTGACTTAACATGTCTATGGGCTGTGACGTAGATGAACATGTTAAATATTATATTAAAGGAATTGGTAAACTCAGAATATATGAAATCACATCTGGGAATACTCTATTGACATAGCATGAAAGCTTCTATTATGCATACTGTTTTGGAATAAAAAATGGAACATCAAAATTAGAACATTTCATATGTAGATAATGTACACATTGAATATTCCACCAGACCCTCAACATGTCTTGCTTGTGTGAGCTATTGCATTTCTATGCCCATATTTCAAGCATATATGTACTTCAGTATTTCTCTATTTAATGTGTGTTTTTATTGACACAATATAAAATAAAATCACATAATTTTTCACCCTCTTTCTCATATTGTACATCGTGTACCAGTTGAAAAAGGCTGCTTTACAATATTGTAGATACTCCACACATAGAAAGATGTAGTAGGAGTTGCAAGCCTACCTGAGTCCAATTTGCTTGGCCACTTTGCAGCATGTCTATCACCAGATGGCTCAGTATCTAATTAATATAGTAGTCAAGTATTGCCATACAGTTGAATTGAACCCGGACCTAAAAATTACAAGGATAGCATCAAACCACTCAGCCTCCAAGACACAGGGAGTGAGTGAGTTTGTGTTTTATGCCCCATCAGCACCGTTGTGGGCTATTTAGAGGCATGGCATTGCAATGGGAACAAGAAAATTTTTTCAAAAAAAAATAGAGGCGATTTTTAAAGCAAATTCAGCTTTTTCAGCAAATTAGACCACATCTGCATGTTTTTTACGCCAATCCCGCAAAAAGCGTCCCGTCCCGCACCTGCACATCCGCGTTTTATTACGAAATCCCGCGTCCCGCCGTTCCGCAGATTTGGTCCGCATTTTATGCACGACGCTAGCCCCGTTCTGCTGACGTAGATTCACACGCCGATTCTTGAATCTTAGAAAAGCCATAAACGCATACAGGACGGCGAACTCCTATAGGTGGCGCTAGTAGACTTGTCAATTTTAGTGGCGCCACTGCGGGGGTGACAGCACACTGATCATCAGCAGCGTTATGTGTTGATTGCTGAGCTGATATTGTGCATGTGAGCCACTATCATGGCACTATGACATCGCCGATTGCTATTAATACACAATTACAGGTGTTTTGAGGTGCTAATGCCAATTGATGAGCTGACTGTCCCAAACTCAATTGATTTATGTGTGGTGGCATGGCACTTAATTAGGTGTCAATTACCATGCAGCCATGCAGGTGTCAACTTTTAGAGTTCTACTTAGTCACAACCATCCACAAAATAAGAAATGAGCCATTCATCAGATATATATAGACATGGATGAATTAGGCCTATCTATGCATACCTGGCCAGTGGCTATTGGAGTAGACCTATACCCCCGGGCCTACCCCAGAAAATTACAGATAGAAATAGCATGGATAGGCCTGTAGACATTTTTAAAAGCATATAAGGCAGTTCAAAGCAGGCTGTCAAGCTGGCCTATTAAAATTAATCACAATCACCAATAGACTTAGGTAATAGACTCAAATCCAGTAGGCCTATATGCCTATAAATAGTTCCAGAAAAAAATCGAATTAAGATAATTTCATGAAAAGTACAAGTTCATGAAATATATATAGGCCTTGTACAGTGTATAGACTGGAGTCAGTTAAATCTAATCATGACTGACCAGTGACCAAACAGGAATTCAACTGCTTTTAAATTCAACTAGTTGGCAGAATTCAACTCCCAACTAGTTGAATAAATTCCAAATGACTTTGGCATAGCACACCAATGACTAGTTCATTCAAATGTGACTGACTGAGTGAAAAATAAAATTAAATGGACTTTTTCAACTTATTCGACTGACTCCAGGGTCTAACAGTGTTTTTACACACTGATGTGCATAACAGAAACGCATATTATTTATGGTAATAATTTGAAGTTGCTTGTAAACATGTAATATGTAGAAATTAATTTTTTAAGACACTGATTCTCAATAAAAAGTTAAAATGTTTTGAAAATTAATCTTGGCATGATCTTTCAATAAAAGACAAATTTGAAGACAGCCCTTTAATTTTGCTCAGGCAGGAACTCCCAAGATTTCGTCAAAGCCTCAGAAAGATATAATATTTTAAACCTTCAAGAGAAATCATCATAGTTATAGTTTAGTTATTTTATTACTAGTTATTAATTCACGGACCCCTTACGCTACTCCAACCAAACTACTGCTTGCCCAGTCATAAATACTTGCAAGCGCCTTCTCTTGAATCTCTACAATGTCCTTAATCAGGTTTGATCTTCAAATTGCAGTCACAGAAATTGAGGTGATGTTTTCCCATAATCTGACCAAAGCCTAATACAAAATACCCTTTATTTTTCCGCTGTGCATGCTTTCACGGGCATTATGCTAGTAGTATAAAATGCAGCTTCTAGAAAAAAAATCTTTTTTTTTTTTTTTAATACTCTATCACAAGTGCAAACTTACTTGCGATCAGCTTAGTGTCACTTCTCAATAAAAGTTTATATATATATATATCTTAATAAAAGAATTGCCATTTTCATTTTTAGATCTTTGTTATCATTATTATGAAGCTGCCACACTAGGATGTGACATGGATGGATGGATGATTGGGGCTTTACGTCCTGTATTTATGCACTTGATATGCTAATTAGGAGGAGGACACGGCAATGAGGTGAAGGATGATTGAAACAGCCGTCCAACATAGGCCCAGGTGACCCAGCAAGAGCTGGATTCGAACCCTGGACCCAGCCATTGGCAGTCCAGTACGCTACCACTAGACCAACCCTCTCCCCCTATTAGAATGTGAGACTCAACCTTGAGAATGGAATTCATTATTATGAGCAGAATGCCAGGCTAATTAGGACAGGAGGAGGACACGACAATGAGGCCAAGGATGATTGAAACAGCCGTCCAACATAGGCCCAGGTGACCCAGCAAGAGCTGGATTCGAACCCTGGACCCAGCCATTGGCAGTCCAGTACGCTACCACTAGACCAACCCTCTCCCCCTATTAGAATGTGAGACTCAACCTTGAGAATGGAATTCATTATTATGAGCAGAATGCCCCAATAAGGCAGCGGGTGGCAGCGGGTGGCGAAATGACACCCACACAGGCCTGTTTTTGCTCTATTTTCTTCAAAATGTTATTTACATTTCAGTGGTCTAGGGGAGGATCCCCCTGAATCCGCAACTGGACAGGGTATCTTGCAGTAAATTGGCCAGGGGACCGAGAGACGCAAAACCCAATCCAGAGCCTCATATCTCATATAAATATTAAGTTCCTAGAAACTTTACTTTATCTATTTGCTTCATGTCACATGCAATTTTCAGACTGCTATGGCCACTATGGGCAACGCCTATTATCAAGATTCTGTCGATATATATATCGAAAGAAGTCATCTGAGAAATTTGAGTTCTCCATGCACATAATGTTCACAGTACGTGCTCACTGCTCACTGTACACTGGGATTGGACCTCATGCACAGGCTTTTCAATGCTGTAGACCGGTGTCCGAACCACTAGACCACTCAGTTGCCACAGTCATGCTGCGCATAGGCAAGGGTGCAGGAACAGGGGGGGGGGGGCAATTGCCCCTCCTGCCCTTGGCCAGGAGGGGCAAGGGGGGCAAGTTTGCCCTTTTCATTTCCAAGAAAAAAACATTGTAAGGCCTTAATTTACAGTGAATTTAGGCAAAAATCTATAAGTATATATTGAAAACCATTATTGGCGCCACATAAAATTTTTGTCATGCGAATTAGATTTGCCCTTTCTCGACTGACCGCCCCTGCCGCCCTCGTTTGCTTCCGGCACCTCTGTGCATAGGTGTATTATTTCGCCGTGGGTCAGGGGGCATATCAGGGCAAATCCTGACCACTATCAGGGCAGATCCACTGCATGGTCACATGCGTACCATGTTAAAATTTCAGGGCAAAGTTTGCATGGACTCGTAGGCTAGATTTTACCAACAGAACTAAAGTTTAAAACCTGGTCTGATTTATTTACTGTGAGTTGCAGCTAGGGTTAGGACGATAATCGATACATCGCGGTATCACGATATCTTCCAAAGTTAATATCATGATATCATGGCTATAGATATCGCGATATCAACAATATCGTGATATAATCAGATATATCATGATATATCGCGATATATTATGGCTTTTTTTGTTAAAAACTGCAAAATTCTGAATTTGCATCGCTTTTGTCTGATAGATTTCTTGCTTTTTTCTACTCATTTATGGATTCTATGACCTACGCGATATATCGTGATATCAGCCTCACAAGATATCGTGATATCAAAAAACCATTATCATCCCATCCCTAGTTGCAGCCATTCTGTCACTGAATTGACTAAAATTTGGCAGTGTTTCCTGGGACCAAAACACTGAAGTTCAGCTATTTCTCTGACGTAATTACAGAGGCGATTACCAATTTCTGGTATTCATTGTACAGTCCACTAATACTGAAAATACCAATTCGACTTAAACCTAGAGTACTTTTATTTCAATAAGAAGGTTCATAGGGCACATGAAAAACTGGACAAGTCATAACAATTACAATATACACATTCACACAACAATTGCATCCAGTTGGATGTACAAATTTAGTGTACCAGGTTCACAAGAAAAATACTTGAATTTTTTGCGTTCAGTTGAGTTTGTAACACATCCTAGGCTATTGGATGCATGCACAATTGAACAATATTCATGATAAATTTTCATTTTAAGTTTTGTGTTTAATTAATTCAATTCATGCATGTTTAAGAACAACAATATCAATTTTTTGGAGTAAGCAGTCTGCAAAAAAGTTCTTGCGATATCATAAATGGGTGCCATTCATAGGCGTATGAGGTCATTCACTTTGGGGGGGAGGCTTTCCCAAATAAAATGCCCAAATTGCCACAAAAATCGGAATTTACACAATTTTCTGCCCGAAACTTCCTGAAAAATAGCTTTTCCATAATTTACCCCACCCCTGCCCTGCCTCCCACGCATATTGTGCCATTTTGGGGCATACTGCATGCAATAATAAATTAGTTTATTCAAACAACTTGTATACAGAGCTCAGAGAAAGAGATCTTTTCATTTAAATATATCAATCAACATATATGATGATAATCAGCATAATCCTAAAATTTGCCAACATTTTAAATTTTACAAAAGTAACTGATATTGTCATCTGATCCGGTGTATATATATTATGTATAACCATTCATTGACTGTTACTACAGTGTTTTTTTTAATTTAAATTTTCATAATCATATAAATATGTCCACGCATACCAGTGATACAAGTATGTGTTCTGGCAATCTGCTGCATAAATCCTGAAACTCGAGCAAGGTTTTGCAAGGCATGGCAGCTGCCCTCAGACTTGGGGCCTTGATTCAAAATGGAAAGCCAGTTAAACTTCTTGAAATTTGCCAGTCTGTTAACTGCGGTCACTTGCAGACTGGCGTGCCAGTCGTATTTGAGTTTCTTTTCCTGTTCAGTCCCAAGTCCGAACAGCAGAATGATTATTCCTGGGATTCTGCTTTGCTCAAAAATAAATCCATTTTCCTCAATCCTCTTCAAGCAGTTAATTGATGGTCAACAGCATATTCTTCTTCCAGGGGCATTTCCTGTATAAAGAAACATAAATTAACACTATGACTTAATAAAAAGAATTAAAAAATTATAATTATAAATTATAAAAGACCTCATTTGAAAAGAATTTATCAAAGACATGCATTTTGTACTTATAGGCCTGTATGTATGTAATTCTATAGAGGAAAAAAAACACAGTCCAGGTGCTCTAAAATAGGCCTTACAATGCAAATGCTATCCTAATTTTCCAGGACATTTTTACCTAACCATGATTATAGACAACTATAATATAATGAAAAAATTCATTGGCCGTAAATACATATAACTTATATTAGGACTAATCTGCTAATACCCTGAATCAAGGCTGAAAAAGCAATATATCTTGCTGACATCATCTTCAAATAGCTGTAAATAGGCCACTCATCGAACCACATTGCAAGATAACATGAGAACAGATTAATTATTTTTTCCAGTAATTCCACATTTGCATATTTAGCTACATGTCTGTGTAGACCTACAGACATGAACTGATCATTAAAACCATACATGTTTATTGCCATTGACACATTGTCATTGAACTTGAACTGAGCTGTCAAATCTGGAATTATCTGCCAGTGATTTACTGATTGATTGTGGTGTAATTGGCCCCAATTGCCATTGACAGGCATGCTAAGTGCACCCAAATTGCAATAGAACTCGCCTGTCATCATTAACAGCAGCAATCTTGGTCATTCATGGCAATTACTCACCTTTAAACAACTTTTAAAGCTGATTTCAACAGCGATCTGCACTGTTGTGCCATTGTTTACATGCTGCGTTGTCATCCCCGCAAGCGGCGCCACTAGTCAGAATAGACTGTTATAACGTCATGACGCGGAGTACGTTGTCCTGGTTCAGTTTATGGAAAAGCCTCCTGTCGGGAGGCCTGTGGCCATCTATACAGAGGCGAGTGGCTATATATAGAATCACTAAGACTATATCGGCGATTGGCTGATGCATCGCCTCTAAAAAAAATCTTCACACCAATGTGCATCATAACATTGTGGAATATTTAATCAAGATTAAAGAGCAAGGCAGGAATTGGGGGCATATGAAGTAACTTGATTATGCACATTTAAGAACAGCAGAAGAAGGTAGAATGTTCTCTTGCGGCCTCCATTTCTTGTCTTGCCTGATATCAGCCTATTAGTAAAGCGGCCAATCAGAGACTTGCATCATGACAAGTAAAATGTGGTTTCCATTGGCAGGCCAGCATAAAAATCCCCACAGAACACTGTCCTGCTACTTAAATTCGCATTTTGTTTGCAAAAGAACATCACAAGGGGAGCCCATTTTGTTCATTCTATTGGGAATAATAATTACCTATGAGCTCCACATACCTCTGGAATCTCTGTTACTAAATCTTGCTTGTGACACTTATTTTGAAAATGTGACTGTTGTGTCAGGTGGGAGTCAGGACTTAACTAGCAGAAAAACCCCTGTTTACTTACAGTTGTCGAAATTGGGAGATATCAATATACCGCAGGCAGACTTTTCGGGGCGGCAATATTTGCCAAAATTTCACGAAACATTTTAAACGATGTGGAAAGTCATATTCTGGGAACAATTGAAGACCAATAATCAATAATATATATATTATTTATAATCTGCCTAAATGTTTAGCTATTGCTATTGCCCTCGGTTTCCGTTACACCTATGCATTATACTTCTTCTCACTTTTTGGTTTCATGCAAACTATGACAGTTACCACACAACTGTCGTGTATAAATTCAAGAGCAATGTTCCTACATCCAGCCTTACAAAATGCATTAAAATGCAGTATAATATATTTCAATTACTTGAATTTACATTGAGTGTCACTCTAAACTACTAATGTTACTCACTTCATGAGATCAATGCAGACTTATTCAGTTATTTAAGAAGTGTGAGGGATCATTTGCTCATCACTTTTCCATTCCACGTTTCTAGTGTCAGCACTTAGGGTGAAATGAAACTAGATAGGTCTACTTGGCTTTTTATAATCTTTTCTATGTCAATTTTTATATATTTGTTTTTTATTTCTATGACTTTTTGTGAGGTTGGGTTTTTTTTTAAACCTTTTTGAAGCAATTGCTTGAAGGTTAAGCTGTGTGCTAAAATGCACTGATCTCATGCACTGATCTCATACACTGATCATGTGCACCGCCCTGCACTGAAAGTAATTGAAATTCTCTGTTTGATAGACAACATACCTAATTTTGCAGCTTTACAAGAGAGAGGATATCAGTTCTTCAATTTGGCTTTTGAGAATAAGATTGGTACCATCTTGTCATCAAAGATATGTACACTGCAAACAATCCAAAACCACGCATTGTCAGCAACAGAAACTGGTCTGACAATGCCAGCATTTCTCTTCCAATTCCAGTCAAGTCTTTACACCTCTTTTAGCGGTTAAACTTACAGCAAAATGCCTAACATCCCCAAATAGACGCCTAGCTGAACAGAAATCTCAGAAACACAAAGTCATATTATTAGACATTCTCACGTGGTCATCGGATCACTTCGAGCTGGCTCTGCCAGTGAGCCTCTGACTTGGATGGCTGCAATTTGTGTGGTTTTTGACTGAGCTGCGAAGGATTGCCTACGCTCCCAATCAGAGAGACTGTTACAGTTAAGTGTTGATCATTGCATAACACTGTTTCTTGTAAGTGATTGTGAACTGAAATCACACGAAATGTGCAACTGTTGTGGGGTTTAAGGGGATTACTGGTCACTTAGAAAGCAGTGTTAAACAAGCCAACCCTCGAACAGTTTCATTTCTTTATAACTGTGAAGAAACACTGTACGGTGCAGCTGCATGAGCTTCCAGGACAACCATCCAGTGGTTTCACAATTAATAATACTGCCAGTGAGCGCATCTCATACTAAACCAGATAGTCAATTATGTCCTCCAATCCCAAGTTATTAACTGTGAATGGCACCGTGTTTTTATATATTGGAGAGCATGTGAAATTCAACTTCCAATCAAACCTCTCCTGATTTTTTTTTTGTCACCAAACCCACGTGGATAGAAAGCACGTGTATGAATTGGTGGTCAAAATTTCAGCCACCAGGTAGAGACACCTCCTGGGGCCAGTTCAGGCCCAGTTGAAATGAAGTTCGTGAAACAAAACCAACTTTCATAAGTCAACGCAGGTCACATCATGCAGTGCATGACCAACATGTACTATATGAATGTCGAAATAAGGAACAACTGCATGACTTTTAATATCAATATATCTTATACGTGAATGCTACCAGTTTTTGCTCCTATTGGTGACACTATATTCTCTGCAGACCACATGTCATTACATGACTAATGGAAGAGCAATCCAGCGCACCTTAGCTGAAATGTTATCATTTAGGCCTACTGGTTATCAGAAGAACTGTCCCTGCTCAGATCACCCATCCTCCCAAGGCCCCCATGCATGTACATCACTTCTATCTTTTACACACAAAAAACATTTCTTGCCAAAGTTATAAAATGAACTGCAAAGATAACTGCAAAGATAAATTGGCAGACGGATGGGTGGATAGATGGATGGATAGATAGATAGATGGATGGATAGATAGATAGGTAGATCAAAGAAATCTAAAAAATATAAATTTACAACCATGTCTTTTTTAACAGCTTCAGTAGTGCGCTGGGTGACACGTTGCAGCTCATTAGCCAATTTCATATAGGCCTATGCAAAAATGCTACTGCATGGCCCAGCTTCTCTTATTACAGAGCAGGACCAAGCTGGTCTAGCAGTGTGGAAATGTAATATATGGCCTTATGAGAGTGTCCTAACTCACAAAAAATATTTAGACAAAATAACACAAATGTAAAATATCAGAAAGACTTAATTGCCATTTGGCATTATTGTGCCTGCTTGAAGTCCACGGAGGTGATTAGATAATGAATGCTCTCCCACTCAAAGATCAATTTTTTAATGTTTCACATTGTTTTACATTTGAACCAGGCTAATTAGTCACAAATCATGAATGTAACTGTTTGAAACAGAACCATCAGCTTAAAAGCTGTCATCAACTGTTCCAGGTGACTGAGGTCATATTTGAGATTAGAGGGATTATAACAAAAGCTGTGTTTCCCAAATATGGCATCTTGATCAACAGCTTAATGAAACCTGCCTCCTGATTGGCTGGGCCACCAGAGGGCAGTGCAATTCTTCTATCACAAGGAAATCCATCAAGAAGGTCAGAGGCTCACTGGCAGAGCCAGCTCGGAAGTGATCCGATGACCACGTGAGAATGATTATTAGAGCTCTTTGTAGATTCGCGGTCTATTGGAAAAATTAGATTTCCTGTTTTGCAAACTGGCTTTGCCACATCATTGACAGTTTTCTGTTGGTCTTCTAATCTTCTTCATGATGAAGTAGCTGAAGTCATTTTAATTAGTTTGTTTCTAACATGTGCTTCTAGACATGATAAGCACTGAATCAACTGATTAACCTCAACTGACCCAAACAAAACATCTTTAAGCCAGGGAAATCACACGACCAAGTTGAAAGATAATTTTGAAACCGTTTGGACTGCTATTGTCCGCTGATCTGCAAACAGCTATAAGCTGACAGTCACCTTTCTAGCAAGTTATAACTATTGATATGTTTGACAGAACAGTGCAATCATAATAGTTCATTATAATCTTTTTATACAAATTGAGAAATATTTGTACTTTTCCTGGACGTTTCCTGAACATCAGGGCGTTTTCGTTTTGTGTGATCCAGTTCAATGTATATGCGCAAAGTTCTGCAAAGTCGTTCATGGTTTATATACACTTTTTCCATCACACACCCGTTAGATTTTTCCTCAATTTTTTCATCTCAATTTTCTCCTACTTTTCATGTCAGCAAGCTATCAGATGTGCTTCTCAGCTATTCCACTCAATAACCTTGCCCTTTGCTCTATCTCCACTGTTGTAATAAGGTGGTACACCCTTTTTTCAGCTTTTTATCTCCTTAGCGTTTCTTTCAGCCTCTGAGCTTTCTGGTTTTCCCTACATGCTTTAAACTGTTTGGGGTGTCATGCCAATTTGTGCTTTAATTGTGACGTATGTTGGACATTTGTTGTTGGAGTTTGTTAGGTGGTCTTATCATGTCATCCAACTATATCATGGCAAAACACAGCAAGGACCAAACTAGACCAAGGGCATTGCTGAGGAATGAATTGTATACCTCTATATATGAGAATATCTTGCTGTTACAATTTTCAGATGGTTTGATTGGGCTACTAGATTTCAAATGCAAAAGATAAAATTGCCATAGAAAAAAATGACGTACATATTCTGGTAACCAAACTGCATGGTATCCAAACTATCCATGGAATTGTTTAATGAGGTAAATGGAAAATAAATTATATATGATATATTTGTTATGATTAATGGATCTTTTATTAATCTTTTTGGCCTCCGTAGTTATCCTGCTAAGTATGGCTTAAAATAAAATTATCATTTAGGTGGTCTAATCATGTAGGTCATCACAAGCTGTGATTTGTCCTTAAATAATAGATATAAAAACGCACATAAAACTGAATGCTGTCAATTCAGTGACAAACAAGACCAATCAATGATATTTCATGTCAAAAAATAAAATATAAATGTGAATATCATTATGTGATACAGTGTATGGACAGACCAACATTGGTCTCAATGCATGGTAAATATTCCTAAAAAAA
Organism: Platynereis dumerilii; assembly: GCA_026936325.1. Lineage (NCBI taxonomy): Eukaryota > Metazoa > Annelida > Polychaeta > Phyllodocida > Nereididae > Platynereis > Platynereis dumerilii. The sequence continues at coordinate 79,180,854 of JAPTHN010000001.1, read as the reverse complement.
TAAGGAGAAAAGAAATAAAACAAACTCACCTTTTTATTCCTGGCGTTTCTGACCAATTTCTAAGCGAAAGAATTAAAGACGGGAAAGAATGCTCGATTGCCAATTAAGTCAACCAAATTAAGGCCCTCAACTTAAGTAGGTTAATTGTTGATAGTCGAGACAGTTATCGATTTTATCCTGTTGTTATTGTTTTCTCTGTTTAGGAATTTTCTCACAAAAGCACGAACTGTCTAAAACAGATACTTTTACAATTAAATTACTTTCAGATATCTTCAGCTCATGCACATCATATACATAGTGAATAACTTCATGCATTGATTCGTCGTTTAAACATAAATATTTACTTTCTTCTTGTGAAATATGTTAAGCCAAAACTTTTGAAATAGTCTTCTTCTATTTTTTTCAAGTGGGTTTAAAAGATGATTATGGACAAAACGTTAGACTTTCAAGTGTTACTGGGCGTTGGTGGCAATTTATATTTAGATCCATATGTCTAGAAATTACATCAGGAAAAAGAAGAAAAAAAGTAAAAAGGCAGTGTATGCTTTATGATACTTACATGGGTATCTTTCAAGTGCAAAATCTTCCCCACAGGTGGATGTAGTGTGATAGTCACTTTAAAATGTTACTGTAATTTTTTGCCTATTTGGTTTATTTTGTTACAAGCCAGGTGCAATTTATAACATGCATGCTACTTCGGATTCTACAAATGTGTAGTTTATGAAGCCTTCTGGAGGAATAAATTTAGCTTTAACCTTGGCAGGGTTAAAAGGGTTTCACCTCCTTTTTTTTTGTCAATTATATGATAGATAGACGGGGCTCTACATTCTATCTTTCTGCACTAGTTAAGCTAATCAGGACAGCCGGAGGATGCATAAGTGATAAGCATTACATTATATGCCAATGCCGGGGCGAGGGGAGGGGGGCACAGTAGTATTAAAGCGTCTTTCGGAGGAATGACACGATTCCCATGCAGGTTTCAGAGGTTGCAACCAGATGTGCTAGATATCTACCAATGAGCAGCATTATGAGCTCAACCCAAACCTTAGCAAAACTCACAATGACAAAAGTAATTGCAACTTTCACAGTGGCTATTTTACAGTGCTCTCATATGACCCTTCATATATATATAGTATGCTCTCCCATGCTACTGCCTTGAGATCCTTGACTCTTTTTAACTGCAGCAGGCCATGCAGAGTTGAAGCATAGCTGCAATTAATGAAAGTTGGTGGTAAATTTCTGAAGAGATGGCAACGTGCCCCAAACTCAGGGTGGGGTGATATGTGCACTCAGTACAATTTAGATACTCTTGGCACTATGACTAGATTTTTTCTTTCAAAATTTTAAAAATAGCTTAGGCAAACAACTCATTAACACGAAATGCCAATATTTCAAATTTTCCTTTTAAAAAATTAGGGAATTTATTTGCATGGTACTGATGGTACTGTGGTGATTTTGCAACTTTTGAGAAGATCTGGAAAATCCTATTTTTCCTAATTGGTAATTAGTTGCAGGTGTTTTCTAACTGTATGAAAGCACAAAATATACCCTTTGGGCAAAGCAATTGGTTGATCTATGGACTTGTGTTACTTAATTTATTTACCAAATGGTTGTGGAACCCCTTTTTTGGTTGGACAACTTACTGACTTCTTAAATTATATTTTCTCTGCTTAATTAACTCTATACTATAATAATTGTCCCCTACACAGTTATTATGCATGGTGTAAAAAGAAATTATTGATGCAATCTAAACATTTATTGGATTTTCAAGTCATAATAGAGTTTGGAATAAGTCAAATAAAATAAGAAGTTTTTCTCCTGAAGTAAATAATTGGGCAACCAGAAACATGTAAGGTTCAAGCAATGTAATAAGTGTTGCTAAAAATATATTTGAACAGTTAATGAATAAAAGCAGAAAATTATTTCTGTTAGCTGGGTTTGAGACCCTGATTTCCTGCTTGTGTTGTTGACTTGTTTACCAGAAGTCACCTTTGACAACAGTATAGTTATACTGGGGGATTTCAATACAGTGTACATAGACCCACAATAAAGGCAACTCATGTTGGTGGCTAAGGCATGAAATTCAACCCTGGTATTCTCTGTACCTGGCATATATAGTCTATAAAATTCATGACTCTGTAGCTCTGGAGTGTAGACCTCCAAAGGAAGTAATGAGGCGATACAAGTAAGGAGGCCACTTCAAGAATCTGACAAGATAGTAAACATTTCTGTAAAATCGTGGGATTCCCCTGGTTCAGGTAGGACCACGTCCATAGCCAGGAGCAAGCCATCTTAAAAAAGATAAAATATAGTTGGAGAAAAAAATGTATAAAATTGTAATTATGGGATCGTGTGGCCAGAGACAGCAAAAGCAGAGGTGAAAACAGATTTCATGAAATTTGAGCTCTAGAAATGGAGCTTAATGCATGTCTGTAGCAGGTATCAGATACGGTTGAGTGGAACCACACAAATAGAAGTAAATATATATATGATATATATGATATTCATGAATTTGTGTAAATGCCAGTGGACAGAATGTGCAGATATCTTGGTTACGGATAGACACTTCGGTTGACTCCACTATACCATGCATGATAAGGGTTGAATCAGCGGCTTGACTCCAATGCTCAACATTTGGCTAATTCTGTCTAAAGCGGTTGAAATTGATTCAATACAGCAAAGTTGGTAATATTCACATCATTTTATCAACAGCAATGAAATCAAAACTTGTGCAGAAATGAAAATTATAAAATGAAAAATTATGCCAGTTTTGAACTGCCCTCCCAAAACCATATTTTAGGTTGAATTTCTCTGTGCAGTTTTACTGATTCTTTCACTTTCATAGTTTCAGTTAGAGATACACTGTCTAAAGAATGGCCCGTTTACGGTTCATTCTCGTTTCTTCCTTTATGGCATGAACTGACCAAACTTTGGCTCAGTACAGTATAACTCTTCACCCTATTTGGTGCACACCAGAATGTGTGAGGTGACTTTTCATGCATGCATGCCCTTGGATGGTCAAGAAACTCAAGACAACTGACTCATGCCATGGCAAATGGTGTTTTGCATTGCATGGTACTGCTACAAGTACACCCTTTCCTGTTAAAAGGCTATTAACTGCTTCTGGAAAATGCTCTTGGCAACTGTTTCTGACACGAGTTCCGCATATAAAGCACCTTTTGGACCCAAGAATCATTTTGGTTTCATAAATATTTGACTGTTTGGTGGTATGTTGTTGAGTGCATGCTTTCATGAGTGAGTGTTTTCATACATGCATGGGAAAATGTGGAGAAGGGTCGGGTCAAAATACTATAATTTTGAAAGAGAATTATATTTGAATCCATCCATGAAAGTATACGCTCGTTATTATTTTTTGGTTATGCCCGACGCTGAAGCCGGAGGGTAATAACTAACTAAAATATTATAGTTATACACCGTTCTGGACTCTAATAATTTTTCCACTTAAGTCAGACATCCATTCAAAGATACAGATATTAGAGAAAATGGCATAGGCCAACTTAACCCACTTTTCTGTATAAAGTTCAACCAAGGAAAAAGATACCAATAAGAGGAACCGACAAGAAAAGAAATGCACATGCAATAAAGCCTGTAGTGTTGAATGTACTTAATGTTCAGGCCCCTTTATGTTTAATACAGGTCTTTATTTTATCACCTCGTTATAAAGAATTCCGTTTTAGAAAGCAATAGCCATGATAGCTAACACAGATACAGTTGCGGATCTGGACGCAGTTGTTCGAAGGAGGGGCATTAAGGCCGGCCTGCAATTTTGCAAAGTACTTCGCAAAAGCCTCTGATTGTTTCTTATGCTCCCTATAGTTCTCTCCCCTCCTAAAACTGGTATACCTGCCACTGGAAAATTCAAAGACAGGAGGGCCAATTTCTCACTTTTGCCTTTATAGCAGATTCAGATACAGCAGCAGATTGTTCGAAGGAGGGGCGTTAAGGCCGGCCTGCGATTAAGCGATGTTGTTTGTCAGAGCCTCTGATTGCATGTTTTTTGCAGTTCATCTCCTTCTGCAAGAACTAGTATAGATCTGCAGCCAGAAAATTCACAGACTTAAGGCCAATTTCTCACTTCATCCCTCCAAGCAGGTACAGACACAGTTGCAGATCCAGACACAGTTGTCCGAAGAGGCATCAATTTTTTTTTTTAATATTTGGAAATTTCTTTCTCTCTTATTTAACTAAGTTAAGTGTAATATATTATATCACATTTCCTCTGGTATCCATATTTTCAAAGGATAAGATTACCATGCAAAGTTCTTCCTCAGATTGCATGTTTTTCCGAGTTCTCCTCCTACCAAAGCTTGTATAGATCTGCCACTGGAAATTCACAGACTGCAGGGCCAGTTTCTCACTTTAGTTCTCACCAAATTTTTACTGAATTTCTCAGGAACAGAGCAGTTTGGAGTCAGTCAAGAGGATGTCACGGGCAATTAACCTTTTCCTTCGTGTTGCTTATAATTCCAAGTTATTCTATTCACTTTGCCACAGTCCTTATTACCCCCATGTCTTTTTGGAAAAACTTTTTTGTAGTTATATGGCCTGTAACTTGGACAACAAGTATAGTAACTTGAAAATAACTTAAGAAAATAACTTAGAACTTTGAAATTTTGAAAACTACTTACATAAAACAAGTGATGTAAAATTGTATTTTCAAACTATTGCAAACTAACTTTGGCAAGTTTTAAGTACAAATGGTTGTCATCTTTGCTTCTGACTATGTTCCACAGCATTGCCTCTGAAAAAAAAAAGTTTAAAAAACTTTAATAAATTACACCCACACCTTTGGCAGGCCACAGCCAAGAGGACTTGAGTTATGTTTAGTAGCATAACATATTTTGATTTATACATCACTTTTTGTGTGCTAAAATCATATCACATGAATTCTGAACTTCTTAGGTTACTTGTGTGTTACCATACTGTTATTTTGGAGAATGTGAATGGAGGGGAGAATGGGCTTCATTCCTATATTTTTGCACCGGTCTTCTAAGAGATTAAACGTGGATTTTCTTTTTCGTGCCATATCAATTCGCAGACTTAGTGTCAGATCTCTATTACTTGATGCCATGTTAAAATGCTGTCTTTTACCAAAATGCCATTCACTCTACATGCTCTTAAAATTATGTTCCTCTCAAAAGCATTTTCTAATGTTTCTGGATCTGACGTGAAGCGCTGATATTCGTGAAGCAACAGTCGCAAATAGGTGCTCACCATGTGGCGAACTTATATCAAGAACATCTGTAAGTTTTGAATTTTAAAAGTTTGGAATTAAAGTTTGAAAAACAAGGATTGCATGCAAGGAGTTGCTTTTGTTGTCAAAATAACAAGGAAGACAGATAATTGTGAAAATGGGAATAAATCATGCTTGGTCACTCAAGTTGAGCACCATGTCACAATAGAATACTGCAATGGTATACAATTGTCATTCTCTTTTTATAAAATGAAGTTTTTAGTTCTTCATGACTGCGTTACAAAGAGCTAGGTACCATGGATACATTCATATGGCAATCCCATGCAAAGCTCTGCGAGATGCAGATAAAGACCAAAACTGATGGCAATTTGCCTGGCTCAAAATATTTGTGATATTTTTACATGACCCAGAAACATTAGAAAATGCTTTTGAAAGGGGCATAAAGGAGCATGTGGGGTGGATGGCATTTTGGTAAAAGATAGCATTTTAACATGACATCAAGTAATAAAGATCCGACACTAAGTCTGCGAATTGATATAGAAACATGTAACACATTCCTGCAGACGGTGCACCGCCTGCACGCAATGAAACGTCCTGGCCCGCAACACGGCCCCGCGTTTTAATGAATGTCAGTTTTAATTATGGGTGGACTGAGGGTACATACATCATTCTTCATGTGAAAGGACATTTTTTATGTTTGAGCATTCCTTGAAGACACCCAGCTAGAGTAACTCACTTCATAAAAGAGAGAATATAAAGGGTACATTCGATTCGCTCTGCTCCAACTACTCCGGAAGTGACGTTTCTGCTCTGGGGTCGCTGTAAAATGGTTAACTGAGGCGCGGGACGGGCGGGACGTACTAATTGACGTGAGAGGACTTACTTGAAAGCAATAAATCGATGAATATGCCACAGTTAAGCAACCACTGATGCTACAGAAATGGCAGACCACATTTTAGAAAGTCCAGCTCATTTGCAAGCCAGTTTTCTGCATAACTGACGGCTAGCTCTGGGCTAAATGTGGTTTTTCAAGAGACATTAAATTTGATCGGACATACTTTTTTGTTTTTCACAATATCTTCAAAATGGACTAGATTGAACTGTTCAGAATGAAATATAACACAACTGGGTTACGTTACAAGTGTTTTGAAAGCTCCCATTACACAGATATTTCAATCATATTTGGTATTCCATAGCTTCAATTTTAATAGCGTTACATGACAATTATATAGATCTATTTAACAAGAGGTTGGCACTCTGTAGAGTGCAAAGAGAAGGGGGGGGGGTGACTCATGTCTTTCCATAATTTGCTGCATAAGTACATTGGAGCCTATTCAGTGTTAACGGTGATGTGAGTCATTGAATGAGGCTCTGGGTCCTTCTGGTCAGGCTCGAATGACAGACATTCTAGGAAACCGCTCCATGTGCTATTTGACATTACCAAAACGGCGATTTTGCTTAACCAAAATTAAACGCCGATTACCTATGTCAAAAACGCTATTTCTTAACACTAATGCTTCACAAATAAAATATATAGCCTATAATCACAAAAACAAATGTTGTTCAGTTATCATTATTTTGTTCTATAATCGTCTCTGTTAGCCAACTTGATAGAAAATCAAATAATCCAGTGAGAAACAAAATGGCTAGCAGGTATTGGTAGAAATCTTGAGCTATAATATATATATATTGTAAAAATGTATTTTATTTTTTCATTAAAAACTACCCAGCACAAAAAGGAGTACATTTGAAGCTCAAATTATTTAAATTATGCTTCCCTTGTATAAAGTATAGGCAATTTTGCAGTACAATCCGAATGCATTTGGTAATTTTAATAATTTGAGCGCTTCAAATGTACTTTTTTTTGCTCTTGGTCTAATTACATGTATACAGGGGTGCCGGAAGGATCGCGGACGGCAGAGGCGGTCAGACGAGCAAAGGGCAAATCATATTCGCGCCAATTTCGCTTGACAAAATTTAAATAGAGTGTCAATTATAATTTTGAATATAAAATTACTAATTTGTGCCTAAAATTACTAAAATAAGGCATAATAATGTTTTATTATTAAGATCAAAAGGGCACACCTTGCCCCCCTGCCCCTCTTGGACAAGGGCAGGAGGGGCAATTGTCCCCCCTGCCCAGGCTGCCCCCCCCTGTTCCGGCACCCCTGCATGTATACATGTGCAGACCAGAGTGCAGAGCTATAGACCCCGAAGTCGACTACATAAAGTCGACTAGTGAAGTCATAATAGTTAGCTTTGAGGCTCTGGATGGGGTTTTGTGCCCCCCTGTCCCTTGGCCATTTAACTTTTGAATTCCCTGTCTCTTTTCAAGTTTACTAATGATGCTTTTGAATTCCCTGTCCCTCAGCGCTGAATTGAGTTTTATGTCCCCCTGTCCCTTGGTCATTTTACTTTTGAATTTCCTGTCCCTTGATAGCTCTTGATCATTTTACTTTTGAGTTCCCTGTCCAGGGGCGTATCTAGAAATGGCCTGAGGGGCATTACATGGGGTGAATATGGGGCGCTCCGCGACTTTTCTCATCTATTCCATGTTAATTTTTGGCCTGAGGGCCCCCCTAAATATGCCAATGTCCCTGTCCCCCATATTCCCCCATCCAGAGCCTCAGCTTTCCAAGCAGCAAGTTATTGTTCAGTCCAGTCAAGTCAGAGTTGAGTCAGCTAAAGTCAAGTTATAGGAGCATAACTATTTTCAACTCACAGAAATGGTTTAGGTACCATTCTAGACAGCATAGAGAGCACAAGATACATTCCACACTATTTAAGGACTTTTTTTTAAGTCTCTGCAATATAAAACTCAACAAAAATGGACGCATTTGCAACCTACATGATTTCTGAGTGAAAAAATGCTGAAATTTCCGAAGTTATAATGTATTGTTGAAGATTGTTTCAGAGAAGGGAAATTGCATGTAGACCAGAGTACAGACCAGAGTGCAGAATAAAGTGCAGAATAAAGTGCAGAATAAAGTGCAGAATAAAGTGTAGAAGAAAGTGTAGAAGAAAGTGTAGAAGAAAGTGTAGAAGAAAGTGTAGAATAATTATTTAAAGTGTAGAATAAAGTGTAGAATAATCATTTAAAGTGCAGAATAAAGTGTAGAATAAAGTGCAGAATAAAGTGTAGAATAAAGTGTAGAATAAATTGTAGAATAAAGTGTAGAATAAATTGTAGAAAAAAGTGTAGAATAAAGTGTAGAATAATTATTTAAAGTGTAGAATAAAGTGTAGACCAGAAGACTAGCAGACCAGAGTGCAGACCAAATGCAGACCAAAGGCAGACCAGAATAAATTAAGTGCAGGCCAGAATGCAGCCTAAAATTAAGACCAGCTAAGTATGGCTCAGTTCACTTTTATTAATACTTAATTGAACAGTAACTGTTATCATGTGCTAAACAAACCTTGACATGCAAGGGTGCTCCTGAAAGCAAGAGGAGGAACCTCCAAGAGGAAGAAGAAGAAGACCAGGATGCTGACAAATCATTCCATTATAGGCCTATATAGTTTATATAAATTGAAATAAATGTATGCATGTCCCAATTAATAATTCTCTTTGGATACAGTCTACAGACCAGGACACAGCAGTCTACCGTATTTATTGAAAAAAAAAGTTGTCTTTTTCCTTAATTTATAAATTTATCTGATAATTTATTGCAAAATCACTATGGACCTGTTATCCAGTTGGTCCACATGGTCTGCACTTGGACTGAATAGTGTTTTCCCAAGACTTGAACAAACAGACTGGCTGCCCCGCTGCCGAAACGTCTGTTCCGCATTTTACAGTTACTGCTCTACTCCAGGGAGCACTTTGGAGCAGCGAAACGAATGTACCCAATGCCTCAAATAAAAGGAGCACTCTCATGTTTATTGTTTACTTTTTACTCATGCCCTACTTGCACTACATTTACAGAGTCTTACACTTTCTACATTTGATTTTTCGATTCCTGACCTGACCTGAACAACCCAGGCATTGGTCATAATGAACTGCCCCATAGGCAGCTGGTTGGCTGAGTGGTTGCAGACTCACACTCCAAGTCTGCTCTGTTGAAGGTCTTTACCTGCATGGATTCAAACTCAAAGGTGTATTCGGTTTGCCTTCATGAGCCAAATCCCGATAGATGCCATTCAGACAATACTAGACATTAAATTGGCGGCCCGATGTATCGCTGTCTGTGCTGGGCAAGTACAAGGTCCCTCACATGGGGCAAACGTATCCATGTTGAGGACTCTCATTCTCTCTCCCATCTCATCAATCAATCCTCGAGAGTGCCCAATCTGAAAAAGGCTGCACTTGTCATATCAATTCATCTATCCATTAATAACTGGAGCAGGGTTCAAACTTGCAGCCACATGCATGCAACACAGTGAGCATCAGCATCTGACATCTGGCTGATGTCAGTACAACGTCTGTGACATCAACTTACATCAGCCTGATGTCAAATAGAATCGAAATGCCCAATGGGAAAGCCTCAATTCTAACTGTTGTGCACAAGGTGCAATTACTGTGCTATTTGGCCATACCTTTTTCTCAATACTGCAGTAGTAATCTCAAAATTACTTTCTTTTCCTTATATTTTCTTCAGTGGTATCCTTATCTTTAAATGTCAGTAAAGTTGTTAAGATTACTGAGTAGCTGTCAGAGGTTTTGACACCAAAACAGTTATACAACATTATTCAACAGTGACGCCCAAGGGTGCAGTTATGGAAACATTTTGATACAAAAAACCTCTTAAAATTTCAGCCTGTTGGTGTAAAAACTGCAGTTGGGGGCTGTGGTTTTAGACTTGTTGGAATTTTAAATATCTACAATTATACAGTTGCTGTGGGATAGATATGGAGTAGATAAATTCTGGACTTCTGAGGTTTCTGGCTATGCTGTGGTGACTTTTTGGGGGGTCATTTCATAAGAGAATGGCATAGGGTTCAATTATGTCAAGGAATCTGAAATTTCTGGCTCTGTACTGCCTATTTTCTGGATTTCCTATGAAACAGTAACTGTTAGCTAAACTTCAATTCAAAATCATCAGAGCAGTTCATATGTTTTATGTGAGAATCCTTGTCTTTTCGTGAGAGGCTGCCATTTACAAGACATCAATATGTTTGAGGCATTGGAATTTTCTGGCTGCTGAACTGCCTTTTTGCAGGGTTTCCAGTATTTTTTTTACTGAAATTCTGTAAAAGCCAGTTCAAATTCCATAAAGCAGTTCATATGGTTTATGTGGGGATCCTAATGTCATTTCATGAGAAAATGCCATAAGACTTATGATAAGTGTAAGGTGGGTCTACTAAAATTACTGACCCTACAAGAGCACATTTTACTGACTATGTTGCATGCCACTGAGATCACCCAGGAGCAGTTCAACAACTCGAATGCTTGAGGAAGATCAAGTAAATGCATGAGTGGTGCGTTTAATTTCTGAGGGACACACTTTCTTGAATTTCACAAGTTATTGCAGTTAGTCATGCCTTGCAAATGTGGGCTTGTAATTTACGACAAACAGGGGTTCAACTACATGTACATTTAATGCTCTGAATCTGTAAGATCTGTAGAACATGTAGCATAAAAATGAAAATACAATTATGAGAACAAACACAGATTATATGTATTATTAATTTGGTTAATTGAATGTCTTAGCGATTCTGTCTATATAGCACTTTGAAAAAAAAGTTGTGATCAACCAGTTAGACTGTTCGAATGATAATATTCAGTGATTTTGTTACTTTTTTCTGAAACACAATTTCCAAATTTTCACATCCCAGTCAAAGAGTACAGTACTATCTTCAAAAATTGTTTATAACATGGCTTCTTTCTGCAGCATCTCGCCTTATTACGTAGTCCGTGCCTGTCCTGTTAAGTCATATTTGAGCCATAATACAGGACATACAGTAATCTGCGACTCAATGCTAGTCTGTTACAGATTCCTACTTCTATCATATGTCAATGTTTACTTCCTTGCTTTATGAAAAAGGTAACCAGATCTATATGAAAGACTGGAAAGGAAATGGGTGCAGAATTAAAAGTGCTCTCCGTCTTTTTAATGCTCACCCTTTTTCTGGTAACCACTGACACTGATTTATCATTGCTATTAGCAAACGAGTATAGTCTAAACTTATATGGATCTGAATAGGTTGGCACATGTGCGTAGTGTACCTGCCTGGCAACATTATGATATTTATCATAATCCCATGCATGCAGTTGCAAGATCAACCAGCAACATCAGAGGATTATTTTAATATTGCATATTTTAGACTCAGCACTTTATCTTATCAATGCTATCAGCCCAAAGAAGCATTTTATTTTTAACAGGACTACAATTTGTACAAGATGAGTGACAATTATATGTAAGTTTCTACGTCCTATATTTGCATTAATCAGACTGAACCGGACAGGCAGGGACCATGTATAATGAGACAGGCACAGCATGAAACAAAATATCAGCATGCCAAGACGACTTCTTCCTGCAGAGAGAATGTGATGCCAAGTCCCAAGTGATGACAATGCCACTAAATGTTACAAGCACAGATTTTTGAATGAGTGACATAAATCACCAGTGATGTTAAAACTGTTTCTCTGAACTGACCCATTGCTATGTAAAAGATAGGGCCAGCAATGACATCACTGACTTTGTCAGACATGAACATTTACTACCACTCAGGGATTCTCAGAGTGGCTTCTATAATTCTTGATTGAGAATCTAATTTATCAAAAAAGACTTCAAGGACTATATCCCATTGAAAGTCCACTTCTTAGGCCTCACTTTAGAAGGAGCACTGTATTTACATTGTATTTACCTACACACTTAGAAAAGTGGCAAAATTATACTACAATTTCTCCAGTGACATTTTCATTCCCTTTTTATGTGAATCAATTACCACCACAGTAGCTTTCAGGTGGATGGTCATGTGACCTTGTATATCAAAAGTGTCTTTATCATGGCTTGCAAAATGACATGGCATCCAACCTAAAAGATGCACTTGGTTGAATAAGTGGTGTCTGCCCACTGTGGGATCATTGTTATGACTGTCAAATAGCTCAGAAATGATTCTAAATAGCTCCTGTTGGCGTTATATGACTGGTATGTTGAATAGTGTCATACAAATTAAGAGTAAACTTCTTATATTTATACATGTACATGTATCACATTCATCTGACTGGGACTTTCTAGTCATCATCTCATTGCAAAATGGAAAGTGGCACATGTGTTGCAAGTTGTAACAATTGCATTTCCAATAAGGCATCAGGTTGGGCGGGTGATAGGACTTTTGAGAACAATGCAAAAAAGTGACAATGAAAGAGTTTCATACTTAGCAAAATATATGGTTGATGACAGCTCAAGTATCATAGGTAAAAATCTGCAATGCATTGCCCAGAGATATGATTTTAATTATTATGCAAGGTTTGATTTTAGTGGTGCTGTTTTTAAACTTGATATGTGTGATGAAGATTTTAGAAAATGTGACCAGATAAATGAACTGCGTGATCTCAGAAATGATGTTTCTAGTCATGCTTTGTCGGACGATGAAATCGAAGATACGATATTTTATCTATGCTGTTTTTAAATGTCATATATATATGTTTTTAACTGTAATCCTGTGATATGTATTTAATTATAGTTCTGTGATATGCCTTTTAATGATTTACATGTATCTGTTCATCCTATGCCATGTATATGTCCATGAATAAATGATATATATTGTCCTTTATTAATGCACTGACTAGACTTAACAGGACAGGCAGGGACCATGGTAATGAGGCAACTTGCACTCATGGTATAGGATGAAACATCCATCTAACATGAGTTGCCCAGACCGGGAATGGAACCTGGGTCCAAGAATTTGGAAGCCCAGCACATTAGCCACTAAGCTCTGGGTTACAGTGATAAGGCAACATGGTCCGAAATATTGTTACAACCTTATTATATTAGCCAGGAATATTGTTACAACCTTATTATATTAGCCAGGAATATGATTACAACCTTATTATATTAGCCAGGAATATTGTTACAACCTTATAATTTTAGCCAGGAATATTGTTACAACCTTATAATATTAGCCAGGAATATTGTTACAACCTTATTATATTAGCCAGGAATATTGTTACAACCTTATTATATTAGCCAGGAATATTGTTACAACCTTATTATATTAGCCAGGACAAGCATCTTTTTTGGTATGACTGAATTCATCTTTCTGAACACAAAAAAACTTCATATTTCACACTTACATGGGCAATAAATTCAATAATGTGACATGTATACAAGTACATTTGATGTCAGTGCTTGGACTAGACAAATATAAACAAACTTCTCACTCCAGAGAACCTCTCTTTGAACTGCCATTTCAGAATGTGTGTGCATATATTTGATGTGTTTTTGTTATTAATTTTTAAATCATCTTTAAAAAACTGATTTACGTCATAAAAGTCAACAAAACATGGAGAAACATGGATTCATAAATATAACTACAGAATTCACAGTGGACAGTTTGTGGTGCATGTATACAGTACTGGTGAATTGATATTCATATACACGAATCTATAGCTCATGAGCACACACAGTCATCTTAGTTTAAAGTTAATGAGAAAGACAAGTTTAGTTTTGTGACCTCAAAATGCTTGACTGCCACTATTTAATTTTTATGTTTGTTTTTCCAAGTTTAACAGAGTGCACCCAAAGCACTCTACATCTCTATTTACCTGTGACAGGTTTTGTGGATCTTTACATGATGAACTGGCACGTAACTCGCACAATTGTGGTCTCTTTGTTTTTATCTCGTACCGTACCCACTCAAATGTAAATGCCTTATCGTTAGAAGAATGAGTTTGCTGAGATTGCGATCACTGGATTAGAAGTTTGATGTTATCACAATGTCAATTGTAGTCTCTTTGATTCTATCTCACACCGTATTTACTCACATGTAAATGCCTTATCGTTAGAAGAATGAGAGTTTGCTGAGATTGTGATCACTGGATTAGAAGTTTGATGTTATCACAATGTGCAATTGTAGTCTCTTTGTTTCTATCTCACACCGTATTTACTCACATGTAAATGCCTTATCGTTAGAAGAATGAGAGTTTGCTGAGATTGCGATCACTGGATTAGAAGTTTGATGTTATCACAATGTGCAATTGAAGTCTCTTTGTTTTTATCTCACACCATATTCACTAAAAATTCAATGTAGACTATGCGTTTATTGAGATTGCAATCGCTCGATCAGAAGTTTGATGCCATCACAATTCTTACATTATGGATTTCAATGTAACTCACACAATTATGGTCTTTTTGTTTTTATCATGTACCGTATTTACTTAAATGTAAATGCCTGAGTATAGAGAGAGTTTTGTTGACATTGCGATCACTCGTATTATAAACTTGATGCTATCACAATGTGCAATTGTAGTCTCTGTGTTTATATCTCATACTATATTTACTCAAATGTAAATGCCTTACTGGTATAGGAGAATGGGAGCAGTGATGTAGTCGAGGCCGGGACATCCGAGGCCAAGACCGAGACCGAGGCATGACCCTCCGAGGCCAAGGTGAGGCCGAGGCCATCAAAATATGGCCTCGAGGCCGGCCTCGAGGACGAGGCCGGTCCCGAGGCCACCATCACTCAACCAAAGACACCCGAGACCGAGGCAAGGCCAAGGATTTGGCATCCGAGACCGAGCCAAGGCCGAGGCCATCAAAATAAGGCCCCGAGGCCGGCCTCGAGGACGAGGCCGGCCTCGAGACCTCCAACACTGAATGAGAGTTTGCTGAGATTGCGACCATGCACCAGATTAGAAGTTTGATGCTATCACAATGTGCAATTTTGTGCAATGCTCACATCCAAAGTGGCACAAAATGTAAACACAACGTAAACACAACGCTAATTAGTGGAGGGCTTGTCGGTCATGTAGAAAATGAATAGTGGAAATTATGTTGCCACAACATGAACATAACGTTGAAATTTTTCATAACATTTCAAAACATTGCCACAATGTCACGTGCCAACATCATCATTTCTATCATACAATTCTACATAATTTTCACCAACATGGCGACGTTGTCATAACCTTGCAACAACCTAGATTTGCTGCACCATTGGGATGATGGACCCTTTTTTCTTTCCGAGAAGATCTGCATATGATTATATGATACTGTTTTACTGCTGATATAAGCAATTGAAAGATAGTAGATGGTTATTTCAAGAAAGTGTGGTGGAACATTTTGTTGTTTTCTGTTATTTCTTTATCGCTGACAGTGAAAATGAATCAAAAGTCTAGCAAAAGATCATACACATGGGTAATCATGTCATGCTGCTTTTTTAAGTTGTGTTGCAGAAACTCCCTCTTCCTCTTATCTTGTCTATCATTTGTTGTGAGAATTTGTCTCAAGGGTAAAAATCTCTTGCACCTTGTGGAAGTATATTAAGAACACTTTTGGTGGGAGTCAGCAAAAAATGGCTCTTAATACATGTACATACCAAAATAGCATACATCTTATACCATAAATAGTATGTTCTCATGAAACTAGGTGATACTCTGCCTTAAATAGAAATGATCATTAGAAAATAGCCCACACTCCTCCAGAGAATTGCCAATTAGTAATAAGCAACCTTGTGCCATTGATATAAATATTCTTATTAAACTATTATTATACTATAAACTGAATTCTGCCATAACAATGTTTTGGTGTAAAAAGGTGATTTTCTGAAATAAACATGAATGTTCTGATGAGAAAAACCCAATTCTTCCAAAAACAGTTATGTTGTTACAAGGTTAGATAGGTTCTGCTATAATTAGGCAGTGGTGTGACAAACTAAAAAGGTTAGGACATGTTTTGCCAAAAACTTGGTCATGCGGATAGTTTATTTTCTGCTAGCCCTGGACATGATCCTGCTGGCCTGTTGGCACAACAAAGGGTCACAACTTGGAGCTAATAATTCTGCCACAAATAGCAATGTTATCACAAGGATTGGTGATTTTCTGCTATAATTAGGCAATGGTTTCACAAGGACAGGTGATTTTCTGCAAAAAATAGTAACATTTTCACAAGGATAGGTGATATTCTTCCATAAATAGCAATTTTGCCACAAGGATAGATGATTTTCTGCTATAATTAGGCAATGGTGTCACAAGGACAGATGATTTTCTGCCAAAAATAGTAATGCTGCCACAGGGATAGGTGATATATCTCCATAAATCGCACTTTTGTCATAAGGATAGATGATTTTCTGCTATAATTAGGCAATGGTGTCACAAGGACAGGTGATTTTCTGCCAAAAATAGTAACATTTTCACAAGGATAGGTGATATTCTTCCATAAATAGCAATTTTGCCACAAGGATAGATGATTTTCTGCTATAATTAGGCCATGGTGACAAGGAAGGATGATTTTATGCCAAAAATAGTAGCACTGTCACAAGCATCAGTGATATTCTTCCATAAATAGCAGTTTTGTTACAAGGATAGATGATTTTCTGCTATAATTAGGCAATGGTGTCACAAGGACAGGTAATTTTCAGCCAAAATAGTAATGCTGTCACAAGGATAGGTGATATTCTTCTATAAATAGCAATCTTATCACAATGATGGGTGAATTTCTGCTATAATTAGGCAGTTGTGTCACAAGGACAGGGGATTTTCCGCCAAAAATGGTAATACTGTCACAAGGATTGGTAATATTCTTCCATAAATAGCAATTTTGTTGTCAGAATAATACTGGTGATATTTTTTTTAAACCAATGGGGCAGTCTTATTAGAAATGAGGCCTTCATCAGTGGTAGTGTACTGTAATTTTATTTCCAAGGAGAGACAATTTAACTGTAGGAAAGCCATATTGATGATGTATACTTTAAGGTGCTTTCTAATGCTGGTGATATCAAAAACCTTCTTCGAGTTTGGTAGACGGCTCAAAAGTATGATACATGTGGATCGCCTGCATATCTCTAGTGATGTGATGTAATGCTGTGCATTTGAGATATTTTTGATTTTTTCTGGAAATTAAGAAATATCATGCAATCGTTTAAGTGCATTGCATGCAGTACCAGACAGGAAATACAATGCAAAATATTATGAATATTTAATTGATTGAAAAAGAGTAATGTTATCAGATGCCAATCTGACACAGTTAACACTGTGTTTAACATTTGAGAAACTCAGCTGAACCTTTTCTCCATACATTTCTGTATGATCATGCTTTCACTAGGGACCATGAAATTGGACATTTTTTATGCACTTGGTTTTTTAATTTTTCCACAAATTATAAAAGGAATGTGTTTTTATGGCGAAAAACTGCGGAGCAATGTATTCAATTCTAAATGAGTAAGCGACATGTATATTTGAAATTGGCTGTGCCGCATATTATTAGTTAGTGGGAGCAATTAGTATGGCCAAGTTACACTGCGAAACCTCAACGCAATTTGTACAATTGCCTGTTGTTGTTGGGTTAGAATTTATAGTATTTTATGTAGACAACTTGATGTGTTATATAAATTTATTAATCTAGTAACACATTTTAGGTGTTAAACATCTTGGTAAAATAGCACAAAAAAGCAATTAGATACCAGAGTGTTTGGGCGTCAGATGGGTGTTTAATCCTGTGCCATTTTCGTGGTCCCTGCCTGTCCTGTTCAGCAGTGGTCCTTGCCTGTCCTGTTCAGCTGTGGTCCCTGCCGTTCCTGTTTAGCCTTATCATGCAAAATCAGCACCCAAATACAGACGTAATTCATGACTTAGGTTGCGTTTCCCGATGTTTTAATTCACCCTGTATTTCCCTAGACCTGAAAGAAATATATAACTGGACATGTGACAAATGTATAATTTACATGCAAGTACTTTGTGTGCGTTACCATATATATATTTTACAACAAATATTTGCAGTGTCACCATCATGGCGGACGTCTGACATTCAGTCTGTGTACAAAGTAATTTGCTAAGCTTACAGTCATTCCAGATATTAGTCGGTGGTCATTACATTGCTGAAGATACCTTGTAAACTACGAAGACTCAGTAAATTTTAATTACAAGGAGACATCGTGAATACTCCAAGCGTGTTGTGATAATTGCTAAAACTTGGTCGTCTTGTCTACATTTTCATGGGAACATTTTCACTGGATGATTGATGAACTTGAGGACCAGGGCTTTTGATAAACAAATAGCTACATGGTAAAACTTCCAAAGTATTTCTACAACATGTTGATGAATTACTGAGCGTGTGTCTCTATAACTTGTAATCTTGTCATAAACCACCCAAGTTGTGGAGCCATAGATTCAACATACAGATATCCCTGTCATCGTACCTCGGCGGTCTGGCGTCGGCCCGGCGTCGGTCCGATGTCAGCAGCATCGGAGCGGCTTTGGGCCGACGTTGGGCCACCGAGGCACGCTGATAGGGATATGTTTGAGTGCTAGTTTACCTTTAAATGTACAAAACTATGTGATAAAGATTAAAATTACCTTAAATACTACAGTGTCTTTTCTGTCTACAAGTGGACTGCTCTTGCATTGACACAGATCAGAACATATGCTGTCTTGTGTTGCCACCTAGTGACTAGTGTGCTATTCTGCGAGCTCCTGCGAGCAGTCCACCAACTTTCAACCAGTGGAACACACACAATTTTGTCTGGAAGACACCGGGGCTGTTTCTGAGTGTGCTGATGGCCTTGTCTACTTCCTTAGAGAATATGATTGCCGAGTCTGACTCTGGTATACATCGATGTTGAATAGAAATTTTGTGAATGTGCAATGAAATTGGAACTATTTCTTGGGACTGCAATGCTGTAGCATAGGAAATCAACTTTTGTGGCAGGTGGCAGCAGCATGCAGGTCTCAGTTTCACCAGACTGGTGTCTTTTGGTATCGATCACAGATTGCCAACAAATGCATCAGTTATTCTGGTTTTGGTTATTAGGTTGAGTTAATTCTATAGGACCTTACAATATGACCTTAAATTGTAGAGCATATTACAGTTTCTGTACACTTTACCAGAAAATATGTCAGTGTTATTTTCAAATATCTTGCCATAACTTGCAGATTATTATGTACTCCATTTATCAACACTTTTTAGTCCTATGTTCAAGTTTTAATTTTTCCTTTAATTTTTTTTATACAAAGTGAACAGCCTATTCATGAAATATACATGTATTTTACAGTTTATGCATAGATAAATGTCTCAAGAGAAATATGCATGAATATCTGAAATCTGTTTCAACCATGATTTACTATATGGACAAGTAGGCCTACACGTCAGTTATCACGAATCCGTTAAATATGTTCTTGACTTGTGCTAATTATAGTTCTTGCCCAACAAAGTAGACTGAAAGACAAAAGTTATGCATATGCTAAGCAGCCAAGATGCTCAGGAGGTAGGTTAATATGATGGTTCCATGGTGTAAAGCACCCGAAAACAGGGTCACAAACAATAAATAACAGAACCGGGAAAAAATTTTTGTTTTAAAAAGTGGCTGACAAAGGGCTTTTTTCAGGAAACACATTTTTGCTGTTGACCAATATCAGAAGCAGATATATGCTGTTTAGTATTAGTTTAAATCAATCCTGAAACATGCAAGCACACAATTCTTTGACAATTGAATTCAGTTTGTCCCTAATACCACAGTATGAAAGGGATAAATCTATCGGCGTGGCACAGGTGGGAAAAACCAGCTTACGGTTGCAGAGTGACTGATGTCCATCTGTTCAGTGTATCAATGAAATCTGCCTGTCACTGGGAGCTAGGGTTAACCAGGGATAAACAAAAGGTGCTAGATCCAGATAAACAACCAGAGCTCAAGATACCCATCATTGTGATGAAAGAATGTTTCTTGATGTAGTGGGTGATGCTCCAGATGACAGGACGTTGCAACCCTGCAGTGAACCCCTGGACCAATATCTTTAGTGTATATAGTTAATTTCGAGTCAAGCTTTTGTTGGGTATACCCTTACATTGAGCCCACAGATGAGATTCTTGAGTGCACGGCATATGCATAACTTTTGTCTTGCAGTGTAGAATAAATAAGTTCAATAAAATTGTATTCATGGGTGCATAGGGCTTTACATCCTGTATTTTTGGCACTGATTAGGCTTAACAGGCCAGGCATGGACCATGGTATTGTGTTAAGTGCAAAAATGGCACAAGATATGTTTTCCTCTCATTGGATGAGAACCCATGCTCCCAAAAGCAGTTTGGTTGAGGATGTTCAGCCCAAATATCAGAAGATCACCATTTTCAATTACTTTCTAGCTGCACTGTTTGTCTAAGTTCATTTGGAAAATCTAGATCAAGCATCTTTTGATCTTTTGCTTGTTGTCAGGTTTCCCATCATTTTTGGTGAAGATAGGATGACATTTTGAACTTGGAAATCAATTTAGCTGTTTACAACATCAAGAAAAACCAAATTCTTAACAAAAAAGGACAGGTACTGGTGTAGGCTCATCATCTCTTTCAGTGATGATGTCTCAGGTTCTTGCTGACTCTTGTGTCATACTAATAAGTGATGTTTTTCTTTTTCCAGGTTTTGGCAACACTGTCAGGATCTGCAGTTCATCAAGATATACCATAAACCAATGTCCATACGGCCAAAGACTAGCAATTGTCAATGCATCATACGGCAGTGACGGAAGAGCCTGTAACGCTACATCACATGATATCATGACGTGTAATCCAAGATGGACGCGTCACGTAGTAACAACATTATGCACGGGAAGATACGCGTGCACTATTCAACCACGTATTGACCTCCAAGGTTTCAACTGTCAGGTCAGAAAAGGGGAACTGATGTTGAACTACACCTGTCTTTCGGGTTAGTATTTTAAGATGCTGTGGTAGAAATAACAGCTGATGGACAATGGAGTAACATTTTCTTAAAGGA
Source organism: Platynereis dumerilii (assembly GCA_026936325.1). Classification (NCBI taxonomy): domain Eukaryota; kingdom Metazoa; phylum Annelida; class Polychaeta; order Phyllodocida; family Nereididae; genus Platynereis; species Platynereis dumerilii. Next base: position 79,159,772 of record JAPTHN010000001.1, on the reverse strand, counting down.
ACAAGTCCAAACCAACAACTCTTAGGGAGATTCTGACAATCATTAATTTTAACAAGTATTGCAATAAGACAAATGTCCTTCATATAAAGTACAAAAGAGTAAATATTGAAGATACTTATCACAGTTTAAAGTGATTTAAAACAGACCAGCATCTGTCACTCAACAAGTAGTTATTTAGTCTTTTATTATTATTTTTTTGGAATAGGTTATGGACCACTGTATTTTGTTACAATGTGCATGTTGTCTGCAATAGGTTTAAATAAATACAAGGAATAAATGAAGACATGATCAATCTTCGTGTGTCCAAAACTTCATTAGAGAGTTTTTCACTCTAGTTGTTTTGTATTGTTGATTCTGGTTTGAGTTTATCACAATTTCACATAACCTTGGACATTAAGATTCCAGTATTATCTCGTTTAAATAATGGTCGCAACTAAAAACTATGTCTTCTATTATGCTAATTGATAATATTATTCTAAAAACTCTTCTTTTCTTCTTTTGCAGAAAGAAATTTCCTCTCCCTGGATGGCAGGACCACAGCAGTATTAAGTGACACTGATTTGAAAAGTGGATATTTATTATTCGCAGCAAATGAAAATGCTGTGAACAACTCCTTAATTTATGAACTAAGTTTAAATCTCAACCATACGTTTCATGTAGACCTTTCTCCTTTAGCCTGGTACCCTGCTTTCGCCGAATGTGATAATTTCAAAATGACAACCTTTACTCAAAATTCAAAGACTATCTTATGTGGAGACAAATCAAGGCTCAATATGCAGATCATGAATTCATCAGTCAATTCAGTCGTCTTTCAGTTCAGTGTCAACAGCCTCAAAGAACTGTTGTTACCTTTTTTAGGTAAGTTGTGCATTTTTACTTTATCATTGACCAAAGGTATATAAACAATGAATATTTAATCCAATCAGCTTATTTATTATTGCAAATTATGGCTTTGTGCTCGATTTGACAACATGGAAGTCAGTCGTGTTTTAGTAACCCGGTAAATAGGGAAGATGTGAATTGCTAGCTACATATTAACACTTTAGAACCTTAATGATTTATTTCCTGAGTTTTTCTTTCTGTGTTTAGTCCCTTTTTGTGCAAGTATATTTTATCTCATTGACTGAAAACTATATATTTTCATTTTTTTAATGGCATAAATAGCTTCAAAATATATTCCAGTACAAATGCCTGTTCTTCTGAAAAGAATATTATGTTTTAATCAAAGTCAAAAGGTCATGTACTAAACAAACAACAAACTTATAGAATATTCACTAATAAAATATTATAATTGATATATATCACCTTTTGCTTACACAGTGAGTTCATGTGACCTGTCAGAGATCACCCTAAATTCCTACGATGACCTTGTGATCAACGTTGTCGGCCGCACCCTGGAAGTCAGTTGCAGAGAGGGCTACAGGAGGACCACCTCAGACAGCACAGTCTGCAAGAATGGCGTCTGGGCTGGGAATGTCTCTGTCTGTGAAGGTGAGTTTTAATATATATAAATTTTATTAGACATTAAAATATCAAAAATGATACATATGTAATAGGGTGTTTCAGGTGCCCCCAATATTTTCCGATCCTGCTTGACCTTGGTCTGGTATTGCGGTTTATATAGTAGAAGCCACATGTAAAATTTTGGCCCATTCTATAAATACCTAACTTTACCAGAATTCACTTGTAGTTTATAATGTAATTCCCCATTGGCGAACTTGCAAATCCTGAAGATATTGCAAAAATCAATGAAGGAATAAATATTTTTTCCTCAATCCATAGTTTCTGAGTAAGTTTTGGGAGGGCAATTCAAATCTGGCATCAGCTATTTTACAGCAGGTCTTCCTAATGAGCTAGGAAGTGTTGAATTCCCGAAAATTCTGCCATTCTATGCAGATTTTCACAAATTTGACAGCTTCTGCCAGCTTGGAAAATGGGGTTATACAAAAAATAACACCTGATTTGAATTTCCCTCCCAAAACTTACTCAGGAACTGTAGATTGAGAAAAAAATATTGATTTCTTCATTGGTTTTTGAAATATCTTGAGAATTTGCATGTTCGCCAATGGGGAATTACATTATAAACTTCAGGTGAATTCTGGTAAAGTTAGGTATTTATAGAATGGGCCAAAATTTTACATGTGGCTTCTACTATATAAACCGCAATACCAGACCAAGGTCAAGCTGGATCGGAAAATATTGGGGGCACCTGAAACACCCTAATATGTAAGATATGTTTAATACTGTACTATGTAATTAGAAATAATGCTTTTACACATTTTGCAAGTATAAAGCATGGAAGTCTTTCAAATTTATATATATAATATATTATATATATATATATATATATAGTGAAATATTTATCGTTTTGACTGCAATTAGCTGTCAATTTTATAATTCCAATAGACAATGGTTGTTTGTTATGGCCACAAAACGTTATTATATCTTAGTAGTGCTCAATATATTCAAGGCTCAGAAATAAATTAGCTTTTTTTTTTTTAATACAGAATATTTCTTCATTCTTAAGAGTAATAAAATGCTTGCAGATATTAAAACATGGTCTATAGTTATCTAATAAAGAGTACACTCAAACAGTACCAAAACTTGCTTTGCATATAATTTCAGAAATCATTTGTCCAAACCTTGGCACCATCCCTCATGGCCAAGTGAAAGTTCAAGGAAGGAAGTGGAAGAGTGTGGCAACCTACTCATGTCTCAGGAGGTATACGCTGACTGGGGCAGATAAAAGAATATGCCAGACTGATGGCACTTGGTCTGGGAACCCTCCTGTCTGTCATAGTAAGTGATGATGCATTTTCTGCTTAACTTAATGAATTTCAATGATTTCATTGATTAATTTAATTGAAAATTTGATGGCGAACCCAAATTGTCACAATAGATTATAGTTCTACTAAGACGCTTTCTTCTATAAGTTTTACATGGGTGAATAGTATATTACAAGTGTTTCGTGTGTGACTGTTTGTTTCTGAACAGTCCAGAGTGTCTGTCGAAATCAGAACTTTTTATCCTGGTGGAAATATTTTATCGCTGTCCACCATTTACTAGAACCCCACATTCCTCCACTATTGCAAACACAAACGTTATACATGTGTTATATATTCATGATGATGAACTTAAAAGCATTCCAAGTGAAATTTCATTCATTTCCAGGAGCCTTCTGTCTACCTCCTCCAGTATCACCCCCTGCCAGCTTCTATCCGAACGACACGAAAGATTATGACGTAGGGGCTTCTGTAACTGTCACCTGTCCAGTTGGGTCAGACCTGATTGGTCAGGAGATTTTGTCCTGTTTACAGAACTCCACTTGGTCTCATCCATCACCTTCATGTCAAAGTAAGTTGAACTTTTGAGCCCTTATTGCTTTCAATGATGACATCTACTGACAGAAGTTATTCTTGAGTTTTTGGAATGGCACTTGTAGCAACATCTACTGACCGAAGTCATTCTTGAGTTTTTGGAATAGCACTAGTAGCAACATCTACTGACAGAACTCATTCTTGAGCTTTTGGAATGGCACAAGCAGCAACATCTACTGATGGAAGTTATTATTGAGTTTTAGGAAAGACAGTGGCAGCAACATTTACGGACAGAATTCATTCTTGAGTTTTTGGAATGGCACAAGCAGCAACATGTACTGATGGAAGTTATTATTGAGTTTTAGGAAAGACAGTGGCAGCAAAATTTACTGACAGAACTCATTCTTGAGTTTTTGGAAAGACACTAGCAGCAATATCTACTGACAGAAGTCATCTTGAGTTTTTGGAAAGGCACTAGTTGCAACATCTACTGACAGAAGTCATTCTTGAGTTTTTGGAAAGGCACTAGTAGCAACATCTACTGACAGAAGTTATTCTTGAGTTTTTGGAATAGCACTAGTAGCAACATCTACTGACAGAAGTCATTCTTGAGTTTTTGGAAAGGCACTAGTAGCAACATCTACTGACAGAAGTTATTCTTGAGTTTTTGGAATGGCACTAGTAGCAACATCTACTGACAGAAGTTATTCTTGAGTTTTTGGAATGGCACTAGAAGCAACATCTACTGACAGAAGTTATTCTTCAGTTTTTGGAATAGCACTAGTAGCAACATCTACTGACAGAAGTCATTCTTGAGTTTTTGGAATGGCACTAGTAGCAACATCTACTGACAGAAGTCATTCTTGAGTTTTTGGAATGGCACTAGTAGCAACATCTACTGACAGAAGTTATTCTTCAGTTTTTGGAAAGACAGTGGCAGCAACATTTACTGACAGAACTCATTCTTGAGTTTTTGGAAAGACACTAGCAGCAATATCTACTGACAGAAGTCATCTTGAGTTTTTGGAAAGGCATCAGTAGCAACATCTACTGACAGAAGTTATTCTTGAGTTTTTGGAAAGGCACTAGTAGCAACATCTACTGACAGAAGTCATTCTTGAGTTTTTGGAAAGGCACTAGTAGCAACATCTACTGACAGAAGTTATTCTTGAGTTTTTGGAAAGACACTAGTAGCAACATCTACTGACAGAAGTCATTCTTGAGTTTTTGGAATGGCACTATAGCAACATCTACTGACAGAAGTTATTCTTCAGTTTTTGGAAAGGCACTAGTAGCAACATCTACTGACAGAAGTCATTCTTGAGTTTTTGGAAAGGCACTAGTAGCAACATCTACTGACAGAAGTTATTCTTGAGTTTTTGGAAAGGCACTAGTAGCAACATCTACAGACAGAAGTCATTCTTGAGTTTTTGGAAAGGCACTAGTAGCAACATCTACTGACAGAAGTCATTGTTGAGTTTTTGGAAAGGCACAAGAGCAACATCTACTGACAGAAGTCATTCTTGAGTTTTTGGAAAGACACTAGCAGCAACATCTACTGACAGAAGTCATTCTTGAGTTTTTGGAAAGACACTAGTAGCAACATCTACTGACAGAAGTCATTCTTGAGTTTTTGGAAAGACATTAGCAGCAACATCTACTGACAGAAGTCATTCTTGAGTTTTTGGAAAGACACTAGCAGTAACATCTACTGACAGAAGTCATTCTTGAGTTTTTGGAAAGACATTAGCAGCAATATCTACTGACAGAAGTCATTCTTGAGTTTTTGGAAAGACATTAGCAGCAATATCTACTGACAGAAGTCATTCTTGAGTTTTTGGAAAGACACTAGCAGTAACATCTACTGACAGAAGCCATTCTTGAGTTTTTGGAAAGATTATGTATCGGTCTATTAGATTATGACATCAATCTTTATCAAAGTAGTTTTGATCTGAGAAATTGAAATACAAAGGGACTGCGAAGTACTTCACAAATTTTAAAACTTCGAAATAACTAGGTTGTCAATCGGTGCGACACTTTTGCCAATCAGATGAAAGTCATAGGATCTTGTATAGATCTCTTGTACATGTAAACAAAATAAATACTTAGGATTAAATAATATTCTCCTTTTACATTACAGTTGTTGATTGTGGAGAACCAGACAGCCTTAACAATTCAGTCCAAAACTACACCTCCACAACATACCAGAGCAAAGTGACCTATACCTGCACATCCAGCGATGAATTTCAATCTGAAGACAGGATTTCTTGTGGAGAGACCGGCATGTGGTCTTCAACTTCACTCACTTGTCCACTGTTTTTGCCAGGTAAATTTTCTGTGCTCTGTTTTTGGTACTTCTGTGCTCTTTAGAAAAGAGAAACAGTAAATGTTGTTGTGGATTTAATTATTTATTAAAAATAATATTAAATTCTTTAATTTTGAAAACCATAATCATTCATACTCTCAAAATAGTTTTCCTCTGTCTTAAAATCTTTTTCACTCCATCCTTCATCTAGTGTTTCCTTTTCTCTTCTTCTCCCTCTCCTACTTGTATTCCTTCCCCTCTCTCTCATTTGTTTCCCTTTCTTTTGCTCTGCATGCCCTTTCCTTTTCCTGTACTCCCCCTTTCCTCTTCTTCAATCTTCCTATTTCTTTCTTCTGCCTCTATTTTCCACATTTTCCAGCTCTCATTCCTCTTCTTCTAATCTCTTTGCCTCATCAGTGTCTTAAGCCTATTTGCCTTTTTTGCCTTTTTTCTGCTCCTCTCTTCTTGTACTGTTAACAATTCCATTATCTTCAACTTGCAACCACACCAATGTTTGCTTTTTAATTACATCTTATTGAAAACCTCTTCGAATTCATCTTTTATCGCCCATCCAGTGGAGAGCAAGAGCATGTGCAGTGGAGACATAGTGACTATCAAATGTCCTGAGGGAGACAAAGTGGTCGTTGTCAATGCTTCCTATGGTCTCCATGGCAACAGTGCCTGTAATTCTGTTTCCTCTGAGAGCACAACATGCAGTTCTAGATGGACAACCCAAGTGTTGACAACCTTATGTACAGGAAAATCTTCATGTTCCTTTCGCCCATCCACTGACCTCCAAGGAGACCATTGCCAAGTGTCCAACGCCCAGCTCGACTTCAATTTTACTTGTGTTTCGTGTGAGTACGGTTTATCTTCGATGAAATTCTTTGACATTTGCAGATCCTTTCTCTAATGCAGCAAAAAGCCTTTGTTCAATGATATAAGTAGCAAGAAGTATAAACGAAACACAGCCGGTGTCATTTTACCCCGTACTGTGACAGACAATACAGTTTAAGTCCATGGTTTGGTATTCGTTCCTTGCTTTTGCGCAACAAGTTCGTTTGGAAAAGTTGTCAGTTCTTAGAAGTTAGAACTGCAGGGCAATTCCGTAAACTCAGATTTACAGATTTGACACTTTAGCAGCTTGTGTAGCTCTACCATTATATCTCAGCTATTTCGTTGTTATATAGGGATGAGGCCAGGTAATAGGAGTATCAGACAAGCCATCAACCAAAGCTCCAAGTGCAACAGGAGCTGAGCTACATCAAAATATATAGCGTTTCGGATGTACATCACATGGTGTACGTCCGAAACGCTGATATTTTGGTGTAGCTCCGCTCCTGTTGCACTTAGAACTTTGGTTGATGGCTTGTCTGATACCCCTATTACCTGGCCTCATCCCTATATAACAACGAAATAGCTGAGATATAATGGTAGAGCTACACAAGCTGCTAAAGTGTCAAATCTGTAAATCTGAGTTTACGGAATTGCCCTGCATTTATTTAATGACATGATACAAAACCATTTCATTTTAATGCACTGTTTCACTCACCTCTTCTGACATCAATGTTTAATTGATTCCTTTATCTGAATTTCAGCTGACCATTTCGTTACGATGGAGAATGGTACTTCAGTATTATCCGACAGTATTTCCTGGGGGTGCTTGCTCCCCGGTGCCAAAGAAGATAGTGACAATAGTGACAATAGCGAACCAGACCCTGAACCTGCACCACCAAAAGCGAAAGTTGACTTAACACAGGTCAACAGATCAGTGTATTTAGATTTCGCTGCAGTCAACAGTCTCCCCCTGTTGGAAAATTGTGATAGTCTTGATTTGACTCTTCGGTCGCCCTCTGGTGACATTACTTTCTGCAAAGAGGATATCAAGAAATTAAATGTGATTTTCGTTGATTCTTTCGTCGAGACGCTTGATATGTCATGGACCATGTCATCGGGCAACGACAGCCGGATTGTCGTTCCTTTTTTAGGTGAGAGATATTTCATACATTCCTTAATTTATCTCCACAAGTGACCGTCTACCTCAAAAATTAAAAATGAGCTCATAGGACTGATAATCAGGATGGCTTCAGTGTTATAACTAAGACTTTTTCCAGAGTTTGCCAATACACATGTATGTCTGTTATAAGTGACCAAAACAGTTCATGCCATATAATTGATGAGCCTTAGTTGCAAGCTACTAAAGAGCGATATTGAATCGCATGCTTATTGAAACTTTTGTAATTAACATACTTGAAACCTGTCCCCCCATAAGTAGGTTATGATCCATTTGTTACAGTGACCGAGTGCAAGCCCAAAGTTGATGTGATTGGAGGAAACAACCTTCTCTCTGTGGACATTGGGAAGCAGAGACTGGAGACCATCTGCCCAGAGGGATACTACAAACCTCACAAAAGTGTTTGTGCGGGAGGCCAGTGGTTGGGCGATGACTCTTCTTGTTTACGTGAGTGATGATAATTTTTTTTGTTTGTTTTACACTAAATTATTTCATAAGAGATGAGGTTACACATTATTTAGCTGTTTTAGGTCCAGTTTTATTGTGGTGGTTCCCATTTGGTAGCAGGGTGCTTCCCTTGCACCATTGAGTGAATCTTTGTTGTAACGGAAAATGCTCCTTCTCCCCACGCAGAGAACCGGGTGCGACTACCGCTCATGCCGTTGTTATGCCCGATATGTAGGGACTGGTGTACTCATACATGTCCCTTCTAGTTGCTTAGAACAGGGTAACAACAGTTAGTGGCAGGGTTTTTCCATCACACCTAGGAGCGACTCTTTGGTTCGATAGATAACGCTCCTGCCATTCACGCAGAGGACCCAGCTTTGGACCCGTTCCTTGCATTGTTACAATGGCACCTGATATGTAGTGTCCGGTGGACTAACTTCCCATCTAGCCCGGCTGGTTAGAGCAGTCTAAGGTAACATGGATTTGTGGTCAAGCGTCACCCTAAGGAGGGAAGAATCCTGCTCCTGGACTTGTTACAAGATCAGTAGTTGCCTCAATAACAAATTACGTACCACTTTGGCGGACAAGAATGATAATCCAATGAATTCCGAATTATTTCAGTTGCCTCACAGCTACCACTTTCATTTCCAGAAGGATAATAAATTTTCTTTCCAATTGCATTGCCTGCATGATTGTCACATTGAATACTGCAAAAATGTTTAAACCCAATGTCGTGCAAATTATGAATTACTTTTTTTTGTCTGACCACAAACAGCTGTATCCTGTCCCAGCCTAGGCACCATCCCCAATGGGCAACTTGAACTGACAGGCACCACCTTCAAACACACTGCCACCTACAGCTGCCTCCGCAAGTTCCAGCTGGTTGGAGACAGCGAGAGACAATGTCAGCACACCGGTCTGTGGTCTGGGAAATCTCCAATTTGTAGACGTAAGTACAAGTCTTGAAATATGTTTTAAGGGTTTCCTATTACATCAAGTACACTGTAAAATTTGAAATTTTGAGTTAGCTCAAATCATTGAGTGAGATGGTTGCACAATTTGTTTGAGCCATTATAGCTTGCAGTTTTGAGTTATGATAATCTTCATGTTGTTATAACTTGCAAACAACAAGCTATCTTGGCTCAAAGGAATTGTGCAACCATCTCACTCAATCAATTAAGCTAACTCAAAATTCAAAATTTACAATGTAGTTTAAAAAATAGTGCGCAATAAACCTTTTAAAATCGACTATTTTATTCAGGTATCTTCTGTCGCCTTCCCAAACCTCCTGTGCGCGGCTGGTTCGCGCCAAACCTAACCAAATATTTCGAAGTTGAAGAAAAGGTCTTCTTCCGCTGCCAGAAAGGAACCACTCTGATTGGTCAGTCTGAGGCCGAGTGCTTACGTAACAACTCATGGTCAGCTGGGACACCCTCTTGTGAATGTGAGTAAAGTATTAGATAGTCTATTTACATATAATTTTATTATTGTATCAGATGTCAAAGAGTTGTAACTTAAAGGCAATATACAAATGGAAGTTCTCTTGAGAATTATGTCTTAAGGATCGTATGGTCAATTGACTTCTGAAGTTTCTTGTGGTGAATCTGCAAACTGAAGGTTCTTGAGGCAAATTTACCTGAAGGTTCCTAAGTGAAAAACAAAAATGTATATATCTGAGAGAAGTCAACTTACAAGATGTCTCTCATTGTTCTTTTGGTGAATTTATATTAAGGTTTTCACAGAAAGTGTGACTCTGAAGGTATTAATGGTGAATTTATACCTTAATGTTCTTATGTTGAATATTTATTTGGTGATATGTGAAAATGAAGGTTCTCGTGCGAACTTATATGCCTGAAGCTTCTCATAGTGAATTGGTCTCTGAAGGTTCTTGTTGTGAATTTATAATATGAGGTTCTTTTGGTAACTTTACCGGAAGGGTTCATGTTAAATTTGCATCTGAAGGATCTTGTGGTAAATGTACTTGAACTTTTTTATGTTGAATTCAACCTGAAGGTTCTTATGATGAATAATTATCTCTGAACGTTTTTATTGGGAATTCATAATTCCATTTTACTTATACTCACTTTTCCTTTTTCTCTTTCAGTTGTGGACTGTGGCATTCCCAAAATGATCCCCTCTGCATCCCTCAGTTTCGTCTCCACCATCTACAATAGCACCGCTCATTACATCTGCCACTCAAATCCTGACTTCACTTTCGCCATAACCTGTGCCGAAAATGGACGCTGGACGTCACCAAAAACCAAATGTCCAATAACCACTACTACAAGTAAGAAATCACTTTTAAAGAAATAAATGATTAAAGTTTGAGAAGCTCTCCTCAAGATTATTGATACAACACTGATTCTGTAAATTTGACGACGTTCAGGAAAATATATCTTATTTAAAACTCTGTTAAGTAAAATAATATTCTAATTAAGGTGCGGTCAAACCCTATTTTTCTTAGAAGTAGTATAGTGGGGCCCGTCGGACGGCATCGGTGGGAAGGGGGGGTGTATTGACCAAAGTTTTTTATGAGTAAACTAAGCCAACTTTTTTTTTTACATTTTGATGTTGCATTGACCTTCTCCAACATATTGCATGAGACTAACATTTTCAAGTTGGTAGCAATATTGTTAAACTTTTCCCAGAAGTCTTTCACAAAAATACTAAATTACTAAAGTTGTTTTTAGCTAAATGTTCAATTTTACCTTGCCAATTATAGAGCATTCCTTCTCTTCTGTTTTTCTCAATTTAGTTCCAACTACCTCATTGCAACCAACTCCTAAATCAGACAGCTCAGAAGAAGAAGAAGAAGAAGATGATGATGATGATGTGTTATCTTTAGGTAAGATAATTATGCAACTCATAAATAATCTTTTAATAAAGGAGTACGCAGATTTTCAAATAGCAATTAAATATTTCTAATTGGTTTTTATTGTTTTTTTCTTAGGGTCTATACTTGGTATAATATTTGGAGCTGTTGGACTCATTTTGATTCTCTCTATAATTGGCTGCATCCTATGTTCTTTTACTACCAAGTAAGTTCTTTTACTACCAAGTAAGTACCAGTTTACTCAAGTTAATCTTTGGCAAGTAAATGAGTTGCTTTGTATATTTGCCTCAAATTAGACCCCTCCACATTTTATTGCTCTAAAGGAATGCATCACTGGGTTTTAGAAATTTGGTGAATTTTTGCACCTATTGACTTCCTTCTAAGTAATATGTTCCATAATTATCGTGGCACATAACTCCAGTTGAATAATTAAATCACTAAAAATACACACTGAAAGTATGAGATTGATCACGTGATCAGATCCAATTATGTTTGTGATTTTTGCCTAGTCATGTTCTTCAATGACTTTTATATACAATATTGCATGTTTTGTATCCCTAAAGTTGGAAAAACATGTCAGCAAATTGTTAGAACTTTGCATCAAACAGTAGCACGGTCAAGTTTGTGTTAAAACACATACATGTATAGAAGCCTGACCTTCAACTGTACGGATGCTTACAAGGTATAAATGGTCAAAATATTTGACTGGAAACCCAGCTGACAAAACTGGTGGTTAACTGAGAGTTATCACGTGAAATTGCCCCTCAGTTATCACGTGGAAAACTGATAGGTTATTGCAAATGCTAACCACGTGATTTTGTCACCAGTTAACCACGTGATTTTCTGGGGGCAATCTTCACCAGTTAACCACGTGATTTTCTGGGGGGCAATCTTCAACAGTTAACCACATGATTTTCTGGGGGCCAATCTTCACCAGTTAACCACATGATTTTCTGGTGCATATCTTCACCAGTTAACCACGTGATTTTCTGGGGGGCAATCTTCACCAGTTAAAATTATTTGAGAAGAGGCAAAATCTCCAACTCGTTAACTTGGCTCTTCATCAAGCCAGTCAACTTGGACTGTTTCAAGCAATATCTTGGGCTTTCAATAGCTGTGGGACTGAAGTAAAGCCACAAGAACTTGCTGAAAATTTGTCACAACCAGTGTGATGCAGTGAGTCTCTTTTCAGTCTTCTTAATGGGTTACCAGAATCAAGGATTGTAGTCGTACATGATCCACATTTCTGATAACTAGTCTTTTGTAATAATATCCAATATGTGCTCCGTTTTGAGCTAATAAGTTTCTATCCGCCATATACTGTGCATTAATTCAGATTTAAAAATCATAATCATTTGTTTAATTCGTTTAAACTCATTTAAAGTAAACTTAGTGCGGAACTCGGTAAACAGCTGTGTTTCTAGTACAGTTGGCTCCATCTATATTTATGGGCGACAATCTTCACCAGTTAACCACGTGAAGAAAAACATGTGATAACTCTCAGTTATGTCATGAAGATAGTGAAGTGATAATCTGGTGAGGTTCATCACGTGGTTATCCTGTGAAAATGCTGGGGAGTTTTTTCACGTGAAGAAAAACACGTGATAACTCTCAGTTATGTCATGAAGATGGTCTAGCGTTAATCTGGTGACATTCATCACGTGGTTATCCCGTGAAAATGTGGGAGTTTTTCTCACGTGAACACAAACACGTGATAACTCTCAGTTATGTCTTGTTCACCAGTTTCCCCGTGTTTATCACGTGAACTTCACGTGCATTGTCAGCTGGGAAGTTGTCACTTACAACTTACTGCAAAAGTCATAAGCATTGGTTCAGAAGTAGTTGAGTGTTTCATTACTGTCATGCTTTTCAAGACTGCCCAGTTGTGTGAAGCATGACGTAGTCACCCACTTCTGATGACTCTATGGTTCTGACTTCTGCAATAAAACTTTATTTGAATTAATATACTCGTATAGTGGGCATTCGAAAAGGTGGAATGGAATAGAATCCATAAAATGTGGAACAAATTAGAAATAGTAAAAGGCACCATTTCATATTGCATTGTATTTCTTGTTAGAGTACGTAACAAATCTTTAAATGTTCAAAAATTGTTTATGGCTTTGAAAGTACCCACACATGACTATCTCAATCTCATGATTGTATTGAAGTTATAGGTGATCTTATTCATTCTTTCCCCAACAGGCAATGGAACAGGAGCCAACATGTTTCATTATCAGACATCGTAGCAGACAACCAGGCCCTGGACATCCGGGATAGTCCTACAGTGACCAGTGTTTACATCATCAAGAACAGCAGCGAGCTTTACCACGAGAGGACAGCACCATCTGTGGCAGCTGAACACTCACTCCCTCTAGTGGAAAAGGGAAATAACCAATATCACCCAACCCCAAATCAGGCAAATCAGGCTGGTATCTACAATGGGAGAGACATTAGAAAGCCACCTCAAATGGGAAATGGCATAAAAAATAAACAAGGCCAAGGTATACCTCATGCCAATCAAAACCAAAGTGCAAAGACTGTAAATTATGTTCACAGAAATGGGCAACATGCAATTGGTCATCCACCTCATAACCACACACAAAATAAACCAAATGGAATAAATAACATGGACAAAATTAAAAAGCACCAAATACCTCTAAACTCTAACAACGCACAATTGCACAATCTGCATACTACACACCTATGACAAATGTTGAACTTTTTATAAAAGTTCGCCTTGTCTTCACTGTCAGTATTAAATCATGGTACATTGTTTTATAGACCTATTTATTAAAAGTCTACCACACCAATTTTCTCTCTTTTGTGTATTTGTCCTTGAGTGGGGAGCTATGATATCACATATATTATCAGATATATTATAAAGTGTAATAAGTATGAGATAGGTAACATATCTTGTTACACATAACACCAATGGATGTCCTCTCCAAGGCAATGACATTACAGTCTTCCGGTAATTTCACAAACCAAAGCACTCAATTTCATGGAAAAAGACAGCTAATTTCCCTTCCAATAAACAACAGTTAGATACATCTACTCTAATTGGCAAGTAATGACGCTGTAGTTTGATTAAGCTGAGGAGGTAGTTACTTTAATCTATTTGGACTCGATGAGTCAAGTGTTGTAACCATTCTGTTATAAATTGCAACAGGCCAACAGCCAAGGCCGTTTCCTGAATCAGTGAAGGTAAACTCCAATGTTAAACTGCCACTCCAATCAGTGCTGTGTTGATTTTCCACTACCATCCTCAGTGTAACAGAAGAGAAACATGTCATTGCGGATGACAGTACTTTACACACTTCCAACACAAAGTGAAATGTATTGGTCGGCATTCGGCTATCAAGTGAATGCTCAAAATGATTAACAGAAGTAGCAGACAGTTACAGATGATTTCATATTTGTAGACTTGACTGAATGTGATTTTTTTCTTGGACATGTATTCTCTAGGGAAAAGTGACATAAAAAATTATGACATCACTTTTCCCCGCTTTGGACCAATACAGTCCAGTACCACCACCTCTTCAGTATAGGACTGTCCTCATTTCTAATAAACCGGTCCTGAGGTTGTCTGTACTGGTACGCGCAATTTTTTTTTTTTTACATTTTTCACATGCTCATCTTAGGCACTCTATATCAACATGGAACTTGACACATGGTCCCACAACCTTAGGTATGGAATTCACAATTAAATTGGTGCACTCTGCTGACCTGAGGTTCGAGACAGGTGATTATAACAAACAGTATGCTAAACAAGATAATCCAGCTTGCTATTTTGTAGCAGGGCCCCTTAAAACACTGTCAGAACATAAGAATATGTGGCAGAGCCAGGGACTAATTTCCTAAGAATTAATAATTGGAACATTTGAGCATCCATTTATCCACATGTAATTGTTCATGGACTATAATGTACAGTACAGTGAGCTACAGTGCTGCCACGTTGTTGCACCATGTCAGAATATGCAGTGCAAAAGAGATTTTGACAACTGCTCCACCTGGTGTTATTGTGGGTAAAACATTTTGGAAAACCAACCTCGGTCTAAATAGTAAATAGCTTCACAGCTAATGTTTATTGTTCAGAACCGTACCATGGTTCAATAAATTTTGATTTGGCTTGATTTGAACCTCACCGAAGTCTCCTTGCCTCGTTGTCCCAGAAAGCAAAGAACATTAAGGTGTTGTCCAATCAAATCAATATTGAGATCTTTGGGTAGTAGTATATGGTTGAGAGAGCATACTGGATAGATACAGGCATAAATATATATTTATAAGTAGGGAGATTCTTTTTATCCAAGCAGTAGCTGGCTGACTGAAGTGGAAAAACTTACGAAAAAGAAGTAAAAGAACTAGTGGGAGGACAGGACTGGACAGGAGAGCGGAGGACAGGAGAAGACATGGCAAGACATGTAAGGAAAGGCATTCTGCCTTGACAGGATAGGACAGGACAGGGCATTCAGTTATTTGGAATAGGCTTAAAGTTGAGAAATATTCATAATTAACATTTTGCACGAGGATTAGTTTGAATTTCAATTTAAACGTTTCATTCTAATATCAATCGCTTAAATAGACCGTTACCTCCCCCTCCTCCTATGTCTTTCTACGCCTCTGTATGTGTAGTAGAGTGACATAGAGCTGTGGTCGGTAAGGGGGGGGGGTTGCAGAAGAGGAGAGCAAGGTCTTGTCAGATTGTCACTTTCAATTTGTCTAAGGACACCTCAAGTGGCAAAGTGAAGGGCGACCGGCAAAAGGGCTTGTAGGAATGCCCCATTGAATTGCGCGGGGCAAATTTGTCTCCATGAACAACTATCGGTCAAGAAGCCTTTGGCCAGGGGGCGAGACAGGCTGACAGTAGCCCTTGGGCTCCATGAAAGGATGTGATTGAAGCTGGGGAATGATGAGGAATTGAGGACAGCCATCCAATGAGCTTAGATTAAGGAGGGACCATCAGAAGTGTTGGGGCCATAGGAGCGCCCTTGCTCACTCCTCAGTGTCCCCACTGGTCCAATAGCCAAACTCTGCATAATGGACCACAACATAGGTCCTGGCCAACTCAGCGCCACTGGGCTGCAGGCCAGTGTAGGAATCTACTGGGTATGGCTGAAAGTAGTCGGCCTAGCATCTCAGGGCTTCTAAGAGGTTGTCCCTAAGATGGGGGGCTATTGATGTCCACTACACAAATTGACCACCATATTTCAAGCTGCTGTCACTTGGCGCAGTTGAGGTTGGGGGCTGTCCACTGGCTGTGGGAGTGCAAGACAACTACTGGATAGATTGCTGGTGAATGGATTGCTAGTAGATGGGTTGCCAATGGATAGCCAGCATTGTAAAAACCACGAGTAAAACCTACATGCAAAAAGTAAAATTTAAAAACAGGTTGTAAGGTATAAAGGTGGGCCTGTTTATGAGCACAATATGGTAAGCTTCAAAATCAATGTTATCTTTTTTATTCGGAGTTAAGCCCACCATGGGAAATGCCTGAAACGTATTTAAGAAATGCAGAAAGAAATTAGCTGGAAGTTGTCAAGAAGCGAAGGAGGGGTTAGATTATTGAGAGAGAACGAATGAAGTAAGGTGCGAATGAGAAAAGAATTAAAGAATAAAGGCAAGGAAGGAATTATTAAAAGAAACAGAGTGAGACAGAAAAAAGAAAAGGACGGAAGCAAGCAAGGAAGAGTAAGGAAGCAAGGAAACACTTTTTTATTGCCCTTCAATGGCCTTCATTGCACGAGGTCTGCTACAAAATAACAACACATGAAGAATTTCCGTTTTCCAACTACATTTAATGCATGAAGTAAATCTCACAAGAAAATGATTTACAGTGCAACTTGTGCCTCTGGACAGCCAGTGGTCATTTTGAGATGGCAGGTCACAATTCGTCTGACCATCAACAACATGGAGGTGACCCTTGACATGTAATAACCCCACTGAAGACAAGAGGCCATTGCCCTAACATTGCCCTCTGATCCCCACCCGCCTTCACCCCTCTTAATGTCCCCCCTTCTGCCTGACCCTTGACCTCCAAGGTCACCCTGATGCCCGGATGCCAAACTGACCACTTGCCCGAAGCAAATGACATGATGTCACTAAATACCACTAAATATGGCCAAGATAGCCCTACATCACTGGACTGTGCAGCTATGCGTGGGAGTATAAGTTGGGGGTTTCTTCTTCTGTTTTTTTTTTAATTATTTTTTTTTTTTGGAGGGGGGGGGGGTCTTAGCGCAGATGGTAGGGTTCTGGGTTCCATGCAATTGCTGAGTCCCATATTAGTGTCTTTCTGATATTGAGCCTCAATGAATACTACTACTTTTGCAGTTTCAATCATCCCACAGAGGTCTCACTGCTAAATATACAGTAGTTCAAAGAAGCCAGTTAACCAGCCAGGCAAGCACAGTGCATAAATACATGACGTAAAGCCCCAATCACAAATCAGCAACCAAGTGCAGAGTCACGTAGCATGATAGCAAACCATATAGAGCCCATGCATTTGCTTAATATGAATAGTAGATATCAATTGCTGTTTGATATTAATAAGCAATTTCTCAATGAGGGACCTAAAGAGATGATATGGACAATAATAATTCATAGTGGTGCATTATAACCTGACAAGCTGACATTTCATTTGTATAAAAGGCCACGCTCTTGTCACCGTGTCATGGCTCTCATACAGGTTGTTTGAACGTGTATTCTTTTCATTTTTCAAAGTGTCCAATTCACCCTGTCCTTGGTGGCAATGCTAGTACCTTTTTGGTGATTCTAAGTTAGTCACTGTGAAGTTTAGCTGTAATTTGTGTTCAAGTTTTCATTCTACAGCAGAATTGATTTTAATTACTGTTTTGTTTTGTTGTTGTTTTTGTTTTGCTTTTGTATACAACAATTTGGAGCTTAATTTATTTATTAATCCACTTTTGGGGCATGATTCCACCAATCATCTGTAAATCTTCTATTTCAAATCTCTACTCAGTCACAAAACTGATACATTTTCAGTTTGATTTGAATGATAATGCAGATTAAATACTGAAATAATACCTGCTAATATTTGAATACATAAAGGTACGCTATTTGTCTGTTTTGTAGATGTCTATCAGATGCATAACTGATGATGATATACAAATTGTTCCAATTTTTGTCACTTCGTATGCTTGTAATTGTTTCATCGTAGCAAGTTCTGTAAAATTTACTGAAATGCTTTCCTAATGCTCTCTCAGATGCCTTGACATTTTACCTTCTTCCGGTAGAAGCTGGTTGCCAGGGAAGCTCCAAAATCATGGTTTACTTGAAATAGCGATTTTCTAAGCCAATGCCCCCACACAGAGAGTGAAAATTTAAGAGCTTTTGACCAAAGTTACAATGAAGTGTAAAAGAGGAATTACCATTGAAGCCATTACTTTGACACACTAGATCTGAGCTAATTCATGAAGATAGCCATACAGGTTCTAACAGGTGTGCAGTCCTAAGTTTTATGGAGTTCATTTACCTGTAGATGGAGAAGAATACCCTGGAATTTAGCTACTTAGAAAATAGCCAATTTTATTGAACAGTAATTGGATACTCTGCAAGATAATTTAACTTTTTAGCTACAGGTAAAGACCTACATGTAGGCCTACATTGAAAATAAAAATAAGCTTTCTCTCTCTATATATATAGTTAAACCAAGGGGGGAAATATTATGGTCAGTAATGATGACACGTGCAGAAAAATATTACTTTTATTTTGTTGAATTTCAGACAAAATTATATACTAAATGATGCTAGTAATATATATCAACAACTTCTGGTCTACTGTAAGTAAAATTGACACACGCAATTAGGTAGTTCTTTCATGGCTGAATGAAAATGTCCAGTATGAATCATACCTTCTCTTGCTGAAAGCAACTACCATCCGCATTGAAACAAGTTCCATGGAACAATACGCCAGAGGACAGCACAAGTCTGAAGAGAGCAACTGCTTGCAATGGCTTTTGATGTGCACTTCTCAGCTGGGCAGGGTTGGCTTAGTTTGGCGAATAGTTGGCTTGGATTGATAAGTCTGGTGCGTTATAATTGTAGGTTTCATCATATGAATAAAATATAATAAACATAAAAATTATGGGAACATTATGATAAGTGCTGTAAAATTTACTGAAATACTTTCCAAGTGCCTAAATATTTTTATTTCAATTTTCGTATGTTGGCTAATTAGTCCAAAAGATACTTCACTTCCATAGAAATCATAAACTCTGAATCAGCATTTTACATTTGTTGCATGTGTTAAAAATTTTGTATTTGTTTTGCAGGAGACAAATATCAAACGACAATGAATAGATATAAGCCAGTATTTCAACATGCAGTACCAAAGTTAGGCAATCCTGCACAACAACACCATTTGTCCAGTGGTCCAAGCAAAGCAGCCTGCAACTGCTGGTAACTGATCATCACATTCACAGCCGCTCCTCCTCTGCTAACTGGAGATTATCTGCAAATGAAGGCAGTGCAGTAAACATGGGAGGGATGAGGCCTGGCCTAATATGATGCAAGGTTTGATGGGCTTGTAATCAGGTCTTGAGGGCTAGCAGGTCCAAACGATCAGCCAGCCCCTGCTCATTTCATAGACACATGTTTTAGTCATGAGGCGAATGAGGATAAATGGTTACACCCCATGACCTAGGAACAAATCATACTGGCCAAACGCTCTTCTGATTATTCCCTGATTATTGTCTCAAATCTAACTGTGAATGAACACTTGAGCAGAAGCTGCCTCAATTATTCCGAAGCTCTCCCATTTTTGTCACTGCTTAATGTTGTCTTTTAGGAGCTAGCAATGTTGCTGATGTGTTTCAAGAAATGTTGCAATTCAAAATTCAAAGGTTGTTTTGGAGATTCCTTGCAACATTCCTTCCTGCTTTCCTACCTTCACACTCCTACACTATTTACTTTATAATTTCTAGTTTTGCTCCAGCTTCAAACCTAAGTTCTACTTCCCATCCTACTTGCCCATCTTCCCCCTCCTACTTCCCCTGTTGATTGTTTCCGTTTTCACTCTCCACTTCCCCTTCTGCTTTCCATCCTATATTTTCCCTCTACTTTCCTTCCCTACTTTCTCTTCTGCTCTCCTTTCAGCTTTCTATTCAACTCGGTTAATTACTTTAGCATTTGGCAGCTTGGGACAAAGACAATTCCCTCCTACATTTCAAAAAACATATTTTATATTTTGATTATATCTTTCCAATTTTACTTTCCACTTCCAAATTCCCTATTCCTACTTTTATAGATTCCTTGATTACGTTTAATTATCCCTCCATGCAATGCACATGCAAGCCTGCATATATTTTCCTTTCTACTTACCTACTTCCCTACCTACTTCCCCAACTGCACATGAAGTGATTTGAGTTATGCAACAGTATGCTGTAGCAGGCGTCAGTAGCTAATTTGCCAGTTTGCTCTGCGTCAGCAGCTAAAGAGAGGGACTTGAGATTGATGGCCACTTTGCCATGGAGACAGCATCTCTCTGCCATGGCTTGTATTCTGGTATGAGCTCCATAAATGACTGAGGCAACTGCATGCCTGCACCTTCATAAAAGAAGAAGAACTTTTGTTTTTTTGTCCATTTATTATATTCACATGGGTTCAAAGTGAATCACAGTAAGAAATGAAAAAAAAAACTTTTTTAGGCATTATATTAATATAGTATCACTTTTCAACTGGTTTGCCTAATGCTTACCGCAGGTCTTGGGTTCAATTTCCAATCCACTGTATTTTTAATAGGTGGACATTTAGTGACATGAGACAGCTTGGTCTGGTTATCTTTTGTAACACGTAAGGTTTCATTCGTGTCTTCAGGATGGCACTTATTGGTATAGCCCATATTTGTATGCATGCAAATTATCTTTTGGTTCTTGAGTTGTCCTCATGCAACATTTTTTCTTCTCCGAAATGAATGAGAATATTCCCTGGAGACAGTTTTGTCTCTGTCTGCTGCTTACTTCTCTTAATTGTTCTATATATATATTTCTGAAGATGTTATTCTTGAGGTGTTCCTGAAGAGTGTCATGTTGCCTTCTGAGCAATTGAAACACAGTGCACATGCAGACAACTCCCAGTTCCTCTCTCCTCACTGCCCCCCCCCCCCCCCCCCGTGAATCTCCATCCCTCAGGGGCAGTTTGTCTCTGTTTGCAGGCCACCTTTGCCCCGGTGCCTTTTGTGGGCCCATGCAGCTTGTCAAAATGCTCACAATTTCGTGCATTTGATGAGGGAATGATGAAAGCAGAGCTTGTACTGCAGGATGCCAGACCAGCGGGGAATTAACAAGAGGTTGTTTTAACCAAGAAATATGACCAGGCTCCGTGACAGGTCAGAGGGCCAGATTTGTCCAGGGGCTTATTGGGGAGGGTGATAAATCTTGCCCTGCAACGGCTCTCTTACCCATCTCCCATTGTTACAACTACAAGGACAGTCTTGACCTCTGACCTCCTGCAGCATCACTTCATACTTGATTATTTTCTAAAAGATACATTGTATGCATCTACAACCCGCCACCTGATTGATGCATTGTTCGATGTACAAAAGCTATATTCATTGAGAGACTTGTTTCAGGGGTTTGTCGATGGATAGTTTGTCACACCAGAATGTTAGTTTAATTGTTTGTCGCCCACTTATCTACTCTTCTGTAATACTTATATATACGATTTCCCCTCCTTTCTTATACTGTGCTATCCGAATAGCTACCCGTGTCATTATCATGTTGCCCCTCTCCCCCTGCGCCCTGTATTCATCTGCAATATATTTTAGTCTCCTGTAATCTCTGTATTCTCCTGTATTCTCCTGCATTCTTGTGTATTCTCCTGTATTCTCCTGTATTCTCCTGTATTCTCCTGTATTCTCCTGTATTCTCCTGTATTCTCCTGTATTCTCCTGTATTCTCCTGTATTCTCCTGTATTCTCCTGTATTCTCCTGTATTCTCCTGTATTCTCCTGTATTCTCCTGTATTCTCCTGTATTCTCCTGTATTCTCCTGTATTCTCCTGTATTCTCCTGTATTCTCCTGTATTCTCCTGTATTCTCCTGTATTCTCCTGTCCTCGTCCTGCATTCTCCTGTCTCCACCTGTATTCTCCTGTATTCTCTTGCATTCTCCTGTATTCTGCTGTCTCCTCCAGTATTATCCTGTATTATCAAGCATTCTCCCACCTCCTCCTGCATTCCGGATTCTCATGCATCCTCCTGTATTCTCCTGCATTATGCTGCATTCTCCTGTATCCTTATGCATTATTCTATATTCTCCTGTGTTTCCCTGCATTATAAGTACTGTATTCTGTTGCATCCTTCTGTATTCTCCTGCAATTCTCTTGTATTCCATTGTTTTCTCCTATATTATCTGTGTTATCATGCATTCTCCTGCATTCTCCTGTATTCTCCTGTATTCTCCTGCATTCTCTTGCATTCTCCTGTATTCTACTGCATTCTTCTGTATTCTCCTGCATTCTCTTGAATGCTCTTGTATTCTTGTATTCTCCTGCATTCTCTTGTATTCTGCTGTCTCCTCCAGTGTTATCCTGTATTATCAAGCATTCTCCCACCTCCTCCTGCATTCTGGATTCCCATGCATCCTCCTGTATTCTACTGTAATTTCCTGTATTATCTTGCATTCTCTTGTATCGTAATGCATTCTTCTGAATTCTCCTGTATTTCCCTGCATTATACTGTATTCGGTTGCATTCTTCTGTATTCTCCTGCATTCTCCTGTATTCTTCTGTATTCTTCTGTATTATCTAGTATATTCCTGCTTTCTTTTGTATTCTCCTGGATTCTCCTGTATTCTCCTGCATTCTCCTGTATTCTCCTGCATTCTCCCGTATTCTCCTGCATTCTCCTGCATTCTCCTGCATTCTCCTGTATTCTCCTGCATTCTCCCGTATTCTCCTGCATTCTCCTGCATTCTCCTGCATTCTCCTGCATTCTCCTGCATTATCCTGTATTCTACTGCATTCTTCTGTATTCTCCTGCATTCTCTTGCATGCTCCTGTATTCATTTGTATTCTCCTGTATTATCTGTGTTATCCTGCATTCTCTAGCATTCTCCTGAATTCTCTTGCATTCTCTTGCATTCTCTTGTATTCTCTTGTATTCTCATGTATTCTCTGTCTCCTCCCACAGTCTGTTGTATTATTGTGCATTCTCCCGCATTCTCCTGCATCCTCCTGCATTTCACTGTCGCTAACGACATGGCACACACACCTCAAGCAGTGAACTATCATGCAGTTTCTTTGCAGTTTGCACCTCAATGACATAGCAGTTTGGCATTGCAGTTTTTGAACTGCTCTTTGACAATGCAATGGGCCATGGCTGCAGTATTGGCTTCAGTTCCAGATGGGTGGGATTAAAGCCCTAGTCCTTTAGGATTGCTGGAAGTCTGCATCCACTGTGGCTACTGTGGAGGGCTGCCAGGGCTTAGGACCTTGGTCATTTTGGGCAATTTTGTGGACACATTTTGGACACAAGGGAGGCATTAATGCAATGACCTGTTCTCCTTTATCTCTGCCTCCACTTGCTTGTCCTCTGTGTGAGATCTCAGAATCCTCTGTGTCCCAGCATCTTTCTAACCACGTATTATTTTTCAATTATGATGGAAAGCCAGATAACTTGTGATCTCCCTGCTGCATTTTCGTGTGTGGTCCCCTCAACTTCAGACCACAGAGGCAGCAGTCAGCTAACTGCACAGATGTGAGATTGCACGGCCAATTGCATTAGCATCTGTGATCAACCTCACCAGATAGACCTCCAGATAATATTTTCATTAATCACAGCTATCCTTCTAAAGAGATCCCTTACATGCACTATAGATTTTCTGATTTTGGTAATTATGGACAGTCATCCTGCAGATTCTTCTAAATTGCATGAGTGAATGATTTATGAAGTTAGTTACTCACAAGTAGAGACAGAAACTAGTCACATCCAAAGATGCAACTTCTCCCAATTCTAGTAAATTTGGAAATGGAATTGACATTCTGGAATTTCTAGTTTGTGAATAAGCCAGTGCAGATCTTGGACCTTTTTACCAGTCTCATAATCATCTGGGGTGATGCAGGGTCCTCCTGTGCAGCCACTGCTCTGTGAGTGCAGTCTACTCTCTGCATGGTCAGAGGGCTCTGCTCAGTCTGCTCTCCAAATGCACAGAGGAACTCTGCTGAGGACACCCCAATGGGCACACAACGTAAACCCTTACGTTGCTAATTGGTGGAGGGCTGTTCTGTTGGTCACGTAGCGATGTATGGTAGAGATTATGTTGCCACAACGTGAACACGACATTGGGGTTTTTTTGATAACATTGCCACAACGTCGCAAGCTGACATTGAATCATTGACATTGCTCACAATGTTGTGAATACGTCGCCACAGCGTCACAGGCTAACGTCTTATCTTTGATGTTGCTTCACAAAGCTTTGGACAATAGTCAAGAAATCACTATGGTGCAAGGAGGCCAGGAAGATACGCCATTAGGCCTATCATGGTATAGTTTTCTGCAGAGTTGAGACCGCTTGCAAAATGGCAAGTTTGAGTATGTGTCTCTGTGACACTTCGGGATCTCCCTCGTTCACGCGAATTGCCCGATAACTGCCTGTAACCGTTTTATGAAGCTTAGGTGCTGGAGGACAGAACAAGTTGTGAAAAATCCCCCAAAAATTGGCAAAATTGACAAGTGGAGCAGAGACCTTGAGGTGACAAATTGATGCACACCCTGGCCCCTCTCCTCCCTTGCCCTCTCTGCCTCCATGGCACAGATAATCATCTGCTGGGTTTTATATATTCATAGTGAAAGAATATTGACGTCACTGTTTTCCCATCATGCCTTGGTGGTCTTAATCCGCTTCCTGCTGTCCATTGACTGGTCTGTGGAGGAGACTAGATTGTTGCCTGATTCTCGCTGCTTATCAATACTTTCCCATAATGAACTGCTGATATTATCAGAACACCAATAAGGGACAAGATCCACTAGGCGGCCGCCAGAGCCTCAGCATAGGTGCAGGGATTAGGGGCAGATCGTCTCGTTTGCATTGTAATTTGCCTGCACAGGGGGTTAGCACTGGGCTACTCACTCATGGCATGTAAGGGGGGGTGTCCTTCCAAAAAGCCTTTGACAGCATTTGATCTTCCACTGCCCTCCACATACACTTTGCAACTTCAGCTCGATATCTGAGGGCCCTACGACCTCCCCTGGCAGACACTGTGATGCAGTCAGTAATAATCCAGCTCAGTACCACCAGGGCCAGTGGCACCAGAAGCAACTGTTGTGGTTTATAACTTCATGCAACATATTTTGGCATATAAAGTCACTGTATGCCCTTTTTACGGGGAGATATATAATTGCTTCCTGCACAGTCTGCAATTCTGCAGAAATCCTGTCATTCTGAAAAAACAAAAAACTGCAGAATTCGGCTAATTCCAACAGGAATCCTGCAGTTTTGCAAATATTCTACAGGAATTTTCCGTTTCTGCATGAAGTATGCATATCTACAGGGAGTCTGTACTTCTGCAGGGTTTCTAGAATTTCACATTAAATTCTGTTCTTCTGCAAGAATTGTGTAAGCATCAGTGGCCATCATTGCACTAGACTCCCTCAGTATTGCGGAAGTTCCAGAAGAAGGACAGAATTCGTGCATGCAGGAAATTTAATAGCAAAAGTGTGCACATTTTTGCAGAACTGCAAAATTACAGCATAAGTATGTAGAATTTCTCCAGAAAATTGTAGAATTTATACAGAACTGCAGAATTAAGCAATTTGCAGAGTTTCAGCATTCCTGCAGAGGTGCATGATTCCTGTGAGAACTGACAGGAATCCATCAGAAGAGCAGATATCTTGCACTCTTCAATTTTCAGAAGTACATATATGATTTCGCAGAAGTTTTGAAATCTTATAGAATCAATCGCAGAGTTCCTGACAAAATGCATGATTTCTACATACCAGGTAATTGCAAAATACTTGCAAGAAGACGAAGAAGAGTAAAAAAGAGGAAAAAGAAGAAGAGAGGAATAGTTTTCAATAAACAGTGATCCTCTTGCAGAGAATTAAATAATCTTTGGAATATACATTCGTTGTCTTTATCTGCCAGAGTCACGCGCATGAATATCAATAATACCCTATAGCTGTCTACAAGTGGACTGCTCTTGCATTGCCACTTCTTTTTCCAGCCTTGACAGGTCAGAACATATGCTGTCTTGTGTTGCCACCTAGTGATTAGTGTGCTGTTCCGCGAGCTCCTGCGAACATCCACATCATTTCAATCAGAGGAACACACACAATTTTGTCTGGAAGACACCGGGGCTGTTTCTGAGTGTGCTGATGGCCTTGTCTACTTCCTTAGAGAATGTGATTGCCGAGTCTGACTCTGGTATACATCAATGTTGAATAGAAATTTTGAGAATGTGCAATGAAATTGGAACTATTTCTTCGGACAGCAATGGTGTTGTGCCAGGTGGCAGCAGCATGCAGTTCTAATTTTCACCAGACTGACCCTATGGACAATATAAGTGTATAGATAGGAAGACCCACCTTCTCAGTGTAGCTGAGAAGGATGGGAGACAAAACACTGGTTGAGAACTATAGACCTGCGACACAGGAGCGTGTCGCGGCAGTTTAGGGCCTATTTCCATCAAAAATAAAGGTATGGGCTGATAGGAAATGGTTTAAAATGTATTGTGTGCGATTTTCAGAACTTTCCTGTACTTTAAAGTGTCAAAATCGGCCAATTTTCAACAATTTACCGCCAAGAATCAAAGGAGTTTCAGGCTGAAGAGAGGGGCTTTCCAAAAACTGATAGCTGTTTTAATCATTTTGTTGTTCATAATTTGCTATTTCAGTTTGTATGCCTATTGTTTTCCAAATAATCGCATCAGACTATTACATTCAGCAGTCAATCACACTCAGTCAAGCATTTTCATGTATGATCTGATTGGTTAGTTCCAAACACACCTTAGTGAACAGTGATTGACTCAGACCACATTTGACAAATGCAGATCGCATTTACACTGAGCTCCATTTAAAATGCAACATTGCAAAATGGCTAAGAAAAGGTACTTCCTTTCAAAATGTCACGATGAAATTTTGCACACACTTAGTACTTGCAGATTTGTGAGCAAAACTTTTGTGTCAAATTAAATCATCGTGGCTATTGTTGAAAATGGCAAGTCACAAAATTTCAAGATCCTGTGATCATTAATTACAATAACATTGCTGTACTTTCCACTATATTTTCTGATTAGTCAGGTTACCTGACAATTTTACTTGTTTGATGGGATGGAAAAAAGTGATAATTGATCCAACCACAATTAAAGATGATGAAATTAATCAAAATTTTAGTGTCAATGCTGGCCTGCCCTCTGCAGGAGCTTTTTGTTAAAATCTTTGAAAATGACGTTTTATTCAGAGTTTTGTCATGGAATGGTTGTCTGTGTTTTTATTTCTATCCTGGCTGTGCATAACAGCCCCATTGTTCAGTGGTTTGGGTTCATTTCATCATAGATACTGACGACTCTATTTTGAGATTTTCATTCAAAGTCTGCTTTATCCTCAATATTGTTAATTTTCAAAACTTTCGTGGGACTGCTTTTTGAAGTCCTTTGCATTTTATGTGAAAATTTTAAATTCCCGAGATACATATCTTTCACAAGTGATGAGAACTACCACGTAATTATTCTGATATTTTAAAAGTGACATCCAGGAATAAATGTTCCCTCCCACTTTTTAAATATCTTGACTGTTCTTTGTGTTGAAAACACCTCAGGACTGGAGACAAAACAAGATGAACGCTTATGTTGCTTTTTGTTTGCAGATGACAGTTTTCTGTTTGTGGTCTTGTTAGATTGTTTGTTATTATCAGTTACTGCTTTCAATGATTTTCAAGAGTGCTCAGCAAATGCAATGTCCTCAGTCTACGTTGCCTACAGCAACGTGAAGACTGTGACCTCGGTCTAATAAGTGTATGCAATTCGAATTTGGAGATTGCAGGAGCAAACCATTTTGCAAATGACACACAGATATGGTGCAAGTGCAATAGTTGACTTATTTTGATAATGTTTTGGCATGCAAAGTATTTTTTCTTGTATAGTATTTGTATATTTTGAAGAAATACAAAACTAGTGGGAGCTTATTCCAAAGTCACTTGACAAATTCCAATTAGAAATAGAATACAACCACAGCAGTGACCAAAAACTGTTATACACTTTTTGTTACTATGTGTGCTTTTAGCAGTTAGACATGAGATAAAAATATATAAGAATCTGCAACTTATAGAACTAACAGCACCCAACAATGACCGTGAATTTATTATAAAATGTTTTTCATAGTCAACTATCAAATTTGATAGAATCTGTGACAAATATATTTATCAAAACACACATGTCCAAGGCATTTCTTGGACCTGTCATATGCTAGTATATGGATGGATTAAATTGATTAACAAGCCCTGATATAGGCTACCATGTCTATCAATGACTGGTACTTCCGCTCCTGGCCAGAGTTATGCAATTTGGCCTGGGTCATCTAAAACATCGAAAAGAGGAGAACCAAATAATGTTGGGTCTGCAAAGAAACGTCGATATAGAGCAACTCAAGACATTTCCTAAGGACAAATCCCAAGTTGTTTAATATGAAATTGACTTAATTTTTCCATTATATATACAATGGTCACATTTATAAAATCTAAGGTCATTTTAACCATGAATTGATAAATATGATGTTAAATGCCTTATGAAGACCATTAAGAATACTGATTACAGTTTCCTATTGGTACTGGTTTAAGTATTGCATATATCTGTATAAGATTAAAATCTCATATTTCTATTTATTGGTTAGGCTCCTACATGTTTTTAAACACACATTTTTAAGTCTGAAAATTTTGGGCAGAATATAACAAATACTGTCAAATAGTGGATGTTGAGTCAACCAATATTGAGTTTTATTGGCCTCAGCAGGTAATATTTGTCTCCTCACTATATACTATAGATCTATGTAGCCCAAACTGCACTGAGAAATTGATTGAGCTAAAAAATTATAGTAATGGATTAATATTATAACAATATCTAGTTTATGTATCTGGTTTTATCAATTTTTAATAGTATATTATAATATTAATTCCTGTATTGTTTAATCTAATATTCAGCAATCCTATGATATCTCATTCATATTCTTTCAATTGTTTCAATTCAATTCAAAATTGTTTTTCTCTGGTTTTATTTAATTAATTGATCTAATTTATCAATTGAAGTTGAAGTTTGAAGCTTTTTATTTTCTTTTTATTTTATTTTCAATTCTATATCAATTCTATTCTATTCTATTCTATTCTATTCTATTCTGACCCCAGACAGTGCACAGACTGATAAACGAAACCCTATCAGTACCCCTCCGAGTCTCACTGCGTCTATTTTTAGCAACAAGAGGGGATTCCTTGTCCCACATCGAGGCTGCACGTTATGGCGCCGGAAACCCCGAGTTCCCAGTGACAGTAAAGGTATTTTAGAATCTGTTAAATTCGGAAGCCATCTTACTGTAATATGCCGTGTAATTAAAGGCAATTATTCTAAACAATCATGATTGCTTATTCCTATTGTATTTTAGTGCTACTCTAACTGTTAGCTGAGAAAACAGTCTTATTCTTGGCTTTGTTTTGGTGTTCAAGTTTGACAGGCTGGTTTGTTTACATCAGGTGTCATTTGTAATCTGATGGCATCCTCCTCAATCAAGCATGTCAATGGTGTTATTGTCTTAAATAATACATCCAAGCAATATTTCTAACTGATTTGCAAGGTTATTTTTGTGATCTTGTATTTGAGACCTATTTAGGAGCCGTGCAATTGAAGCAATGAAATATCAGTGGTCCATTGACAAATTGAGAGTTGGGGAAGGGGGGGGGGGGGGGCATGGGGTGTGTATAATGCATTGCATGATGATTTGTGTTGGAATGAACTATGCAATAAAGTGAATAATAAATATTCAAATAATATAATAATCTATCATTTTATTGAAGTTGTGAAGTTGCTGCCTTAATCATGTTAATAGACGTACATTTATTAATTCAGTATACATGTATTATACATGTATTGGTAAATGATAAATTATCATTAATAAATTAAGCAATTGCTTTTAGTTATCTTGAGCAGCAGGCCTGTAGACCTGCAGTGGCTGCATGATCTTGGAGCTGCAGGGAACTGCTCTTGACCTTCTTTTCTCCTGCAGGCTCCTGCAGCATGTGCAGGGCATTGCCACTTGCAGACAAGACCTAGAAAGCATTGCAGCCCGAGATCTATTGATGCAGTTACTCATTTATCAAGACAGTGGATATACCCAATTAAGATAACAAAGTTGTCTGAGAATAATTATTTACAAAATCATGTTTCACTTTTGGAATCCCAGCATGTTTATGAACAATATGGATTTAAACCATCACCAGTATTACATGAACTCTTTAAATGCCATAAATAGGATAAATACTATAAATGGACAGAATGATACCAGGACTCGTTTCTTTAATTCTTACAATCCTTTAAATAATTACCATGCTTATTCCAGGAACTTCTCTTCCACAACATCTCCTGGCCAATCTTCCTTCTGCAGCATGATGACTCCAGAAAATGGCAGCATGGAATCTAATGAAAAGAAATCAGCTGAGTTCAGTGTAATTGCTCAACAACTTCAACAGCCTATCCTTCAGCATAATCAACAGCAAGATCAAAATCAACAGCAAATACAAACACCAAATGATGATAAAATGACCTTTGAAACAAAAACTGACATTGATCAACTGAGTCAAAGTAATGAAGATGAAGTGAATGGTGTGAAACAATTAGGTCAGCCTGACCCAGTTCATGTTAATGACCTTGACTCTCGGGTCACCCAAGGTCAAGGTCAACCAACTCCTGATTCAACAATTTCTCCAAAATGCACTGAAGACCACAGACTTCTTCGCAGTAAGTTAATTCATTACTTCTAAAAAGCATTTCCAGGTTACAATTTGCTTTGTTCTTTGATTGTTCTTCCATATGTGTTTTTGTAAAATTACTTTTGTGATACATTTTGAATTTCCCTTATAAGGTTGAAATTAATCTATCTATCTATCTATCTATCTATCTATCTATCTATCTATCTATCTATCTATCTATCTTCTATCTATCTTCATGATCTATCCTCAGATATCTCTAAGATCTATCTGTCTATCTATCTATCTAATCTGTTATTATGTATGAATAGCTTCTCATCAATTTGTGTGTGTGTGTGACACTGTGTGTTTGCTAATAAGTTAGTAGGAAGTTATTCACTGAATATTATTCACACAATGTCATATGCTAATAGTAATGCCAAGTTATGAGAGTGTCATTTTCTTGTGTTGTGTTTATCAAATAAGAGGGTGACAAGGGAGTTATCATGAGATGTAAATGGGGGAAATAAGTGATGAAAATATGGGTTTGTTGTGGAGACAAATGGGAGGGAGGGTGTGCTGCAGTGGAGGTGACATTTGTCAAGCATTTACATGCATGTTGGATCAGGTAGTTGCCTACTAGTTGGGTAATAGAGAAGGTGCAGCTTGTTCTGCTTCTGCAGTTGCTTCTGGCTTGTACGATCTCAGGGAATAAGAAATTATTACCTAAGGTACAGATATCCCTGGGAAGTAGATCTTCCAAGGGATTTATGTATTCATTGTGTCTGTCTAGGCAGCTGGGTGGCAGAGTGGTTAGAGCCATCACCTGCTCCTTGGAAGGTTTTTGCCTGCTTGGGTCCGAACCCCAGGTTGGGATCCAAAATTATCGGCGTACCTTCATGATCAAAATCCCAGCTGGATGTCATTTGGATGAGACGTTAAATTGGCAGCTCCTTGTATCAGTGTCTGTGTGGGCAAATAAAAGATCCCTCACATGGAGTAAATGTGTAACATTTTGAGGACTCCCGCTAGTGATGCACGGATAGTGAATATAGCCGGATATCGGATAATCCGGCGACACCAACTGCTGGATACCGGATAGCAACCGGATAGTTGGAACCGGATAGTAAACATGTGAAAAAGGAAGTTTTTCTGCATTCATGGTTGATTATGAGTATTTTTTATGAGAGCCGGGAGATATCGGTCCAGCAAGAGGACTGTTCCTCAGATGAAATGTTTTAGGTTATTTTCTGTAACTGAATTCTAATTTTGAAGATGGCGAAATTATGTTGTTGGCTCTGTTCTTGTAACATTCCTTTGGTTAATTATCAAAATGTTAGCCTTTCATTAAGTTTTGACCATGCCAGATATCCGGTTCTGATATCCGGTTCTCATACCCTCATTTTGCCGGATACCGGATATCCTGCAAATTACAATATCCGGCCGGATACCGGATACTGTGCCAGATATCCATGCATCCCTACTCCCCGCTCTCTTTCCCGTATCATCAACCAACCCTCATGTGCACCAAAAACTAGGCTTAGAGGTCTGCACTTACTACATATCTATCAATCTATCTATCTATTTATCTGTATGCCCGGCTTGTTTTGTCACACTCTGGGTTTCCATATGCTGGACCCTGGGTTCTTTTCTAACTCTGGTCAGGTCACCTAGATGCATGATCGACGGCGGTTCCAACTGTCCCTACTACCAAAGTGCATAAACACAGGACATAAAGCCCCAATCTTCCATCCTTCCATTACACTGCATGTATATATATCCAACTACCAGTGATGCATCCGCTCTTTCTGGTTGACTATTGCTTAATACTGCTTGTATGGGCAAACCATGATGATGATACTGAATAATTGTGAAAATGCACGACTGGTTGATCATATGTTGATGCAGCCTGATTGTATTACAGCGTATCTCAGTAATATTGCATTGGTAATAGGGCTGTATTCAACCCAGCTTGACCTGTGCAGAATATCATTGAGTTGGGGTCGTCCAGCTGGACTGGTGGCCCCATCAAACTAACATTAGTTGCTCCATTTTTCTGCTGATCTAGTGAGCCAGTGCAGATCTTGGACCTTTTTACCAGTCTCATAATCATCTGGGGGTGACCCAGGGCCCCCCTGTGCGGCCACTGCTCTGTGAGTGTGGTCTCCTCTCTGGTCAGAGGGCTCTGCAGAGTCTGCTCTCCAAATGCACAGGGACAGTCTGCTAGAACTCTCTTGAGGGCCGAGCTATACACAGACATATCTATACTGACCCTTCAGGAGTGAACTGTAAAAGTTTGAAGTGCACATAGAATGGAATTATGACGATGTTGCAATGACAACTTGCATTAGAGGTTATTTATACCTCTGATGTATAATGTGTACATATGTACGAGTATTAATAAAGAGAAATTTATTTAGAATTTTGGAACTGTTGTCAGACAAATTTGTGAATTTGTATGTATTGCATGTATTTTACTGTTGGAGAAACCATAGAAATGTATTTCTGTGGGAGAAACCTTCCAGAAACTTAAATGACTGGGCCTGATGCAGTTTTCGAAAAAGTAACAACCTTTTAGTTGAGCTTCTTTTATTTTATAAACACAGTTTATTTCACAACTTTGTTTTTAACAGTTTCTGTACTGCAATCACAGAACCTCCCTCCCTGGGTCACAGTACGTGATGTAACTTTTCTATGCCTATCAAAATCCACATGCTCTGTGTGTGCTTATGGGTAGAGAAATCAGTAAATACGATCTGACAAAAGTCAGCTGCAGTTGGTTAGTGGAGTGGGTGCGGCCTCTATCGTAAGTTGCCTGTCATCAGTTGCGGTGCGTGGTGTCGCTGGTGCTCTGAACTGGGTCACAACCGTTGCAACTGGACTGGTCTGCAAAATGTTGTACACAACTGTGCTTATTATCAACTGGATACGTTTTGTTTTCCGAACTTCTGACAAGTATCTCTCACTGTATAAATAAATGAATAACGAACTTCTGTTTCTGTGATAACATGTAGTTAAATTAGTATACAATTTTGCTCATTCTTATATCAAATTTAATCTTGAAGACAACTTATGCATGTTATGTCATAAAATATCCAGTGTAGATATTGTGATTTTAGCAGTGGAATACAAATTTAATGTAGGCACAGCTTCATTTTCAGGTTAACCACACTATAAACGAAGATGAAACCTTCATCCGACATAAGAAGGCTATATAGTTCATGAAGCTGGCTGTACATATAGCAGTTTTATATATAACTTCATAGGACTTATGTTTATTATAAATCTCCTTCAGTTGGAAAATCGTGCTTGGTGGGAGCACTGGGAGGACCAATTTACTATTGATTTGCCTGACCAATTGTAGAACTGACCTGCAGTAAATTGGGTGTGTGTGTTTTTGAGTAAGAGGTGCAGATTGCCAAGTTCCATCAATAGAGCCATAGACACACTGCGTGGTAGTGCCGCCAGTGAAAGCATCAAGCTTCTGGTTGCGTGTGTCATTGTGGAGCATGGCTGATGGTCTTTAGGCTGCCATGATAAACTGACCCTGGAATGAGTCGCGGAATAAACATGTCAGGGAAAGACAGCCGGCAAATAGGAGGCGATTCTTCTGGATGCGAAGCTGTCAACCCCGGGTGATGGCTGGCTCTGCTGATGGGGGAATCTGTTGTGTGGCAGTGCGTTGAGATTCTGCACGGATTGTGCCAGGCTGTTAGTGGCTGTGTTAGTTAACTGGCTCCGTTCAGCTGACTGTTGCGGACCTTAATTGTTCAGTGTCCAGTCACTCCAATGTATTTGTAAGTGCAAGAGTCTGTGAGGTAAATTCTAAGAGGTCACAAAGGTAAGTGGTATGGTGAGAGGTTATTGAGGTGCTGGGGGTCAGCTCATTTGGTGGCACACTGGGCTTCCAATCGCTGGGTCCGGGGTTCGAATCCAGCTCTTGCTGAGTGACCTTGGCCTATTTTGGATGGCAGCTTCAATCATCCTTCACCTCATTGCCATGTCCTCATCCTCCTGCCCTTATTAGCCTCCAAGTGCATAAAATTAATACTGGATGTAAAGCCCCAATCATCCATCCATCACCTGGACTTACGTTCGGATATCAATTCCAAGTTTATTTCAACCATCCTTCGCCTCATTGCTGTGTCCTCCTCCTGTCCTAATTAGCCACCAAGTATATAGGTACAGGACATATTATAAAGCCCCAATCACCCACCTGTCCTATAGTTATGTCACACACACTGTTTGGTGATTGTGTGTTGTACTGCAGCATATTGCTTTACAGTGTTGACTTGCACACTACTTGCACTGCATTGCTTCATCACAACACCCCCCCCCCCCAACTCCCTTCCTCATCTCCATCTTTCACTCTGTTGGAAGGGAGCAGCCACTTAATGAAATACTTGGCCATGACGGCCGGACATGCCTTGTGGAGTGCCCTCAAAATTGCTCCTATGCTCAGCATACTATGCTCATCCTTTACTGCATTCACCACTGTCTTGTGACTCCATCAAATGCCCAGATCACCCCAGAGGTGCCCGGAGGTCAGCCAGCAGTGTGGCCCTGCAAGCCAGTGCAAATTCTTATTGTTGGTTGCTGGGAGAAAGTGTGGAGTTGACCTGACCTCTTGATTTGATGGCTTCTGGGAGTCCCCTACAGTCCTCTCAGACTCCTCTGCAGTCCATGAGGATCTTCTTAATTCTTCCTGACCTCTTTCTTCTTCTTCTTTTTCTTCTTCTTTTCTTCCTAACCCCTACAAGGGCAGCATCCCTGCCATATATCTCTGGACTTCTCTTCATTTCTTCCCCCACAACTTCCATATCCTTCATGAAGCCCTTCTATGGCAATGTCCCTGCTTTCAGCACTACACGTGATTTACTGCACTAACTGTTGACTCTGTTGAAAGCTCAACTGCTGGCTGTGGTGCAGGTTCGTGATCTGAAATGCTAAAGGTAATGCAGGACTACTCACCTACTGGACCACAGGACTTCAGAAGCACTGCTCTATCTACAAAAGAGATGCAGTTGCTTGAGGCTCCACTATGATTAAGAAGTTTTTTCCTGTCTTTATTATGAGGACTTACACGAGAGGATAAACTAATACGAGAAACATTTCGCAAAAAAAACTATTATATACTAATACTCGTAAATTTCTTCATGGGATGGAAGTCTTAGTCCTCAGTGACATTTCCATGTAGTAATCTGCATTGCCTATAGAGTCGTGTATGTGTATAGTACTGTATACATGATACATACAGGAAGTAAAGCCCCAATCATAAATCCAATGTCTACGTGATAAGAATAACAAGAATTGTGTAACAACTTAAGGTTGAAAACTTAAATACATATATGTAGATACGTACATTAAAATTTTTATAATTAATAATTTAAACAACATCAAAACATGAAATAATAGCAGGAACGAAGTGGACAGGTCATGTAATTTATTATGTTCAAATGAAATCAATTTGTTACCAGTGTGGTCAAAATGTGCCCTTTGACTCAAATTGTCAAAATGTGTGTGTCATTCCATTAGTGACATGGACACTAAAGGCCAGTTACTGGCAGCAGTTAGTTCACTCAGTTGACAACAGTGGACAGTTAGTGGACAGTGCTAAATGGTTACTGTCATGTTAGGTGACAATTAACAAGTGTGCTGACAGCGGAGAATGAAGTGCATATAGAATACCACAGTGGACCCTCCAGGCTACTGGCTGCCACTAACCTCCCCCAGGACCAAAAACTTGACAACCTTCCATCCCCCCAAGGGCTTTGTTCTAATGCAGAGGTCATAATAACTCCAAATTCAGCCATTAATACACATTTTGTGGTGGGCAAATGAATTGTCTCCTCAAATAGGTATATTTCTCTTGGCTCTATATTGCTCAACAACAGATTACAGTATATTTGGTCCATCCTCAAGAGTTAAATTGGTGTAACCGCATTAAAATGTCTCTGGTTACGACACTTTACTTTAAATTGATAAGGTGATTTGTCCGATTATGATTATGCCAGTAAAAGGTAGATAATTATGGAATGATTATATGGATAGTGCATCCCTCTTAAGCACGTTCTTGTCAGAGAGATAGATTAGTCCAACTCCTTAGAACTACATATTTATCCCATGTGAGTGATGTTTCGGTTACCCATGCAGCAATTGAAGCTGATACAAGGTATAGGTGCCAATTTAGGGGCTGACCAAGCGATAGTTCCGGGGGGAGGGCTATGGATGTTACCTCTGGGAAGAACTATTTTTTGTTCGCAAAACGTCGACAGACAGTTTTTTTTTCGCATGTGGTTGAATGAAAATTTTTTTTATCGCAACATTATGGTACTCTAGCTACAGGTGGAAACAAACTTTTTTTTAAATTCCATGTGCTGAACAAATTTTTTTTTTTCATTGAGAATTCGTTACCCCCCCCCCCCCCAAGATTATCTGGCCAGCCCCTTAATGTCTGATCTGGATGACATCCATCTTGGATGTTCCTCTATGAGCCTTTAAGATGGTGAACTTCTCTCTAAAATCTCTCACAAAAGCCCTGATTGGTTTTTGAGCATGATTGTTTCGAAAAAACCATTCAGTATTTGAAAACCAATTTTGGTTTGAGTGATGAACACTGACTGTCCATTAGTTAACAAACTTCCTCAAACCCCATACCAGGACGTACAGCGGTGCACACCAAGACACTTTGACCAGCCTCTTCACTAACTTTTCCTCTCCTCATTAAATTTTCTGTGAGAAAGTACTGGAATATAATATGATAGAGGACTCATTTGTTGAAACTTAAAAAATTAAAAAAATCTATAGATTTCCAATTGGAATGTCTTTAAAATCATAATTTTGATTTATTTTTCTATGAATTTTGATAAGTATGCTAAGTTGAAAAAAGATCAAAAATTGAAAAATATTAAGTCCCAAATTAAACGATGAAGACAAAAATGACGAAGGAACATAAACCCAAAATCAGTCCAGATAATCATGATAATGAAGTATCGTAATTATAGACTATGGGACTCTATATATAATAGTCATTGATAGAATGTCATAGGTTCATTAAAGAGACAGTGATCAGGTCAAACCATTCAATTGAATGCTATAAGCTCATGATAGGGACATTGATCAGGTCAATCCATTCAGTGTATGTGATGATTGTTCGTGGGAGGTATTGTGACATGCATTGAGCTGGCAGAGCAAGGTCCGGAGCAAGGTCCAGGACAAGGCCCAGGACAAGAGAGGTCAAAAATATGACCCTGAGCGATGGCCACTCTGGACAGGCACCAAGGTCCTCTCTATTCATTAACAGTTGCGTGTGGCTGATATGTCGCTAACGATTTTAATACGTGTCAACAAAGTTACCGCAGTGTATGGTTCCAAGTGTCGTATTCGCTCGATTGCGATCCGCGTCAAGGTTTTAGCAACTGAATACTAGGTGATGGGTAGAATTTGATGAGACTATTTTGTGTTGCTCGCGCTGATTTATAATTTTTTCCTTATCTTGACTTTTTTTTGTTCCAAACTGATATGATGCATTTAATTAATCAGGTTTCCTGGATACTTAAAAATTTACCCTGCCTTCGAAATTCAAGAAAAGCTAAAAAAAAAAAAAGGTTAAGGTTACTAAGTAATCCAATATTGTTTCCTTTACCTAACACATCACATGGGTGGCAACATTTATTTACCAAGCTTGAACATGTAGATGTTTTCATTATCACCTCTGAAAATGAATGATTCCATTTCATTACCTCAAATTGACAATACCTGACAATTGATAGTCTTTATTATGGATTCTGGGGTTATGGCTTGACATATTTATAATGTTGGAGTCTTGAATGGACACAGTCTCTTATAGATGTCCAGGTTGTGGCCTGAAATAAATTGGCTCAGGGTTTATTGCATTTTTGCCAAAGAATGTGGCATTTTCAAAATAAGTCAATTCATTTTCAGCTGCGAATAGATGTACACACTGCCTATGCTGCTCTTTTAATACTCATCCTTATCACTTTTTAACCTCAAAATTCTCCAGAATTGCAATAATGGAAGCATTTATCACGTTTTCCTAGTTGTCAGTGACTTTACTTAAACTAGAATGGGGTCTGGTCTGCGAGTCTATGTTAGGCTGTTAGTTTATATCTGAGTCATTTGACTAATGTTAGCAATTTTGATTGGACTCTGAAGAAACCAGCCTTCAATTTTAGCAGCGCCAGCATTTACACACATGATCAATTTTTGACTTTTGGTAAATGCCGCCGAAATTATTTGTACCAGCTGGTGCTGCCTCTGGTGGAAAATGGCCTGTTGACAATTCATGCATGGCTGGCCATATCTTTTGGGCTTGGACCATGAGGGTTTTCTTCAAAATCCGGTGTCAATTAGCTGTAACCAACGCCAAATTTTGCAAGTCAGAAAACTGATATAAAGTATTTTGTGATCACAAGACGTGTATGAGATTCTGATTCACTATGGTATTTTAATTTTACTTTTGGGATTGAAAGTGTCGTTACAATGGTACACTTGGATTTACCTTTAAGGTTTTATTTAAGATAAAAATGAATTCACTGTATTTCGTCCAGACAATGGTGCACTTTGTTTGAGAACCGATTAATCGTATCGAACATGTATAAAATATCAATTGATATACCATTCTTTTCTTATATGCCCGACTTACAATCAAAACATTTATGGCACATGCCATTTTGGTGGGCTATGGTGCAGAATTGGCTCACTACAACACACATGATGGACCTGTAGAGCACCAGCCCTTGTGGAGATTTGTGCTGTGTGTGTTATGATTATTTGCAACAAGGTCAATGGCGGATGAACTGACTGTGCAATTCTTAAGTGACCCCTAGTCTGACCTCAATAGAACGCTGGAGGTCATAGCAAACTTTCATTAGCCCCCACATATATACAAATACACTGGAACAATGGGTTATGTGCTGCCAAATGGCTATTAGAAGATGATTATGGTTCCTAATTGTTAGAGGGCCTTTGTCTATTCCTAGTGTGAATGGTGGGACGCAGCCAAGACATTCCAATACCACTCTGGAGTCCTGACTGTTAAACTGTGATGTATTTATTACAGTAACCTATTTCTAAGAAAGATGGTGAAATGGTAAGTCGGGGAGGAAGGTTGGCTTAGTTGGTAGCACTCATTGCTGCCAATCGCTTGCTCCTGGGTTCAATTCCAGCTCAGGTCAGGTCACCTGGAGACTGGAGTCCTCGACCGATGTTGGACAGCAGTTTGAGTTGCCCTTTTAAACATCTTTTGTCTCATTGCTGTGTCCTCCTCCTGTCCTACCAATTGCTGGGTCCAGGGTTCAAACCCAGCTCTTGCCGGGTCACCTGGGCCTATGTTGGACAGCTGTTTCAATCATCCTTTGCCTCATTTCCGTGTCGTCCTCCTGTCCTAATTAGCCTACCAAGTGCATAAATATAGGATGTAAAGCCCAATCATCCATCCATACTAGTCATAAAGCCTCCAACCATCCATCCATCATAGTTCTTGTAAAAAATGTGGGGAAATTTGATTTTCTCTATTGATTTAGTTATCAAAAGAGTTGTTGCACTTCGAAGATGCTCTGCTCTCAAAATTGTAAGTTTTGAAGCATCAAATGTTCCAAATGCCACCCATCGATCTCATGAGGCCACTTACAATTGGAACGACAGAATTTCATTAAATTGGTTCAATTTCACTGCAATGATTTTGTGGCAATCACTTTGGAAATATCAACTGGATCATAAGCTTTGCAACTTCGCAACTCAGCATGCAGTGCTTTGTGTAACTTTCACAAATTACTGAATGATTTTACCATGTGGAGTGCCCAGTCCATTTGACCCATGGTCAATGATACACGTTGTCCAGTGTGTCTGTTGTTGTCCTAGGATGTCATGATGCCCTTGGCTCTGCCCCCATCACCACCAAATGCCCTGGGCTCCTTGTACCGATGACCTTTTGCGACCACCGATGACCACACATGGACAGGAAGTCTCAATTCTAATAGAGCTTTACCCTTTAGTTCCTAAGGAGGGAGATCTTGTGAGATGGATGGATGATGGGGGCTTTGCGTCTTATATACATATATATGTATGCACTTGGTGGCTTATTATATGACAGCAATGCACCTGGTGAAGGATGATTGAAAAGTTCTGCTGTCCAACATTGAACTACGTGCCCGGCCATAGCTGGGATATAACCCTAGTTCCATCGATTGGAAACTCTAAAGCCCGTTTTCACCAACATGGTATTAAGAGTTGAGCCAGGTCTGAGCTGAGACCTGGTCTGGCTAAGCCAATCACTCAAGCGGAGCAGGATCAAGGAATTTCAGCTAAGTGAAAGCTTACACATATTGTGATAACAGATCAGCTGTTACAAACACGATGTCTCAATTTCCCAAACAAATGCAAAGATATGGCTACACAAAAGAGGGAGGGGCTTGGAAATTTTTATAATAGATAATTGCCCAAGCAGTCTTGGTGAAAAAAAAGACAAAGTTAAAAACTTCCCCCTTTCCCATTAACCAACCTATCATTGCTATCAAGCAATCAAACAACACGACAACCTATACTATGACTGTATTCTTAAAGTATCATAGTCTCTCGCACAAATATCAACTTTCATATATTTACTTTTTTGTCTATATTTAAGACGACATTCAAGGTGTTCGTCACAGTCAACATTATCAACCTGCTCTACCCGAACCAAAACGAGTTCAAAGTTGGTAATCTAGATTTCTAGCAAATAAGCAAAATATGACGAGAAGTCACATTTTGGTGACATCTTGGTGTTGAGGTCTCTGACCTGCTGTAGCGACATATTTTGAATTGCATCATCTAGATGGCATAAATTTCAGTAATATTTATTTGATTGCTGGCCCGAATTTTTAGCTTCGTGTTATGTTTTTTTTGCCAGTTCATTTTGATATC
Organism: Platynereis dumerilii; assembly: GCA_026936325.1. Classification (NCBI taxonomy): domain Eukaryota; kingdom Metazoa; phylum Annelida; class Polychaeta; order Phyllodocida; family Nereididae; genus Platynereis; species Platynereis dumerilii. Next base: position 79,118,034 of record JAPTHN010000001.1, on the reverse strand, counting down.
TATAAGAATCTTTGCTCTATGATTTACCAAAGTGTGTGAAATGGTGAAACTGGCCTAATTTGCATAACATACATGTGTGAAAACTGGTGCATTGGCCAGCTTGGATGTGTGTCTGACCTATTCACTGGGTGGAAACAAACCCCTTCTTTTTTTATGTGCTGAACAAACTTTTATTTTCCAGTGTCATGTGCTGAACCTTTTTTTTATCAAAAGTCAGGTATAAGGCTGTTAATACCTGGACTAACTGTTAAAACTATCTTGGTGAAATCGGCCCCTATAGTCCTACCAAACGAGCTGTTCCTCATCCCTTAATCTGCTAAGAGATTTATTGGGTATATATCCATACCAACCATTCACACCTATATACATAATATAACTGGTGTACTAGAGTATTACTGGACTACTATAGTACTACCAGTCTCTTTTGACCATTCAGTCTTACCTCAAGGTATATTTCGACATGAAACAAAATTTCATGTGTGAGGAAGGTTGGATCACCAGGAGTTTGTAGTAAACCAGGAGTTTGTAGTAAACTTTGTACATTAATGAGAGGCATCCTCATCGTAGATACCACAATATTTGGGACTCTTTTGAATTTTTCTTTATTGTGTAGTCAAGTGGAAAGAACCAAATTGATGCTGAATAGCAAACGAAAAGATGAAATACCAATAAGCCTCTTCTCTGAATCTCACACCAGCTACTCAAGTGGATGCTCAAATATATAGCTGCTACTTTACACTAGTTGTATAGTGGTCTCTGTCAAATAGAGCTCTTCCAAATGGCTAAGATGATGGCTCAATGCTGATGCAAACTTAATTGCTTCCGTCAACATTGTCTGCTGCTTCATGTGGGTCACCAAAAATCCATCAGCATGGCTGTGAATGAGGTGGCTTGATGGTGGTATGCCTTATCAAAAATAGTTTGAGAGGGCATTGAAATCTCCTCTGGGGATGATACAATGGAGATGTCTGGCAAACCTATTTTTATAAACCTCCAATAAAGCTTCAAAATGAGTTCCAATGAGTTTATATAGGTTGAAATGAAGCCAAGATTGGCCCCAGTTCATTGTCATATCAAACAATTGCCAATCTCTGCAGTTTATTTTAATGAGTCAAATGTTTTTGTCATTAGGGTATGGGCAGTGACAGGTTCATTGTTTTGGTCTTTCTTCAGATTTAAGGAAATCTAATATACAGGTTGATTCTATATAATACAGCCATCCTCTACAACAAAGCTCATTAGTGATTGATTGTGTTGGTCTATAATCATGGCCAGTAAGAATTTAATTCCGTTCTATCAAACTTTTAAAAAGGATTGCAGTACATAAATAATTTCAATTTTTTATTCCCCAGAATTATATTTAGTTCATAAGAAAGTGAAGCTATCATATTTACCCCTGAAATCTTGATACTGGGTAGTCTTGACTATGTAAAATTGGTATGTTAAAATCTGCCAATACAGATCGGTGATTTTTGTAAAAATGATGAACATTTTTAAGTAGTGTGTGCTTGGAGCAATGAACAATTACCAAGAACATTTAAGTAACATGAAGTTTTTGATGTGCTCCCATGTGCTGGTGCCTAACATTGTCTGTTTGTTTAGTTTTTGCAAAATACCTTAATTTCTTTTGTCAGAAATCTGAAGTAAAAAAGAGGTAAAAAAATAGGCAAAAAAAGGTAACTTTTGCACCTGGAATCCTGAAGATGATAGCTGTCATGCCACTTTTCCACCAACTATGTCATTGACTCACTTATGTAGTTTAACTTGGGGGCAATTTGGAAATTTGAAAGGGCTAATGTCAAGTCAAAATGTAGCTAATGGTTGCGTGATGTTCTTTGTTGTTGTAAATGAACTATGGTGGTTACAGAGATGTGGGATGTCCACAATGTCGGTGCCAGATACTGAGATAGTTACTTTACCAGCTAACATTGTCAACATGTCATGCCTGTGGGTGGAGGGATCATAGTGAGTAGGACTTCAGAGTGTTACTGACCATTGAATTGGATTTACAATTCATTCATTTTATGAATCCAGCACTAATTAAATTCTTCCATAATAGGTATTTGAAAAGCTGTACATGGTATTGATTGAGAAACAGTTAAATGTAATAGCTTATAAAAGAACCTACACTCAGAAAGTTACACTCAGAAAGTTACACTCAGAAAGTTACACTCAGAAAGTTACACTCAGAAAGTTACACTCAGAAAGTTACACTCAGAAAGTTACACTCAGAAAGCAGGTCCAGGGTTGGGAAGTTCCTGCATTAATATTTTGATTGTAGGGTGATTTCCTGAAATTTATGAGAAAATTGACTTGCAAGTGGATTTTCAATAGGCCTATTCTATCCGTATTACTGGAGTAGTTTTATTTTTAAACTTCTTAGGGGCCGGTCAGACGATAGTTTTGGGGAGGGCCTATGGATGTTACCCCAGGGATGAACACTGATATTTTGATGTAGCTCAGCTCCTGTTGCACTTAGAGCTTTGGTTGGTGGCTTGTCTGATACCCCTATTACCTGGCCTCATGCCAGGATAACAATGAAATAGCTAAGGTATGGTGGTAGGGCTACACAAGCTGCTAAAGTAAATTTGAGTTTACTGAATTGCCCAGCAGCAGGTGGAAACTAACTTTTTTTCAGCAAAAACCCATAGCCCCCCCCCCCAAAGATCATCTGGTCGGCCCCTAAATGGATAGTGAAACTATAGTTCACAAGGAGAAAACTAAAGACAGATTTTGAATGATGTCCCTGTATTTGTCTGTTATTGTTGTTTGCATGTAAGTTGACTGTACAGAAGTACTTTCTGTGGAAGATATAGATCTGGATGGACTATAATATGGCTGTGACTATGTAAGTCACCTTTTAAGTCGTATCTTCCAGCTTTCGTTCTTTCAAAGTCATTTGTTCTTTTCTGAAGTCCAAATGCAGACAACATCTGTTATGAATTTTTAAATCCTTATCATAGCTATCTACAGTATCTGTGGAGTTGCATCAAAGTCACCTGGCTAATATAATTACGTCATAATTAGTAATGTCATGGCGACCTTGGGTGATTTGCAGGCGACCTTGAGGTCAAATTGTGACCTTGGAGGTCAAATCTTTTTAGCCTCCAGCAAAACACGAAGCTTCAAGTTAGTGGTGACAGGAGTTAGTGGGTTAGGTAATCTTACAGATGGGAGATACGAGTTTAAAATTGGCAAAAATTGTCTTTAAAGATAAAATTCTTTCTATGATCTCTATCTGTCAGCCATGTCGCCACTTTATCATGTGTGGTTTTGTCTACTTGGAGTGTTTTGTGGTGAAAATTGAAATTTTGAAAAAAGTGACTTTTGTGTAGAGTTACGTGGAGTTAATAGCAAATGTCATGTTGTCACACATTTGTCTTTTTTGGTTATCAATTCTTTTATGTCTCCCTCCTGGAACTTCTCTCAACGAAGTATACATTTTCACCTTAGTTTGCCACGGCCTTCTGTGAACGAGACAGTATTTTAGATAAACGTTTGGTGACTTTAATAATGCCTAAAAAATAAAAGCTCCTTTTGAACTTTGAGACACTTGGTATTGCGATATTTTACTTTATATTTTCGATATTTTATACAATTTAAGCCTATATTGATTTTATACAAATAAAAAGATATAGCAAAAATCTTCAAATCGATTTCCGTATATATTTACTCTCTTATACCATTCGACACCTGTGTCAGCCAATCACATTACAGTATTTCAGGGGAATTATTCCCATATTCTTTGCTGTCCAGTTATCCTCTGATGTTTGACTGTTTGAGTGTTTGTCTCATGGTATAAGCCAGTTATTCACCATGGGATCAGGAATATGTGTTTATCACACCTCGGCCTAAAGGCCTCGGGTGATAAATCACATATTCCCTCTCCCGTGGTGAATAACCTTTACTTATTTTATTGAATTCATTTATCCATTCTTTTTTTATCAGAGCTGAGAAATTGTATTTTCTTCAAATTGAAAATGTAGTTTGATTTGATGAAAGGCGGAGATTGATTTTTTTTTCTCGCTGATCAACTAAGACAACTTGATTGACAGCTGTCAAACAACAAAATTACATAATGACCAATTAACTTAATCGCGTCTCAGACAATTTGTTGATTGTTATCAATGTTATGGTAAGAAATTAATGTTACGTAACCTTAATTTGTTCTGATCAGATGCTGGTTTAGGCACTTAATTAAAAAAAAAAGAAACTCTTTAGAAATAATAAGTTAAAAACAAACAGTGAAATGTTATTGCCAAATATATTTCTCAACTTTTATGGGAAAAAATAAAACAGAAGGAGAACTGATGCCAAACATTTTGAGAACAGGTTTTAATTGAACGATGTTAACATGTTCCATCCTTTAACATAATGAATTTAACTGTACCACCCGCGAACAAATAAATCATGGGAAAATGTCCATGGCAAAGAAATATATTTAGCCCATTATGATTAGTGCAATTTTAATTAAACTTAAATCACTTGAAATGCACTGTATCTCATAACAGGAGTCGTATTTCAGTGACTTTTTGACTTGGTGATTTGTCTGTATTGCATGTGTGGTCCATCCCATCCTCAGGCAAGGTCAGCTTGACCCCTGGGCAGCCTAAATGGACAATGAGCTGTGTTTTAACTCATTACTTACTCAATGTTGGTATTTCGTGTCTTTTTGTTTGACCATGAAAATGATATTTCATGTATTTGCCGTTCACTGTAAAACCAAGCTGTGTATTGTTGCTATCAGCGATTATGCATGGCATTCTTGAAAGTAAGATTAAACAGATAGATAGATAGCTATTCATTTATACAGATAGAATATATCATAGACAGATGAAAACCAGTCAAAAACCATTGTGATATATATATACTACTCACAGCAATAATTTTTACTATATAATGTAAAGAAAGTAGCTGAAATTCCTGAAAGGGAGATTTTAGAATACTGAAAAGAGGTTTTGGTGAAAAACAGGAAATAAAGTGATTTTCAGGTCGATTTTGGAGCACTCTAGAATCTGGGAATCGATGTCGGATCTCCGCGATTTTAACGATAGTGTCAGTGATTAATCGGCGAATCGTTACATCACTATTTCTGGAAAGATTTTTTTTAAATAAAAAGGGAGAATTCAGTGTCCACCACAGAGAATTAGATGGGATAGATGGATAGGCCTATATATTATTCTGTAAAATTCGGTTTGTGAAATTTTTCAATTTGGTGAGTGCATCTTTTTACATTGACTGCATTTGAACATGTTTAACATTCGTGCAGCATGTAATAATGATGCAGTGTTCCAATGTGTGAACTGACATAAATATGGTGATATGAAATTGAGACATAGTTGATTGAAGGTTACAGGTTATTTGTGGTTCTGGGCTATTGGTATTAATGGTTCATTGTTTCTAGTTCGTTAATGATGTGTTTTCCATGCAGATATGTCCAGTTGAAACTTTTTCTTTCTTTCTAGTTCAGATTGAAATCTCATTCTCTTTGTATTTATTGCCTTCGCATTTATCTGATTAAAGTTTTATTTGGATGAATTGGTGAATTACCTTGTCAAACTAAATTGCCAGAAGGGTATCAATGGAAAACAGGTATAGCTGACTGAATTTACCCTTGTCAAATATATTTGTAGAAAGAAAAAAAAAATTAAAACAAGAATCCGTGGATTGCCAAAAGGAATTGATATGACATTCTTGTTCGAGCGATATTTATGTCATCAAAAAGCATCATTTGTTTGCATTATAGTCATTGCAGCTTGTTTCGTAAAGGGTATTATGGGTTGTCATACAAGTTTGTCAATTTTCATACTACACTCTTTTAAACAGTATTTCACTAATATGAACAAAGATCAATGAAGTTTATTTACATAACGAAACATACACAATTTAGCATACCTATTTTCAAAAAGCTACAGAAAATTTGCATTTTTCCAACCCCCGAAGCACCAAAGCCTTTTTTAATGTTTTCCCCATCATCTTTTAATTTATAAATGTTGCACCAGTAAAAGAAAATTACCTCACATTATAACAAAAAGATTTTCTCCCCAAATGTAAATTGTTTATATTGTAAAAAAAAATCAGCATTAGGCCTATCAGAAAAAAAATACAAACCAAGATATATTCTGACCCCCCCCCCTTCTTTCCTCAGCCTAACCTATGACGTCTGTTACGTAATTTGTTTACTCATTGCATGATGGATAAGGATAAGGATAAGGATATCTTTATTATAGTGACAAGTGACATTTTACAGAATAATAATACAAGTCGAAACAGAGATGAGTAAACAAAATCACCCAGCCCCAATGGGCTTATTTGTCACTTTAAATAATTTTACATTGAAAATACATACATAGGTGGCAGCACAAATACATTCTTTTTTTTTTTTTTTTCAAACTGGCTGTTATTGATAAACACACTTTTTTCGTATATAAAAGGCATTATTTATAAAGATGGCAGTATATTTCTGACAGTCATCATCATTCAGAAACATAAATTTGTCTATATCATCAATATCTTTGAATTCTGGGTATATTGCAGTTATCTTTGTATAAAGCTTCTTTCTTTCAGTTTCATATTTTGGGCATTCACATAGAAAGTGGAATTCATCTTCTATCAGTTGACTATTACAGATTTTACATGTTCTATTATTAAGGTTTACATTTGAAAATCTACCTGTTTCTATTGCAAGAGGTAATATTCCTGATCTAAATTGAGCATACGTCGATCTTTGTAATTTATTTAAATTGCACAATACATAGGGTTCTGGTTTTAAGTCGGATTTGAATAAATTGTAATAGCGAAGCTTAATTTTCTGATGTCTACTTTGGTTCCAGGAGGCAATTTGGTTGTTTGTTAAGTCAATTTTGCATTGTTCAATGTCTAATAGGGGTAAGTTATCATTTATAAGAGGGATTCGCTTCAATTTATTCAATTCCGTAAACCAGTTGTTACATAAATTCCTATTATTTATATTGTACCACAGTATTTTCTTTGGCAGCCGATCATCATGATGATTGCGCAATAGCATGATTGAGCTGCAGCTCTAGGAAAAATGCCCGAGGCGAAGCCGAGACCTCTGAGCTAATGACAATTGTGATAGCATCAAAGCTGGTGTCAGTGAATGCTAAAATGACAACATGTGTCCTGGGGCTTCATACTTTCATGATCTTCACGACTTCTGATTCATCAACTCTTGGTTGTATTGTCTGCAGATATGCATACAAAATGACTGAAAACGAGCTATAATTCACTAAATGCTTGTATATGGAGTATCATTGACAATGTGTTTCTAGTAGTGGTCCATATTTAATGTACTGCAAAAAGTGCAGATGGCATGCCATTTAGGGTGGTTGTGCTCTATGTATACTCCAAAAAAAACCAGTGAAATCTGCTCTTTCTATGATCTACTTCTCCGAAGTCTACATGTTCTTAGCCAAGAACTAATTTTGTCGATCAAATTCCACTTTAGGCTTATCTGCTTAAAAAGTGATTTTAACTGATTGCCCCCCCCCTATTCCTATATAGGCCTAGATGTCTTGCAGTCTTTTATGCTCAAGACTGACTGAATTCTTGCTGACTTTTCTCGTCAGAAATCAAAGCCTGGCCCAATTAATCAAGGTGTGAAGTCTGAATGGGATGAGAAGTGAGAAGTCTTCAGCCATTGTGAAGGAATACAATTGATTGAATTGAATAGGATTTGCTTGTAATTGGGCGAATAATATTGACAACAGTTGTGTCAGGAAATGATAAATGAACACAAATCAGCTTTGAAGTTGCTCTAATTCGATTTGAGTTGATGCCTGCAAGCTGTTGTAAGGAATTCCTAAGAAGTGTTGAGCAGGCATTTTTATTTCGAGAGCAATCCATTTGGTCTTTTCATTGCTGGCGCCATTGTTGTCATGGTGTCATCCTGCGCCATCTATTGTTAAATTCTCCCATCACTTGGGGTTGCCCTTTGATCTTATGACATCATAAGTGGAGATTCTCTGCCTCTTAAATCAAGTTATCACTTGGAGTGGGAAAAGAACTGTTATTGGGTTTGGTGGTGGGAGGTAGGCGGAGAAAGGTGGGGGGGGGGGGAATTGGAACAGGAAGTAGGGTAATGGAATGAGAAGTTGGATGGGGAGTGTGACCAGTGAAGAAACAAGAAAATCTTTTTGAAAAAAAAGATATATGCTGGCTGTAGTGATTACGATTTCAAAATTTACAATAAGAGTATGTTTTGCCAAAAGAATTTTAAAATATGGTATAAGAGAAACTACAGATGAACCCATGATATAGTATAAGAAGCTATAAGAGGAATTATAGATGAACCCATGATAGATCTATCTATCTATCTGTCTATCTCTCACCCTCTCTATCTCTTCATCCCAAGGGGGGCATGCGATACTCTGGAGACACCAACTATACTTTTTCTATATCTCTCACTAACTAGGTCTTGAACAAACACACATCATGGGTTCATCTATAAATCCTCTTATAGCTTCTTATACCTGCTCTGCTGATCTACACTAACTGGTGTATTGTATTGACTGTTATTTTTATTCCTATGATAGTTTAGCTGGAGTTGGCAAGTTCATATGGGGGAGCATAGGTTCAATATGACTCACTATTAATTAGTAAGTCACTATATATGACTGTCAATCCTTAACTGTTAATCAGGCATCCCTTACTGTTGTTCATCAGTTAGTCACTACCTGTTAGTCATTATGTCCGTTGTTTTGGTAGTTACTATTTGTTAGCCACTAAATATGTTATTTAGTCACAAACTGTTAGTCAGTCAAAAAGTTTTTGTCAGTCAAAAACTGTTAGTTAGTCAGAAACTGTTAGCTAGTAAAAAGTGTTAGTGAAAAAGTGTTAGTTAGTGAAAAGGGGGAGTTAGTCAAAACTGTTAGTCAGTCAAAACTGTTAGTCAGTCAAAAACTGTTAGTTAGTCAAAAACTGTTTGTAGTAAAAAAAACTGTTATTCTGTCAAAAACTGTTAGTTAGTCAAAAACTGTCAGTTAGTCAAAACTATTTGTAGTCAAAACTGTTAGTAGTCAAAAATGGTTAGTAAGTCAAAACTGTTAGTAGTCAAAAACTGTTAGTTAGTCAAAAACTGTTAGTTAGTGAAAAGGGGGTTAGTCCAAACTGTTTGTAGTCAAAACTGTTAGTCAGTCAAAACTGTTAATTTGTCAAAAACTGTTAGTCAGTCAAAACTGTTAGTCAGTCAAAAACTGTTAGTTAGTCAAAACTGTTTGTAGTAAAAAAAACTGTTATTCTGTCAAAACTGTTAGTTAGTCAAAAAACTGTCAGTTAGTCAAAAACTGTCAGTTAGTCAAAACTATTTGTAATCAAAACTGTTAGTAGTCAAACATGGTTAGTAAGTCAAAACTGTTAGTAGTCAAAAACTGTTAGTTAGTGAAAAAGTGTTAGTTAGTGAAAAGGGGGAGTTAGTCAAAACTGTTAGTCAGTCAAAACTGTTAGTCAGTCAAAAACTGTTAGTTAGTCAAAAACTGTTTGTAGTAAAAAAAACTGTTATTCTGTCAAAAACTGTTAGTTAGTCAAAAAACTGTCAGTCAAAAACTCAGTTAGTCAAAACTTTTTGTAGTCAAAACTGTTAGTAGTCAAAAACGGTTAGTAAGTCAAAACTGTTAGTAGTCAAAAACTGTTAGTTAGTCAAAAACTGTTAGTTAGTGAAAAGGGGGGGTTAGTCCAAACTGTTTGTAGTCAAAACTGTTAGTCAGTCAAAACTGTTAATTTGTCAAAAACTGTTAGTCAGTCAAAAACTGTTAGTCAGTCAAAAACTGTTAGTTAGGCAAAAACTGTTTGTAGTAAAAAAAACTATTATTCAAAACTGTTAGTTAGTCAAAAACTGTTTGTAGTAAAAAAAACTGTTATTCAGTAAAAACTGTTAGTAGTCAAAACTGTCAGTAGTCAAAAATGGTTAGTTAGTCAAAACTGTTAGTCAAAACTGTTAGTCAGTCAAAACTGTTAATTTGTCAAAAACTGTTAGTCAGTCAAAAACAGTTAGTGAAAAACTGTTAGTCAAAAATGGTTTGTTAGTCAAAACTGTTAGTAGTCAAAAACTGTTAGTTAGTCAAAAACTGTTAGTTAGTGAAAAGGGGGAGTTAGTCCAAACTGTTTGTAGTCACAACTGTTAGTCAGTCAAAACTGTTAATTTGTCAAAAACTGTTAGTCAGTCAAAACTGTTAGTTAGTCAAAAACTGTTTGTAGTAAAAAAAACTGTTATTCAGTCAAAACTGTTAGTAGTCAAAACTGTTAGTTAGTCAAAAACTGTTTGTAGTAAAAAAAACTGTTATTCAGTCAAAACTGTTAGTCAGTCAAACTGTTAATTTGTCAAAAACTGTTAATTTGTCAAAAACTGTTATTCAGTCAAAACTGTTAGTTGGTCAAAAACTCTTAGTCAAAAACTGTTAGTTAGTCAAAAACTATTTGTAGTCAAAACTGTAAGTCAAAAATGGTTAGTTAGTCAAAACTGTTGGTTAGTCAAAAACTGTCAGTTAGTGTCAAACTGTTAATTAGTCACTAATTGTCACTAACTGTTAGTCAGTCACTAACTGTTAGTCATTCACTAACTGTTAGTCAGTCACTGTTAGTCAGTCACTAACTGTTAGTCAGTCACTAACTGTTAGTTAGTCATGTAAGTCAGCTAGTCCTTAACTGTTAGGAAACTGTAAGTTATTAACTGTTAGTCCCTGACTGTTAGTCATTTTGTCCCTAACTGTTGTTCATCAGTTGGTCACTACTGTTAGTAAGTCACTGCTGTTAGTCACTTACTGTTAGTAAGCACTAACTGTTGTTGATTCACTGTTTGTTAGTCTTGAACTGCCAGTTAGTCACTAACTGTAAGTCACTAACAGTCTGTTAATCACCCCAAGGATGTGCCACCCAGAAATTGGACCTATAAATAGAACAAACTGCTCTTATTACTATTCACCCCCAATTGTTACAACTCACCCCCAATTATTTCAGGTCCTGCAACAATTGTATCTGCACCAATTGGTCGATTAATGAGTGGCAGGTGTACTTATACATCAATGCAACAATATTAAGTATTTGTGATCATAAGATATTTTGTAATGCTCTAGCTGACATTACTAAATGGTGGGGACCAAACTGGTTGACACTTTTCCGTATGGGGCAATCAGTATAGTATGCTGGCTGCAGAGCCAATACTGTACTATAACAAATCTTGTCCTAAAGTTCAAGAAGCCAGCATAAAAAACTATTTGAATCATTGTTCAGAGAACATTCTGACAGGAAATGAAGGAAGCTTAGGAAGGAAGGAAAGAGGAAAGGAAATGTATAGGGAAGGAAAGAGGAAAGGAAAGATGGAAGGAAAGAGGTAAGAAAAAGGAAGAAAAGAGGGAAGGAAGAGGGAAGGAAGAGGGAAGGAGGAGGGAAGGAAAAGGGAAATCAAGATGAAAATTGGAGGGAACGAAGCTCAGGTGCTGAGATGGAGGGACGGAAGAAGATGGGAAAAGGGGAGAATGGGAGAATGGAAAAGTAATTTTTAGGGGAGGGATTGTAGTGATGAAGAAGAGCGACTAAAATGAAGACTAGAACGGGCGCTCGGAGAGCACATAGCTTCGCTGTCCATTTAAAATTGAACTTTGAATACTGCAAGATGCCGCACATAAGGGGCCGACCAGTCAATAGTTGGAGGGGGGCTAAGGCTTTTACCCCCAGGACAAACTTTTTTTTTGTGCGCGAAGCGTCGACGAACAATAACTTTTGCATGCGGACACTCAACAAACTTCGTTTTGATAAGTTTAACATTGCGGTACCCTAGCTACAGGTGGAAACCAACTTCTTTTTTCATGTGCAGAACAATATTTTTTTTCAGTGTCAAGTTGCAAACAAACTTTTTTTTTCACCAAAAAGCCAGTCCCCAAAGATCATAAGTTGATCAACACTTCTACTTATATATACGACACATGTATCTTGATGATATTACGCTGTCCAATAAAATCCTGTATATATATATATCGATATATATGTTATTGCAGCATCATTCGTTGTATTATCTACAATTGCATGCTAATTTTGGCGAATCTTGTTTGATTTTCATCAAATAAACTTTGAAATGTTGCTAATTTAGTGCTTTGGCACCAACTACGAATGTTTAATGCCGTTTTTGCAGAGAAAATGTAGAAATAATAATGTACTCTCTTGGCTGCTAGTGCTACAGCAAAAAGTGATAGTGCATGCTGCACTGTAGAGGCCTTTTTCAGATTTCTTTAATTGTGGGCCCAAAAAAGCTCCAATAGTCACCAAAATTTAATCAGGTCTTGTGTAGTACAAATGAACACATTATGCCAAAGGAAATCTAAATGCATTCAGTAGTTTTTGCAGGAGGCAACTCACATACACACTAACGCACATGCTGAAGTGCCAGGGACCACAATAGCTTCTCTGCGAAGCTAAAAATACGAAAAGGAACCACAGCAGTTTATAAGACAATAGGAAGAAAGCATGAGAAGAAGAAAGACCATCAAATAACTTAAATAAGGACGAGTAAGGAAGAGTAAGGAAGAGGAGGGAAGAGGAAGGAAGAGGAAGGAACTCCTAGAATGGGGAGGGGGTCAGGTTAGTAGGGGGGCAAGTGGTTAGCAATTGATGAGCCGCATTGAGCAGCCTGCTGGCAAATCACTCTTGTCATTATTCGGTGATTTTTCACCCCTGGTGGCTGGGTGAACCCAATTTCCTGTTACAATTTATCCAGGGCCTCTTTTCACCTTTCCCTTTCATATTTATATCGTGACACAGCAAAGAGAGCAGCTGCCAGTTCTATGCTTTACTCAATGGCATGGAACTGTCTAGGTCTTCTTTGAGTTCAAAGGATCAATTGAATCACAATTGAATTACAATGTGATGCAGTGACAGCTTAAGAAATTGAGAAAGTGGGGATTTTCTTTTTCTTCTTTTTTAGGAGGGGTAAAAGTTGGGGTTGGGGTTGTTGTTGGAGTTTAACCATTGTGACTCGCACCCTCCAAAGACCTTCGACAGTGTTTGACAATGTTTAGCAGGTTTTAGCAAATTTGAAAAGATGTTTGAAAGGAAAATAATCCACTTTACTAATCCACTTTTGACTTATTCTAGGAAAATTTGGCGTGTTTGATATGAGATTAGTTGTATCAATGCCAGTTTAAGAAATGCATGCAATTTCTAAATAGATTATCCCTGCATCCCAATGGTGCATTGAATTTCTTTGTGGAGTCGTTTTGCTCAAAGAATTGAGTAATTCTTGCTGGCGACAATGGCAAGAAATCACTTATAAAAAAGAAACACTGCTAAGAATTTAAGCAAACTTTGTGTGTTTATTTACACCAACTTCGAAGAATTGTGAGAAGTTCTTTTTAAAAATAAAAAAAAAAGGTTTGGTGTGTACGATTTTCAACAGATTTCTTTTTTCAAAACCGTTTAAAAAAGTCGACTTTACTCTGCAGTATTGCGTAGAACTCTTAAATTTTGAATACATCCACACAAAAGTCCCTTCGTGAAGTAATCAGTGAAGTTTCTTGAATTTCTAATTAAACGTGCTGGAAATTAAGGTCAACTATGCACTGAATATTTTTTCACCGTGATAATTGCTAGGAAATAGCCAACATCAGGTGTGAATTTTCCTACGAAATTATATCAATTAACAAATTGTTGCTGTTGTTTTTTTTTTTTTTTTGCTTTGGTACTGTTGAGCCAAATGTCAATCTCCTTGACTTTTGAAGGTCCATCGTATTTCTGGTCGGCTGCATGTTTTCTGAAGATGTTTTCTCCTGTTACTTGCTCTATGGCAAATTATTGGTGATGCTGAAATATTTGTAAGTAGCATTTTGTGTCATGGGAGTATGAGCAGTCATTGAACATTGTTCTAATGAAGCAAGATGAGTTTTCAGTTTGTGAGGTGACAGTTGTCTGAGAAAATTGGGATTGAATGGGGAATATAATACAACCTCATGGTCCATTGGTGAGATGGGCGAGAGCCTTGGACAATGTCAAAAGAGGGGTACACTAGTCCAGTGGGTAAGAAAATATTGGTGACATTGGGGCAAAGGTTAAGGTGGTGACACTCAGACGATTAGGTCAGGTATTCGAATCTCTGTAGGTCTCCACAGAGATACAGCAGTTGGACTGAGATATGCACGTTTATGCTGTAACCAGTGAGCAGCCCACGGAGCAACCTATTGAGCATGATAAGGGTACTGCTCACGAATAATGCCCTCGACAATTGAGCATCGCTCAAAAGAGCATCTTCTCAAAGTTCATTAGCCTCGTGATTGAGTGCCTCGATTAATTGGAAAATTAGTGGAACAAGGTCTGTTCTTTGAACTGTTCTTTGAACAGGTTGCATTGTCACTTCCTAGCCCGAGTTTTGGACCCACAGCCGTTCTTTCCAAGCTTTTCTATTGTTGCTCAATATTTTCTAACTCAATGATTTGACAAGCAATGGGGCAGTGGGTGATTACCGTATTGGTGTGAATATAAGCCTCCCCTCCCTTTGTATTGTTTAAATTAGAGACTGTCTCAACTGTTTTTCTCCATCTGTTTCATAAATTTGAAATAATTAATATTGGCTCAATTAATCTGAAAAGAAGGGAGGAGCTCAAGAGACCACCCTCAAATCGGTAGCCATATATCAGTTTATTTGATATCTCGATAAGGTCGATTTCTGACTATTCTCTCTCAATTTGAAGATCAGATATTCACTTCAAAAGTTTTCGAAATGTATACTTTTTATGTTAGTCTCACTTTGCTTCCAAAGAAAAATATCCATAGTCTATTTAGAATAGTTTTTGGGGATAATATCAGAAATGAAATATACTGTTGTTTTTTTTAAAATAATTATTGAGTGAATAAGTATTTAATTTTGAAAAGTATATCATTTAGTTTGTATTCGAAATATTTAGGTAACAGAGCATAGGGTACTAAATCAATGGGTCCATCTGGAACTTTTTTTCCAACCCCACAGGTCCTCTCAGGTCCCCTGCCTGCAAGGTCCTCAACTTACCCTATTGCCCATACTCCCCTAGTTCCCTGCACAGAGATCCCACACACTGCTCAAATATGCACATTAAGTCATTAATCACCACTGCTATTACTAAACTACCACCCCTACCCTAACTTACTGCATAAAATCTGAATTTTACTGGATCAATTCATCTTCCACTCACTTCAGTATTTGAAGAGACCTGTCATTTTTGCACGCTAAGTATTTATTAAATTTTATTTGCCCTTTGATTGCTCGCTTGGTTCCTAACAAATAAATTCATAAAATGATTTATTTGTAAATAATGCATTTGAATGGCCATATCGATATTTTCTGAGACTTGTTAGCGACCTGTCATAAAATTGTAAAGCTTGTTGAGTGTTGACCGTAACTTTGAAGTTTTATTATACTCCGTACATAACAGGAAGTATACTTATTTGTTTGTATACCTTAGGTCATCGAATACCTTTCAACTTTAGCGTATCCGTACAGATTGGTGCTCAAATTTCTCATTGGTGTGACCTTGAGGATTATATGAAGGAGTTTCTCATGATACATGACTTCAACGCAGATAAATAGCTGCTTAAATATATATATATGTATGTTATCAAATGGCATTTCACGTATCGGCCCTCGTATCGCATCCCAAGCACCACATATTTGTCCGACGGTCACATAACTACACGACCATAGAGCGGGCCGATATAAGATCCTGATGGCCGATGGGCCTGATGCAAAGTCTTTAGGGCGTGATACAAGGCTGAGGTTCGGGGTATATTTTTTGCCAAAAATTGTTAATTTTATCAGTGTGCTTTGCACACGCTCATGAAATTAGAATTTTGTCAGAACTACTGGTGATTGTGCTGGCGCCAAACTAAGTGTAAAAACACTGACAGTGGCCTCTTAACCAAGATAGACCCAAAAAAACAGAATCACAGGTTGATTCTCACACAAAGTGCAAAAATATTGCTGACAAGCAGCAGGCACTTCTATCCTTCAAGCGGGCCAAAATGTCGGAGGATGGTTCGGGCCACGAGCACTTGAATCATTGATGATGACGCCACTATTTTTATTAAGTTTACATAACGTCATGATAAATATAAGATCCAAGTGCTCGTGGTTCGGGCACTTTCGTTCGATGCTTCTTTTTGATTGGCTACGAAGGGCTCGGATCGACTTCGCTCGGGTGAATTCGGTTATTATGTCGACTTCAATTTGCGAGATAAAATCAAAGTGGTGGTCATGGGAAAATGTATGTCACAAAGACCACTGTCGATAAAAAAACCTATTGATGTAAGAAGATCTATTTAGTCAGTCATCTCTTATCAGGTATTCAGTCAGATAGGCTACATTTTGGAGATAATAATTTGACATTTCCACTGCTAGCAGCATGGAGGTTAATTGAGAAGTGAGTTCTAAGTCCAGTGCAGAATGTCCAGTCAGGAGGTGTGGGGAGGCTGAAGGCAGTGAAGGGTTAGGGTGCTACTCCTTGGGGAGTGTTCAATCACCTCTCCACTCCAGTGTTTCTGATATATGCTAAACAAGTGCCAGTTGGCTTTGCACTGACCTGAAACTCCCAAGACATGCATAAACTACAAGGAGAAAGGTCCTTCCTGACTGCTTCCTGACTGCTTCCTGTTGCTCTGTCAATTGACCACATGTTGGATGGAGCTGATGGAGTAAGGTGCTGGAGATGTGTTTCCCAATTTTTGGTTCAATTTTTAAAAAGGCGGAGGGGTAGCAGATCTATAGAAGTGTAGCTAATGTTTTTATGGAGGTCAGAGCCACAATCTTAGCTTCTGACCATCTACAATTCTCCATAAAAATGTTGCACCTGTTGTAGTTTCCAGATTTTATTTTCTCCTAACTTGATTTCAGTCACCTTTCCCAAATAATCCTTTTGGCATAGAAATATTGGAGTTGAAACCAGAACTCACCATTATGAATCTTTCCAAGAAAAAGGTGCTTGAAGAACTGTGATTTGGTCTGTATATACCTCTAAGAATTGACCCGCAGTCTGATATTATTAAGTGGATTGTCCATTGACACATTGTGACTTTGATATAAATTAAGCCCTCAGCTCAACTAAATCTTTTTTCTTTACAATATGTCTCTTTTTCTAATATCATCTTCTTGACAGCTTTGTGTGGACTGACGTTTCAATTTTGTTCATACATAAAATGACTTTGCTATCTTCGCCATTCAACAATGTTCAATGGCATTGTGACAAGAGTCGTATATCAGGAGAGTGATATCATCCAATTTTGAGAGATGAGTTTTATGTGTGTTTTGGTTGTGTTGGTCCATTCAGAGAAAGGCAGCAAATCTTGTGCGAAGATCTCTTCCAAATCGCGAGAAGAACATAGTCACTGTTTGTGCAGTATCCAGCTGATAACCCGCTTGTAAGCCTTAGAATGGTGTGCATTAACCTTGGTCATTATGAATGACTTACGTAAATTGTGACTTTTAATGGCTCACGCTCAATTTCGCGTATTTTGTATGAACAGGAAGAAGGAGTTATTGGTGACAAGTGACAAGCAGTGCGTAAAACTTTGGAGAATTACTCTCAAGAATGATTTGAGTACAGGGAAAATGATGAGATTGGAATGTCAGGGCTGGATCCCGGTGGTGTCTTCACATATAGAGGACAATCTATGCATACACTCGAGAGTTAAACGCAGAATATTAATGACTGCACCTGAGCAAGCCTCTCTCGCAGTATTCTACACATATTCAAGTGCCTTGTAGCTAAAACCCCATGAAGTTCCATTGGACTATTCACTAGGTGTATTCACTGCTTGTATTCACGAAGAGTATTCAGTAGCTCCAGTTATATGCTTGACCGTGTCAAAGATGGGTCGGTGACTCATAGCTTTTGTCAAACTGCACTGTAAAGATTTTCTTTAAAATTAACGGGCATAATATAGTGCAGCTCTTGCAGTCTAATGTTCTTGTGAACAGATCAAATCATTTGGAATTATTGTTGTCCTTGTATCGCCCAAACTGTGTTTGTCAATTATTTATATGAAACCCAAGGTTGTAATGGCCTGGTAGACAGCAAAGTTATGGTAAGCAATTCAAACAAAGCAGATATCCACAGGAACTGGTATGTGTCGCCCCCTGATGGATCAGGCCATCATAACTTTCTATGGCTAACATTGACTTGTGTCCAACTTGCGAAGATTTGCTGCCTTTGTCTGAATGGACCAACACAACCAAAACACACATTAAACTCATCTCTCAAAATCGGATGATATCACTGCCCTGATATACGACTCTTGTCAAAATGCCATTGAACATTGTTGAACGGCGAAGATAGAAAAGTCATTTTATGTATGAATAAAACCAAACTGTTCTTCTGCGCAAAGCTGTCAAGAAAAGGTGCAAGCTATGCGAAAAAATGTATTTAACTTTTGGATTAAACAAAATACGCAACTAATATAAGGAGCTCAGGGCTTCATTTATAATATCAGATTCTGTGTTTCTAAATTGGATGGATCAATCCTCTGATAAAGTTTCAGTCAGTCTCCTTGTAATTTACCATTGTACAAATTACAGCGAAGTTTTGCCGTCAAGCCTCGTTGACTGACAAAGACGTAAACTTTTTATACCTTAGATTTTTCTGGATCCTTTCTTGAATAAACCGAGCTGCAGAAAGGAGGACTGTGATGTAGCATGTCCGCAGCTGTCAGCTGTTCCTGCTCTGAATGATCTATAGTAGTTTTATGCTAAAGACTTGAGAAAATTTGTCAATTTGACAATAGGCAAGTCACTCACTCTTGTGTCCTGGGACTGAAACTTGTCATTTCTTTCACAGGGGGCCATTAATTACTACACCCTGCACCTCTGTATATGCTCTGTATGTGCTCTGTATGTTGGTGAAGGGGCTTGTCAGGAAATTGAATTAAGTTTGATCCACATGTAATTGTTGAGCAAAAAGGAAATAAAAATGTAGGAATAAGGTAAGTTGTGAGTTTATTTTGGGAAAAAGGGGAAGAGGGGGGAGGTAAAGTATACACACAGAAAAAAACTTGGTTTTTTGGGGTTTTCTACATAATCAGTTGAATGTTTAAAAAACCAAATGGATTTTAATGGTTTATTGAGGTTGTGTGAATAATCAAATGAATCATTGAAAATCCAGTCTGGTTAATATTGGTTTATAAGGGTTTTACAATAAACCACTTGGATATTTACAAAATCAGTAAAGATTAAATTGGTTTTATAGCAAACCAAGTGAATATTTGAAACACCATGTGTCCAGGTTCACTGATCTTAAACATTGTTCACAGCTTCACATTTAAGGATATGCAGCACTTAATCTTTGTGTTTGACACTGTTACAGCTGTTTTGAGGCTAATCACAAGGTGATTTTGTCAGACTTGAGACACAATTCTATACCTTTTGTGAGAGTCAGACAGTGCAGTGACCATCTCTGACTGATTTGTTTATTGAATGAAGAGGCAAGCTCATCCTGGTTTACCCTCAGTTCCAAGGTAGGAATTTTATGATTCATTTTCTTTTGTTTATGAGCCGCATGGGAATATTAGCTAACATTTATTTGACAAACAAGTCACTCTTTTTTATGTAAAGTTCTTCATTCAGAGTGTGCACATTTAAAAAAACTGGTTAGTCGCTAATGATCATTTATTTTAGGGAAGTAAGGATTATATGGTCTTTGATCACTTTCCAGAAATCACAATGGAAACAGTTTTTATAATTGACATGTACATAATTTGATACATAATATGTCTCTATCTAAGGGGGCCACCATTTAATCTTAAGGAGGTGGGCTTGGATTTTTTTTAAATAATAATTTCTTGCTCAGTTTTGGTGAAATAAATAAACAACTTTTGGGTAGTCTTGAAACAAATGATTTGTGGTGGGGTATTTCTTAATAGAGTGTGGCTAACTATTAAATTATTTGTGTTTCAGCTTCTACGTGAAATTAAGCTCATCCAACCAGTGGAACTGGATGAGCTTACCTCCTGAGCGGGTCTGGATAGGTCTCAGGAATCATCCGTGAAAATGTTTTCTCTGACCCAGATTGATGATGCCCTCGAGGCAGACAAATGAAAAGGTGGGTGTCTCATTTTTGTGTCATACTGTTTCTGTGCTCTATTTTTATGTTGTCTTTCTCTTAATTCTTAAATGAAGGGCATTGCAAGTCACAAATTCTTTGCTTTGCATTTTAATGTAGCTAGCAAAGTGCACATACCATCATGAGCAAATGACAGCTGTTTTGTATTTCAGTTCTCTTTCCTAGCTTATTTAGATATTTTAATAAAACCAGTGGATCGACTGCCATAAAATATGCAATAGAATTGTATTCTATTTCAAGTTAAAACGTTCAACTACTGTATGTGTCACAATTATGTAATGCTGTGAAGAGTGTTTCAGAATCAGGCAGGAAATTAAAACTCATTGTTTCAATGTGTGCATGAATCCAATGCAACAAGCACTGCATAATATTTTGTTTATGTACTTATGAAAGTAACATTGTGATTGCTTGCATTTCAGGAGCGAAGCCAAGTGCTCAACAGCAAATCTTGAAGAATTGTGGTCCATCTCGAAGTCCATTGGACACACGTAAGCTACAATCAGCATTGCCGAGGATGACAGTATGGGCCTTTACCTTGGTTCTTTCTTGCATCAGTATACTCGTTACCACGTGTACGACATCCAGCGTTCACCAACATTTAGAAGAACATTTTCACATTTATGAACATTACATTGCATTCTTCATGGACTATTACATTAACAAATGTAACATATATCAGGATGGCAGTTCAATTTTGTGTTTTTACAAAATATATTGTGCTTTCCTGGAGTTTATGTTTGAACATGTTTGAGTAGTAGCTATAGACATGTTATTTCTTCCTACACTTAAGTATATTTCTTTATACATGTCAATTTTATTTTGGTCTTGTATTTTGAAAGTTTCATAAATAGATACGAATAAATAAAGTCAGATGGCTTCCTATTGTCTTTCTGCTTAGAAGTATTTTCTCCCTGTGTGCTCAAAATATTTTTTAAAAAGATGAAATTTGTCTATAAACTAGAATTTTTTTTTCTTCAAAACACCGATGGTGAGGTGAAAAATCATTCATGGACATTTGAAAATCTTATGGTTATCCAGCAAACCAGCTAAATTTTATTTAAATTCTTGATATGGTTATGAAGGCCCTATGGGAATGATGAAAATATACAACTGATTACCAGAAAAACCAATTTTGGTTTAAAATGCACTCCATGATGGAATAATATAATTCCAGTTATGGATATTTGTAAAACCCAAAAAGGGTGAATATATACTTCACTTGGTTTCTATAAAAACCAAGGATGAATATGTACAAAACCAACTAATGAAACATTTGATTATTCCATAAACCACAAATGGTTTAATAAACAACCAGAAAATCTGTGTTGAACAATGAGTCATCGGTTTGTTGATAAACCACTGAAGGTTTTATATCATTCCAAAGTGGATTTTAAGATGGTGGTTTTTTAAACATCCACATCGAAAGGGTTTTTTAAAAAACCAGAAGTGGTTTTATACTGGTGACAAGCCAAAAAACCACATATGGATGTTTGTGTTACCTTTTTTTCTGAGTGTGTAGGGAAAAAAAGAGAAGAAGAAGCGGATACTGGTAAAGACAGAATCAAAATTGAAAGATAGTACATTGTGAAACATGAAAATGGGGTATACGTATTTTGAGCTTAACACCTTCATAAAGGGGTGTAATGTTTGTATGATATGATCCACCGGTTCGATCCAGTATCGAAATCGATGCAGGAGTGTATTGCTTGCGATACAAAGGAAGATAGTATCATTACCACAAAACTTCTTTGAATAGTAACCTATAGTATGGATTTGCATTAATAATTATGAACCCAACATAAATTACCTTCTGAAGCTTCACTCTAGTGTCAGATGAGGGAGGTCTCTGAGGTTTAGCCCTATAGACCCCCACTGGTCTTGTCTACTGGTGGAATTGTTTAAATTAATGTATTTTCTTTATGTGATGAAAGTAACCAACACAAATTAACTTTTTTATTTATCCGTGAGTTTCTGAAGTTCCAGTGATGTCAGATGAGGGACTTCTCTGAGGTTCAACCCTATAGACCCCCACTGGTCTTGTCTGTTCATACTCTACTGTGACCCTAAGGAACAGCAGGCAGAACATGGGTGTATTATTGAGGGCGTGCCTCCCACAGGGCTAGCCAGGGAGGGGGTAGTTTAGGTCATTAGCTGGGTCCATTCATTAGGACACTCCAACCAGGTGTCGCTTCCTTCTTCACCTTTATGAAGAGCCATTGACAACTCTCACGGTTTCACAATCATGTTCTTTGCAAGTTGGGACAGGTGGATTTTATTGCTAGAATACTGCCCTGAATCCATTCAAGCTGATTCACAATCCATTCCTATCCATTCCAATCCATTTGCAATTGGCCCAATTGAGATATTTAAGAGAAATTTAATTCACAGCTGTAAAAATAGCCAGTCACACTCCATATGGCCCTGGTATGGCATTAAATAATGGCAACAGCACACACACATTGACCCTGCACTGCAAACAGGGCCCTTCAGCAACACCTTCAACATTTGGTGTCCATTTGCCAACTGAGTTGCAAATTCCTTCACTCCTCAAAACAGTTCCAAGATGTTATTTCCTCAAGTTTATTTTCCTACACGTGATTGATTGGTTAAGAACTTAAGTAAAACATACATATACAGTTCCCCAAGTGTAAGTATCTCAATGATTACTAACAGGTTATAATGTGGTATCACTAAACCTGAAGGTAAATTAATCTGAACTGGATGTGCACTTTGGATCATTATGTTGCATAAAATATACTCTACCAAATTACCATTAAGTTGAGTTTCCCCCTTTTGCTGATCAATGTAAACATGTAGTACAATAAGACTACCATGCACATTGCCATTTCTGAAATTTATTAAAACATTTTTCCCCACCTACACTTGGAGAAGTGGTCCAGGAGGTACCAAGCCATAGGGTCCTCTTGCATATTTACTCACAAAATTAATCTCCTGATTATTTTACCATAAAAATTGCCTATTTAGAGATGATTTTTTTTTCAAGAAACAGTCGTAGATTTTATTAACAACTGAAGTAGACCCCAATTTATTTAGCATAATTGGAAAATATGTCATCATCAACATTGGCACTTTGTGATAATTCTGCTTTTGATGTCACTCAACTTCCATAATTAGCTGTTTGCAGACAGCTCATTAATTTGGATATCTAATTTATTTGCAAAGATCTGACAATATTTATTTTATGAGAATTCATCTATAACACTACCAGAGTGCAATTTATTCTAACAATTCTTCTAGTGGCACTGACCTGCCAGTTGCTTGTCTAATATTTGACTGACTTTGATCAGACATCAATGGTAACAATAAGGTTGTGGTAACACCCTCTTGCCATGGGTGATTTGTTTTGGTACTGAATGTCACACTGAAGGTCACGTTCAATGGCTCAAGGTCACACTGAAGGTCACACTGAGGTCACGCTACACAGGGTGATCTGACATGATCAGATGTGATCAGATGTGTGGACAGTGATCTCAGGGTGATTAGAAAGCAATTAGGAGATCAGAGGTGTACTATGATAACATTGGGATGATTTCTAAATTTTCTGCATGTGGTACACAGAAGATGATGACGTATTTTAAAGAGCCTGATATGCAAACTGGTAATAAACATAAAATGAAAAAAAGAAAACTAACAATATTAGATTTCTGAATTTGAAATAGTTATCCTTCTACTTTTTGACATTTATTTAGATCAATTCAAATTGCAAAGATCTTGGGATTTCTTTTGTTTTTATTTGACAATAAACCTCTTTTCACATGTTGAATCTTTGTGGAAGACCATGCGTCATCGGTTGTCTTTCGATTCATCAACTCATTTAACAGTATTTCTGACTATTTCTACATATTCGTATTTGCCCCTTCGGTCAGTTATTGCGAATGACTGTGGAAGGCTCTTCGGTGCTTTTAAAATATAGTCCTTTCCATTCGGCGAGGATTATCATTGTTGTTGAATATCTTTGACCCAGGGTCAGAATAATTTGTCGATGATGGTTTGATCGGTTGGTGATCTGTGTGACTTATGGCGCAGTGATTTGTTTGTTTAGCAGATGTACATGATGTGCCACAAATTGGGCCAAATCGTTTCTTTTTGTTACCAATTGCTCCAGATTGTGCAAAATGGCTTGATACGAATTTTAGGAGACAGATCTTTTGATGCAGGGGCAAAGGTCACAGTTTGTGTTTTACTGTGCAACTGATGCACAAGGAGTGCCACCCCTGTGTCACATGGTGTGACAGTCAGGACTCTGGTTGTGTCCATCTGCAGCCCCATCTGGATTCATCTGGAATCATCTGGATTCAGGGGGTGTGAGGGATGTTGCATTCCTCACCGGGGCAACCCACATCAGCTGCAGAACTCAACAGCATCATCACCACAACAGTGCACAACCAGCAACAGCAGCATCAGCAGCAGCCAAAGATTAATGCCAAGGCTCTTCAAGTCTGCTCCCCCACCATCTGCCATGGGGCACTATACAATGTGTGGATAAAATGTAAGGGTTGGTGACTTGGTGTTGCAAATTTGGGTGGGTGCTGGGTGGGGAGCTGTGGCACATCAAAACCACTAAATTAAAAGCCTGATATGGCCATTAATTAATTGTGTAGTCAGTTGCCATGCTTATGGAAAGTTATTATATGGTGCATTGATAACTGAAGAGAAATTTTACAATATTTTTCTCATCAGTTATTGCACTTTTGGAATTGTTCAATGAATTCCTTACTTATATGAAGTGCTTGGTGGTGTGCATAATTTAAGGTTGTACAATGTGTTACTACCCAAGTAGACCTTGAAATTTCCAACATAAAAGGTCACATGGTAAAAAACAATCATTACTTACAAAAAATAATTTTGCTCTTTGAAGTTTGGCCTAAACCATCTTTGTCACAACTGAAAATTTACATAGCACAGCACAAAAAAAATCTTTTCAAGTAAAATAATTTACATGTCTGTCAATAAGAATACCTGGTGCATCACCACTACAGGGATATTCAGTTCATCAATGACATTGCTAACCAATGGTCCACTAATGTCCAATAGTCCATCAATGGTGTCTTTCAATGATAGCCATCAATGGGGCACCAAATGCAACTGAAGTCTACAATGGCCAACCAAAGGCTTACCAAACGCCCACCAAAGGTCTCTCAAACTCAACCAAAGGCCAACCAAAGTCCATCCTCCCTTCCTATTGTTTTCAACACTCAACAGGCCAGTATTGGTACTTCCATATCAAAGGCTGATAGACCAGCTGACACCAAGTGGCACAATGGCTAAAGGGTCTGCTACCTTTTGATAGGGACCCGGGTTCAGTTCTTGACATATTTGCTCGGTATGGTGGTTGCTTGGTTACTTGTCAGCCTACTTATGTATGCGCTATGCAAGGGCAAGGGAAATGGCCCATAGACACACTGACCAGCTTACAAAAGGGGTATTTAGGGTTAATGAATAACCTGACATGGACTTTATCTGCATCATCAATCAATCCTGGCCGAAACAAAACTTCAGTCCAAAGGGCTGCACTTTTCTTCTTCATATACTACACCTTCTTGCCATGCCTGATATTGGATGACGTTTAAATTCTTGACAGATATTTTGGGTGTCCGCGAGCCAAAATTCAGTACGTTCGAGATTCGCTCCTAAAACATCCTGGAGTCTCTGAATTGCAAACTCCTCTGGTATTTTGAACGCTTAAATATATTTTTCTTTCCAGTCCGTTTAGAAAAATGAACATACACGGTTATGAAATACATTGTATTGAGTCTCAAAGTATTTTTTACCACGAGGAAAATATCTTAAGAGTTGCTCAAATGTTTATGTACATTTGGATTGAAGTAATGAAGAATCATGATTCTTCATTCCCTGGCAATTGATGAAGAATCATGAGGAACGATGAAGCAATTGATGAAGTAATTGATGAAGCTGGCGTTGATTCAACAAACTAAGTGGAAGGTGTTAAGAATTTTGTTGGGGGTATTCATGATCCCAATATCAACACAGAAGTAAACAAAGTTAAACTAGAGTTGGAAGTGCAAGAAATCTTGACAGAAAGTAACATGGAGTTGGACAGGAGTTCACTTTCCAGATGGCTCACTGCTAAACACACAGGACTGGTCCATCCATCTCTTGGTGGAATTTGATGGAATTGTATAAACTGGGTGCCACTTTGAGAAGGACTGCATCATCTTTTTCCAATAAATCCTGGAGCAAGACAACTGAGACAACCAAAGTAGCTCTGCCAAGTACTGGCAAGTAGCCACAGAAGAGCTTTGTGGAAATGCAGTGGATCTTGTGGATCCCAAAGAAAGTTCAAGCCTCACTGTTGGTCATTGGCTGCAAATTTAACTGCATTGTTGAGTTAGGATAGATCTCTACAGCTGCTGCAAGTCTCCAGAAGTATGACAGCGGTGGTTCTTCTACAATATTCAATATAATACGATTTACCAGCCTCTTAAATTTGCACAATCATATAGGGCTATTCTTTTCTTACCCTCAACAACTTTTCAAATGTGCACTAACCTCCACAACAATTTCATGGATTTGTATAATTTATTCATACCTTCAGCTGAGATGCTCTGAACTTTTCAACGAATCAATACTAAAGTAAAATGGAAGCACTTTCCACATCTGATATCTCCTCATGCCACAAAAAGCAAAATTCAAGAAACTGTTGTAGTTCTGTCATGCTTTTAAAAGGAACTAACTAGGTCACTTGGTTGATATCTTCTTTTACTGAAGTATACACTGCCCCACAACTTACAGCACCATCTTACAGTGCAATGTTATCCTTATGTTGGCCATGCTGCTGTAATTTGTCACTTAGGCAGGGAGACTGCACACACCCCATGGATCAAAGCTGACACAAGTCCAAACAGACCTCTCCTCAGCAGCTATGTGTATTGAAAGGTCCTATTAATGATAGGTCTTATTCAGCCATATTGCCACTCACTTGTCAGACCCAAGACCTCATATTACATGGACCTTTCCTTATATCACTAATAAAAGGTCCTTGTTTGTCAGTATTGGCATTTACTAGTCATGCCAGTCAGTTGCCAGAAGGGCAGTTGTAAGGGCAGTTATTGAATGGTCAGAGGTCAGACTATGCATCATTTAAGCACATTGGTTATTGGTAATAGCTGTTGGTACATGTAATGCCTTAAGGCATCAAATAAATGTGAAGCATTGCTGACTGACCAGCTGACTGGCTTGTTGTCTGACTGACTTACTGACTGACTGAATTGCTGAATGGTTAGTTGGCTGAACAATTGACTGACTTTCAGACTATTATGTCACTACAGGTAGGTAAATAGGTAGATAGATAGATAGATAGATAGATAGATAGATAGATAGATAGATAGATAGATAGATAGATAGATAGATAACTTTAATGCAAAGAACCCTATGATACCGGTAGAAGGACTTCGAAAGTTGCTTCAGAACAGTTTCATGGCACTATTTCTTAATCGCCTTGTATTTTGTGCGGCTAAACTGCTCGGAAGTGACTTATAGACTGGACTATGGACTTGTGGAAGACCTCCACCTGGGACTGGAGTAAGGGAAGAGAAAGAGGGAAGAGATTTTGGTTGGATTACAAGTTGAGCTTCTTGGATGTCTCCTTTGAGGGCAATTCTTGTGCATTTGGGTGAAATTGAGGACCTGAGGACCTTGGAATTGAGAGAGTGTAGGACCTTTTTGGACCTTGTGGACCTGTGAAGTACTTCCTTGCCAATGCTTGGACTTCGGCAGGGCCCCGGTAGCCTAGCATGAGGACCGGTGAGGGCTTTATAAGACGCGTGATGTATGGACTTGTTGATGCGGGTCTACCCAGGTCACTCATGGAGATCGTGTTGCGATTTCCGAGTAAGCAAGTGAACGGCATGGTTTAGTGTTCATCAATTCTTCATGAGAAGCCCTATGCGGCTCATCCCTTCTCCTGGCAACATGATTACCAAGTGGCTCGCCTCAGCATAGTCGGGGAGGTTGTGCCTTGCCTACTGAGGATATGCATTGTTCATGGAGACCTTGAGTAGCTTTGAGTTCCTTGATACTTAGATTGTTTCTTGCTCTTAGATACTGTATCTTGCTCTTTGAGGCTATTTCTTGCTCAAAATTGCTCACAGAGAAAGAGTCTTACTCACAGAGACGTATCTTGCTCTTAGAGAATGTGTTCTTTGCTAAGAGGAGGCTGCATTTTGCTCGAAGAGACTCATTCTCGCAGTATTTTGTGCAAGATAATAACTTACGTGTTGCTCTTAGACTATGGTCCTTGATTGCAGTGGCTGTTTCATTTGTCTTGAACAAAGGGTGTGTCTGTGCTCTTATCTGAAGGAATAATATGTACAATATTGTGCACAATGAGCTCTGAGTCACCCTAATTGTTCTTCTTTTTGCAGGTTTGACATGAGGTTATTTCATTCTCACGTGGAGCTGTAAACCTGGTGGCCTGCACATGTTCCTCCTCCTTGTATTGCTTTTGCTTTTGTCGTCAAAGTGACAGTGTCATATACGCTGTAATGTATAACCTGGTTATCTTTGACTGCTGTATTCTAATTGGTTCAGTCACTGATCCTTGTTCGAAGTTACGTGGAAGCTTCGACCTGCTTAAAGACGTTGTCTCTTGCTCTTGGAGACTGTTCTCTGCTCCGAGAGGCTGTGCGTTACTCATAGAGACTGCGGCTAGCTCATGGAGGCTTATAGCGGTTGTCTGTTTCGCATAGGGTCAGGTTCCTGGCGTGCCTGCTGTCCGCTGCAGCTCAGGGTATCCCCCAGCCACGACGAGGCCTCCCAAGAATTCAATTTCAAGCGGCTAACTTAGTCTTATGTCCACATAAATATGGCATCGTGCCGTGATGGGCAAATCAACAAGTTAGTCGGACGTCGCGACTGGCAAATGGGGAAACTTCATACAATGGCCCGATACTTTATTTCCTCTACGTTGACACTGGGTGAATGGAGCCCTCAGTGTTTTATGGGGGGCTCCCCAACATGTTGTGACTTGGCCATTTGGCAAGAAAATGAAACGCTGTAGGTCTATAGGCCTGTGGGACCTGTCCACTCTCTGGCTGCTCCTTAAACCTAATCACTCACTTGCATTCTCCTACTAAAAATGCCTGTTAATTATTGAGAATACAAGATTGATTGAATTTTCCACTCACTGCCTGTTTTAAATAGCATAATTTAAGGTACAAAGTCCTAGTCCATTGTGATCTGTACATGTTCATTGGAGCTGTAACAATTAATTGATTGACCTCTGTTAATAGGTTGAATGTTATTTTAGTCTCTTACCCTCTTCTAGACCTCTATTCTCATTTACATTTTCTCATTAAACACTCACTTTATAGTCACAGTGAACAATGTAGAAAGTGTTTAATTAAACTTGTAGCAGTTGTGTTTATTTGACAAAAGAAGGCCTCAAGAAGCAATAAGAGAAAGTTGTTCTTGGAGGACGTATACACTGTAAAAGTGGTTGTTGTCAAGCCAAGTTGATGTGTTTCCTTTTGCTGTAAACAGCTTGAAAATTGTTGTGAGGATTACAACACATTGGAGGTGTGTTTTAGTTATGATACTTGTCAAACCATTTTGATGTTATAATGCAGTTGGTTTTGTGCCTGACTCATTAATATATTGACAAGTTCTGAAATCCACATTGTAATTTGTATGGATGTTTCAATATTTTTGTATCCAAGACAAAGTGTGTACATCTCATAACTGTGGTCCTTGTCTGCCATATGATACCTACCAGTATTAAAATACGCCACAAAAACGCATGTAAATCTTCCCACCATTTTTATTTATAACTATTCTCAGCTGATGGGAAAATCAACAAGTTAATTGGGTGTCACCAATGGCTAAAAGAGTGAAACTTCTTACAATGCCCAGATGTTTTATTTCCTTGGTGTAGAAACATGGGATGTAAAACCCAATCCCCCCCCCCGCCCCACAACTCATCAATGTACAGATGACAGTGAAATTTTACAGTGCATAGCTGAGAAGTGTTTTCAATGAAATGGAAACACTTTACTTTCACGTAAGGTTGGTGGAACTTGCTTAGGGCCTTAGTGGAGCAACTTAGCAACCTTGCTGGCTTGGAGCTCCTGCTTATTGCTAGAACCTGTCATCTTCATGGCAGAACTCCTAGGAATGCAATATAAACAGGCAAGAAGTTCCGTTTCCATAGACACCAGCAGTTGGAAGGTTCTTCATTTGAGTGTGGAAATGAACTTGATATTTGTTTGTATTGCTTCTCCTGACATTGGATGAAATCCAAACAATTTCCAAGCAGCGAATTTCTGTAATTTCCAGCAATTCAAGCATTGAGCTGAGACCTTAGTTTTTGCACCAATTTCTTAATTTTTTGATCTGTTAGAATTGGTTTTGTTCGGATTGGTTTAATTAACTTTCCATCTCTTTCGCTGAAGGTGATGTTTCCCAATGACAAATACTGGAGGTGTATCAGTTATTGCAATTTTGAAAAAAGCTTTAAATGTTCAACTTTGAGTTTGAGACTGCCTTCACTATTAGAAATGCAATTAAACTTTAGTTTATTACTTTGTATAGATCTGGTGCTAACTCTGTAAGATAATGTATATTTATTTCACAGCAATCACATAAGGAATTTATACTTTTTTCATTCACTCTCTTTTTTTTAAATAAGCGCATTTCTTTATTGGTTAGAAACACGTATTAAGAAGTGAATGAAGTGAATTAACGCATGTTAGTAATTAATGCATGTTAATAATTTTAGCCTACACGAGTATATCAGTTTCAGACATCTAAATGTTGGTACTGTATTTCAAAATTGTAACCCTCTTTGAAACTAACTCACTGCAATTATATCTTGGTCAGGTGGATAAATATAATGCACCAACATTGTCACTTTCCTCTCAGAGTCAAAAGTAACCTTTGCTGGTGAATAGGGTCAAAGGCTTTGTTATGGAGTGAGGTCAGTTGCTTGGTATTGTGACATTGATTTGATAGTTAGCTGGTTGCAGTGAGGGAGTTGCTATTCGTCTTTGAAGGTCAAGAAAATGTTCCTCTTGGGACCACAGAGGAACTGAGAAGCAACTCAGAAGGGACCTTACAGGCTGTTGCTATGGAGAGAGCATTCGATCAGGATATACAGACCCTTTGAGGGTCTAAAAGAACTGTTTAAAGACCTCAGGGACCCTAGAGGGAGTTTAGAAGGCTAGGTGTGGGTTATGAGATGAGTGTTACTCTGTGTTTGATATAGTGAAATGAAAAGCAAATGGGATTTTTGCAATTGGAATTGCCATTGAGGTCAAAGAAACTGAAAAGTCAGCCAAGCATTGTAGATGGAGGATGAGCTAATATAGGAATTGATCACGATTTTAGCAAAATGTGATTGTGGTGTAATCAGCAAAAAACAAGCATGCTTGAGGTATAAAAGTAGAAGCAGTGCAATATTTACCACAGTTTCAAACCATAGGCCTGCATGTGATTTTTCTTTAACTTGCAACATCTGATTGGTTCATGGAGCTAGCAGAACCAATCAGATGAAGCTAAAATGCTGCGAAGTAAGTTTGAAAGAATTAAGCATATGCTTATTGAAAGTGCTGTAAAGTGAGAAAGAACTGCATGATATGAAGCAGGCAAGTACTTGTACTATAGTGAGGAGGTGGTGCAGGTGCCGCATGGCCATATAAAAGTGTAGCAACTAAAACTGTATGGATAAGCAACCTCAGCTACTGGAGGCCTGCCGCCACTTCTGACACTGCATCTCAACCTTTCAACATTGTCCACTGCGTGCCACAAAGACCCCCTGCTAGTTCATATCCAAACTCTCCTCTCACCAAAGGCTGGACAACTATACCTACTTCTGAGGTTTCTATGCACCCTATGATGTAATGTCCACCGAAGATTGTTGCACAGTTATTTGCTGCTTGGGTTGTTCTACCAGGGGAAATGGTTGCCTTGTTGGTTGCTTTGATTTGTATTTTGGAATGGTCTCTTAGGACGAACTGCTGGTCTGTCATAGAGAGGCGACTTCTTGCAAATAAACTAGACCTGGGCATTGCATTGTGTGTATATTGTATAATGTACATGAGAAATTACCATATTGACCTTTCTGGTTCAAAAGGGCGGTTGGTACTGCCAACTTGGCAGTAGGAAGGTATATGGGGGAATGGATTGTTGCTGTGCAGATAATGCATAAGCATTTTTCTTGCTCTTTTGCTGATAGTTTATATACGATTGAATTGATTGAGAAGGACGAAAGCCAGAAAACTCAGGATCTAAAACTGGCCTGAGCTTTGGGTGTTCCATCACCAGTCCACCTCCTCACATTAATGACAGATTGACCATTCATCGTATTGAAGACAGGGCCTGGACATTTTATGCAATCACTCTTTGATCTCCACCTGTAAAAAAGAATTTGCTCTAACAAATAACATTTTATTTCCGTTAAATTCTGTAATTCTGTATAATTATGTAGGCCTACACGTTTTATTGACATTTTAAGAACTGCAGTTGTACAAATTAACACCAAGGTGCTGCAGAGGCGTAAAACATAAACAAACAAACTGTACAAATTAACATATCCTAACCTATCCTAAATATGTTTAGTTAGACATAATTTCAATAATTTTCTCAATTTCTGTGTTCAGTTGATGCTCATGACCTGCTCTCCAGATCATGGAGGTGTGTAGGTGCACTGCTAATACTGACCTTAATTGTGCTCGTCGTGTTGACAGCAGGGCCACAATGCAGTTAACAACATGAGCACGAAGGGACATTTGAGCAAGGTCAGTTGACAGGTTTGCGTGTGGGGTCATCGGTCAGTGTATTGGTCAGATGGCAGGGTCATTTCTTTGGCCATCTCGATGCTCTTGTCACGACCAAGTAACCCGACCTTAATAGGTAATCTTGGAGCAGCGCCTTTTAGATGGAGTGGTATGGCACATGGTCCATGTGTAAGAGGCTGGCCAAGCCCTCACATTAAGTTGTGACATTAAGCTGTGACATTTTCACAGGCACCCAATTGACTTGTAGGCTCACATATTGTGAGGGGGGCCATCGGGCACCATCGGGGGCTTAAGGGGAGGTGAGCTGGGCAGAGTGATCCACGTAAATGGCCTGTCCCCGAGATTTGCCCACACAGTGATGTAGTGAGGTGGGCAGCATAGCCCAAGATGGAAGGGGCCAGGGGGACAGCTTCATTCCAGGGAGTGCCTTCCCAATGTCTTAACCTTGTCCACCAGCCTCGCATTAGGTGCTTGTTTTGTGAGAGTGAGGTTGCTGACAACAAGCTGGTCATCAGCCTCGAGTTGATGAAGGCCATCTCTCACTGTTACTGCTGTAACCATGGACACGTCCTGAGAGTCTGAAGACAACCCCACCCCTGCATTTTGTAACTGTTAGTTTGCATTCAAAAATATTTTTAAAAAATACACACACAGATTGGTTAACTGCAAAGTGGTTAACTGCAAATTGGTTGTTAGAACCAATATAATGGTTGAGAAGTAACCATATAATATTTGGTTGTCACGACTCACACCATTATTTTGGTCGATCAACATTATCAATAACCATTTGGATTGGTTGGTCACATATCAACCAAATGGTTGATCACATATCGGTCAGTTTTAAGAGTGCATAATTCTCAGTTTCTTTGCATTCACTGCCTCCAATGCAACTTGCATAAAGCTAGCCTTGACTTGCTTCAAAGTAGCTTCAAAAGCTTGCAATGCCTTTGCATAAAGCCAGCAGTTTGATGGGCTACTCCCCAGCTGACCTGCAATTAAGGGTATGGGCAAATCCACTGCGCAATCTGTGGTTACTTAGGGGAAGGGAATTATCAATTTGTAAGGGCTTAGGTGTAACACGGCAAGCCAATCTGTCGTGATTTGCACCTAAGACGACTGGGCCCGGCCAGTTAAGTTCATGAAGGCAAGTGATCCCCTCAGAAAATAGAGCAGGCGAAGAGAGATTGGATGAGACATGGGCTGCACGACAGCCCCAATTTGCCGGCAGTTAGTGGTGATCTGGGGGCTTGGCTGCCTGTTAAATCAAGTTAAAGACACTGCCTCCCCGTCCCCCTGACCTCACCTTTCTCATGTCTCACAAGACTCAAACATGCTGGCTCTTCAGTCCTGCAAATTGCAACTAGCATGTTTTAACACAGCAGAGCTGTTGGACGAGCTTCTGTATTGATTTTGACCTTAAAGACAAAATGATGCTTCTGTTTTGCTTTCCAGTTCATGTCTTCTCATTTCTTTTCCATTTTATTCTTAATATCATCCTTCACATTGGTATATCCACATCTTTAGTGTTCTGATTCTGCATATTTTACGAGAGCCTAAATCCCGATTAGAACTCCATCCCCTTTTTGGTGCAACTTGAAGGCAATGGCATTCTTTTTGTCTCAAAACTCATTACCACGTCGGTCACAGCAGACGGAATACAATTGATTCCCCAAATGATCTGAGTGGTGTCATATTCCTGTCAGGTTGCAATATAAGCTTGTTTGTTTGAGGGGGGGGGGTCATATCTAGTGATGCACGGATAGTGAAAATAGCAGGATACCGGATACCGGATAATCCGGCAACACCAACTGCCGGATACCGGATAGTTAACCGGATAGTTGGAACCGGATAATAAACATACGAAAAGAACATTTTTCAGCATTCACGGTTGATAGTAAATAGTTTTTTTCTGAGAGCCGAGAGATATCATATACGTCAGGAGGACTGCTGCTCTAATGGAATGTTTTTCGCTATGTTCTTTAGCTGAATAACATTTTTGAAGATAGTTACATCATGTTTTTGACTGTGTTCTAGCAACATTCTTTCATTTATTTTCAAAGTTTTTTCTGCTTTTCACTTCTTTTTGATCATCCCAGATATCCGGTTCTGATACCCTAATTCTGCCGGATACCGGATATCCTGCAAATTCCAATATCTGGCCGGATACCGGATACCTTGCCGGATATCCGTGCATCCCTAGTCATATTCTTACCAGTGATGGCATATATAGCTTGTAGCAGTACTTCTGAATTAAGAACATCAACCTTCAGAAATGACAAAACACTGTCATCCGCAATCTAATACCCAAAGAAGCTATAGTTGAAAGTGAAGCCAAATATGTAGCTATAAGCTTTATCTTCAGATGTTTCCAATATCACTTCAATCAATTAATTAGGAAATCGTTCTCTAGATTCTATAGATAATTTTTGTAGGACTCAGGACAAACCCGTTGAAATATCAGGACCTCTTACAAGAAGGCATTTATAAATGGTGTTTGACCAGGATTGTAACATACGAGAACATCAGTGATTGTTGGTGACTTCAATTTCGTAGTTAATGTCTTCCAACTTTCAGAATGACAATGAAGCCCAGGTGACTAAATATATCAGCGTCATGCTGGTGAATAATGGGTCAAGGCATATTATGAATTATCCACTTAAATTTGTGTCATTTTGGTTGTTCCTTTGTTTCGACAGTGAATTTAGTGACAATGATTTTGCAATTCATTTCTGCTCCATTGCACTGATTCACTCCTATTGTAATGGTATATTGTAGATGTGACTGGGTGCCCCTATCCTGCATCACCAATGAACTTAAAGTTGTCCTGATATTGGAGAATGATGAGGCTCCTGTAAGATTTAAAGTGACTTAAAAATATTGAATCAGGGCATAAACGAAAAAAATGATTTTCATTGCAAAATTTGAAATTTAGAAGGTCAGTCATTGCTACACTTGGAGGCATGGTCATAACAAATTCAGTTTTAAGAGCCTTGTGACCATTCTGAAGTCATCTAAATTAGTTTCATTTGTACGAACTATATTCCTAGTTTAATTCAAGCTCTTTCTTTTTTGTATTGCTTAAAAAACAACAGCATTTGAACTGTTTTATATTGGCGATATTTTGGGTATGAATCATTTTGTGAGTGGAAATTGATTAGTAGAAAATAATCTATTTAAATTTAGTCAATAACTGACTTAAGGACATGTTCAGAAATTGAGCAAGACTCACTACTGAAAGTCCTCAAAATGGAATCGTGCCTCATCATAATCGTGACAGTGTAAGAAGTGACTTCAGTTTGGTCAGTTTATTTCTACAGCAAGACAGTGCATTCTTATGGAAGAGAATGGACAGCATGGACCAAGTGATACACTTTCACTAAAAGTCACTTTTGAGTTATTCAAGTCTGGGACATAAATCAGAAAGTTGAATTGGCAGCTAATAAGGCAGAGCAAAGAAAGAAGACAGAACAGGGCCACAACAAAGAGGCCCATCTGGTAGAGGAGCAGCAGGTGGTAGGTCTACAAAGATACCGAATTCAGAACCGAGTCATGAGATTTAAAGGCATCATCTACTCCGCTGACAAATGTGGGATATTCAGACACATTGTGGGGTTGGCAAACACACGCTGAACACGAGATAATACGAGAGACTTTGAGATTTGAAGAGGGGCTTGAATGGGATGTTGAAGAGGATTTCTGAGGCTCCTTTTGGGGTATTTTTTAAAGAAGGGGTGTGTTCAACAGTGTTGGTGATGCTGTTGACTTAGTGATAACTCTTGAATAGGTGCTTGTCAATGCTTTGGTGGTGCGATGAAGGGTATAAGGCTTAATTGCTGATGTCTGGGCCTCAGTGAGGGTATGGTGAGAGGTAGGCTGGGGCTCAGTGAGGGCTCACAGAGGTTTATGAGTGGTTGGGTTTGATGTGTCAGAGCGGCTACACTTCAAAGTGCCCCAGGGCAGGTGGGGAGTTAGGTAAACAGTAGCAGGGGGCCAAGGGGGAACCAGAAAGGGGGGCAAAGAGGGCACGAGGTGGGTCCAAGGCTTGACTGAAGGGTCCCCCCAGAGAGTTGGGTGTGGCAAGGCCGGACCTCTCCAGGAAAAGGGCGTACCCGAGGCTTCTAGGCCCCTTTCTGAAGAAGGGAGTTTTAGTCCTGGTTCAACATGCGGATAACGCGACAAAGATGGTCAAAAAGAAAGTTGAAGAATACACTTGACTAGAAGTTTAACAGAAGATGCAAAACTGTCAACTTGAAAGCATTGGTATAAAGCGAAGTTAGCACCCCTCCACCCCACCCTCTACTGACCCCCACCCCCTCCTATATACCCTCTTCTGCCTCTTCAGCAACCCTCCATCACTCTTAACCCCTCTCCAAGCATCTCTTACAAGTTTCTATCAACTCATCAGAAGATGACTTTGCAATTGAACCACCTAGGTTGGTCAATATTTTTCTGGTAGCTTACAAATATTTGTAGGAATTTGCCTTTGTGTCATTGCCAGATCAAAGAACTGATTTGCATTGTGCAAGATGTGCCTCCTAACTCCCCGGGAGGTCACAGGAAATCTATTGAGCTGTTGATTTGTGAATTTCGATACCTGTGTTGATTTGCCTTTTTGCATCAATTGGGGTTTCCAATACAATAAGTTGAGTAACCCTATCATTTTGGGTATCAAAAGTCACCTCAATCTGAATGTGTTTCACTTAATTTTCACCTTAAGACATCCAATCTTCAGCTCCAATCGTGACCTTCAAGCTGAACTTCAATCTCTTAAATTCCTTTATATTACTCCAGAATAATTTGAGTTCCTTCAAGATCCTTTAGTCATGGTTCAATTACACAATATGTTTATTTGCCAATTGAAATGTTTCTTGTGATTCAAATTAGATGTTATTGCTGTACAGTAAATTCGCCACTCTCTGGGAGTATACAAAGACCTTCACACTAACTTTATATAAAGAAATCTCCAAGAGAATAAATTAGGAATTACTTAATTGGTTTACCTCCATTCCTTATTCAGGATGTAGTGTTAAACCTTTTGTTAGTGTCTTGGGTTATATCCCTTCTTTGTGTAAGAATCGATCTGTAAGGTTCTTATTTGCTTTCTCTGTTACACTCTGAAGAATTGGTTGTTGAGGATTCTTTCACTCATTTCTTTAGATGTGTGCATTTGTGAGAATGACCTTTGAAGATTCAAGATTACTTGCCAAGTTGAGATCTTATTGAATCGGTTGGAAAAGTGGCTTGAAGAATCACCCAGAACTACTAACTTGAAGTGTCACCATGAAATTATACTATCACTAAGAATTGTCATTAAGAATTGTCACTGAGAATTGACACTAAGAATTGTCACTAAGAATTGTACACAATAGCCTCTTAAAATTCATCGAATTGGCAAAATCAACAGAACTTTTCATTATCCTTATAAATGTCTTTGTAGTAATTTTCATTTCTATAGATCTCAACGGCGCTTTGTCTGCACTTCTTCCAATAAATATATCTGCAGTGATTATTTTGCAATTATGCATGCCTTTGCATATTGAGCTGCTGTATGAGCTCTGGTGATCTCTTGTATATATGCTATCTTGTCTTGCATATTTGGACGGGTTCTGTTGTCCTTCTTTCATGTTTATATTGATCACTGTTCTGCTTTCAACTAAAACTGACTACAAGGTCACCAAATCGTTCTATGGGATATCAATTGGTTTTTCTTTGATTTCTGCTCAATGCCATCATTATAAAGTCTTATGACTCCTGTTTGTTGACAAATCTATAAAAGAAGCTCAGAGTAGTTTCAATGGTAACATAGTCTTTGCGATTATTTCAAATATTTTCCAATTGTTACATATTTTTTGCCCATTTCGAATATTTTCCAAGTTTCGATTTGGTTTTAATGTCGAAGTTGCTGGCATTTGAAATAATATTTTCTTATTTCTTTATTAATGATTGGAGTTTAAATGAACAGGCATTCTGCAAAAATTACATATATACTATTTTCCAAAAAGTTTAAAATTTCAGAAATATCAAACTTGTCCGCAGCTCCCTTGCACTATGTGTGTTTTGTGTTCACTGCAAACTTTTTCCTTCCTCTTTGATGAAATAATCTGAAAATGTGAATTTTCCTTACAGAAACAAGAAAAAGGACCAATGCAGAGAGTGGGACCACTTGCTGCCCTGTATGTAGCGTGACCTTGAGGCACGGGGAGGTCAGTTCCCATCTTAGCTTGGAGGTTGACAGGCTGAACAAGATCACCAGGTAGGATCTAAATTTGATTCTAGTTGAATGATATATTTTATTTTTCTTGAGAACTGTACCATCAATTCATTAAGGCAATTACAGTGACAGCTTGAAATTCACTACAATCCAAACTGTATTGCTTGAACTTTAACTACCATCCAAATGATAATGCTTGAAATTTCACCACCATCCGAAATGTAATGCTTGAAATTCACTACTACCCAATATGTAATGCTTGAAATTCACTACTACCCAAAATGTAGTGCTTGAAATTTAGTACCATCCAAAATGAAACGCTTGGAATTTCACCACCATCCGAAATGTAATGCTTGAAATTCACTACCATCCAAAATGTTATACTTACTCGAGTGAGATACCACCCGAAAGGAAGACTTTTATTACTTATTGGTTATTTCGCTGAACATTTCATTGTGTTAAAAGTTTCTGTAGGAATTTGTATTATTTCATAACCACACACTTCATTTCACCACTGTCACCATCATCCTTCATACTCATCTCATATTTTATGGTATTCGTACTCTTTGGAAATATTGATCAATTTTTAAATCACCAATGGCCTTCATCTCGACAACAAAAATGATTGTTTTTCAACCTTAAATTGAAAGAAAAAAGGAGTGGAAAGGGAACAGGACCCAACCCACAGTGATCACCCTAGACCAGCAGTGGTCCCTATTCCTGATTCAGTCTAAATTCAAGGCATTGCTCTGAAGACACTCAGCAGACAGAGCTCATTGGGGAGGCTGGGTTTGTCAATGACTGTATTTTGCAAGTGAAAGCAAAGTTGTCAGTGGAGCACACTGGCTGGTTGAGAAAGAGGAGTTTTAGAGTAAAAGAGAAGTTGTTGTCCTGATTGGTTGTTACAGAAGGGTGATGAGCTGCGTCTGGCAACTGGCAAGTTTGTATGGGAGGCCTGAATTAGGTACTACAAAGTGGATGGGGATGGCACTTGATGGATGGACGAAGAAGGGGAAGGGACTGAAAAAAATAAAATAGGAAGACAAGACATATATCTAGAGGAAAAAAATCATTGATTGGTCGATTAATTGACTGATCCAAAGACATATTGATTGGAAGATTTATTACTGCTTTTGATAATTGCATTATTTTATTATTCAACAACATTGACAGAGTAGGTATAGCATTACGTTCATGCACACAATAGGTGGCCACTGTAGGTAGCATTTGATACTTACTGCTTTAGTGCAAGGGATCACTTCCTGGTCAGGACTGATACCTATACTGGAGACTTTCAACATCTCGCACTTGAACTGCATCCTGCTTTTGCACTGCACAACAGTCACATAGATTCCACTGGTGGTTAAAAGGTTGTATCAATGCTCATGCAACATGAACACAGGGTTGAAAGGACCAGAATTGCCACTGCTTTAACTTGTGGGATGCTGTTGATCTTGAAGGTCATTGAAGATGTACAATAAGCTGAGCAGACTGCATGAACCGTAATAGTGACCAAGGGCCTTGCAGGAACTGTTATACTGACCGAGGGCCAGTGTTAGTGACCAAATGGCCTTGATAGTGACCACTGCCACCAGCATAGTGCCCACAAGGTCGCCAATTGCATGTGTGCTCATTTGCAGGGCCAGTGTAGGTTACAAATTGGGCCCAATTGGGTTGGCTAGGTTGGCAATCAGGGGGGACAGTGGGCAAATCAAGCAGAGGGAAGAGCAAATGCATCCAACGAGGTTTGCCTCAGGGTCATCTTAACCTGTGCCCGATTCACAAGTAGAGGCAGAGGTAGAAGTGGCAATGACAGATGTAGAAGTATCGGAGGAGTACTAGAACAGTCTCAGTGGCAGAAGTGGGAGTAGCAGTATCAGAATTGGAAGCAGTGTAGAATGAGTAGTGGCAGACTGACAGAAGCAGTGGTGGCAGAAGTGAGAGAAAAACTGCAATGAAGTGAAAGTTGCTGGAGTAACAATAGCAGAAGTAGAAAGGTCTAACCGGCAGTGATCCAGTGTAGAAGTAGACGTAACAGCTGCAGATGCAGCAGTGGCAGAAGGAGCAGTATGATCCACAGGAGCAGTGGCAGTAGTAACAACAGCAGTGCTGGGAGTACAGTGTAGCAATGACAATTTTAGTAGAAGAAATGCGAGTGACAGAAGTGGCAGTGGCAGTGGCAGAGGCAGAAGTAGTGATGACTGAAGTAGAAGTAACATTGACAGAAGTTGCAGAACTTTGCAGAAGTAACATTGACAGAAGTTGCAGAACTTTGCAGAAGTAACATTGACAGAAGTTGCAGAACTTTGCAGAAGTAACATTGACAGAAGTTGCAGAACTTTGCAGAAGTAACATTGACAGAAGTTGCAGAACTTTGCAGAAGTAACATTGACAGAAGTTGCAGAACTTTGCAGAAGTAACATTGACAGAAGTTGCAGAACTTTGCAGAAGTTACATTGACAGAAGTTGCAGAACTTTGCAGAAGTAGAGCAGCGATGAAAGCAGAACTTTCAAAACAAGAAGTGACAGTTATAACAGTGACTGGTGTATCAGTGGTAGAATGGCAGGAGTAGTTGCAGTGGCAGACTTTTGATTTGAAACAATTTTAAAATATGAAAATTGACAGCTACAGCTGCTAGACTTAACAATTATTAAAAATGATTCATCTGTGATTGTAGCCAATTCGGTACCTTAAATTTAAGTTTTAATTTTTCATGTTCGCGCCATCCCAAAATGGTAACTCAGAGTCCGCGAACACTTGTTCATCTCTCAGTGCCATTTTCTCTGTCACTGCTTCAACTCTTCGGGATCTTCCTATTTGTCACTCTCAACTTGTTACTCCCCACAAGCTCACAAGTTACAAGTTGTGCACGGACAACTTACAACTTGTTCGGAGAGAGCATCTCTTGGCGATTGCTCAGCTTCGCGGCCCATCACCAAACCTGATGGAGTTGGATCTTGCGGCAGATGCTCCAATCACACACATCATTTTTTAACCCCTCACCTCGTAAATTTCCCACAAGTGATGAAAAAATGATGAAAGGGTTGAGGCAGTTGCAGATTAGCTGGGGAATGTTGGTACTATGAACTAGGCTCTGCAGTAGGCTGCCCTAATTGATACCTTTCACTCAGGCCCTTGCCCTAACCAGAAATTATGGGTCTTCTTTAGCCTTGGGTCACCCCCTGCCATTCGTATGCCTGCTCACCAATTGAATGTTGACAAACTTGACACCTCCGCTTGTCAATTGCTCTTCAATTGCTGACTTTGCTGCAACTTGTTTTTCCCTGTGTTTTACCCATCCCTTGGGTTCCTTTGTGTTTTCACTAATGTTTCTCATGTGTCTCTGTTGTGTTACAGTGTGTCTCTTTTGAGTTGATCTCGGGTTGTCTTGTGTTTTTCTTCTTTTTGAGCCTGTCTTTTGTTTCTCTGCTTCTCTTGTGCTTCTCTAGTGTTTCTCCCATTTTCTCTTGATTTGCCTTGAATTTAATCGTATTTCTTATGTGTTTCCTGTGTGTTACATTTTTCTTTGGTCTTTCTGTTTTGTTTCTGATTCTCTAACTTGATTGTGGTTTTCTAGTCCCAATATAGAAGTCACTCTGGTGTTTCTCTTTGCATTTCTTTTGTGTTTTTCCCTATGTGTTTTATTGTGTGTTTTCCTTCTGTGTTTCCTCGTGTGTATTTTTTCCTGTGTGTCATGTAGAGTTTTATCACTGCTTTACTTGTGTTTTCCTATGCTTATGGCAGTGTTTATTGCCACCAAATCCCTTGAAACAAGGTCATTATTCAGCAGAGCTTCTGTCCAGTGGTGCCCAGTGCCTTTTATGGCAAATTATGCTTTTTGCTGATGCTCTGAAGAGTCTGAAAAGTCCTCAAATGTCCACCCTGACTCTGTGGCAATGCAAACTGCCCTTTACACTCTTTTGGACCTCCTTATATTGCCCTATTATTGTTCTATGAATATGTTAACTCTGGTAATTGTCTCTCTTTTTTCTTTGGCCCGGCCTTGGTTGTTGCAGTAAGGATGATACTAAGCTTTGCACATTTTGTGCCATGACCTTACACAATGACTGGGCACTCAGTGGGCAACCCTGGACATCTACAAATTGCCACTCGTGCACTCTTATTATGTGAATATTAATGTGAGTGGCCAGTCTGCTGCCCATTTCCAAATGCTGACTGATGCCTTCTGATGGTGATAAGCCTGACACCTGTGCCAGCTCTTGTGTTGAGTGGTGACAAACGGTTGTAATAATGAAAGTCATTGGCAGGTCATTGCTCAGTCATTGCCCTGTCCATGCTCAGTCGATGCTCAGTCTGCTGTGATAATTGGGATTGTAAAACCCTTCAGCTGGAATGATTGAAGGCTTGTGTCATCTATCTGTGTATCAAAGCCTCTGAAACTGAGATTTGGTTTACCACTGCAGCTAAATGACCAACTTCACTCAGTGAATCAAATGCAGCGTTGGTAATTGTTCGAATGGACCACTATTAACTCTCATTTTCACCTTTCTGGCGATCTTTAATTTCACACCAGACTGCAAGTTTATTACTTATTTATATTGGTGGGAATAAATTAGTGCTAATGGGACGTCTGTCCACCTGTATATTCTTCT
Source organism: Platynereis dumerilii (assembly GCA_026936325.1). Lineage (NCBI taxonomy): Eukaryota > Metazoa > Annelida > Polychaeta > Phyllodocida > Nereididae > Platynereis > Platynereis dumerilii. The sequence goes on along the minus strand of JAPTHN010000001.1, from coordinate 79,074,352 downwards.
GTATTTTAATTTGCACTTAGGTGAATGGTATTGGAGTTTGAACTTCTGAAGACATGGGTCCTATTTTAGCTACTTATTTTCTGCAATGGTTGGCAGCTGCTTTGTCAAAGAAAAAGGGCTACTGTTTATGCTTGTAATTTAACAGACCTTTATGAAAAAAGACTCTTGGATTTTAATTTCAACTAGTAGACGGCAACCGCAGGGCTGTGACAAAACTTCACCACCCATCACGGTACCGGTACCGGTGCAATTTAACCGGTGCATGGGTACAGGGTCAAGTGCCCGACTATTGGGAATCTTTTGGTGCCACTTTCGAGCCTCTGACCCAATTTTCCGCGACGGCTGGAATTTTTCTCGAAAAGTGCGAAAATGGAGGTTTTTTGCACCTTGCGGGCTGAAAAATGATGCGATTTTCCTAATTTTTTCGGGAAATACTGCTCTACTGGTCTCTGTGAGTGTGACGTTAAGACGTTTAACCAAGTAGCCCCCGTGACAACTCTGACCGGAAAGCCCATTTTCCTATCTTTTAGCATGCAAATGCCGCTAAATGCAGTGATGGCAGCATGTAGGCCTGTGGGACCTGTGAGACAGCCTGGAATGACATATATACATGAGTAAAAGGGGGCGGGGGTGTTGCAGCCTGCAATTGAGGGGGGGGGGGTCAGAGAGACATCAAAATGCAGCAAACACTGGAAAATGTGACAAAATTGGGTTTCCCGCCTAATTCTGGGCATACAGCCCTGTGTCATCCATAGTAATATTATTCTATCACAATCTAACCCATTTCCATGTAATTTGGTGGCCTACAGATTAAATAAGTAATTAAATTGCATTTGTCAACCAATCAGAGCACAGCTTTGATTCACTGCGGGCCCGCACGGTATCCAGGAAGTGGTCTTATGATGCACTAACAAGGATAAAACGACCAGGCTTTCTCTCATTGGTTGAGAAATAAGAAAATATTATGAGTTTAGTTAGCAGAGATGAACTGCCATGAGTGTAGGTGGACAAATTGTGGCAATTTAATAGAATGCCTCCTGCATGTTGCAAAGATCTGGGAAAAGCTGCATTGTGAACTGAATTATTTTATCAAGGAGGCAAATGCGTGTCGTCTGCTCTCGTCTGCTAGAATGGAGTCATCTGCAAGCAATTGAGGCTGCGGTGGCCTAGTGCGTTTTCAGGAATCACCTGTTGTTGGGTCTTTTCGCCCGTTGAATGGCAAATAAAAGAAAACAAACACAAAATCAATGTATTAAGAGCTTTATTCTGTCTTCCTGGTCCGTCAAACGCTTCAGAGGGCTTCAATTGACCTTGCTTTACGTCCTGTATTGATGCTGTTGCTACAAGGATGACACGTCTGTCCTAAACCAGGTGTACACATGAAATCACACACCGGAGAGAAACCCTTCGGATGCGCTGTTTGTGGGCCGTGCGGATGTTCTTTTTGTGGCAAAAAATCAATACGGTCTCCACATTTGTGGCACAAATAGCTTGAATTAGCAATGTTTTGGCATGGTACAGCAGCTAGACAACTGGGAGTTGAACCAAATACCTCATTTTGCCTCACGTTAGCCCTACAATTGCTATTTCTGTGTTAATTCTTCAAATTCATTGTTTTTCGTGACGCGGTATGACTTTAAAATTACAAATCTCAAGAACCAGTTATGCAAATGTGAAATAAAAGAGTTCTGCAGATGTCCCGTGAGTTTGGGCACGTTTTTACCCCATTGGTATGAATCTACGACTTACGGATTCTGAGATCCCGCGATAGACCTTAAACCATGAAAACGGACTTTGTGCAATGTGACCTTGACCTACTTTCATGAAAGTGGGTCAAACTGTGAAGAAGGCGTCTGGGACCTTTTCTTGTACCGGAAAAGGAAAACCGGTAATAACCGGATGAGTTAGACGCATTTGAAATATTGCAAAATCTGACTTTGAAAGGCTCTGTGACCTTGAAAAATCGGTCAAGGTCAATTTTTTCAAAATGATTCTCTTGTATTATTGTAAGCTACGTATGGGAATTTTTTGAGACATTTTCGAAGACTTTTTTCTTAAGTGCGAAAGCAATGTAAACACTAGTAGACGGCAACCGCAGGGCGGTGACAAAACTTCACCACCCATCACGGTACCGGTACCGGTGCAATTTAACCGGTGCATGGGTACAGGGTCAAGTGCCCGACTATTGGGAATCTTTTGGTGCCACTTTCGAGCCTCTGACCCAATTTTCCGCGACGGCTGGAATTTTTCTCGAAAAGTGCGAAAATGGAGGTTTTTTGCACCTTGCGGGCTGAAAAATGATGCGATTTTCCTAATTTTTTCGGGAAATACTGCTCTACTGGTCTCTGTGAGTGTGACGTTAAGACGTTTAACCAAGTAGCCCCCGTGACAACTCTGACCGGAAAGCCCATTTTCCTATCTTTTAGCATGCAAATGCCGCTAAATGCAGTGATGGCAGCATGTAGGCCTGTGGGACCTGTGAGACAGCCTGGAATGACATATATACATGAGTAAAAGGGGGGGGGGTGTTGCAGGCTGCAATTGAGGGGGGGGGGGTCAGAGAGACATCAAAATGCAGCAAACACTGGAAAATGTGACAAAATTGGGTTTCCCGCCTAATTCTGGGCATACAGCCCTGTGTCATCCATAGTAATATTATTCTATCACAATCTAACCCATTTCCATGTAATTTGGTGGCCTACAGATTAAATAAGTAATTAAATTGCATTTGTCAACCAATCAGAGCACAGCTTTGATTCACTGCGGGCCCGCACGGTATCCAGGAAGTGGTCTTATGATGCACTAACAAGGATAAAACGACCAGGCTTTCTCTCATTGGTTGAGAAATAAGAAAATATTATGAGTTTAGTTAGCAGAGATGAACTGCCATGAGTGTAGGTGGACAAATTGTGGCAATTTAATAGAATGCCTCCTGCATGTTGCAAAGATCTGGGAAAAGCTGCATTGTGAACTGAATTATTTTATCAAGGAGGCAAATGCGTGTCGTCTGCTCTCGTCTGCTAGAATGGAGTCATCTGCAAGCAATTGAGGCTGCGGTGGCCTAGTGCGTTTTCAGGAATCACCTGTTGTTGGGTCTTTTCGCCCGTTGAATGGCAAATAAAAGAAAACAAACACAAAATCAATGTATTAAGAGCTTTATTCTGTCTTCCTGGTCCGTCAAACGCTTCAGAGGGCTTCAATTGACCTTGCTTTACGTCCTGTATTGATGCTGTTGCTACAAGGATGACACGTCTGTCCTAAACCAGGTGTACACATGAAATCACACACGGAGAGAAACCCTTCGGATGCGCTGTTTGTGGGCCGTGCGGATGTTCTTTTTGTGGCAAAAAATCAATACGGTCTCCACATTTGTGGCACAAATAGCTTGAATTAGCAATGTTTTGGCATGGTACAGCAGCTAGACAACTGGGAGTTGAACCAAATACCTGATTTTGCCTCACGTTAGCCCTACAATTGCTATTTCTGTGTTAATTCTTCAAATTCATTGTTTTTCGTGACGCGGTATGACTTTAAAATTACAAATCTCAAGAACCAGTTATGCAAATGTGAAATAAAAGAGTTCTGCAGATGTCCCGTGAGTTTGGGCACGTTTTTACCCCATTGGTATGAATCTACGACTTACGGATTCTGAGATCCCGCGATAGACCTTAAACCATGAAAACGGACTTTGTGCAATGTGACCTTGACCTACTTTCATGAAAGTGGGTCAAACTGTGAAGAAGGTGTCTGGGACCTTTTCTTGTACCGGAAAAGGAAAACCGGTAATAACCGGATGAGTTAGACGCATTTGAAATATTGCAAAATCTGACTTTGAAAGGCTCTGTGACCTTGAAAAATCGGTCAAGGTCAATTTTTTCAAAATGATTCTCTTGTATTATTGTAAGCTACGTATGGGAATTTTTTGAGACATTTTCGAAGACTTTTTTCTTAAGTGCGAAAGCAATGTAAACACTAGTAGACGGCAACCGCAGGGCGGTGACAAAACTTCACCACCCATCACGGTACCGGTACCGGTGCAATTTAACCGGTGCATGGGTACAGGGTCAAGTGCCCGACTATTGGGAATCTTTTGGTGCCACTTTCGAGCCTCTGACCCAATTTTCCGCGACGGCTGGAATTTTTCTCGAAAAGTGCGAAAATGGAGGTTTTTTGCACCTTGCGGGCTGAAAAATGATGCGATTTTCCTAATTTTTTCGGGAAATACTGCTCTACTGGTCTCTGTGAGTGTGACGTTAAGACGTTTAACCAAGTAGCCCCCGTGACAACTCTGACCGGAAAGCCCATTTTCCTATCTTTTAGCATGCAAATGCCGCTAAATGCAGTGATGGCAGCATGTAGGCCTGTGGGACCTGTGAGACAGCCTGGAATGACATATATACATGAGTAATAGGGGGGGGGGGTGTTGCAGGCTGCAATTGAGGGGGGGGGGGTCAGAGAGACATCAAAATGCAGCAAACACTGGAAAATGTGACAAAATTGGGTTTCCCGCCTAATTCTGGGCATACAGCCCTGTGTCATCCATAGTAATATTATTCTATCACAATCTAACCCATTTCCATGTAATTTGGTGGCCTACAGATTAAATAAGTAATTAAATTGCATTTGTCAACCAATCAGAGCACAGCTTTGATTCACTGCGGGCCCGCACGGTATCCAGGAAGTGGTCTTATGATGCACTAACAAGGATAAAACGACCAGGCTTTCTCTCATTGGTTGAGAAATAAGAAAATATTATGAGTTTAGTTAGCAGAGATGAACTGCCATGAGTGTAGGTGGACAAATTGTGGCAATTTAATAGAATGCCTCCTGCATGTTGCAAAGATCTGGGAAAAGCTGCATTGTGAACTGAATTATTTTATCAAGGAGGCAAATGCGTGTCGTCTGCTCTCGTCTGCTAGAATGGAGTCATCTGCAAGCAATTGAGGCTGCGGTGGCCTAGTGCGTTTTCAGGAATCACCTGTTGTTGGGTCTTTTCGCCCGTTGAATGGCAAATAAAAGAAAACAAACACAAAATCAATGTATTAAGAGCTTTATTCTGTCTTCCTGGTCCGTCAAACGCTTCAGAGGGCTTCAATTGACCTTGCTTTACGTCCTGTATTGATGCTGTTGCTACAAGGATGACACGTCTGTCCTAAACCAGGTGTACACATGAAATCACACACCGGAGAGAAACCCTTCGGATGCGCTGTTTGTGGGCCGTGCGGATGTTCTTTTTGTGGCAAAAAATCAATACGGTCTCCACATTTGTGGCACAAATAGCTTGAATTAGCAATGTTTTGGCATGGTACAGCAGCTAGACAACTGGGAGTTGAACCAAATACCTGATTTTGCCTCACGTTAGCCCTACAATTGCTATTTCTGTGTTAATTCTTCAAATTCATTGTTTTTCGTGACGCGGTATGACTTTAAAATTACAAATCTCAAGAACCAGTTATGCAAATGTGAAATAAAAGAGTTCTGCAGATGTCCCGTGAGTTTGGGCACGTTTTTACCCCATTGGTATGAATCTACGACTTACGGATTCTGAGATCCCGCGATAGACCTTAAACCATGAAAACGGACTTTGTGCAATGTGACCTTGACCTACTTTCATGAAAGTGGGTCAAACTGTGAAGAAGGTGTCTGGGACCTTTTCTTGTACCGGAAAAGGAAAACCGGTAATAACCGGATGAGTTAGACGCATTTGAAATATTGCAAAATCTGACTTTGAAAGGCTCTGTGACCTTGAAAAATCGGTCAAGGTCAATTTTTTCAAAATGATTCTCTTGTATTATTGTAAGCTACGTATGGGAATTTTTTGAGACATTTTCGAAGACTTTTTTCTTAAGTGCGAAAGCAATGTAAACACTAGTAGACGGCAACCGCAGGGCGGTGACAAAACTTCACCACCCATCACGGTACCGGTACCGGTGCAATTTAACCGGTGCATGGGTACAGGGTCAAGTGCCCGACTATTGGGAATCTTTTGGTGCCACTTTCGAGCCTCTGACCCAATTTTCCGCGACGGCTGGAATTTTTCTCGAAAAGTGCGAAAATGGAGGTTTTTTGCACCTTGCGGGCTGAAAAATGATGCGATTTTCCTAATTTTTTCGGGAAATACTGCTCTACTGGTCTCTGTGAGTGTGACGTTAAGACGTTTAACCAAGTAGCCCCCGTGACAACTCTGACCGGAAAGCCCATTTTCCTATCTTTTAGCATGCAAATGCCGCTAAATGCAGTGATGGCAGCATGTAGGCCTGTGGGACCTGTGAGACAGCCTGGAATGACATATATACATGAGGAAAAGGGGGGGGGGGGGGTGTTGCAGGCTGCAATTGAGGGGGGGGGGGTCAGAGAGACATCAAAATGCAGCAAACACTGGAAAATGTGACAAAATTGGGTTTCCCGCCTAATTCTGGGCATACAGCCCTGTGTCATCCATAGTAATATTATTCTATCACAATCTAACCCATTTCCATGTAATTTGGTGGCCTACAGATTAAATAAGTAATTAAATTGCATTTGTCAACCAATCAGAGCACAGCTTTGATTCACTGCGGGCCCGCACGGTATCCAGGAAGTGGTCTTATGATGCACTAACAAGGATAAAACGACCAGGCTTTCTCTCATTGGTTGAGAAATAAGAAAATATTATGAGTTTAGTTAGCAGAGATGAACTGCCATGAGTGTAGGTGGACAAATTGTGGCAATTTAATAGAATGCCTCCTGCATGTTGCAAAGATCTGGGAAAAGCTGCATTGTGAACTGAATTATTTTATCAAGGAGGCAAATGCGTGTCGTCTGCTCTCGTCTGCTAGAATGGAGTCATCTGCAAGCAATTGAGGCTGCGGTGGCCTAGTGCGTTTTCAGGAATCACCTGTTGTTGGGTCTTTTCGCCCGTTGAATGGCAAATAAAAGAAAACAAACACAAAATCAATGTATTAAGAGCTTTATTCTGTCTTCCTGGTCCGTCAAACGCTTCAGAGGGCTTCAATTGACCTTGCTTTACGTCCTGTATTGATGCTGTTGCTACAAGGATGACACGTCTGTCCTAAACCAGGTGTACACATGAAATCACACACCGGAGAGAAACCCTTCGGATGCGCTGTTTGTGGGCCGTGCGGATGTTCTTTTTGTGGCAAAAAATCAATACGGTCTCCACATTTGTGGCACAAATAGCTTGAATTAGCAATGTTTTGGCATGGTACAGCAGCTAGACAACTGGGAGTTGAACCAAATACCTCATTTTGCCTCACGTTAGCCCTACAATTGCTATTTCTGTGTTAATTCTTCAAATTCATTGTTTTTCGTGACGCGGTATGACTTTAAAATTACAAATCTCAAGAACCAGTTATGCAAATGTGAAATAAAAGAGTTCTGCAGATGTCCCGTGAGTTTGGGCACGTTTTTACCCCATTGGTATGAATCTACGACTTACGGATTCTGAGATCCCGCGATAGACCTTAAACCATGAAAACGGACTTTGTGCAATGTGACCTTGACCTACTTTCATGAAAGTGGGTCAAACTGTGAAGAAGGCGTCTGGGACCTTTTCTTGTACCGGAAAAGGAAAACCGGTAATAACCGGATGAGTTAGACGCATTTGAAATATTGCAAAATCTGACTTTGAAAGGCTCTGTGACCTTGAAAAATCGGTCAAGGTCAATTTTTTCAAAATGATTCTCTTGTATTATTGTAAGCTACGTATGGGAATTTTTTGAGACATTTTCGAAGACTTTTTTCTTAAGTGCGAAAGCAATGTAAACACTAGTAGACGGCAACCGCAGGGCGGTGACAAAACTTCACCACCCATCACGGTACCGGTACCGGTGCAATTTAACCGGTGCATGGGTACAGGGTCAAGTGCCCGACTATTGGGAATCTTTTGGTGCCACTTTCGAGCCTCTGACCCAATTTTCCGCGACGGCTGGAATTTTTCTCGAAAAGTGCGAAAATGGAGGTTTTTTGCACCTTGCGGGCTGAAAAATGATGCGATTTTCCTAATTTTTTCGGGAAATACTGCTCTACTGGTCTCTGTGAGTGTGACGTTAAGACGTTTAACCAAGTAGCCCCCGTGACAACTCTGACCGGAAAGCCCATTTTCCTATCTTTTAGCATGCAAATGCCGCTAAATGCAGTGATGGCAGCATGTAGGCCTGTGGGACCTGTGAGACAGCCTGGAATGACATATATACATGAGTAAAAGGGGGGGGGGGTGTTGCAGGCTGCAATTGAGGGGGGGGGGGGGTCAGAGAGACATCAAAATGCAGCAAACACTGGAAAATGTGACAAAATTGGGTTTCCCGCCTAATTCTGGGCATACAGCCCTGTGTCATCCATAGTAATATTATTCTATCACAATCTAACCCATTTCCATGTAATTTGGTGGCCTACAGATTAAATAAGTAATTAAATTGCATTTGTCAACCAATCAGAGCACAGCTTTGATTCACTGCGGGCCCGCACGGTATCCAGGAAGTGGTCTTATGATGCACTAACAAGGATAAAACGACCAGGCTTTCTCTCATTGGTTGAGAAATAAGAAAATATTATGAGTTTAGTTAGCAGAGATGAACTGCCATGAGTGTAGGTGGACAAATTGTGGCAATTTAATAGAATGCCTCCTGCATGTTGCAAAGATCTGGGAAAAGCTGCATTGTGAACTGAATTATTTTATCAAGGAGGCAAATGCGTGTCGTCTGCTCTCGTCTGCTAGAATGGAGTCATCTGCAAGCAATTGAGGCTGCGGTGGCCTAGTGCGTTTTCAGGAATCACCTGTTGTTGGGTCTTTTCGCCCGTTGAATGGCAAATAAAAGAAAACAAACACAAAATCAATGTATTAAGAGCTTTATTCTGTCTTCCTGGTCCGTCAAACGCTTCAGAGGGCTTCAATTGACCTTGCTTTACGTCCTGTATTGATGCTGTTGCTACAAGGATGACACGTCTGTCCTAAACCAGGTGTACACATGAAATCACACACCGGAGAGAAACCCTTCGGATGCGCTGTTTGTGGGCCGTGCGGATGTTCTTTTTGTGGCAAAAAATCAATACGGTCTCCACATTTGTGGCACAAATAGCTTGAATTAGCAATGTTTTGGCATGGTACAGCAGCTAGACAACTGGGAGTTGAACCAAATACCTGATTTTGCCTCACGTTAGCCCTACAATTGCTATTTCTGTGTTAATTCTTCAAATTCATTGTTTTTCGTGACGCGGTATGACTTTAAAATTACAAATCTCAAGAACCAGTTATGCAAATGTGAAATAAAAGAGTTCTGCAGATGTCCCGTGAGTTTGGGCACGTTTTTACCCCATTGGTATGAATCTACGACTTACGGATTCTGAGATCCCGCGATAGACCTTAAACCATGAAAACGGACTTTGTGCAATGTGACCTTGACCTACTTTCATGAAAGTGGGTCAAACTGTGAAGAAGGTGTCTGGGACCTTTTCTTGTACCGGAAAAGGAAAACCGGTAATAACCGGATGAGTTAGACGCATTTGAAATATTGCAAAATCTGACTTTGAAAGGCTCTGTGACCTTGAAAAATCGGTCAAGGTCAATTTTTTCAAAATGATTCTCTTGTATTATTGTAAGCTACGTATGGGAATTTTTTGAGACATTTTCGAAGACTTTTTTCTTAAGTGCGAAAGCAATGTAAACACTAGTAGACGGCCACCGCAGAACGGTGACAAAACTTCACCTACTGCAGAACCAGTAACTCGAAATTGACACAGGTAGATGAGCAAGTAAAATGTATGTGAAGAAGATACAGGAATTCCACTGTAATACATTGCAGTACAGGCAAGTATGCAAATAGAAACACATAGACCAGTACATAAACCAATATATAAACCAATACATAAACCAATACATAAAGCACTACATGTACCAGTACATGCACCAGTACATGCACCAGTACATGCACCAGTACATGCACCAGTACATGCACCAGTACATGCACCAGTACATGCACCAGTACATGCACCAGTACATGCACCAGTACATGCACCAGTACATGCACCAGTACATGCACCAGTACATGCCCCACTGCCCCAGTACATGCACCAGTACAATGAATCAGTACAATGTACCAGTGCAATATACCAGTGCAATGTACCAGTACAATGTACCAGTACATGGACCAGTACGTGTGCCAGTACATGGACCAGTTACTGTAGGATGAAAACATTGCAAATGACTGCAATTTCTGAAAACATACATTTTTCAGGGTCCGGCGATCTTTTAAACCGTCGGAGATACAAGAAAATGTTCAAATAGTAGAACAAGAGGAGAATATGGGCTTTCCAAATCTGTTTTCAGATTCTGTGTAACTTAATCAGGACCGGAGTCACGAAAGATTGAACTTATGGTATGATTCAGAAATATGGACTTTTAGATATCCCTGAAAATATGCAGTTTTTAAGTTAAAATCACTGTAGAACCAAAACGATTCAATGGAAATGTATATAATCCGGGAAGATGATGTAAATAGAAGCTCTAATTATGTCCAGACAGGTTCATTAAAATAGGATGATTCCTTCCTTGTCAAAATATTGATATATTGTGAAAATTTGACAAAAAACATGAAATTTTCATGGTCTGGCGATCTTTTTAACCGTCGGCGCTACGGCAAAATGTTCAATATATGAAACCTAGAGGAGAATATGGCCTTTTCAAATCTGTTTTCAGATTTTCTCTATCTTAATTAGGACCGGAGCTACGGCCGTTTGAAATGACGCTATCTTTGAGAAATGTGAAAAAAAATCATAAATTATTTGCTCGTTTTTTGACCTTTTGACCTTTACAGTGCAACGTAGGTCAATCTGAGGACCTTGAAAATTTACAAGGAGCCTTCAGAGTATTGTAGCAAGTATGTCTGCCATTTTTGTAACAATGTCTTGATTTCTTCTATGTTTAAAAAAATCAAATGTCAAACAAGTAACATTTTTTGTCGTGTTTGACCTTGAGTTTGACCTTGAAAAACATTTTCTAGGTCAAAATAAATATGATTTTCAGAATGGCAGTGTGTCACAAAGGGGGGGTCAGCCATGCATTGTAACCCTGTACAATCAATATTTCCTTGTCAAAAACGCAGAAAAGTATCATTTTTTAACATTTGTCGGTTAGCAATATTTAAAAAATTTTCATAAATCCGGGGACAGAGATAGTGCAAATATGATTAGATATTATAAATGAGCAGGCCAATGTTCATCTGTCACCTAAAAATCATGCGGATATCTTGAAAATAACATGGTAAAAAAAATTGCTGAAGATGGCTCCTTTTCAAACTTTTTCGGGTCAAATGACCTTGAAAAATGAGGTCAAGGTCAAATTTAAAGGTGTGTATGGGGTCTCTATATGTATATTTGGGGGGGTTTACTATGACATGTTAGTGGCTAAAATTGATATTTCAAGGTTAAATTCTCAAGGTCACCGGTTTTGGTGACGCGGTATGATTTTAAAATTACGTAACTCAAGAACCGGTACTGCCAATGGAAAATAAAGGGTCGGGCAGGTGTCCCGTGAGTTTGGACACGTTTTGGCACCATCGACATGACTCTACGACTTACGGATTTGGCGGCACAGGGGTCAACCTCAAAACATGAAAATGGACTTTGTACAATGTGACCTTGACCTACTTTCATAAAAGTAGGTCAAACTGTGTAGAAAGTATCTAGGACCTTTTCATGTACAGGAAAGTGAAAACCGGTAATAACCGGATGAGGTACATGTATTTGAAATATTGCAAAATCCGACTTTGAAAGGCCCTGTGACCTTGAAAAATAGGTCAAGGTCAATTTTTTCAAAATGATTCTCTTGTATTTTTGTAGGCTACGTATACAAATTTTTTGAAAATTTTCCGAAGAGGTTTATCGGGAAGAATAATAATAATAATAAATAATACCGATTACAAGAAACTTCACCTATGTGTAGGTGAAGTTTAATGAGACTGAATTGATTACCTATTGCTTTGTTTTGGTGCTATAGGCCCTACTGCATAGTTACTATTTGGTGCAGTTCTGTCAGAATCTGGTGTTGCAAAAGTCCATTATATTTCCATAACTGCTTCACTTAGGCTTGTGACTTGTCAGACTTGTGTCAAAGTAACATCTATAGAGAGCAAGAGAGACAGAGATTCCACTTGACAGGAATGAAGGCTATGGATGGATGGTATGAGCTCAGGAAAATCTGAAGCACAGCTTTGGCCATTCGGAATGGTTCTCCCTTTCCATATCTCATATTATCTGTTACATCCCTTCACTCAAGGAACACAAGAGTGGGGGCTGTGGACTCAGCAGTGTTGAGTTAAGGGACATTGAGAGGAATATTAAGCATAATTGAGAGATTTGCCTTTCAGTGAAGTCCCTTCTGGAACTTGTGGATCACAAGAGATGGATGTAGTGACTGCTTGTGATGGGTTAGCTCAAAGTTTGGTGATGTGGAGGCTCAGGGGTGCCTCAAGGGTCACCAGAAGATACTAAAATGTCTAAATGGTGCCTAACTGGAGCCTGAATGGTGCCTAAAAGGTGCCTAAAAGGTGCTCCAGAGTCTTCTAAAGTCTTCACACATCTGCCTTGTCTTGATCCTAGCCTTGCTGCCCATAGGACACACACTAAAGGAGCTGATCGCTGCCTGTTTGATTAAGTACCAGATCAATGGCCCCCACTAAAGTGGAGTTTAGTGGGTATTAGACTACTGTCAGTGAGGAGACTAGTGGTGTTAGAGGACACTTTTAGGACAGTCCTGAACCAAGGCCTGTTAGATCTTAACTAAGATCCTAACTACAGTCCTAACTTCAGTCCTGGCTTAGATCCTTACTCTGATGCTGACTTATATTCTTGGCAAAGTCATGCATTCAGTTTTGCAGGGAAATGGGACAAAGTAGTTGAAACTTCACAAGATACTAAGTATAGGGGGCATTGCAAGAAATGACTAGAAATCCCAAGGACGCCCAGTACTACTTTGAAGTGCCCTGTAGTCAGCCCAGACAAAGGGAAGGGCAGGACCTTCTGGGGCCTAAATAGAACCTGGTGGGACCTACTAGGACCTGGTTAGACCTGTATGGTGAAACCTGGTGAAAGGGGATGGATTGTCTGGATTTACAGGCAGAATGCCTCAGATTCCTTCCACTATCTTTGGCTGCTTTTATTTCGCGTTAGTTTCTTTTAGTGGCTTACTTCCACATCATTTCGAATAGTTGAATAGTAGTCCAACACAATATCTGCATTCGCGATGGATCCTGTTGATTATGTTCTACACTATAACCGGGGAAGGTTAGCTCAGTTGGTATATAATGCAATGGGCTGCTAGCTTGCCTATCACTGGGTCCTGAGTTTGATTTCCACTCTGACCTGTGCCTCTAAGTTGAACTGGTAAAACACAGACTCACTCACTCAGCTCCCGCCCCCCTTCTCTGGCTGGGTCGCCTTGACTTATTTTGGAGAGAAGTTTCAGTCTCCGCCTCATTTTTGTGTCCTCCTCCTTTCCTTATTGGCCTACCAAGTACATAAATACGGGACGTAAAGCCAAACCATCTCGATCATCAATTAATCCGTATATGAGTGATTTAATGCTTAAAAATCTTAATTAAGGTCAACTCAATACCGAAAAAACATTACAGCGAAACACTTTGATATAGAATTAAAGTGGCCTGTGGCACTGTGAAAATGGCACTTCGTGTGTCATCATGCTGATGTTTTGTCATGATCAAACCCAGTACTTTCAATGTTAATTTGATTGAAGGAGACTTATCCCACTTGTTGGTGACAGCCAAACGAAAGGATTATGCATCTGATTTTCACTCTAAAATTTGTTATGAGAAGTCAAATGGCTTACTCTTGATCAAGACTAATCAAACAGCCTCTATGTTTCCCATGTTGAAAGTAGAGAAAATGACACTTCATCGGCTATCATGAGTCACGAAGTGCCATTTTCACAGTGCCACAGTCCACTTTAATTCTATATCAAAGTGTTTCGCTGTAATGGCAAGTCCCTCTGCTGCTTTGTCTTGCAACTTGCAATTTCTTGCAAAAGCAATGCATTCTGCTCCATTGTAGTTCAGTTGCAGTCCACAGGATGGCAGAGCTTGTCTGCAAGGCTTGTCAACGTCAGCCTCAGCAGCCTCAGCAGCTTGAGCAGCAGGATTAGCATCATGGAGATGAGAGGGCATGTTGGATCTCCGGATCCTCATCAGCCCAAGTGTTTAGCCCAGGGCTTTGTGTCCACTGATGACCAATGCTGGCCATGGCCACTCATCACTACCCACTTAACTGTTCAACCTGCTCCGAGCTCTAAACTGTAAAGGGGTTGCTGTAAGATTTACAAATCTTCTTTAGTGGTTACTTGGGGAGAATTTGTTTGTGAAGAATTCCTGAATAAGGGATTATAACCATTAATATATGATTTACAACTAAACTCTCTCTATTTAAAAAAAATCTGAAAAATTCGGAACTTGTAAAATGTAATAATCATGCCATTTTCAAAATGTTCTGTCACTTGCCTTAGAACCTACAAGAAAGGATCCTAAATTTATAGCATTTATGTATTTTTAACCAATCTACTACAATGATGTACTGAGAGAAATAAGACAGGACTAAAATCTATGGTAAAAAAAATTCACATTATTATTTCAATACATTCCTCTGTAAGTGTTACTTTGCTGGTTACAATTATTTATTAAACCATGGAACCACTTTACTTGTTTTTGCAAATGGTAACACAATCCTAAATTTTTTTACATGATTTCAGCACTCAAGATATTACTGTAAATTGTCACAGTGCTATAACACTGCCAAGCAATAGGCTAGCATATGGCTTAGTTAAATGTACAATGGGATGGAATGGGTGATCTTGGGGCTATACCCTCATGGCCTGATCACCATTAAGGTCATTTGTAAGCTTAAGTTTGGAGCAGAGGGAAAATTACACTTGATGAAAACATCCCTCTGTGTTTCCCACTGTATCTAGAATGACTCCAATCAAGAATTTGCATTTTGCTTGTCAGTCTCTCATTCATTAGTAAGACCTCCTAATAAAGACTAATAGCTGGATGGCTAGAGGGCCCAGGACTCTAGGGGTAGGGAGGAGTTAGTTATGGAATTTGTTGTGGCCATAGCAAGCTCACCCTTAATACTAGGGATGGTTAATTATGTGAACTTCAATGTGCTGCTGAGTGATCTGAATCTCTTTCAGTTTGAACTTGGCCTATAGGCACTCTAAGGTTTGAATATTGGTCCAATGTCAGATAATTCTAGGCAAATGGAAAATATGCCTTCTTGGGTTGACGATGATTCTGTTGCCTTTTCAAACATTAGAAACGATATCAAAAGACAGGGCTATAGACGACTGACAAACAATATTTATAGGATCTATCACACAGAAACATATGCTCAGTTTTATCAAGATGTAGAAAAAAGAGGTTCCTCAGATCCACAAGGTTCCAGGTGGGGTCAAGACTCAAGGGTTCTTCAAGGTGCTACTGTGGAACCAAGCAGTTAAACATACACATGGCCAAACAGATATCCCCATTACATGTTAAACTCTTCTAAAAGCATATCTAACCAGCAAACTAAAAACAGATTGGTTGTGATAAGTTTATAACTTACAAATCAGTTGGTTGATGTTTCCACCAAATCCAAATGGTTGTTGGTCATCCAAGAAAATGGTTGTGACAACTCAGTCCTGCATGTTTGATCCACTACCATTATCCTATTTCTGACAACCAATTTTCCCCAACCGATCTACGTGATCTAAGATTGGTTGTCTGTTCTACAAACCAAACCTTTGTTGAGTGAAATAGGCAAAATATTTGTTACTTCTGAAGAGTCTCTATCTCCATTGTTTTTTCTCTCATCACCAGCAAATACAAGTTTGTTAGGTTGAGTTGCAGGGAATTACATAGTCACAGCAGATTACCCAGAGACACAGCAGATTACACAGAGTTACACAGAGTTCCAGAAAGCACTTAGTGAATGTTATTTGGCTGTCACTCATTGGAGACACAGTGGACTGCTATGGATCAGTTAGGGATTATTTAGGGATTATTTGTTTCATGAACTTATACAATTGTCAGATCATAGGATAACAACGATTTCCTCAGGGTGGATTGTCATGTCAGGGGGTGGGGTAACTCTGGGGTAACACAGGGCTACATTCTGGGAAGGATGAACTTGTCAACTTTTCGATTGTCATTGTCAGTGCCTGGTGAGCTGCAGGGGGAGACTCCGAGGAGGGTGGGTGGGGATGGTTTGTGGGTTCTGTTGTTTTTGTTGTTGTTTTGTCAGAGGATGAACTGGTAGGAAATGGTTATACTATATTTATGTTTAGATTCTAAAATTTAGAATTTGATTGTTGCAACTAAATGCATGGGCGGTCAATGCAATGCAATAATCAGTGGTGAATGGAGACACAGTAGTCGTAGTCTTGGGGAGGGCTTGTTTCGGCATAATTTGCGGAATCGCGTCATCACATATTTTTCTCCAAAATTTTATTTACATCTTGCCCCCCCCTGGATCTGCAACTGCAATAACTTCCTTAGGATCTTTGGCATCAAGACTATTTTCTCAGGTTGTCATATTTTATGTCCAAAGGTTCCCAAGAATTGTCACTTCTGTCTTTAAAAACAACACACTGTCAGCATATTAATGTAGAGTCTTTGAAACACACCAATATTTAGGATGTATAAAAATGTGATGCCGAACTGTAATGGAAAGTGGAATTAATGCACATCCTAAAATTATGTAAGTAATATTGAGCAGAGAAAGAAAATGTTAAATTTTTAAAATGTTCAACTGAGTTAGGTTGCTGAAAGAGTCGTTCACCTGCGCTGCAGAGGTTTATGTGGGTAAAGCCAGGGGATCGGCCTGATATAATTAGAAGTATTTTACTTATTTGTGGGGGAATTAGTGGACAGGCAGTTTGCAAGCTGAACCAGCTGAGCTCTGAGGGGGGAACATACAGTTCAGTTACAAATGAGAGTAGAACTAAGCACACAGGAGTTGTACTAAGCATCAGAGAGTTCACAGGAGCTCACAGAGAGTTGGCAGTGAGCTCACAGTGAGCTCACAGAGAGAAGAACTGAGCTTGGAGGAGTACAAGTGAGCTCAACTAAGCTCCCAGTCAACAAAGTGATGGTGACATTTCACTGGGTAGCCCTTTTTGGCAGGTAATCTGCACTCTCAGTCCCCGGACTCACTCTCAAAGCTTCACCACCGACTGTTCTTAGGGGAGATTATGTAGAAAGTGAAGTTTGTCACAAGTAATTAGTTGGGGGTATTGACCTGGATTTGCAAAAACAGAGGTGCGAGCAGTGAGAATCTCCCCCTGCTCAGTCCGTAGTCCCAAATCGGAGCTGTAAGGCAACCCATGTCGTGTCAGTGAACTTAAAATGTCAAAATGGGTTTTCCAAGAGAGAAAGAGAGAAATAACAAAGCGATGGACATATTGATGGACAGTTTTTAGCTTTTTCCAAAAATTCTCATTTGACGAGATGTGAAATAAATAACCCACCTTGACAAGGGTCTTTCCCCATTGAAATGGGAAGAAATGTTGTCAAGCACAAAAATATTTACATGTATAGTCTCAGTGTTTCTAAAATCACCCCTTTCCCTCCTTGATGAAAGTACAACTGAAAGTAGACCTGATACATGATAATACAGCTCATGTACATCAATGCGTCAGACTTCTGTCATAAGGCATCAAAGGCTGTTGAAGCATTAGCCACACTCATAGTTACATTTCTAGTTTGCTTAGGGATTTGTGTCTATTGGCAGGTTGGATCGTGTTAAGCCCCATACTAGTCTCTGCTCCCCATAGACACGGCCTACTCAAACACTAACTCATCAGCCACCTTGATTCCCTATAGTCTACACTAGTCAGGCTGGTGAATCCTCTGGCCCCTGTGAGGCTGGTGATTCCCTGGCTGATTATGCTGGCTGGTGATACCTGAATCAACAGCCTGTCATCTCTGTTTGTCTGAGGGACTATGAGACTGTTCTGAGACTATGAGATTGTACTGAGACTGTGAGGCTGTACTGAGACTCAGACTGTACTGAGACTATCAGACTGCGCTGGTTTCTCTATTGTATGTCATTTGGGATGATTTGTGTTTTGATTAATCTGTATTACTTTGTCATCATCGATCATCTATGAATTTCGATGACCTTGGTATATAATCGGTATTAAGATTTCTATAAATCAGCAGGCCTACTTGATTTGGAAATTTAATTACTAAAAAATAACTTGTTTGGTGATAGAAGATATGTCCAACAGTCTCATCACGCCAGAGAGTTCCTCCGTGGCCTAATGGTTAAGAGTGCTTGTTTGCACAACCACTGGCTGTGAGGGCGTGGGTTCGAATCCCACCCCGGAACTCAATTTAGTCCGAGCCCTTGGGACATTAAATGGAGGCGGGTTGTATCCAGTGTTCTATGCTGGGGCAACTGAAAGACCCTGGGCATCCCTGAATTAATAGGGTATGTGCCCGACTCACAGTCTTCTCATCTCATCATCACACGGCGATCGCCTGCATCGATATAGCCCACTAAGGTGCTGCTGAGGCGTAAAACACAAACAAACAAACAACTCATCACCCCTGTACAGTACAGTAGTGTACATACACATGTGCCAAACCATATTCTGAACTCCAGAAATTCCTGAAGTGAACAAATACTGCATGATATCAATTTTTTTGTAAGATCAATTCAACTGACATTCAATAGCTTGATTTCTTATGCCTCAGTCTCCTGTTCATTTATGCCTTTGGAAGTCAGCCCACTTCCCAGTGTCAGTACTATTTACTATCAATGTGTGGAATCCGGGGAGGCACAGAAACGTCTCTTGACTCACTTTCCACAGTCATAAGTCAGGCAAAGTAGACTCTTTTTTATTGGCAACTTAACGACCAGCAATTAAAGATCTCATTGGTTGCTTGTTTGCCTTGCTGGGGTGACAGTCTTTAACTGTGTTGCTAAGTTGTTTATCGCATCTTGAAGACCTGAACTGTTTTTCACACCAGTTTATGAGTAGCAAAGTAGTGAGATGGCGAATAAGTTGATCAGATCAGATTTGCAAGTCCTCAACATCTGACACACTGGCACTCGGCAAGTGCGAATAACTTACAGTTTTACACTCCTTCAAGTTGATATGTGGAATCGTAAAATCGAGTTTTGATGTTTGCTTTGACATGATTTTGGACCTTGATGCTACAGATGGTCAAGTATGATGTCATGCTCCCAGCTCCATGTCACAGCTGGGGCAAATGACCAATCACAGGCCTATTAGATTCATGATGTCATGCTCTTGAGTGTAAATGATAGTATCTTCCAATTCTTCATTTCAATTGTGTGGTGAACTACCCAACACCGACTCTGAATTCCAACCAATTTTTCAAGGTTAAGATTTTGATTTGCCCATCTCATTTGAGTGATGGATGTAGATCATGAAGTTCAATCAAAAAGTTCCTTTTACGCTTAAGTTTTACTTAAATGGTAAGTAAACCAAACCAGGGACTTCTCAACCTAGGTGGTAACCGGAACTCTCCTTACCGTTAAGCCGTCCATTTAAGACACCACCAGATTGAAGCTGTCAGCAACAAAAAAGAAGGGCTGGATTCTGCAGAAGTGCTTCGAGCAGAAGGATGGCTGACTGGGCGTTGAATGCTTCCGAATAGGGATGTTGACCAGGGCGGTTGGCAATTGGCAGGGTCGGCCCAGGATTGCTGCAGGGGGCAGTTGTGAGAGCTTAACTGGTTTTATTGAAGGGAGGACAGATGAGCTGGCCAAAGAGTTGAGAGAGAGGTCACAATCAGCTCTGTCTGTGTTTCCACTCAGTTCCCACTGCCTTTCCACTGCGCTGATGATGGGTGGCTCTCTCATTGAATGCTTGACCGCCGCTGGCCACTTTCCGCCATTCGATGCCATCCGCATCAGAGCATCTGATGCCCCCTGCAGCCGCAACCAATCACCTCCCCATCCACTGCGAGGCATCAGGCCGAAGGCATCAAACTAAAGGCATCAAACCGAAGGCATCAAGCTGTGGGCATCAGGCTGCTGGCATCCAGTGGGCATCACACATTCAGTCTCCTTGCTCAAGTCAAAAGACAGATTACTAACAGCCACTGTCAGTAGCCAGAGCATCTCAATCTAAGCAAACCAACTAAAAGAAACTTGGCGAAAGGGTGAAAAGAGTCTAAACGGATTTCTTGGAAGAAACCTAAAGACTTTCGCAAGCTTCCTGCTCAGTCTGGGAATAAAAAGAGGAATGAAAACAGGGCAAGAACTTCTCCTTGTGAATGTGGATTAATGTGAATAATTGAGTTAACTGAACAATCACCATGAATGTGAGAATGGTGCATGGGTAAAAGAATTAAGCGAACATACTCTCGCTTGAACCCTTAGATGTCTGAAGCGACTTCCTAACTATTGAAATTTTGAAGATGTCATATACATGTATACATGTATATGCGTTTCGATGATACCAACCTTTTTGGCCATAACTGAATTGTTATCAGGGAGATGAAGGATGTTTCATCTTTGTTTTTAGATTTTCGAAAGTATCAAAATTATGCCTCTTGCAGAAAGGCAAGATAGGTACCACTGAAACACTCCAGAGTACTTATGAGAGAGTACAAGGCAGTTCAGTATGTATGACTACCTTACATACTAGTTGATGGCCCTCCAGTGCAGTGTCCTATCTCATAGTGCTCTGCTCCCCTGCTTGTCTATTCATTGGAAACAGGAGGCAGGGCAGTTGGTCTAGCTGTAGGTTAGTGACCCCCTCAGAGTCTGGAGTAGGGAGTCAGGCAGGGAGGTGCACTGGGGCCAATATTACAAGGACATACGTTATAGTAGGCAGGGCAACAGCTGAAATGATTGTAGTCCTGATTTGTGGCATGGTGTCAGAAGGGCCATTAGAAACTGTGTGGACTCTGCATAGTGAAAGGCTATAGGCTATATACAGTTGTTCATGTGATGAGCGACCCTGCTAAAGGAAGACCGCTCTGCGATATGAGACTGCCTTTGTTCGGGACTCTGAAAAAACTTTTGCATAGAAAACAGAAGGTTGTAAGAAATTGCGCCAAAAAAGACATTAAATGGCCATGGGATGAGTGACCTTACTAAAAGAAGACCACTCTGTGATATGATACTGCTTTTGTTCTGTGCATTCAAAACATTTACAGAAAACAGAGGATTGTGTGAAATTGTACCAAGGAGAGACTTGAATATGCAATATATAGAAGAGGAGGATTTCTCAGCATGTCTTGCTATGTAGGATCCACTGTAGCTGTTGCTGTATTGCTCTTTTTTGCTCTTTCTGCGGCTCCTATGACTGTTATTGGCCAACATTTGCCACGATGCTCGGCTGGCTGCTTTTTGATTTGTGGTCGTCGACTCTCATGCTGTTATGCCGTGTGTTATGGGCATTTTTGCCTGCAGTAATCATTGTCTGCCAAGTGGCTGATTGCTATGTATACAATCCGGGAGCAAGGCCAAATTGTCATCATTCATGCTCTGTGTATCCAGCCCGGCGCCCCTGAAGCTCGTTGGCGACGCCTCTATCATAAGTGTGATATGAGGAAGGGCGGCGGCGATGAGAGGGAGAGAGCGAGCTGTCTGAGAGGGGGAGGTTATGAGGAAGGGGGATGGAGGAAATAGGAGAGGGTGGTGGGGGGTTGCTGTTAGGGCCACTCGCTGCTTATATTAGTCGTTAGTGAGGTCGTTAGTGATGCTGTTGCATACTGCAGTCGAAGGTCTTTCGAAGGATGGGGGACTCCGGGGTGTAGCAGGAGTCTGCAGGACCATAAGATAGGAGCGTTAGTAGAGTTGCTCACAGCCTTATGACTTATAAACAGCATATGGTTGGAAACTGCTCCAGCTACTGAATATGTTCCAAAATAGCTGCTGGAACTCGTTGTACAGATGAGACATTTGCGCTTATTCAGTGAACTTTCTATGTCTGTGTTAAAAAAAAGATCCCTTGCATGGCGTAAATTTGGACAGTGGACACAGACTTGTGCAGCGAAAATGCCTCTTCTGTGTTGCATGGATTGTTTTTGCTGAGGAGCTGCAATCGTTGAGTCTGTTTTCTATGAAAAGTGTATTGTGATGAAGGAAGGCTTGTCTCATAATTGAAGGTTTTTGGTCTTTCCTTTGAGGTTGCTCATCGCCACTGCGATGTGGCACCTCTGTCATCAGCTCATCAATGTGTCCTTGTAGTGAGATATAGCATATTTCTTGTTGTTGTTCTACTTCTCTTATACCGATAACTGCAATGAGCCATTCTGTCCAAATATAAATTGTTCTCTTGTCGTATATATTTTAACAAATGTAGGTAAATGGCTTCATCTAATTTAAGAATTTCATGAGTGATTTCTTTGGTTCCAAGACTACTGGTAGTGGAACAGTCTTAGAACCTTTGTCCTTTGATATAGCAAGAGTTGTTCCATCACATAAACTGATGTATTGAGTATACTGAGAGAAAGGTCTGCTTTGTCCTTGATGTAAAGTGGCATGGGTCACAGAGGGCCCTTGCAAGGGGGTAGTGCACTGGATGGAAGTGGTCAGATGGAGTGGTCTAGTTGTGCTGAGGTCCTGGGAGGTGCATAAGATGATGAAGCAAATGGACGAGTCTTGTTCTGGAGCTGAAAGTGGGACAGGGGAGATAGTGGGAATGGTTATTGCAACTTATTCGCAGCATTTTGCACATGGTCACTTCATCTACAGGTCATGATGCAGTGTGTCTGAGGTCGTGATGCACTTGTCCTGGGCCAGCATTTACTCGAGGTCCTACATGCCCTAT
Organism: Platynereis dumerilii; assembly: GCA_026936325.1. NCBI lineage: Eukaryota > Metazoa > Annelida > Polychaeta > Phyllodocida > Nereididae > Platynereis > Platynereis dumerilii. The sequence goes on along the minus strand of JAPTHN010000001.1, from coordinate 79,051,551 downwards.
CATGCCCTTGCCTCTGATGCTGGTGCCCTCTGGTGCCCTGTTGCTGTGGATGGATGCCCTCTGACTGTCTCTTTGGCTCCTCCAGGGTCCTTTTTGACCCTGCCCTGGCCCTTTCTGGGTTGGAGTGGACCCCATCCACTTGCTGGTCACCCCATGTAGTCACCCCATTCTCATGATATCAGTCATAACAGCCTCTCCATTTCACCCCATCTACACCCCATATCTCTTCAGTCCACCCCATCTCTGTTCATGTTCCCTCTCTCTTTCACCCTCTTGTCTCACTCCGTTCGGGGTTAAATGCGGGTCAAGCAACAAGGCGGAAGCAATCTCGCGATACATTATGTCATTGCGCACTTACTTCTGCCTGCCTTCGTCACCAAGTGTGAATGTCTTCGATGCTCTTCCTCGTTCCCTTCTTTGCCAATAATTTATTCTTTCTGATCATGCTCTGTCTAAACCTGATTCATTTTCTTATCCTCCTTCTAATTTTAAAATTCTACCCTTTCTGATTTTAATTATTCAGTGTTTTTCTTTTTCTGATTTATCTAAACATGGATTCTATGCTTTGTTATTCTGGTCATATTTCTCTTCCTCATTTTCTCTTGCAAAATGTTTTTGATCTTCATTCTTTATGGCTCTTTCCTTTCTGATTCTTTCTGAGCCTCCCTTTTCATGCTCTTTCCATATCTGCCCTTTCTTGATTTCTGTAATTTTCTACTTTCACTGTTGCTGCTGCTGCGGCTGAGACAATAGCCAAAATAGCCGCGACATCCATACATCATGCGTCCCGTCATCTTTCCATCTCTCAACCATACGTCATCGTCTGCACTTGTTCCTCGAGCGATGAATCACAACCTTTTTATTTGTTTCAGGGGTCGCAAGTCGCTCTGCAAAGACACTGGACACAGAAAGAAGGTGATTACTTGCCGCGCGCTCCCTTTCACGACCACTAGCTACTCTGAATAATTCATCTCATCTTGTCCGGGATGTTTATGACACTAAAAGGCTTGTTCTCTCGGCTGTAAATGACAATTTCCACCCTAAGTGGTAGCTAGTATATAGTAACTATAACCCGCTGCGTTATATCTCCTCATAATACCCCCTGAATAATATTCTGGGAATCATATTCCGGGGATAAATCTCAAAAGCGGTTTCATTATTCATCCTTTCAGACAAGTTGCGCCATCAACAATGCTTGTGCGGACGCCAGGGAGCCATCAGAAGTTCAACCCGACAACAGATATGAGGTAAAAAGCAAAGCCCAACATCCCTTTGTCCATCGCAGTATTATAAACCCCATTTGTCCTTCTCTTAATGTCTTATTCATATCTTGTTTATGATTTTTGTTTCAGACATACTTACGGGTTAAGGCTGCCAGGATGGCGCGACTTTCCGGTATGAATCCGCATAAGATTTTGACTCGAGAACAAACTTTACAACATTATTCGTAAATGATTTTATCTGCCAATTTATTAAATATTATGTTTTGTTTGATTCTCCTTTATATAATTTCAGTGCACTGTAATGTTGAAAATGTTCTATCACTGACCATCAGTCTCAGAAATATTGATTTTGCTTGGAAGTGTCTCAAAACATATTTGTTGCTGTTTGAATGACCTAACTGTTGTGCTTTAACCCTTTTTCAGCTTCAGGTCGAAATAAAGCAAAGAAAAAGAAACCAAATGAGACAACATGTCCTGTATGCAATGCTGTGATAAGCGGAACGTCCGAAGAACTCAACGAACATGTCGAAAGCTGTCTCACTGCCAAGGTGTGCTATTTTCTAAAAGAAAAGTTGAAACAGTATTACTGACCTTTCATTTGTGTTAATTGTTAGTTTTAAGAATTGATGTAAATTCCACTCTTATCAGGCGATGGAAGATGAAGATGTTGACATTGAAGGAGATGGGGGATACGAAGAGTACACATGGGCCGGGCAGACAAGAATCAGAGCTACTACAATGTTGCAGGGAGGCAGCCTTGCTGGTAAGTAATAATACTAAGTATAACTATGATTTCTCATTGTCAGTTAAATTCTATTAATTTTAGATGCAAACTGCATGCACAATTTAAGAGACACGTGCGAAGGTTATGGAGGAATAAATTGTAGATGAAAATCAAAGGCAGAAACCAATCAGGAGATGTTCAATTGAAAAAGTATGGTGATGTCACATTGTGATCCTGTTGTCAAACTTATCACAACAGCTGTAAATTCTAAGTCACTCTCTAATAAGCCTAATTTCCAAATGCTCAGGTGTTGGTATGAAAGCTTCTTGCAAAGTCGAAGATGAGGACGAAGACATGGATCTGAATGTTGATGAAGATGATGAGCAACATTTTGGACAAACGCAATATTCCGAAGCGGACATCATTCCTTGTGTGTCAGAAGAACCGGAAGAAAACAAAGAGAGGAGAGCATTGAGGAGGGCCTTTTTGACAGCAAAGTGAGTTTGATATATCTTGATTAATTTGTTTTAGTTATGGTGATCCACCTTATGACTTGTACATAGGCACTGCGAAACGTAAGTCATATATTTGCTATTTGTGTCACACTATGATACTAATATGTTCATATTGCATGTGTTTTTGTTGTGTTTGTGAAAATTGTCAGTCTGCTTGTGTGATTCATTGTAGGGAACATAGTTTTACATTGCAAACAATTCTCAGATGATGAATTTATGATCTGTAATAAAATGGAGAGTGGCTGCTATCTTTGGGAATATTCCTTACTTTTCATAATGAATAAAGATTTCTTATATAAATGTATTTGGATGGTATATTTTTGATCTTATTCAGTGAAGGACAGAATTTACTTAGAAATGTTTAATACCACATGGATTTGAAAGAATGGACCCTTGGCAGCCAAACTGAATACTTCTCTAACTTTCAAATTGCAGAGGAGAAAAAGTTCCTCACCACAGCAAGCAGTTACCAGGAGACAGAAGAAGGTGGGAGGGATCAGGGGGAGCATCTGCATCATCTTCATCAACCCAGCCCAGCAGCAGCAGCCAGGTGCCTCCTCCGATAACAACTGATGACTCCTCAGACAGCGAAGAAGATGAGAATGCGGAGACAGAGGAACAATATAGGTTAGAACTTCTTTCAGTAGGCCTACAAATATTCTATGTCATTGCTGATCTTCTGTAAAAATCAATCTTTTCGAAAAACCGCACTGCAGATGCTCAAAAGAGTGTTTTGGTAGAGGTCAATCGGCTAATGATTCATAAGCAGAAAAGGAAAGAAAACTGTTTTAAGATACAAAGTTCTGCATGACAACAAGTCACAATATTTTCTGCTATTTTCATTCAGAAAAAGGACTGAAGAAATCATTTCTGCATTAAAATCCAAAATCAAAGACCAAGAAGAACAACTTTCCAAAACTGACCACCCCAAATGTCTCATCTGCCAGGTATGCTTCATTTTGACTATTTACCTAAATGTTAGAGGTATAGGTGTATCTTAAATTCTGGTGTGGACATACATTAGTGCCAGAAGTGTATCCTCCTTACCATATATGATTCTGTACAAATATTTATGTTACTGATGTAATAAGTGTCTTTTCAAAGTATTGCATTGTGAATTTGTGGTAGAAATGCATGTTATTATCCGTTCTTTGCTTCAGGAGTCCTACCACAAGCCTTTAGTATCTGTCCACTGCTGGCATGTCCACTGTGAAGAATGTTGGCTCAGATCTTTGGTAAGTATAACAACTACTGTGGGATATTTTAGTCAATGGTTATGTGTTTTCATCAGAAAAGAATTTAATTTTCTTTCTTCTTCCTTTTACGATTTCAGGGTGCCAAGAAACTTTGTCCCCAGTGCAATACCATCACCTCAGCATCAGATCTCAGACGAATATTCCTTTGACATTTGACTTCACATTCATTTTGACATTGACATTCAATTGGACATTCAGTATAACTATATCATCTCATTTCTTGGACATACCAATTCGTTAGCTGAGTTAAAGAATAGACAATATATATTATATGCTATGAAGCAGTGATGACTGATTATAATGGAGTTGAACAAAGACATTTTTGTGGACAATGAACTTCTTATTCATGTATTAGCAGATATTAGAATTTAGTCTGTAAATAGTAATAAGTATGTTGATTTTGTCACAATATTAAATTATGAAGAAAAAATATACATGCTGTGTAATATATGTAAACCTGTACTTTAATTAGTCGTTTTTCTGTTGGCCTACCTGAGAATGAGAGATCTTGCTTTGTGGATTTTATGCAGTGGCTTTTGTTTTGGGGACAGTACATTGACACAATTTCTAGAAACTCAAACATCTTGCTGCTCTTACAGATAAACAACTACATTAACATGCAAGTAGAAATTTTGAAACACACTTTCATATTTATGTAAGTGAGCTTTTAAATTGTAGACATCAGCTCAATAATACAGTCGGAGAGGGATAACTGATAACATTTGGCTGTTGGGTGTCACTACAAGACCTATATTTACATTGAAATTAGTGGTCAATTTGTCATTGGAAAATGTAACCTAAACTGAAGTATGGCACGACTCGTTCACTGACGTGTACTGATAACATGGTACGATGGTAGGTATAGGTTATGACCTCACTAACTGGATCATGAGTCAACAAGAATTACAGGGCGAGTACAGGGATGTTGCCTCACATCTTCATGGATTGCAGTAATCAATACTAATCATCCATATTTCTACTGCTGTAACAAATATGGAACTGAATCTGTTTCAGTAGCTATGCAAGGGGGAAGTGATCCTCCATGTGGGCTCTTGTTTTCCTGATCATAATGCCATGAAAAAAAAACAAAGACAAACATTTGAGAAGAAAAAAGGAAAAGAGGATTATGGAATTATGGCACATAAGAGGTGTTAGTGTCAAAAGAAGTATCATTCCATATGGTCATGGTTGAGTGGGAACTCATAATCCAAAAGACAATAATTGTTGAAGTGGAACAATGACTGAACAATGGCTGAACAATGATTGAAAGGCGCTTGTGTGAGTTAAAAGGCGGTAGGGAGTAGCGGAACAGTGGGAAACGTATTTGCCATTGTTATGTCACGTGTAACTAACAGGCAATTATGAAACCATTCAATCAAAAATTGCACGTTTGAAGGCCTAACATTGGCTGTCAGCTTGCATCTTTCTGGTGATCATTGAGATGAGCAATTATTGTGGAAATATTTGCCACCGACCGCAAGCACTAATACAGCAACATGTCCGTTCCCATGGAATTTGGTTTCATCGATTGGCGGTGACCGCTCGGCTTTTCTCTTTCGAGTCAGCAAACCGAGTCGGACAACAGAGTTGAACCTTAAGACAACAAGAGTCGAGGGCGAGTCGCAGCGAATATCACTCAATATGACAACCGAGTGGACTTGAGTCGAATTGACTCAAATGTGATCAAATTTTGAAGGGAGCTACACCGCGGCCACCAGCCGGGTCAAATCTGAAGACCAAACATGGCGCGAGGGGTGGACGGGGGCAGGGCTTAATCGATGTGTTGACAGAGTCATGACAGGCCGTGCACGTGTTGACTCTCGTTGAGGTGCCAAAGTTGGTCTGGGTCATCTTGTCCACGTGCATTATGATGCTAGGATGATGCCTGCATGGTGCCAGCATCCTTTACTAATCTCTCAGTACACAGTTTTGGTTTCATCTGACATCCTGCACCTCTTCAAACGTTCCTCATGAAGGCTTTCTTCTAACCCTAAACCCTGTTAACTAACAGTCTACCACCATGCAGGATACCCCTCCCCAACCCAACCCCCCCCCCCCTCTTCCTTCTGGCTCATTGCATTGATTACAAAATCCATTGTTCCTGCTCTACTTAATCCCTTGTTTGCTCCTATGCACTGTGGTCCATGGTCTCTGATGATTCCTTGTGTTACATCCACGTTTGCTTACTTCACAAGCACAATTGACCTACAGTGACATCACTGAAATGTCATACCTTTGCTTTGTATGACTTCTGCATTTCTGTAGCTCTTCTGGGGTGTGAAATGACAAGCAATGCACATGAAATATTTAAACTTTTGTAACAGAAGACATCTTTAGCTCATCAAGGCTATCAAAGATTATCTCTAGGCTGGTCTAAATTATTTGGCTGTTTGGGGTCATTTATATTCTTATAAGATGTCTCTTATAATATATCTCTCAATTAGGCTCAGTATATGTGCATTTGGGTCAAAATTTGAAAACCTTGAAATTTCAGCTGGAAAAAATAAAAATTTTTCGCTCCAGAAATGCCTGTCTAAGTTTGCGTTGGGTAGGTCAAACAATCAGCTATCACTGCACTTTCATGTCCAAGGGTCCCAATGCTCTGCTGATCTGTACTTAGGTGATAAGTACAGTTGTAATGTTTTTTGACTGTCATTAAAAACACACTAATAATAAAAAATCCAGACCACATGGGGCTAAACAATCTATTGCCAATGATTAGGTAATTAAGTGGCTGGCACATTTTGGGCAAGTCGCTGGTCTCCAGTGGCAATCATTTTTGAGAAACTGCATATTGATCAATTAAAATATATATATATATATATCATTTATTCATGCACATTGTAAAATACACGGCATAGATATTTGTAAAGTTTAAAAGTCAGATGATATAAAATGCATTAAATAAAAACAAGTTCATAAAAGTCATTGACAGCAAAGATATTCTAAAATCACATCAATTTCACAATTGTCCAGTATAAAATCCGTCTTCCTCACTGCCTGCAGTTCTTGGATTTGCATCACAATCCTTTCATCTTCAACATCATTCTTTTTAAAATGACATAGATTAAAAGGCCTTTGGAGTCGTTCATAAAAGTTAAAATCATATCGTTCTTAGATCATCTGAAAATTCCTGGAGATTATGCTGGAGCTGTCATTAAGCAAAAACTGGGCAAGATAAGTAACTCTCAAGTTTTCGCTCCGCAACATACTTGTAAAAAGTCTAAAAAATCTGCAATAAATTTGATCCAATACATAGGGACTTGCAGTGAAGTATTGCAGGTATCGTGAGTGTGTGCGCCACGGTAATCCAAATGTTTTGCGTACACCACAGTTCCAAGTCTTACGAAAATCATCAATCTCTGTGTTGGCAAGATTCCATGCTTCACAACCATATGTGTGTCATTAATTAGCCTCATGCCTATAACTGGAAATCCGTACCACTTAGAGCTGAAGAATGTATTACCAACGTATGGGAAAGTGGCTATTTTGCACACACTGAGCTATATATCAGGTCTCTATGACCAATAGTTATTGAGATAGAACATATTCTTGAACCAGAAATCTACAAACACAAACAAAAATACTCTTTTGATCAATAGCTTGAATTCTGAAATATAAATATGATCTCCACTACTCCATCCAGCACCCAATGTCTTTGGTAAACCATAGTTCAGATGCTAGACAATGGTAAAATGTCACTGGCACCCCATATTTGATTAGTAGTTTCATAGAAGCTCAAGCTTCACACTAAGCATGTCTGATGCAGGGAAAATGTAAAAATGTTAAGTAATATTCATTGAAACATTTATTGATAATATATATTCAACTGATTTCAACTCCATTCACCTGCAACAAAATTTTAGTGATGTAAAGGCTATAAGCCATCTTTGATATGATGCTATTGACAGCATGATGCTAGTAATAATTAGGGTAAAAGTATTTGCAGGGACCCGTGCGAAACTGGCAGTCTGGCAATATGCACATGCAATGGACTTATGAACACCGGACACATGTTCACTGTGATTTTGGTCCAGAAATATGCCGTCAAAATAGAGTAGCAAGGCGTTTGCTAATGACAAATTGAAATAGGACAACTGACATTCTTCCAGAAATGCTCTAATATTTTGGTTTACATAAATGATAAAGAGCTCCAGATAGTTCAGTTATTTTCTTTGGTTCTCAGACAATGTTAAACACAATGTTTTCTCACAGAATGTGTGTCCCTTTAATTTTTATAAAGAAACAAATCTGGTGTGATGCTAATGACGCAATATTGGAGACATTGACACAACAAGCTCCTGCTCTTATACAGAATATTATTTCAGCTATTGCTAACTGGATTTTAGAAGAGTGATAGTCAAGACTCAATGTACGGAAGAGTTTAATTGAATCAGGATCCTGTCTTAGTTTTTGTGATGCGATCTTTCAAAGAAAATGTTGGTGGAGACACTTTCAGGGGGGTTGGCCACATCAATGCTATTTATGGATGGGATAAAAATATTCTGCCACATATTTTTTGTGTTATAAGTTTTGCTAATATCCTTGTCTGTGACAAATAACAACAAAAGGCACTCATCTGCCTTCCTGTTATCATGTTTTTTATTGTTAAACACTGGAGACAAGAATCTCATGCAGACTTATCAAATTTTGACCCATTTATTCAGGACGTAAAGCCCCAGTGATACAACCATCAACCATCAAACCTTCAGTTACAGTTTCAATCTGTTCTTCCTCTTGGTAGCCACTCCCAAATCCCAATACTTGCTTTTTCCTTGAGTCTGCCACTATTGTGCAATGATTGGTGTAATTTATAATCTCAGATCTGATAAATGGTGATTGGTGAGGGAGTGAGGGTAGAATTTCATTGGTGTTCTTGACACTTTGCAATCTGGCTCACTCCAAAGACTGTGACCTCAGAACAAAGCTTGACTAACAAGACTCTTTCGTCACAGCATTGTGACAGTCTCAAGCAGGACTGATGCCTGAGAGCTGGAGTGGGTGGTTTTTTAGGCAGTTTGGGCCACAGGCATAAACAATCTGTTTCATGTGTGGTGTGTTCCATTCAACTGGTGGCTCTCTGATACCTATTACTATTAGAAAAGGTATGACAGCTTGCTTGGCAATGCTTGAACTTTCCAGACCGAACTGGTACGTTGTCACTGCAGCAGACGACAGAGGTAACTGTAAAATGCAATCAAAAGATTGTGAGAGCGGACCATATAGGTGGACCTCCCCCTCGCATCCACAAATTAAACGCACAAATTGAGTGACAAACTGAGCAGCACTGTTATTATGTTACTGTGATAAATAGTAGCATAACAGGCCTAGCTGTGAATTGAAAACAATGGGATCATGCATCTATAACTTAACCCCTTCTAACTCCATGGTGTACCTGAATCCTTATTGGTTGTTTCTCTGGACATTATAAATTTACAATGTCTCACATGTCGAGGTTATCAGAGTTATCTATCCATCTATCTATCTATCTATCTATCTATCTATCTATCTATCTATCTATCTATCTATCTACCTATCTACCTGTCTATCTATCTATCTATATATCTATCTGTCTATCTATCTATCTGTCTATCTATAGATCTATCTATCTATCTATCTATCTATATATCTATCTATCTACCTGTCTATCTATCTATCTATCTATATATCAATCTATCTTACTGTCTATGGTATTATATTCTTGTCAACTATCTATCTATCTATCTAACTGTCTAACTGTCTAACTGTCTAACTGTCTATCTATCTATCTATCTTCTATCTATCTAACTATCTATCTACCTATCTATCTATCTATCTATCTATCTACCTACCTACCTATCTACCTAACTACCTATCTATCTATCTCTCTACTATCTGAACAGTAATTCACTTCACATTCACATTGGACATCACCATTTGTGATAGGTTTCAGGGAAGTAAGGCCTGCAAACCTTATCCTGTATAAATGCGATCTGAATTTGTCAAATGTGGCCCAAGTCACTCACTCCTGGGTTGGGTTGTTCACTAAACTGCCTTGAGAAGCAACCAATCAGATAATATCTTTTACAATTCGCTGATAATGATTTATAGCTGCACAATACACATAGCACTTTTAAATTGTAAAACAATTAAAATACAATCAGAAATAATAAAACATGAACATTGAACAACAGACAGATTTATAATAAAAATTTTGTGAAACATTTCACTTGCTGTCAACAGCTTGGAAAGCCCTCGAGTTTGTTTTGGCAGCTTTATAATTATAGCAGAAGAATCAATCAGCTGTTCTTTTGTCTTCCTAAACCGAATTTTACCGATATCTGTATATTTCTTATTTATGTTGACATGCATCAATGCCCTCACTTCGATTTTTCTATCTCTTCTATACACTGCTACATTAGTTAATTTATGCTGAAATTCGTGCACCACAATAAACTTTTTGTTCTGCAACTTCTGAGGGTGAAATTAAAATTTAGGATGCAACAATTAATTTGACATGTTTTTATTATTGTTGGTGTGGTTTTCACACCAATTGAACTTCCGTCCAGTTCAGTGTGGAACTCAAGATTTTAGATTATTTTTTAGCTAATTTTGCAATTTTTAACAACTGTCAACACTACCAAGCATGTCTGATATTAAGAAAATATACCAAAGAAAGCAATCAAACCAATATTTGGGTGACCTCTTTGTGTTAAATATGAATTTAAAGGAATTATCCCTCTGACTCAGCCCATGGTCGTCTGCAATCATAGTTCAGCTGTCATACCTTGTTATTACCTATAGATAATGAGTGGAGTGGACTGACCAAGTCAAAGCATAGGCCTACATGGATCACATTGTTTTTTCCTGTGTTTGGGCCTTGCTAAATTGGAGCAAGCGAAGGGCATGTTGGTTTGGCATCTTGGCTACTGGAATCGAGACACTTCAGCAGCCATCACAAGACAGAAAAGTAAAGCACTATATATCACTTGTTTTGTTGTGGAAAGTGAAGGCCTACTAACTTAGACACTGTCACAGGCAAAAACAATGTGATCCATGTAGGCCTATGCTTTGACTTGGTCAGTCCACTCCACTCATTATCTATAGGTAATAACAAGGTATGACAGCTGAACTATAATTGCAGACGACCATGGGCTGAGTCAGAGGGATAATTCCTTTAAATTCATATTTAACACAAAGAGGTCACCCAAATATTGGTTTGATTGCTTTCTTTGGTATATTTTCTTAATATCAGACATGCTTGGTAGTGTTGACAGTTGTTAAAAATTGCAAAATTAGCTAAAAAATAATCTAAAATCTTGAGTTCCACACTGAACTGGACGGAAGTTCAATTGGTGTGATAACCACACCAACAATAATAAAAACATGTCAAATTAATTGTTGCATCCTAAATTTTAATTTCACCCTCAGAAGTTGCAGAACAAAAAGTTTATTGTGGTGCACGAATTTCAGCATAAATTAACTAATGTAGCAGTGTATAGAAGAGATAGAAAAATCGAAGTGAGGGCATTGATGCATGTCAACATAAATAAGAAATATACAGATATCAGTAAAATTCGGTTTAGGAAGACAAAAGAACAGCTGATTGATTCTTCTGCTATAATTATAAAGCTGCCAAAACAAACTCGAGGGCTTTCCAAGCTGTTGACAGCAAGTGAAATGTTTCACAAAATTTTTATTATAAATCTGTCTGTTGTTCAATGTTCATGTTTTATTATTTCTGATTGTATTTTAATTGTTTTACAATTTAAAAGTGCTATGTGTATTGTGCAGCTATAAATCATTATCAGCGAATTGTAAAAGATAATATCTGATTGGTTGCTTCTCAAGGCAGTTTAGTGAACAACCCAACCCAGGAGTGAGTGACTTGGGCCACATTTGACAAATTCAGATCGCATTTATACAGGATAAGGTTTGCAGGCCTTACTTCCCTGAAACCTATCACAAATGGTGATGTCCAATGTGAATGTGAAGTGAATTACTGTTCAGATAGTAGAGAGATAGATAGATAGGTAGGTAGGTAGATAGGTAGGTAGGTAGATAGATAGATAGATAGATAGATAGGTAGATAGATAGTTAGATATATAGAAGATAGATAGATAGATAGACAGTTAGACAGTTAGACAGTTAGACAGTTAGATAGATAGATAGATAGTTGACAAGAATATAATACCATAGACAGTAAGATAGATTGATATATAGATAGATAGATAGATAGACAGGTAGATAGATAGATAGATAGATAGATAGATAGATAGATAGATAGATAGATAGATAGATAGATAGATAGGGGTTGTTTTTCAATCGGGGTACGCTCTGGAAAGTCACACGATATCAAAAATACCAGAAATACCAAGCATATATGTGGAAAAAACGTTACACAGAATGATTAAACATACTGAGACGGACCTAAAGTAGCGAAAAAATTATTCAAATCGGTTGATAACTGCCCGAAAAAAATGTATTTGTGTCATTTTGACCAAAATTGACTGTCTCATTTGCAAATTAGGCAAATATCGCTTCAGATTTTTCAGTCCTGATCTAACAGTAAGTTTTAACCAATGTGAATATGCTTTCAACTTGGTCCCAAGAGTTCAACATTAGAATTACATGTAACAAGTATGATTAGTCTCTTCAGAATCCTGCATTGAACACATGAAGGTCAATTCCGTCAAATATTGTCCTCTCCGAAATAGGGTCAGCAAGACAGCAATAACATTAAATTAAGAGTATTTTTATTTTATAGAAATACTCATTCAATAGATTAGACAAAGTTTTGGTAAGTGTTTCACTTCAGTTGTACGAACTGCACAATGCTCGTAGCAGAAAATACCAAAAACAGCTTTCTTCAAATAAACTGTCCTCTCCGAAAATATGCTGTTCTCTCCAAAAATGTCTATTTTCCTTGACACGCACAAAGTTCTTGGCCAAAATTAAGCAAGTAAGATGATTTTTCATTGTCAGATATATATCTATCCACTCACCACAAGCCCGTACAACTGGGTGTTCTATACATCAAGTAATAGAGGGATGAGCCTTGGTCAAATTATCTACAACAACACAAAAAGTCAAAAAAATAATAATTCAGAATACTTGTAGCCCTAAAATTTTCAGAAATCCATGGCACGGTATCTAGCAACAGAAAAAAGTCAATTTGGCCAGAAAAAAAATACCTTTATTTTTGACCCCCTTGAGACAAAACTATGTACCCCGATTGAAAAACAACCCATAGATAGATAGACAGGTAGATAGATAGATAGATAGACAGATAGATATATAGATAGATAGATAGACAGGTAGATAGGTAGATAGGTAGATAGATAGATAGATAGATAGATAGATAGATAGATAGATAGATAGATAGATAGATAGATGGATAGATAACTCTTATAACCTCGACATGTGAGACATTGTAAATTTATAATGTCCAGAGAAACAACCAATAAGGATTCAGGTACACCATGGAGTTAGAAGGGGTTAAGTTATAGATGCATGATCCCATTGTTTTCAATTCACAGCTAGGCCTGTTATGCTACTATTTATCACAGTAACATAATAACAGTGCTGCTCAGTTTGTCACTCAATTTGTGCGTTTAATTTGTGGATGAGAGGGGGAGGTCCACCTACATGGTCCGCTCTCAAAATCTTTTGATTGCATTTTACAGTTACCTCTGTCGTCTGCTATAGTGACAACGTACCAGTTCGGTCTGGAAAGTTGGACCATTGCCAAGCAAGCTGTCATACCTTTTCTAATAGTAATAGGTATCAGAGAGCCACCAGTTGAATGGAACACACCACACATGAAACAGATTGTTTATGCCTGTGACACTGTATATGTGTAGAATGAAGATGCATTCCATGGATGACTGAGAATACAGAAATGATTTTTGAGGAGTTTCAGGCATTTCCTCCGATGACATATATTATATGGAACCAGTGTTATATATACTTTAGAGCTCTTTGCAGATTAGCGGTTCATTGTGTGACATCACAAGACCAAGGTGAATGTTGGTATAGGTTATTCACCACGGGAGAGGGAATATGTGATTTATCACCCGAGGGCTTTAGTCCGAGGTGTGATAAACACATATTCCTGATCCCATGGTGAATAACCGGCTTATACCTTGAGACAAACACTCAAACAGACAAACATGAGAGGATAACTGGACAACAAAGAATATGAGAATTACTTCCCTGAAATACTGGCATGTGATTGGCTAACTGAGGTGTCGAATGGTATAAATTTTGAAACTGTTTAGACCACTAATCTGCAAAGAGCTATAAACTATGTGGAGATGTCCATTTTGGCAGCAAAACAAATCTTAACCCTTACCCTTCAAGGCCATGGATGTAGAATTCTTCCTGTAACAATATACTTTAGTGGAGAACATTCGATAGTTTTGAGTTCTAAGTTGGAAATTGGTGCATGTCCTGTACAAAGCATGTCAACTTGAGGCTGCACCATTGCTGCTGGGTCTTATCAGCCAGCTCTTGCTCTCCTCTCCATGATGCTCTTATTGGTGGAAACTGCTCTCACTGGTGTCAACCTGCTCTCATTTTATGTTCTTATAAATTAGGCTTACTTGATAGATCACCCACCACTGGGCCACCAGATGGCCAGCTGCCATGCCTCCTTATTTACAATAACAATTAAGTATTAGGTATTATGATATCTGGATCTGGAATGATCCCATGAAGAGTGTCCTTTACTGCTGGGTGAACTTAGCTTAATGTCCTTCATGTGGCAATGGCAAATCAATGTAATTTTCAATATATTCATATTTATAGTTTGATTCATGTTACATTTGGAAGACTTTGACAGACTCTTCTTCCTTTATAGTAACATCTAACAGGGTTCATACCAGGATTTTTGTCAATGCCATTAGGCCTACTTTGGATACTTTTAAAGCATAATTTTACTTTTGTTATATTGGCCCCCCTCCCTTTCCAGTTTCCAGATTTTGAGAATTTCAATTTGCACTTTTTTCTTGCCAATTCACACATTGTCACTATTTTCCATAATGCCTATTGCCTTCTCTTTTAGCTCTAATTCTCACCTATCTCCATATTTTTTCTCTCCCTCTTACTTATTTTTTGCTTATTTGCATTTGTGCCATGCTTTGGTGACTTTGATTGTGGTGATTCTGTGGATGTAACAACTACCAGCACACCTCATTGCACCCATCCTCCTATAGTGTTCAAGGTGAGCTGCCCTATCTGAATGACACCCCTTGAAATGTTGAAAAGGTGCAGAAAGGTGCAATTACTTTAATATCAGTTGACTTGTTGATGTGTTGTGTCTAAAAAGTGATAGCAAAACTATGGTGTATAGGTTTAAAAAGATTCCAAAAGCTTTGTTGAGTCAGGTGAATGTGCGAATATTTGATACAGTGTGGACAATGTGATCTAGAAAGGCGTAAAACTTGAAGCTTGATCAGACATGGCTTAAAAGGGTGAATTATGAGTCGCAGGTGTGAGGGTTTTATTCCTATTTATTCAGGGGTATTCTGTCACCCTACACTGCCCTACAGTGGGTAACTTAGTTGCCCTTTCTACCAACAATCCCACTGTTACCCCTTGACCCTTGTCATACCCCTGTATATCAACATATTTTTCAAATATAGGGGTACTTTCCAGACCCTTGTCATCCATTATACTGAAGGTATTTTCACAAAAGGACAGTTTTCTGTGTTATTTCAGATAATAGTGTATATAGTGTTTTTTATTATTGATGAAAATTACAGAAGATTATGGATTATTGGTAATAATAATGTGTAACCTATAATTAGTGTAATAAACTTTTAAAATATATGATGAAATATTTTGCTTATATATTTTTATGTTTAATCAGTGACCACTGATTATTTTTTAGCAAGAATGAAATATTGGAGATTTTCACACTGTCATCCGCGGTGATTCCTGTTCTGAATGTATTTCTTAGTTCTTTCCAGCTCTTTCTAAAATCCTTCTCTCGCTTTCTTTTCTAGTTTATAAAGCTGTTGCACTATTGCTTATGCAATGCTAATTCCCTTTGTCACATCTGAACAACTTGCTTTTCCAATCTCTTTCACATTTTAACTTCTATTTTATCAACTTCTTCCAGTCAATTTCTCCTTTTCATTTTTGTTAGACAGATGATAATTAAGCATCACTTCATGTGGAGAATAACTGTGATAGGTAAGTGTCTAATAATAATATGAGCAGCACACCTGGAACTGTGAGCCTAAACATTTCAAAATAATTATTTAGAGTGATGGGTGTTTAATTGACTCCGTGAGGTGGTTATGCAAAATTTTATGATTTAGAACTCAGGAGATATGAATACACTTATTCTCCTTTTTATTTTTGATGTGTGGAGTCAGTCAAGTTTTTGTAGAGGCAATTACACAGGTGAATTATGGACTCAATTAGATGGAGTTTTTGGCATGATACATGAAATTATTCAAAATATGTACGAACTAAAGTAAGTAAAACTAAGTAAGCGAGATGTAAAATATTTATAATTCGGCTCTGAAGATTAACAAATAAACCAAGCATTGAAATCCATTATGGAGTAACTTATATATGCCTTTTCAGTACACCTTCGGAGTCGGGTAGCAAGTGGACCGACTCCAACTCCCGACTCCTTTCCCTTCCTGAAAAACGACTCCGACTTCTTTTAAGGAGACTTTTAAAAAGTCTCCTGAATTTCGACTCTGACTCCCGACTCCTCCGTTCAGCGTTATTTGCACAATTTTTTCTTGGACTACTGGTTGGCAAAGAAAAAATGTATCCACACTGTTTCCATTCATACCCCTGTTCATACCAGGCCAATTCATATTATTGCTCTTTGAATAGGATAAGAAATTAAGAATGGGATGAACTGATAAAGGGACAATTGTTGTCATTTTGGGCCAATAGCTAGTCCTGACTGACTTTACTATGTTTAAGTCTAACTACAGGGCTTATATAGTGAATTGTTGTTTTGACTTGTGCCCTTTTGGTACCTCTCAGTTGCCCTTTCAGGTGGCAAAAGTCACCTCTCAGCAAGCCTCTTTACAGGGGAGGGCCTCTTACAAGGGAGGGCCTCTTAACAAGGGAGGGTCTCTTAACAAGGGAGGGCCTCTTAACAAGGGAGGGCCTCATACCAAGGGAGGGCCTCTCAGGTGCACAGGCTTCTGGTGTCTCCCACGACCGTCGACCTTTCCCCGGGGACCCCCTGCCTTGGCTGTCAGGGCTCACAGGAAACCCTCTTGGTTCGGCCTTCGCCACATTAACTCCGGTCACTTCACCTCAAATCCGCAAAATTTACTCAATATCTCACCGACAATTGAATTGCTGAAGCGAGGGGGCCGGTGAAAGCCTCCCGGGGCGATTAGTCCGGCCCAGTTGTTGCCCCGGGGGATGGCCGGAGAGAAATGTCCCCCCTGAAACACTCCCCATCAAGATTTCAAGCTGTGTTTGTTGTGTGGAAACTGTGGAATATTGTGCTTTAGTGAGCGTTGGGTGGGTATTTTGTGAGCTATGAGCTACTGCCCAGTGCTGGGATACTCAGGGACAATTTGTCATCGCCCCTTCAGTGGGTCTCTCTCACGCAGTCTTTTGTGGACAATAATTGAAAACATGTTGAAATAAACTTGAAGGAAAGTCAATTCGCCGTACTCTCTCATGGGCTTTCTCAGTGGGCAGCAGCGGGGGGTTTTAGGCCGGGGGGCTTCTTTTGATGTCCCTCATTGCTGAGTCCCAAGGAAAGCTCATCAACTACCCAGCCCCCCCCCCCTTGCACCTGGGTATCTATCCCCCCTTCTAGTCCCCCCCCCCCGGGTATTTGTATTTCTATTGGAACCCATTACAAAGATCTCACAATCAACTTGAATCAACGCCTTTTCACTGACCAAACACTTGCCCAATTGGTTGTTTAATCCCAAATAAAATGACCCTTCACCCCCCCCCCACTAGAACCCCCCCCCCTTCATAGAATTGCTCATTTTGTGGCTTTGAAGTACTGACCTGAGATATGGCCGAGGTATGTTGTGTTGTATATATAGTTCCGGCAACCTCAAATATTCCTGAACACAATATTGCGATTTCCTCGTCCAAAGCTTGCAGTCTGTTTCATTATCTTGTGATTATTTAAGATCAAGAAACACTTTATAGCAGTCTCCAGTTGGCTTAGTGGATGCCTCCGAATGAGTTGTGGGTTCGAAGCTAGGGTGAGCATTCCCAACAACAGCAGAACGGAAATAGGGTATTACATAGCATTACGTAGACAAAACGGAAGTTGGTCAGCGCCCTAATAACCGGAAGGAAGTCTCCTGGTTAGGGCTCCTGGATAGTCTTCCTGGGTAGTCGATCCTGGGTAGTCCCAGTCTGTTATCCCTAAGGGGTAAATAAGTCACATGATCACAGACAATCAGTGGAGTTCCAGGACGGAAGTGGAGGGCTCTGCGCATGCGCACTTGATTACCACAGATCGATAGTGGCCGGATCCGGAAATGGTTGATTTATAGGCAGCTAAGACTGTCTTTGCGTTGGTTTACTTGACTGTGCCCCCTTTCAGTTCAGTCATTGCTACCCAAGTTAATAAATTCTTGCTGGGACTTAGCTGTATCCATGGCAACCTTTAGTCAGTCGATGTTAAAGGTCTTTGTGGTCTACCTTGAGCCAATCATTTGGGGTTTACTTATGGGAGATTGCCCTTCTTTAAATCTGACTTATTCGGAGAGTAATTGTGTGATTTAAATTGCTCTCTTCAACTCTCTTGCTGTGGTCAGCCCTGGGCCAGGTGTCCCATTATTATAACACTCTAAGCTGTGTCTTTGGTTGGATCCTATTCAGCCCTGAGAACTCCTGGGACATCTAGCATAATTGGTTTGTGCATCATTAAATTGACTGAAAAGCCCAAGAATCTCAGGGTTGTGGCAACTTGTGAAGTCAGGAGGAGTCCTTGCAACTTCTCACTGTTTTCACAGAAGTTCTGACATCATTGAATGGACTCCCAGGGACACCTGTGTGGATGACGTCATTCTATGAATTGTTTATGATTTATCGTGTGATACCCTTTTCACATTTTTGGGCTGGGAAAGTGAAGGATTCCAAGAATGTGGTGATTATGTATGCCATGGCCCATGTAAGAATATTTAGTCCTAATCATCCATGCACTATTCACAGCATCGGCCTTTTTCCAAGAGTGCTTCACATAACTCCCACTTGATTATAAATACGAACAGCTTATTCTGAAAATAGGCCTATAGGGCTACGTGCCTTTTGGATAATCGATTAATCTTTGTCCACCAATGGTCAATCATCAATCTCACAAATTCGAAGGTCACACCATAAATCAAGACGATTCTGCCACTTCAATATTTGACATCGATGGCATTTCACTGCGGATGATTTGTGTTTATTTCATTGTGGGTGGTAGTGGTTTGCAGAAATCAACGAACCAATCACAGTCTATCTTTCAATCAGAATATATATCAATCAATCCATCAATCAATCAATCTATCAATCGACCAATCAATAGACTAATCAATCACTATCTATCTATCCATCAATCTACGTATCTATCTATGTATCTATGTATCTCTATCCATCTATCCATCTATCTATCTATCTATCTATCTATCAATCTATCAATCTATCTATCTATCTATCTATCTATCTATCTATCTATCTATCTATCTATCTATCTTACATTTTCTTTATCTGCACGTATGCATAGGTCTTTTGATCCTGCACATACCGTACTATACTCCCCCACTACCATACTTGCCCCTTATCCAAACTCTTCCAACCCAGAGTACCCACCCCCACCCCCCGACTGACTTTTTTCACCCCTGCTGAGAATACACTGTTTCCATAGATGAGCATAACACTGAAAAGACACTGAACGCTTCACTTTACAATCTTCAGTAACTCCTTACCCCAGGAATGTAGTATAATTAATTGCTTGAATCATGGCAAATCTCTTTTGAGATGTTTTGAGGACACAGTGTAACACATTTGGTTGTTATTGGAGAAGGAGGTGTGTTGTTCTCTGCTCCATGCAGGTGTGGGGAATGTCTATGGATGTCAAAGAATGGCCAAGAATGTCAAAAGAAGACTGAGAATAAGCCAAGAGTAAGCTAAGAATAAGCTAAGAATGAGTATGAATGGTTGTTGAGAGTATACATCTACGAATGAGTGCACACCTGACAAGCCAGCAGTGAAAAGGCAACATTTCACTGCAGTGGCCCAGCACAGAGGAGCCCCAGAGACCACCTAATGTTCTAGTGATAAATTACAATGATAGAGTATGGGGGCCCTCAAGCGGAAGTCCTCTGTGTTGCTCGTGTATACAGGTGTCCGTGAAATCTGCGCCTCTCTTCCTTGTGCTCTGAGTAGGCCATGGGTGTACATGGTTTGTGATGTGAATGCATTCAGTTGAACTTGTTTGTGATAAACATCATACAATGTATAAAAAAAAAAGTATATCTGTCAAAATGAATTATTTAACTGTGTTGGGGTTAGAAATAACTTGGAATAAATAATAATATTATTGCAAAAACATGTTTTTGGTGTTTTTTTTAAATAAGTAGGCCTGTATCAGATAGGTAGACCTAATGCTTCGAAAAAGTGTAGAGAGGAAACTGGATGACAATTTGACAAACATTGGCCTCACTCATTGTACAAAAAGTAAGCAGAGAGTTGTGTGTGTCTTGACTTTTCTTGACAAAGGTGTCAATATTCTGATGCATATGATTGGTAACATTGATTTTGTCTGTTATTACAAATTTATCATCTGAGTTCCCTTCCAATTGGCCACATATGGGTAATAATTAGTCGCATGGATAGTGATGTCAACTTTCAATCTGGAACAAAGCTTGGATAACACGCATGTTTCACTTAGAGGGAGACACCTTTCACTGTGGCAAAACTGGACGAGGGTAACTGAGTTACCCTCGTCTCAATTTGTCAAAATAAATTGAAAAAACTAGGTCATCCCATTGGATCCCATGTTAAATGAGGACGAGGGTAGCTGCTTTTCTAATAATTGAATGACGAGGGTAACTGTGAATGGTGACTAAGGTAACTGCATGAAAATCGTACAGTAAACCAATAGATATTTCTTCAACAAGCAATGATTGATCATTGACATTTACGTATGGTTGTATACTATCATCATATATTCATTATGTTGTATTTGTTTTTTAGGCAGAACACCAATCATGACAATAGAAAACAAGCAAATTGCAAACCAAATCAACGAAAAACAGCCAAATGCTCAGAAACAGACCCTAGTTCCGTGACTTCTGTCCACTGTATTATTCATCTCCATTACACTGACTCTCCATTTCTCTCTGCTCTCTATCTACTTATCTTTCTATTCATCTATTCATCTATTCATCTATCTATCTATCTATCTATCTATCTATCTATCTATCTATCTATCTATCTATCTATCTATCTATCTATTTATCCATCTATCTATCTATCTATCTATCTATCTATCTATCTATCTATCTATATATCTATCTATCTATCTATCTATCTATCTATCTATCTATCTATCTATCTGTCTGCCTCGTGTCTACCAGCCAAGCCTTTAGTCTATCTAAACTGCTCACACTTGAAAATGTGCACATTTTACACAACACAGTTTAAAAACTTAAAACTTCTAATTGAGGTATGGCCATGCAATTTTGCGCTCATATATTCTTAGAAATGATAGACTCACCTAATAATTAAATCACCTCAAAAATGTCAGTATTATAAATCGATGTATGCATTTCTGATGTAACTTTATACAGCCAATAAAATAGTACTACTACTATAGCTGAATATCCAGTCCATTATGGTTTGGTGAGTTTCACTGAAAAACATTGAAAGAGGCCACATTTAGTGAGAGTCTGTGAGACTGCTTCAAAATCAAAATCACAATCAATGCAACTGGAGTCAGAAAACATTTTTGCATTTTAGCACATCAGAATCAGTTTTGTTGACTTTTCGGGTAATGAAAGAGGTTACTTTGATGCATTAAAGCATTTTTATACCACATATTGGTTTTGGTCGGAACTTTTGCCCAAGTTGGTGCTTTTCTCATTTTGTTGGTCACATGCTTTTCAAAAAAGTTGTGTCATATAATGCCTAGATAATCAACCAAATATGACAATATTTATCAATGCAATCCTGTTGGACTTTGAAAATCCAAAATTTCAAACATGATACAAAATTGTATCTGGCTCTTTGGAAAAGCAATGAATTTTCGTCAAATTTTCGAAATCTTTGGCCAAGCAATTACAGGTGATGTAATTACCACGCGATTCGGGTGATTCACAGTTGTCAGTGAGGAATCAAGGCAATGCCGGTAGTTACTACGTTTGATCTGTCAACATGTGTGACGTTCTCTTGCACCTGCACCAATCAGATTAATCAAAAATGCTATGTATTTAGTGGGCAAAGAACCGGAGAATCGAGAACTAATTAAATTGTCTGTTACAAATTCCGTCTATTTTAAGGGGTGTGCGTTTTTAAGTGTGAGCAGAGGTCTTATAGTCAGTCACGGTTCTTGGACGGCATGTGCGTCTGCAAAAGTCTCAAGGTAGATGATTGACAAGAGAGGCCTATGAAAATTCACAGTTTCACTTTGTCGAGATACAAAATTTTGAAACTTGAACAACATGAATGCAGATAAACAGTTATGCAAATTCCATTCTCTTCAACCGGAATTTAGTTGATAAATTAGTGAACATTTTCCGATCTTAGCAATTTAAAGTACAGGAATGTTTCAAATGTTCAGATAGTACATTTTATGATGCTCCATTACCTACCAATGTTCTTGGTAGGTAAGACGGCGCACATGTCTCAGAAAAAGTCCAATGATAAAATATGAAATTGCAGTGAACAATCGGAAACCATTTCAGTGAGATAGGCGTGGTCCACTCACGAAATACCGCATGTAATGAAGGTAGAATTTTAAAAATTCCATGTGAATAAATGGATGTTAAAAATGTTCAGAAAAATAAATCTCACACAATTAGTCTATAGCTGTTGTGACAATGTATCATGCAACCCTTTAACAAATGGCCGCATCTACTCTATATAGCTGATTAGGGAATATGAACACAACATGTTTCAAAGGTAATTGAAACTGCTGTTAAATATAGGTCCAGATGACCAGATAGATACAGAGAGGTTGAAAGATAGTGAGGTAGAAAGTATAATGTTTGGATATATATTGTATGGATAGGTTGATGGATCATGACTGATTAATTAATAAATGTGTGGACATGCAAAATTTGCCATGTACACACCTGCTCTCAGACGTACCATATCTCGCAATTTAACATTGGAAGGTTCCAGATTGAACCTATTGCAAATACACATGTGCGTGCATTCATTGAATATCTCATAAAATAACTAGCATCTACGAGTTTCATGAAACCACTGCAGACACACCTACAAAATCAGCTACACTGTCTTTTTTTTTACTGTGACCAAAATATATGATAATGTATTTGCTTCATAGAAAGGTTTTTTTTACTAAAAATTTTGTGTGTTTACATGGTATATAACGGGATAAGAAGAGGAGATAGACAAAAAGTAACTTTGCCAGCAACATGGTCGGCTTTTGTAGATCATTTTAGCTTTTTAAATTGTTAGAATCCGTTGATTTTTGATTGAGTTACAGCAATTTAAAATAATAAGGTGAGTGCCAAGGGTTAGCTGCAGCACATTTTCTGTGTGAAAATCTTCTGTGCTGGAGGCAGAAATGCTGGCTGGACGGATTTTTGAATGCCTTATTGGCGCGAAAATAATCCTCTGGATTGACATTCTGGATCCTGAGGGGGAGCCAAGGAGATGGAGGACAAAATTAAGAATGTTACACATTGGAGAAGGGGTATATCTAACACATGTGAAAAGAACAGGGCTTGATTTGGCTTGTAGAAGAAGCTTTGTGAAATAAAAATTTGAGACAAGTGTGTAAGAAATTTCGTATGAAATGTAGAAACCACTGCAGCAGCAGAGCTGCAGTGGTTTAATTATGTGTGTTCAAACCAGTAAATAGCTATCTAGGCCTGTTATGTTCACGCAGCAATGGATGCTACCAACGAAAAGGCTTTCCAATATGTAACTGTGTCATAAGTTTCTGTATGTTATGTTTAAAGACCTGTTGTAACTTGGTAAAATGTTATGCCAAAATGGAAAATGGTCCACAGCAACGTCCATAATTTTTCAAAAAAGGTATATATTGAAAGATCCTCAATAATGTCCAAAATGTGTCCAAAATTTTCCATGAATGGATTTAACACTCTTTAGTTGCCATGTTATGTAGTTTAGTACAACTGGGATATTTGTCCAGTTTAGTTACATGGTATTTTGGTTGATGACTGCAAGTCATAAAAGGGCAGTTACCCTCGTCATAGCAAATGCATGATCACAGTTACCCTCGTCTCGAGAAGCAGTTACCCTCGTCATCTTAGACATGCTTTAAGCCATTTCCTGATTCACACAGCCTCAACAAGTGCCTAATTGTTGTTGTAATTTCATTTTCGGTATCTTATAATGCTTATACAATACTTAGATAATTGCTGACATTGCTTATTTCTTCAGATTCATTGTTACATAATATTTAAGGCTAATTTAGGGACGAGGGTAACTCAGTTACCCTCGTCCAGTTTTGCCACAGTGCCTTTGGAAATTTAGCTTTAGCAATAATGCTGCAATATTTTCTTGTTGTTTGCACTTGCGATAACTTCTGATGGATTAGCTTGCGGTCGACCATAGATCTGTAAAATGGCTTATGCCCCAGTCTCACGGCGGCTCCCGGAGAACTATTTAGATCGGCGTCGAAGTATTTCCTGGTAATTTGGATGAATTTGGGTGATCCGCCGTCGACTTTTAACATCCCCCCAGGGGAAGTTTTTGTTCCCCTCAGCGGTTCCTAGAAATGGGAAAACTGCGCCGTGGATGTCAAAAAAGATTCAACAGGTACAAACTTTTTTTTCATGACGGCGGAGCAGAGCCCAAAATTTTCTTAATTTTTGGATGTCCGGCGTGGATTTTTTCAGTGAGAACGCCTCAAAAACATCTCCGCCGGGATATTAGGACATCCCCTGCCCCTGAGGGGACCTCTCCTGCCCCCGCGGGGACCTTTCCTGCCCCCGCGGGGACCTTTCCTGCCCCTGGGAGGACATTTGAAGCCTCGCCGGCAGTTTTTGACATCCCGCCGCGGTGAAACAGGTTCACTGAGGGGCAGTTATAGGTTCCCTGAGGGGCACTTTTTATATCTCGGGTGATATAAAAGTATCCCTCAGGAGGAGGAAATTCCTTTCCCCCGGCGAACTTTTGGGGACGGCGTACAACTTTTCTTCCCCGCAGTGAACAAAAAGAACCCCGCCGTGATATGCTTTTAATTAATTATGTAATGGTTTTATAAACATTGTATGTCGCCGTGATGGTCATTTTTTTCCTAGAATTCAACTTAAGCTGCCCCTCAGTGGTAAAAAGTTCTCCGTAACGTGCCGTGAGACTGGGGCATTAGAAGTTCTGCTGGCCCCTGTCAATCCCTTCCCCTTCTTGCTTGTTACCTTCCTTCTCCCCTCTTGGCCTTGCCCCCCCCCCCCCAAATGGCTTGTAATGGCAAATTGGAGTATGGTGATCAGGTAGTTTACAGCACTTGTATATGTGCACTTGTAACATTTAGCTGTTGGACAAGGGATTAAGGGGGGCCGGTGAGTATTGTGAGGGATGCCGGGCCACAACCTTTGACCGGAGGGCTCCTCCCCGGGGATGATGGACGCCTGGCCCCGTGGCCCCCGTCTCTGCTTGGCCCTGTCCATAATCCGGCTCCAACTGGCTTTAAATGAGTCGGAAAAAGACTAATCGCACTTTGATGCATGGTTGGGCCCTTCCCCACTCGCCGTGTAATAGCCCGCCATCCCGGCTATCTGCATGATATCCCCGACCAAAATGTACTTATGAATTTTGGGTATTTATGAGCAAGTGTTAAGACTGCGGCTTTGCAAGTGGCCGGGGTCAATAGAAAGAGAGGCCGGGAGGCTGCTCCGATGATTTATATCACTCTCTTCTGCTCGTTTAACTGAAAAATATGTGGCTGTGAGCCCTTGCAATAGCTGGATTGGGGGAGTAGGGGGGATAGGGGGCAGGGAGGGGGCCAAGGGGAGTTAGGGCTTGGCACTAAGGCAATTGACATGTCATTATCGCAACTCCCCGCTCACCCCAGCCATATGGATTCCGCAGATTGCTCCGGCATTAGTGCTTTAATTCTTTGATCACAAAAACAAATGACAACCCCGCGTTACAAATGTGAGGATGCTCAGCCCAGGCAGCTTCCAAAGCATTTAATTGTGATGTCATGGGATCAGCATGCAGTTCAATTTGCGCCCTGCTTAAGAGAGGAGGAAGGGACCTGCTCTTATCTCCTGAAAATATGAAATTTTGAAAATGAAGCATTTTCTTCAGAGCCCCTACTTTGCATATTGAACTCTGCATGCGCTTGGCTGTATTGAGCTGGAGCCAACAGAAAACTGAGCCTTTATTTATTGAACTTCATCTATCTTTGAATCTCCGAAACCAGGCAGTTTTCCAGGTCTTCACTTAGGGATGCTGAACGGCATATGAAATTTAAATGATGATCAATGTGCAGGTATACCTATACTCACATTGGCATTTTAAAACGGATCTGACATAGTCTTACTGAAAATACCCAGATAAACGTACTGGCCTATCGGCCTCATAGAAGACCTTAAGATTTTTTTGTATGTTGAGGATCAAGTCAACATTTTGTCTGCAGTGTTAGGCATCCATTTCCAAACATATTGACCCCCTTGCTTGTTATCTCCTCGAGCAGCTCTCCTCCCTTTGTCTCTTCCCTCCTCCTTCCCTCCTCCTTCCCTCCTCCTTCCCTCCTTCTTCCCTCCTTCTTCCCTCCTTCTTCCCTCCTTCTTCCCTCCTTCTTCCCTCCTTCTTCCCTCCTTCTTCCCTCCTTCTTCCCTCCCTCTTCCCTCCTTCCTCCCTCCTTCTTCTCTCCTTCTTCCCTTCTTCTTCCCTCCTTCTTCCTTCCTTCTTCCTTCCTTCTTCCCTCCTTCTTCCCTCCTTCTTCCCTCCTTCTTCCCTCCTTCTTCCCTCCTTCTTCCCTCATTCTTCCCTCCTTCTTCCCTCCTTCCTTCCCCCTTTCTTGCCCTCTTCCTTCCCTCCTTCCTTCTCTGCTATCTCCCTTATTTCCCTCCTTCCTTCCCTCTTAATTGCATCTTTCCCTTCTTCCTAATTGCCTCCTTGCCTCCTTCCTATCCTTCCTTACTTCCAAACCTCTCCCTTGTCGTATAATCACCCCCCCCCCCCCCCTCCTCCCCACCTGCATTAACTGTCACGGTCACCATGTTATGTTTATGGCACGAGGCTTGACACCATTGCACTCCTGCAGCCCAACGTCTTGGAAGCGCCTCCTTAATGTTTCATAGATGTAACTTAATGATGATCTATCTCCTGATCTCCCCTTTTCTTGTTAGGGTGACATGATTTGCCAAGGTCTTATCACATTTTTCTCCCAACCTCCAATAAATATCATTTTCCTCAGGCTCCAGCAATGGCCTCTAAATTGTCTGTGAAATGATGTTTAAGGAGATGGGATTTTCTTGGATCTCAGTTAATAAGTGGCCTTACGCCATACAATCCATAAAGGTTACATCTTAATTGAGAAATCCAGGCAAGCTGAAGGCCCCTTTTGTTTATGTACCCTTTGTCCCCCTAAATCACATTAGGGCAAATTGACTATGGCACGAGCCCTTTTCTGCTCAAGATGGCTCACATCAATGCATTAATTATGTATATTGGCTGCAGTATCCCCAATTAAGTGTGAACTTCACTTTTCATTAATTCAATTTATATTGATTTTGTGTTTCAATTAAGTTTTCAACAGTGTTTGTACTTTATACTCCAGTTTTGTCTTAACTTCACTCTACCATCCGCAGTGGAACTCAGGCTGCATGGTTTATGTCACTGCGGATGACAGTGCAAAATGAAATAGACTGTCATCCGCAGTGAAATGATAAAAAAAAAGTTTCGTCCGTATCTTCAAGTAAATAGGCTTATATACATATGAAATTAAAATGTACAACTGGCCTCGATCATATATATAAGCACGTAGAACTTCACATTTGAATGGTGATTATCCGAAGAAATCTCTATCAAATGACACTTTATTCACAGCAGTTTTGATGCAGCAGGGACACATAACACAGTTAAGCCCAAATTGCGATCAAACACACGTGTATCTCAGATGAGATATGAATAATTGTATAGGCCTGTCTGTTTCTTATAATAATAATCTGTATCCGATTTCTTACTTGACGAGAATTACACCGGATGATGTCACACCGAGGTTGTACGCGAGGCCGTCAGCCGAGTGAAAGATCAATTAGTGTCTCAGATACGATAGGGAGTAAAGCCTGCTCGTATGCACTTGTATGAGCATTGATCAATGGTATTGTCAGACACTGTAGTTATTGTCAAGGGCATCTTCAGGGTATTGTCAAGCATCCGAAGGTTCAAGATGCCCCGTATTCCCCGAGGATTCGCCCGTGGCCACAATCACAGCAGATTCACGGTCGGCCTGCCCCTAGTGATCTACGACCGGTCATCTGACAGTGGTCACTCGGGCGTACTTCAGTTTGGCCGTCTGTCTCTGCCGGTTCTCACTGGGGCTGATTGGCCGATTGCCCCAAGCAAGCAACCGTGCCTAACAACAAGGCTGTACAACACTTCCGAAATCGTTCATTTCTCTGGGTGAAAAGTGTGCTGATTGCAGAGGCTATTACATCACCGGCCTGATGACACAACTGAAAAGCAGGTGCAGAAGTCACCATGCAAGGCCAAAAAGTCACCAACCCAGGTCAGAAGTCACCACTTCAGGCCAGGAGTCATCTATGGTCAATAACTGCACCAAGGCTGCTCACCAATTGTCACCATGTAAGGTCACACTACAAAGCAGGACATAGAAAAGTGAGTCACAACCAAAGACCTCTCCTGGACCTCCGACTGCCCTTTATCGCCCAGGGCATGTCTCTGTTATCACACCAATTCATGCATCAGCTCCCCCTATTGTTCATTCTGTTACTGCTGTGACATAAAACATCCTGGTGTGAGGGTGTGATGTAACAAGGATGCCGCAGTGATTACACAAATGAATGGCATCAATGAATGAATTGCCTCAATGAATGGCCTCAAAGATTGCATCATGGCCTCGATGGCTTGCCGATGATGCCTCATTTGCTCCTAACGGTTCTTGGCTAACCAGAGGCCAACCACTGACATTGCTCAACCTGCAGTCACTTGCATGCAGCAAGAGATTGCTCAGAAAGGAGATTGTAACATCTCAAGATAACTTTCTCAAACAGGTTTGAGGCACTGTTAGCGTTCGGGGATTGTGAGATGTGGAGTCATCAAGGAGGTGTGATGAAGCAAGCCACAGGCCTTCTTCAATTCACTGAACTATTCCACTTCTTATATATATATGCATTTCAACCGATTCACAGGGAATGGGTGGACAAAACGAGAAATGAAGTCCCAAACAGGACATGGGTTTGAAACCTGCTCAAGATGGCGCTCAAACTGACCAAGACCTGAAGATGGATTTGATTCCGATATAAAACTGGGAGTGAACCTGATAATAATTCTGAAGTGCAAAGTTTCACACTACCAAATTGATCACACAAATGGGCAACTCTTCTGATCTGTCAAGAGTGAGCTACCAATGCAGCGAGTTGGACAAGAACAGGAAGACGGAGGACTGCCTTTCCTGACCAACAAAGCTCAAGCGAAACACTTATGCACCAACTTGAATCATATTCATGACTTGAGTTAGAGAAGCAAGTTGCAAATGCTAAAACACTTCAAATAATCACAAATATTCTAATGTTGAATGGTTGATGGGTAGGAACACATGATGTGAGCATTGATGCAAATGACATGGGTGCTGCTCCTGCCTCGGTTGCTGCTGCTGCTTCAGTTGCTGTTGAGCAATGGTGATACTGTTAATGTTGCTATTGCTTTGCTGCTACTGTATTACCACTGTTTCTGTTTGTTGTTGTTGTTGCTGTTTATGTTGCTGTTTATGTTACTGTTTATGTTACTGTTTATGTTACTGTTTATGTTACTTCTTCTCTGATGCTGTTTCAGGTGATTTTGCTTCTGTTTTCGTTTCTGTCTTCTCCTGTTTCTGTTGCTGTTGCAGCTATTGTTTCTGTAGCTACCGTTAGCTGCTTTTGTTTCTGTTACTGTTTCTGTCACTTCTCCTGTACTTTTACTTGTGTTCTTTGTTGCTATTAGTAGAGGAGCCAACTCCCAAAAAGTGCTTTATTTCAGGAGTTAGTTCACCCCGAGAGGTGAACGGACAATCTGCATACCGTCGGAACCGGGAAATTCTCTATTTTCAGAAAATGTCTGTTGCAATGAAATCTCTATGTTCAAATTTTTGCAAATTGGTTTCCATGGCAACCAAGTGTGGTAAAAAAGTATTCCATATGTAAAATTTTAAATGTCTAAACAGCAAGGTTTGCATTACCTTTGACTCGATTTAAAAAGTGTATTACATGGAATATCAAAAACCCTTTAAAATGGTCATGTGATTTTGATCATTCCATATTAGACCATATGCAAATTAGGTGCCAAATATGGAAAATTGCGTTATTTTTTGGACCATATACTGTAATTATGTGATGCTGCTTACCTAAATTAGTTGTTCAGTTCAACTTAAGATGTCACATAATAGTCCCCAGAATGGGGATTTCTAAAGAACTAAAATCATACAGTTAGTTACCATGGTAACCAGAATGCAGGCATTTGAACGGCCTTCATTCAAAAATATTTAGGATCTCAGTGATATTTATGCTTTTCCGCATGGCCTTATCTTGATCTTATTTACACATTTATTGATTATGTATTGGGAGTTTGATTGGAGTGTCACATTTTGCATATATTTTTGCATAATTAATGATATTCAGATATGCCCAAATAAGGAATCATAGGCATTTTTCAACCATTTTTTAGCTTCCTTGACCTCACATCTGGGCGAATAGGAAATGACAACTTTTTGGTTGTCAACTTGTCATGAAAAAAATTGATGCCATAATCTGGTTGAAATTTTTTTTAGTATTTTTGCACTTTTTGTTATTGTGGTTGCCTTGGTAACTGAAATATAAGCATATTTACAAATGACGTCACAAATGCATCGCCACTGGTCCTTTTATCCATGCAGAAATTAGGCTGATTTGGCTACGTGTGTAATGCATATTGAAGATGATTGCTTGGACCCTCTTTCAGAAATTGTTCCAAAATACAGAATAATTAAATTTAATAGCAATTCAATGGGAACTATAATTGTCAAGACCATATAAGGAGATAACTGTAAATCTAAAAACATCACAATAAATCACCAGATTCACTGGATTCCAGTTGGTGTCTTGAACATCTTTGTGAGATTTTCATCAGGCATTAATTTTGTGTCAGTTTGTAGAAATTTAAGAAATTACCTGGTTGCCATGGCAACATGATGACTACTAAACATGACATTTGAAGAACAAAAGTTGATTTATAAAACAAGAGAATGCTGCCACTACAGTCTCTCGTTACTGAACAGCTGCACTTAAGCATTAAAGGCCTATGATGCAAAAGTACCCACTATCTGTCAATTTATGACTATGATATAACATTTAGATAATCAAATGAGAATTTAAATTTTGATTGAATAATACCTATGTAATGGAATATGTAGAGGTAGAGGTGGGAGTTATTCAGTTTATATTCTGCTTCCATGCTGACAACTGCAACCGCATGCTCAGCCGACTTTACACCTCTCCTACACTGTCTACCACTGACCGATATTTGCTGCCACCTAGGGGGCAAAATTAGTGAGCTTCAGTGAGTGGTCAACAGAAACTGAGTGAGAGGAACTCGTACAACTTTATCTTGAACAAAACCAGGACAATCCCATCATTTGGTGACAGTCTAGTCCATTTCTCAAAACTCTCTAAATGTCTAGTCTGACTTTGGTTGACTTTGGTTGACTTTGGCAGATAGCTCGTGAACACCAAATTAATTTTGAAGTATTTTTTTATCATGGTGTATGTGCACATGGTGGCCCACACACAACACAGTAAAGATGGTGACGCTTGTAACATGGACCAGACATTCTGTTGAGTGTTGCACAGCCTTTGCAAAGTTTTAAATTATGTTCTGTTGTCTTAGTTAATCTATTTCCGTAAAGTAAATTAATAGATGCAAATGGTACATTTTTTGGTATCACAAAGTAAAAACGGCTGTTTTTTATAGCCCTGTTAATAAGGGAGAACATTATTTTTGGACACTTTTCTGACCACACTTCAGCATGCATAATTTGTTGAAGTAGATTGAATACCATCAAACTTCTGATGTTAAAATCATCCCTTTCTTTACAGGTGATTTCATTACCATGCGATTCTGGTCATTCACATTTGCCTGTGAGGAATCAATGCAATGTATATACGTACTTGCTACGTTTAATATAATAGCCGTGTGACGTTCTGTTGTTTCTAAACCAATCAGATGAAGCAAATATGCTATGTATTTAGTGTGTAAAGAGTCTAAGAATCGCGTACTAATGCAATTGCCTGTAACAAAAGCCAAAGCTAGTGTTACAAACTGTTTCTTTTGTCTGCTGATTTCCATTCAAAGCAGAATACTGGATCTTCACAAGCAACCATGCCTTTTAAAATTAGTCTGGCTTAGTAATACAGACAGCCGTAGTGCAGCCTGATCCTGTGACCTGTCCTATATATGTAAATGTTCACCAAATTCCATTTTCCTAGGACTGCCGGCATAATGCTGCCACAACAGGGACAGGCTCTTATGGCTGACAGGCTCAATGATCATTCTTGATCAGTCTCACAACCCTGGTGATATACAGCTGGCAGCCTCACATGGCACCATCACTGATCAATCTTGTACCTTGCCTGCCGATAGCCAACCTCCCCATTTACACCTGGGTGGAGCAGTGATTCAAAGAGGATCTGCTCAATTCCTCCATGCCCCAGGAGGTTTGAACCCACAACCTTGTCCGGCATCAAACTCATTGGACCGTGGTAACTCAAATAATGACATTGTTCATTATTGTTTCGACCAAAGTTCCAAAATAGGTTGTTTTGCCATTCTTCTGTCGCCTGGGAGCTGTTTGAGTTTCTTCTCAAGCTAAAAAACTGGGAATTGTGAGAGACATTTACAGATTTACAGGGTTTATTTCCCTGATATTGTCACTGTAGACACAATACAATGTCATATACTTCACTGCTTGATGGTTAGTAATTTGTTAAATTTCATATTTATATCTCTTGTCCATAGATTTTTCCGAAGTGCTCTCTAAAACACATTTACTTAGCATTTTCTCCAAGGGGCGGATCTAGAAATGGCCAGAAAGGGGGGGCATTATATGGGGTGAATACGGGTTGCTCCGCGGCTTTTCCTATCTCTTCCATGTTAATTTTTGGCCCGGGTGGGGGGGCTATGGCCCAATTCCCCTCCTAAATACACCACTGTTTTCCCCCTATATTTTCCCTCTAATGATGACATCAGCCAGGAAAAAATGCTGTATCAGGCAATAAGACATGGGATCATTTTGAAGAAAGTACATTTCTAGGCAGTGCAGATAACTTTACAAGGCCGTTAATGACTTCGGTGCCACCTCCCCGGTATTGAAGGAAATGGATAATAATTATTTACCTGACACCCAAAATAATGGTTCAGAGGGACCATATCAGAGAAACACAGCCTAAGCCAAGGGACTAGCAAGATAGGCCTATCTTTTGTCCTTCTAAATGCAGTATTTTCCCATCTAAATTATATGTTTGTATCTTCTCCCTAAATTCCGTAGAACTCCCCTCCCCCACCAAAATTCAAGTCCTGTCTCTAAATTTCATATATTTCATCCGTATTTCCCTTGATTTTCCGATATTTGCATGGAGAAGAGCACCAGTAGAGTGGGTCGGGGCAAGAAGCCCGGGTTAGGTGAGAAGCCCCCCCAGTGTTATTTCTAAACTTACATTTTTGGTGCTTTTTCTTATTGATAGGATTGAAGCTAG
Organism: Platynereis dumerilii; assembly: GCA_026936325.1. NCBI lineage: Eukaryota > Metazoa > Annelida > Polychaeta > Phyllodocida > Nereididae > Platynereis > Platynereis dumerilii. Next base: position 79,017,741 of record JAPTHN010000001.1, on the reverse strand, counting down.
AGGCTTTTTAGGTGACATCACAAATTTTCAAGGCCTTCAGCACCAAACCATAGTCGTAATTAAAGAAACAAAAAAAGGTGCATGGTTTTTGTAACTTTGACCAATTCTTTGAAAGTGGTTGTCAGAAATAACTTTGGAAATTTTTAAAAGTATAATGGATATCTGCATTGCTTCACTTTATGACCATCACATAAATATGATTTGGATCATGTTTTTTGCATAATATAGAGGTCAAATTAAAATATGTGGGTTTGGGGCGAGAGGCCCCACATGATATGGGGCATGAGGCCCCCTTCACTGGGGCGTCGAAGCTGCTTCAGGAACCATTTAATAATGTGTACTTTACCTTAAATCTTGATAGAATAGCTAATTAAAATAGAAAAAATTTTGGCCGAAATTGAAAAAGGGCAAAAAATATTAAAAAATAAATATATGAACAGAAAAATTCTGAAATTCAGAAAAAGTGAATAGAATGCCTTAAAAATGATAGAAGAACCCCAAGAAATAACTTTCAAGCTGAATGCGCTCGCAAAAAAAATTTCCATAGGATTATAATAGGGGGGCTTCTTGCCCGATGGGTGGGGTAAGAAGGCCATTCTAATTTGTTTACAAAAAGGGCCGTAACTCCTTTATTAAAATTGGTAGACATTTGTTTCACTGGTTATAAGTAGAGTTAAGTGATCCCTTCCTTACGACATAAGCATTCAAATAATCAACCAGAAAAAGTAGGTCATATCGCTCCTCGAAGTTAAGGGGGGCTGCATGCCCCGCGCTACTCTATTGATGAAAATTTGATCTAGGCACATTGATTGTGTCCTTTTGCATTCCTCAATCCACAAATATTCCATATATATATACAGTAAAATATGGATTACACATTTTAGGTAGTAATCTATATATGATTTAGATTTTCTTCAGGAAACTCCATTTTATATTTAAGGCAGTTGCATGGTTTGCCGCATGCCAGGAGAGGCTCAGATCTGAACCTAGTCCAGACCTAATCTGAACCAAATAAAAGTTATTTCATGTGAAAATCCCTTGTCCAAAAGAACATCGGAAATGGCAAATAATTTTTTCATTTTGTGGAAATTTGAGAAGATATAGATGGTAAGATCATAGAAAATTCCTTGAAAGGGGATATTCTGAATGTACAAGATGCATTATTTATCCCTAGAAACATTGAAATTGGTAAAAATGTGTTTCTGGCAAAATTTGACGGAAACATGTGATATTTCATGTTTCTGACTGTGTTTTTGGCTGTGATGGTGAATTCACCTGATAAGTAGCCAGTTTTGATAAAGATATATATTAAAAATCTTTTTTGTAAATCCTTATTTGTTTACCTTCAAAATGATGTATCATAGTCATTATATCTACATATGATGGGTGCTTCTGCATCATAAGCCTTTAATTTTTAAGTGTACTGTTCAATGACGCAAGACTGCAGCGGCAATTTTCCTGTTGTTTAATGATCAAGTAGTATCCTTCAAACGTAATGTTTAATGTGCATTATGTTGTCATGGCAACCAGTAAATTTCCTAAATTTCAACTATCCGAATAAAAAAAATTATGCTGGAGGAAAATCTTGCCAAGATGTTCAAGACACCATCTGGAATCCAGTGCCTCAGCTGATCATCTTTTTAAAGTTAACCATTATATCCATTTATGGTCAATTGGTCATGATCCCTGTAATGCCAATTGAATTGGGGTAAAATTTAATTATTATTGGGAAAAACATTTGAAAGAGGGTCCAAACTATCATCTTCAACATGCATTATACACGTAACCAAATCAGAATTCGGTATAAAAGGACCAGAAGTGATGCCTTTGTGATATCATTTGTAAATGCTTATATTTCAGTTACCAAGGCAACCACAATAACAAAAAAAGCAAAAATTCTTTAATATTTTTAAACCAGATTATGGCATAAATTATATCATAACAGGTTTGACCACCTAAAAGTTGTTATTTCCTATTCCACCAGATTGTGAGGCCAAAGATGCTAAAAAATGGTTGAAAAATGCCTATAATTCCTTATTTGGGCATATCTGAATATCATTAATTATGCAAAAATATATGCAAAATGTGACACTCCAATCAAACTCCCAATACATAATCAATAAATGTGTAAATAAGATCAAGATAAGGCCATGCGGAAAAGCATAAATATCACTGAGATCCTAAATATTTTTGAATGAAGGCCGTTCAAATGCCTGCATTCTGGTTACCATGGTAACCAACTATATGATTTTAGTTCTTTAGTAATCCCCATCCTGGGGACTATCATGTGACATCTTAAGTTGAACTGAACAACAAATTTAGGTAAGCGGCATCACATAATTACAGTATATGGTCCAAAAAATAACGGAATTTTCCATATATGGCACCTAATTTGCATATGGCCTAATATGGAATGACCAAAATCACATGGCCATTTTAAAGGGTTTTTGATATTCAATGTAATACGCTTTTTAAATCAAGTCAAATGTAATGCAAACCTTGCTGTATAGACATTTTAAAATATTACAAATGGAATACTTTTTTACCAGACTTGGTTGCCATGGAAACCGATTTGCAAAAATTTGAACATAGAGATTTCATTGCAACAGGCATTTTCTGAAAATAGAGAATTTCCCGGTTCCGACGGTGTGAAGATTGTCCGTTCACCTCTCGGGTTGAACTCAACACCAAATTTTGGGAGCTGGCTCCTCTACTATATTGTTTCTACAGCTGTTTCTGTTGATGTTCTGATGTTCCTCAACCTTGCTTCTGTTGTTTTTTGCTTCTTCTGTTGCTGATGCTTTTACTGATGCTGTATTCTGTTGCTGTTTCCGTCTCTACAGTCATTTGCCACTGTTTTTGCCCCTGTTGTTTGTGTGCCTGTTGTTTGTGTGCCTGTTGTTTGTGTGCCTGTTGTTTGCGTCCCTGCTGTTTCTGTCCTAACGGTTTCTGGTTCTCTTGCTGCTTCTGCTGCAGTTGCTTCCTCTGCTGCAGTTTCTGACGCAGGGGAAGATGGAGGAGGGTGCCATGACAGCTGCATCGTCACTTGCTTCACAAAGTGGGAGTTGTCCTAAGTGGTTGGGGCTGTTTACTGACGGAAGACAAGAGCAGGGCTGCTGAGGAGGGCAAGTGATGGAGAGGGATGGGGAGGAGGGGGTCAGAGATGTTTGGACTTGTGGGAGTGAGGGGGGGGGGTTGAGAGCAGGAGAGTGATATGTTGCTGAGTATGGTATTGTAAAATCAAATTTCTTTCTCGGCCTTTAACTGTGACGGTTATACAAATGTATGTAATTTATTTCACTTCAGATCTTTCAGACTGAAATAGAATTTCTGTAAATTTCCTGAAAGCCAGGTAAAAGAAAGATCATACTCCCATGCAGCTAGGGAGAGTGATAGAGATGTGACTTTCTTACATGGACATGCATTTTCAGATGCATTATTATATTTTGAGTGTCACATGTGTGACATTGTGTGTAGATCAGGGATATGACATTGCTAAAAGCTTGAATTAGGCCTAACCGGTAGTGCTAGCTTTTCCCCTGCAACCACTCACATCATCATACCCGCACTGATGCTGTTGCTGTTGTCATTGTTTGTGCTTTTACTTATAAATATGCCTGTACTGCTGTTGTTTCCCATGCTACCTTATACCACTTCCCATAAAGTGGAGATGCACATTAATACTTGATGAAGGTCATCTGATGCAGGGGGACCTTTTTGTGCTGCAGCCTGCTAAAGCTGTAAGGGGTGTCACACTGGAGCATGTCCTGGACTCCCCTGAACAGCTCCAGTCTCCATTCCTGGGAGTGGCCAGCCTTCTGGAGTCGGGTGTCTTAACGGATGCAGCTTCCAGATCTGCTCCCGACTGCACCTGCACTGTGGAAGTGGGCTGTAAATGGGTGAATGAGTGGAGCTTTACGTCTTGTATTTGTGTAGGTCTACAGAAGGGGCCAATGGAGATAGGAGGAGAAATTGACTGTAGGCCTTTATTGTATAGGCTACATAAATATATATATGTAATAGTTTAAAGTTATTGAAAGTAAATGTATACTTATTTGTAAAGCTAACGATATTGTTGTACAACTTCAACAAAGGAAATTGAGTACATTATACTGTAAATGTTGTGGGATATTCAATCTGATTTCTAGGGAAAGTTGCAGTAGATTTTGCTACAGTAGCTTTTACAGTAACTGATTTGCAGTGCGAACTCTGCCTGACTGTGATCACAAATTGTGTTTTCCTGCATGATTGTGCTCTTCCTGCATCTGCAGTTCTGCTTGCCCCCCCCCCCCCTCACTGCACCGGTGCTTGCTATGGCTCAAGTGACAACGTGAGCTGACGCGAATTGACGTGAGTTGACGTGAGTTGGGAGCTCTTTGGTGAGTGAGGTTGTGTTGCTGATGTGAGCTGCATCATCTGAGCTGCGGTACCTGCAGAGTTGAGCAGCATATGATCAGAGCATGCTCAGGGCATGCTCAGAGCATCAGGGGTGGAGCACAGAGCATGAGCAAGAGAGCAAAAGCACAGTGGCTGTTACATCGACTTCTACTCAGGTCTGTTGGCACAAGAACTTAGCCCCGAGACAATCTGTTTGCTTCTCCTGCCTCCCGTCTCCCCTGACGTCTGCGCACGTGTCGCCCCATTGTAATGGGCAAATCAGAAATCAAGATTTAGTGGGGGAAACTAAAGCCCGACCAAACATGCAGTAGCTGCGATGCTCAAGTCAATAAAACGCTACTTGCTAGGGCCATTCATGATCTGATCCTAGGGGCCTCTTATTCATACACGTCTCACTCCATCGATCGTTTCCTCTTCCTGGGGAGGGGGGTCCTGGTTTAGAGGTGGAGGTTTTCTTTTGAGGAGGGATGGGGTCGAGGGGAGAGAGCACTTAGGAAATGGAAATTGTGCTTAATAAGATGCCATTGAAATACCAAAGTCAAGGTGCTAAATATTTTGTTCTGCATGCAGAGGTCAAATTTTAATAAGTACCTATATGTAAGCTGTTGAGCTAAGATCGTGACATTTTTATCTTCACGTTGCACTTTTTGTGTGGTTCTCTGCATAGTGTCCCGGATCTGGTGTCTCCAAACAGACATGGACCCCACATACAGAGAGTACCCCCCCCCCCTCAACCTATCCGTCAGCCTTTCTCTGCAGCAACTTCTTCAGCAAACATGAGGCCCTGCAGTGATCTCAGCCTGCAGTCTCGCAGTGATCTCAACTCTCGTCAACTCTCGCAGACCTGTGGGAAAGGCCCCACACTCGTACGTGATCATGCCCCAAAATGATGCGTTGCTATTGACGACCAGCTGCTTATGGGAGGCTGGTCTATCGATGTGTCGTGTTCTCTGCCCTGACAAGCCTCTCAAGATGCTTTCTCTTTGCCCCCTCTTTGCTCTCTCTCTGCTGCATTAATGGCGGGCGCATGTTTCGCTTGCTGAGTGTGATAAACTTATGCATAAGAAAAGTAGCACACAGGAGCTCAGCCTGCTCACTGTGCTCAGGGATCAGTCAGGAAAAGCAGGCTGTTTAGCTTAAGAGGCTGCAGTGGGCTTACACCAGAAAGGGATCAGAGTCTGTTGTTAAGTGGGTATGGGGGGGGGGGGTGGGAGGATGAGACTTGAACAAGGGGGGCTTGGTAGGAAAAGGGAGGGGGCTTTGCCTTTGTAAGATGGGCGTGGCAACTGACTCCATTCAAGTCCACCACTGCTTAGGGTGGTGCATGGCATGCCAAATATACATATTATTAAGAATGAGTTTGCAGATCATTTAACAAACTTTATACCGAATTGCAAATATATTTTCAGAATGATATTTGGTACCTTGCATGGATTGGATTACGGACTATAATTAGAGTCTGGTAGATTATATTTATTTGACTGAAATACAATCTGAAAAATTATATCTGGAAATTTCATGAAACGTATTACTGTGGACAGCAATTTATGTAAGTCCCCAATTTTAGGATAGTAACTTGAGTGCAGCTGTGCTCTCCAAGTTAGATTGTCCCTCGCAACTTGCTGTCAACTGTATGCAACCATTTTCATGGCTCAGATTTGAGCTTAGAGGAATTTGCAGTGTATGGTAATAGTGTATGATAGTTGCACAGTGCAGACGGTCACGGTGTTAGTGGACTGTCGCTGTCATATTTCCTGATGAAAAATGGCTTCGGAGGTAAACCCCCATTTCGTCAGGACTTGTTGAAGCCCAGTCCATCTTTCCAGGGAATTACTGGGACTTACTGAGAATTTCTGGGGAATTACTGGGACTTCCTGACATCAGTGAGCTCCGCTATGCTTCAGTATGGTTTAGTGTGCTTTAGTATAAATCTCACATGTTTAGTATGCTTTAGTATGCAGCATTCGAAGCTAAAATAAACCATAAGCTATAGGGGACCACTTGCACAATCTGGCCCAAGTCTGCTAGGCCACGGCTAATGGTGGGGATGGGGTATGTGGGCATGGGCTGGCCGGATCAACTACCTGCGCAACAGACCTCCCCCTGCCCCCCCCCCCCGTTCTTTCTACTGCAAGCCTTCTTCTTACACAGGCATCCTTGGAACCATTTTATCTGTTCACGTCTAATGTTGGGAGAAGTTAAAATAAAAATATCATGACACATTATTAATATGATTTTATCAAAATACATTGTTCTGGCTGTTCAAAAACGGAAATTGTTCATAATCGTGTAGTGGGTCAGATTTTCCAATTTTGTAGGCCTATCTGGGTCTATACTTAAAAAGTAAAACTGGAAATTGAAGTTGACTGCTAGTTTTGATTTTTCTAGAAACTCAACTTCTTCGGATCAGCAGCTTTGCCCCCAACCCCCTCATAATCCCTAGAGCTTGTTTTCAGCTCCTTCTCTCCGCCTCTTATCTTAACTCTTATCTGAGCTGTCAGTTTCTTGTGATTTTTCACCCCTTCCTGGCAGTTCCTGGCGGTGGCAGCAGCTAATCGGTGTCAAAACGGAAGTGCAACGGCCTTTTAACAAGCCACTTGTTCAAGACTCTTAATTTCAAGGAGGTAAATCGCGGCCTCCAGATGCGGAACAGCGGGAATCGGGCAAGATCAAATGGTGACAGATGCGGAACGACTCGTTAAGTACCAGAGTCAACAGGTTAGCTTATCAGAGACTCTTGTCGAACCAAAAAACACAACATTCACAGACTGACTTTCTGACGTTTTAACTCGTGGCAATTAAGAAATTATAGTGCCATTAATGGCAAGAGTGTAAAAATGTCATGGTCCTCTAATCTTTTAATCTGATCATAATTTGCTCTTGCACTTTTTTGCATTTTTTACTAAGTGGCTTAACTGTTCTTCCGCAATATTTCATCCTGGCACGAAAAACAAGAAGGTTTCTGATAAAACGCAGTACTACCGCTACGATGACTATTACTAGAGTCCCACAACATAATTGCCTCCTATTTATCTGAAAGCTGTCCTCTTCTTCTTCCTCTTCCTATTTTTCCTCTTCTTCTTCCTCTTCTTCTTTCACTTCTCTTCCCTCATTATCTTCTTCTTCCTCTCTCTTCTTTGTTATAATTTACTTCTCCATTTTGCTATTTTCTTCCTTTTGCTTCTCTTTCTTTGTCTTTCTTCTTCCTTCATTCTTTTCCTTCTTCTTCTCTTTCCCTTTATTTTCCCTACCTCTTCTTCTTCTTCTCACTTTTCTTTCTCCTCCCTATCCTGTTTAAGTTTAATGGTAAGTAGCTCAGCCTAGCTACATTTTTAGTAGGCCTACATGCATAATAGTTCTGTTATATTTGAAAGCTAATCAATTTTATCGACGCCTGAATTTAGTTAATAGTCTAATTCTGTTTGGATAATGATAATCTATATTCATAAGAGTCTATTATGCTGGGGTCATTCACCATCACCTGCACAACAGGTTAAAATCGTGACTTTGATAAAGCATCTGAGTTAGTGAACACCACCCAGCACCTCCTCCCAGACCTCTGAACAGTCATGTCTTTAGCCAAATTCACTACAATAGACCATGGGTCGAACACGAGACCCTTTCAGCACCATCAACAGTCTTTCCAACTGGTTCTATTGTTATGTGTGGTGGTCAGTGAGAGACTTGGCTGAAATGTCCATTGTCATTGTTGTCAATAATTGACCAGAGTCAAACAAGAATTCAGTGTTTTTGTCGTGGGTGACATTGTGTGCTGAGTCCATCTACAGATAGAGCATGTGCTGAACTGTTTATCGCTCTTAATTGCTCCTTTAAACGTATTTTGCCACGCAAATTACTGAGAGATAGCGGTGATGAAGCTGTTATACGTGGGGCTGCATTTTGATTGTCTAGATGTGTAGCAGGGAGTTTGGTGATAGATTTGTTTAGCCTTACAAATTGTAAGAAGCTCAAATGAAGTAAAGATAGATATATAGATAGAAAGATAGATAGATAGATAGATAGATAGATAGATAGATAGATAGATAGATAGATAGAAGTCTATGTTATATTGTTTATATTACGTAATAGCAAAATCAATAACATGATTGGCCTGTAGATCTATAGCTCACGGTTACATAATCATTAAACAGTTGAATTAAGATGATATGTCACTTTAATTTTGTTATGATTTCGTGTTGCATGTTGCTCCGTTTTTTAAATAAAATGAACCCTTATAAAATCGGCCTAATTAAAATGCCCTTTTCATGGCTAATTATCAACATATATAACACCAAAAGCATATATGTGCAGAGGATAATTACCGCCCATGCTATTCATAGGGTGGTAATGCTTCTGTCCTGAAATCCCGTGAAGGGGTGAAATTATCAGTGCTCTGGCCTGAACCAGCCCATGCAGTGTGGAAGTTCTTATCATAGATCTATACATGTATTTCAAAATAGGCCTACCTACTGAAATTGTTAATACTGTGCCTGTGTTTCTTTCCTTTGGGGATGGTACCCACACATTATATCGTTGAGGCTGACGTTATTGTTTTGCGGATGGTAGTGATTTTCAAATGGTTGATTTGAAATGCTTGATAGATCGACTTCGCAAGTTCCTGTAAAAATAACTGCAGCATATCTGTTGGACTCTTTGAAGGGCCCATATCTTTGCATCAGATACATCACTTCCTATATTGATAAAATCCAAGTCTGACAGCAGCACTGATACATACTTTTTGAAACAGAATTTATGATGAATAACCAAGTCTGATCAACTGTGAAAAAAGAGAGAACTTCACATAGAATGAATTATGTCCTATATTGATCAAATGTGCTTACTGCAGCCTATTTGTGTCATATGCTCATTTGAAATACTCTATAGTCTTCTTATTCATAAAGCTGTTGAACTCAGAATACAAGTACTGTACCTGTTACTACTCAAGTATTGTACTAAAACACTGTATTTCGAACTGAACATCCAAAACATTATTGTATTTTTCTTTATTATTTTCCTCTAATGTATACAATAAAGTTACTGAACAGATTATGAAGATATAAACTGTACTTACAACCGAAGTCAAAAGCACTGGGTCTTCCTCAGAGAGAATACGTGCATATTAGGCCAACTGCATAAATGAGTGACTGCTTTTGGCTGCAGGGCCTCTCGCAGTCAGATGATCTGTAGATGGTCTATACATAGGCCAGCCAGATGCATTTCAATTATGTGTTAAACATTTCAAGTATAAATTTGTTAAGAAAAATTTATTTTAAAAAGTCGAATTTTCGACAAAAGGAGATTTCAGAAAGTACTTGTTGATTTTATCACGAGTAGATTCTGATGTATTTTGGAAAAGTAGAATTTAACTTGCCCAGTGCTTTTGACTTCGGTTGTAAGTACAGTTTATATCTTCATAATCTGTTCAGTGACTTTATTGTATACATTATGTAATACATCATGTAATACAGGTCTTATGCCCTTGCTGCTTGAAGTAAATGTACTAAATCCAATCACAGGGGAAGTCCAAGTGAGTAGGCCTAAACTTGAGTGCCTGGAGACTGGGGAGGTTAGTGATGTCATTACATCCTATCTTTAACATTAAAATGATCAAATTGTCAATGAAGACTTCATGTGAGGAGTGGTGCCAACTTATTTTTGGTGGCAGTAGAGTCGGCTAAACTTCATGACGCTTGGCGTGACACGCACAGTTTGTGGGACACTTTTTTTTTTCTGGTGGTGCAGTTCCAACTTCCGGGAACTAATCAAGCATTTCTAAAAGCAGACTGCAGAATTGTGGAAGTGATTGGTTTGACAGTGGCCATCAGAAAATCATAATCTGTGTGATGGGTTTCATAATTTATTCATAACTGTGAACAAGCAACAGGGAAGCTTCCTTTGTCTTTGTCTTGGTCGTTTTTTTATATTCTATATCTTGATTTATACCTTTTTTAATAATCCGGCCATCATGATCTATATATTTTCGTTATTTCTGTTGAGAAAAACGTATGAAGCCATCGTGATATGCAAACTCTTCTTTTGAGACTTACCTGCTCTTGACATGAAACCAACTTTTTTTTCAAAAATAGGCCTACATTACCGTCGAGCAGATGGATAAGGGCTTTACGCCCTGTATTTATGAACTCTGGTGGGCCAATTAGGAAAGGGAGATTTAAACATAAGCTACTTCCAATTTCCAGAGATGACCGAGACAGAGCTACCCAATTCATGTCAAAATTCAGGGTTGCGATTTTTATTGATTTTTATAAAAAAATCAAAAAAATCGGATTTTTTTTATTTAAATCGGATTTTTTTGATTTAAATCGGATTTAAATCATGAATGGAAAAAGTTCATTTTCCATATCAATTTCACCAACAGTTATTAATTTTTATGCATTGACATATTATGAATAACACATATATGGATGTCAATAAGGCATATATGGGTCAAAATTTGAAAACGGTGAAATTTCAGTCAGGCAAAAAGTTGATTTGAAATCAGGTTTAAAGGAGCTCCTTTTGATTTATTTTGCTAGGTAAAACAATCACCTTTCATTGTACTTTGATGTCCAAGGGTCAGGAAGCACAGTTTTTATGTGCAGTGGAGGTAAATACCAGGGTACTGCTTTTAGGCGTCATTAACATCACGCTGTAAAAACCCCCTATATTTTTTCTAAATGAACACAATCATACCATCTTCTCTAATGCAGAGGTAGTATGAGGTACAGACAGAACAATCATATAATAAAAAGAGTACTGCTATCTGCCTGACACCAACCACAATCAAAATAAATGGCAAATAATTACATTTTTCATTTTTTCTGCACTTCCATTAAGTTTTTCTTTCACACTACTTGATTTCAGCACACCAAACTCTATTTAGTTACTAAATTGTACACATGCCAAATGATTCCTACGAAAAAAGATCCTGCCTAACACTTTTTAAACTTCAAATCCAGCAATAAACGCCCCAAAATTAGCTATTTTTGACTTGTGAATTGTGACGTTAATGACAAAATATGACGCTAATGGCTGGTAAATTACTCCTGAGCCTCTTACTTGTGCATATAAGTTAGTAATATATCATAAGTGCAAAAATTATTTGAAAAATGTAAGAAATTTTATTGTTTTTATATGTATGCTGCACCCAGGAAGCTTACTGAAGTGGTATACTGCTGCAACTGTGCAAATAAATCAGGACTTCCGAAATGCATGTGACGTCACATTTGCCAATGACTAGTGTCACTTCCATTGGGATTTTAGAGTGATAGTGCCAAAAATGCCATTAGAATCACACATGGTTTATTAAAACCGTGTTCGTTAATGACATGTGACGTTAATGACAATTTTAAACTAATATTTCCTTGAACCAGTGAATACATTATGTGATGCCAATCTTGGCCTACATTAAGACTTTTGTACACCAAAGCAAGTTCCACAGTGATTTTTGTCCAGATATACATTGCCAAAATTAGCCAGGAGGGCGTTTGTTAATGACAAATCAAGGTAGGACAACCGACATTTTGGTATAAATAGTGTAATTATCTATATTCTGTGCAGTTTATGGACTTGCAGCTGATTCAGTCAGCTGCTAGGGTTCCTAAAGATCATCAAAATTGAAGTGGTATAAAAAAATGTTTGTCAGTTGATTTTTTATGAGAAAAATCACTGGGTGTGACGTTAATGACATGAGATTGGAGACAAAGACAAAAGAGCCCCCTGTTGTTGGGTAACAATATCAGTCAAGCCACTGGTTTTAGAATTTGAAAGGGTGTTGGTCAAGGTTCAATTTGAGGTGCAAATGAGGTGGATTAAGGTGACAAGTTAACTTATTTGAGGTGATTTGTGAAGGAAAATACTAGTGGAGACAGGCCATTTTCAGGGGGGTAGGGCACTTTCATTAAATTTTTGGAAGGGATAAAAGTTGTCTGCCACACATTTTCTGTGCCAAATTTTTTGCTGATATGTTGCTCTAAAACAAATGACCATCACGAACCTTGCATGTACATTCATGTCTGTGTGAACAGCTCTAAGACACTGGAGACAAGAATTTCAGCTTTACCAAATTTTGACCCATATATAATAATTTTGTTTAAATTAGAGAAATTATAATGCAAAATTATAAAATCAAGGCAGGTGAAGTATTAAATATAATAATCATAATGTAAGCTACGGCAGCAGTTCCACATTTTGATACGGATGAGTTAATAAATGTCTTTTTCTCTTAACATCAATCATAACTATACAGCTTACTTGTAATAGAAGTACACCTTCTAAAAGATAAAAAGGGATGTCAAAACGAGTCATCATTTTCCCTACTCTGCAATAAACTGAACTGCTACGTTAAATCACCAGTCTCAGCACTCAGTCTCACGATGCCTGTTAATTTTGTTTCACATGTAGTGTATTCGATATCAGTTTAGCAGTAGGGGCTTTGGGGACTAGACAAAAACCTTGTCTCACGATTATACACATATAATTGTGAGACAAGCCCCAGCAGGGCCACAAATCAGGCGAAATTGCAAAGAAAAATCAAAACATGCCATTTCCTACACTGTTTATAAAGTCCATGTGCTTTACCCACTCTCAAACTCTACATACCTGCAATGTTGAAGATGTTAGCATTCATTCCACGCAATTCTGATAATTGGATGTCATCGGAGAACTCACAAAACTTCAGCTTAAAAAATTCCAACTGCTCTCATCCTCGCTCATTTTCGTCAACATATCCATAGCCTCACTGCCAATTAAGGTCATGGCCTTTATAAATTAGCATAACTATAGTTTGTGATGACCTTTTTGAAGCATACCAGATGTGATTGTCTAACTGTGAAACGGATTAACAACAAAATGTTTACATTGATAAAACTGTGTAAAACTGTGAGGGCTCACATCTTGACTTCAGTTATTCTCAACTTATTCAGTCATGCAGCAGAAATGTTATTGGTTAATCCTCTCAATATTATGCAAGAGACAGTGATTGAATTGGCCCATAATTGACCAGACCAGATCGCAAAATTTCTCTGAAAACGACAGAGAGAAAATAAAGAGATGTGTGCAATAGGCCTATTGCACTGGGAATGGGGCAAACTCCAAAACCACGAAATATAGTTGGAATTATACAACAACTTGTGAATATATGTAAAAAAAAAAAAAAGGTATGTATATATGATATAATAAAATGTATAATGAATATAGCTGACAATGTGTTGGAGGTGTAGAGCAATCCCAACAACTGCTTCCAAGGTGGTGATCAATCTATCTATCTATCTATCTATCTATCTATCTATCTATCTATCTATCTAGCTATCTAGCTATCTATCTATCTATCTATCTATCTATCTATCTATCAGAACACATTTCAGTTGCTATCACAAAATGCGACCTGGATATGACATTTACGGGAGCAAGTTAATCACAGTCAAATAGTCTCACAATAACCAGCCAATCAGGGTTGTTTGATATTTAATCACTTGATAGAACTCATGCGAAATATTTACAATCTTTTTCACAGTTTCACCTTATTAAGTTTTGTTGTGACAACTTGATAAATGAATCCAATCCAGTATATCACAGTTATGATTGGTAGACAAAATATTGGGGACAGTGCTGCATTTGCAGAACATAGCTTTGTTTTTCATTGCAGCAATGAAATTGTTTAGAGAATCATGAGAATGCCAAGATTGAAATAAAATTGTTTAAATCTTTATTTACATGTATGTAGTCATTCTACTCGGATATATTTATCAGAAATATTTTATCATATATCTAAAATTATATCTTATATGTATACAAGGGGCCTGTGTGATATGTCATTAGACATATTTATGAAAGAGTATTGCTAAATGGTAGGTTGCAAGCTGTTATATCTCACTGCCAGCTTTATTTGTGCTTTTTCAAGCCTTTTTATCACAACTTTGATTTAAATCATGATTTTTATTGAGTGATTTAAATCGTGATTTAAATCAATGATTTAAATCGAATGATTTAAATCCAGCAACCCTGCTGTCAAATAAACATTTCTGTCTGTCTGTCTGTCTGTCTGACTGTCTAGCTGTCTGTCTGTCTGTCTGACCCAAACATTGAAGAGTTACCAACTCTGCTAACCCTCCTTCGCTTTACTAGACTTCTAAAGGCAGAGAAATTAACACTTTCCATCCAACTCCACTGTGTTAATAGGCCTAAATCAAGTTAAGTTCTATATCTGTCATGATCTGAGATATCACTCATTCACTTGGATGTGCTTTCTCATAAGTATGATGACGACATTCACTCTTCTATAAATCCACTCACAAGAGAGACCACGCCCCCTTGTAGGACTATTTCAAGATGGTCTTTGTAGATCTGTACCATGGAAACAACTGTCATCGATTGTAGCCATTGCTGCATTTTTTGCCCTTTTTGTGCAATTATCGCCAATTTCATGCCATATTAGTGCGTATTTAATGCCAAATTTAACATTGGATTGTAGCATTTCTGTTGCAAATTAAATACCTTGCCTGCCTGATCAGATTAATATCTTAGGCATCAACTTGGAAATTAGTAGTAATAAAATATTAATAAGTATTAATAACATGCATAACTTGTTACTAAGATATAGACAAAGAACAAAATGTTTGATAATTGATTTTTTTTAATTGTAAACACCAAGTAATAACCATTAAATAATAATTTACCATTGTCATCAATAAATTCACTGATTGGGTATCATCCACTGAGCTGATAAATTTCAAAACATTTAGGTATATAATAAAAGTATAATATCATCATATACCAGGATACAGTCTTATTAATTTCATGTAGTTACCAATATATTCCAAGATTGGTATAGACAAAACTCACAGAACAGTATATATAACAATTTACTCATGTTACGACATAAATTACTTGTATCAATCACATTTAAATAATCAATTTGTAAATTTTCAAAGTCAAAAGTTTCAATATTATTTCTTTTGAACTCTGCAAGGTTTAACAACAGTCATTCAGAAATATTCCTTTGCGCAGGCGCAGCGGAAGTCAACTGAGATATAATTAGACATCACAGGAAGTAGAAATTACGTAATAAAGTCTTTGTGTAGGTTTACCCCACCTTGGGGGGGGGGGCTATTGGTTGGGGGGGGGGGCATTGTAATTTTGTAGAAGACTAGATGAAGACTTTTCTCAGGTCTGAGGATGAAGTGACCATATTGCACTGAGGGCAAACCCGTTTGTTAGCCTGCAAATAAGACAAAAACACAAATTAAGTTAGATTATACAGAAATATTATAATGCTATTTCCAATTTAATTCGTTATTCTTCGACAGTTGGAGCTAATAAACGCTTGTAATTTTTCATTTTGTCAATAAATCAATCAGGGGTCAACAATTAGATAAATCAATCAATCAATCAATCAATCAATCAATCAATCAATCAATCAATCAATCTATCTATCTATCTATCTATCTATCTATCTATCTATCGATCTATCTATCGATCTATCTATCTATCTATCTATATATCTATCTATCCATCGGTCTATTTATCGATCTATCTATCTATCTATCTATCTATCTATCTATCTATCTATCTATCTATCTATCTATCTATCTATCTATCTATCTATCTATCTGTGTATCTATCTCAATTCTCCCTGTCTTTCTTTTGACCTGTGTTGCTTTTTTGTGAAAGATGAAGTCGTAAACACAGATTTATGTACTTCCCACTTTTCTGTGATAAGAATAGTTATCATTACTGTGATCAAGTGTAGTGCACTTTGCATAAAAACCATGCAAAAGGCCAAATTCATTTTTTTATTCACACCTTTTCATGATGCACTGAATGTTGGATGCACTACAATAACATCTTCCAACTTCCAAGTCCTAGAAGTTTATCACATACTCAAGTTGGCCGTTATTCAAATGACACTTTTTGAACACACACATCTATTAGATCATCCCATAGCCCCTAACTACAGTTGGCACACTATATCTGAGTGAACCATATTCTTGTAAAGTATATTCTCATCACGTTTGATGCAGTCCATAAATAAGATTTTTCATGTGTGAATCTTTTGTCGTGTGAGTGTAATTATGTGCAAGAACAATGGAATATGTGGTAGGTAATATGCGTTTGGCAAATGATATAATTATATGTCAGGGGGGAACTATATTTACATAACTATCAATTCAGAGCCAAAGAACTTTGTGGTCCTGTGACCACCTCATGGAATAGAATGTTTGACTAACAATCTAACTCGCTAGCATCTTGTCGTGATTGCTGTATCTATATTTCTAAGAAGATAACCGAGGGTTTCAATTTCAAATGTGAGATGGAGTGATTTATGGATTTATTGATTTGATTGATTGTGCAATTGACCACAGGCTAAAACTTTTAAGAGAAAAAGTGTAAAATCATAACTCACCAGAGATTTGAGCCAACACTCCTCACAGTGGACATGCCAACATTGCACTGACGTCACTGGCTTGGCATAAGGGCCCTGGAAACAGAAAGGAGAAAACATTCAGTTATTATATTTTGAAGATAGAAGAAAAAAAAAACAAATATTCATTCAGCAATAGAACTGGTATTGTATTGCTAATGGCAAAAAATTGGAACCTTCTTAATTTCATAAAACTTGGAAAAAGGTTTTAAAGAAAATAACTGACTTTCTACATTTCACCATCAATTCTGCGTAATTGATTTCTACAGTAATTTGTCTATGTTTATAACAAATTACTCACTAAAAAAGAAGAAATTTAGTAATTGATTTTAGTTGAAAAATGGTTGAAGCTTGTCACGCCACCACACGTGTCAAGTGGAACTAATGCCAAGTCACAAAATGACGACCAACAAAGCATGAAAATTGAATTTAACAAGCAAGAAAATAATGGAATTATGGCATATGTGATTAACTTCATTAGTCATGTGTCAAACAGCACCCCTCTGGCCAAAATAAAAAAAGAAAATATAAAAAAATTGGATAATCTTTGTCAACAGGCCAATTTTCTTGTAACCAATTATAGCGTCATTTTAGTTGCCAATTTATACCACATCAACAACCAAATACACAATTAATGTCAATTTATCAAATTAATCATAGTATTTAATCGATAAGGTCACTTATTAAACAACAAGTGGTAAAAATAAATAAGGTAATTTTGTGTTATCTGTGGTGTTTGTGCACAGGGCATGGTTGATATGGAATGACCAAAATTTGCTAAATGTTTACAACACCTAATTAAGTTATCATGAATATCGTAACATATTTGACTTGAATTATGATTTGCATTTAAGTTTTATAATACTAATTATTTAAGGCATCTAGATTAATTAAGGTAGATAAAGAACCACTTCGTATCCATAATTGGAGGTAATATAATTGGAGGTAATATATGGCCATTGGCCAATTTATAATTAATCAGAAGGCCAGGCTGGTGTATGAGGTTAGCAGAAGTCGATGCTAATTTGGTCAATAGTTCATGCTACCAATTAATTGTCTGTGAAGTTCAGGGACTCGAAACACTGGTCCTCGTTTGAATTTTGATCAGGCGTGTCAAAACATCATGGTCACTGGTCAGGAAAACATGTTCCTTGTGGTGACGTGCAAAGGTAGGACCACTAAGGTATGACCAAAGAAAATCTGGTTTGATAAATTTAAAGACTTGGCTTAGCCTATCATCCGCAATGATATTCATTGGTTGGTTTCAAAACTTCAGTCCCTTCCCAATTAAATCTTTAAAATTTCCATCTTGCAACCTCACAGGCTATTACAAATTCCACAACTAAAATATTGAATGATTTAACTCACCAGGCATATATGGCACTTCATGTAGTCTTGCCTAGGGGGGTTGTTATTGTTGGGGTGGCTGAAGTGGCCCTCTGTGCCCTGGTATTGGCTGGTAGACAGGTCCACTGCAGCACAGGTGTCGCTAGGGTCTGGGGTGGTAACATCTATTTCCGGTTCCCGTTCTTCTAGTGAGGTCACTGTTTCTTTGTCTAAAAGGAAAATCAAATATTATTATAGAAATGTTATTTTCACATAATTACGACCTAAAGATCTATGCAGTCATGGAAATAGGCTAAGGTACCTTACTGTATGTATGAAATATAGGCCTATTACAAGTCATTTCAATTAGACTAATTATCCTAGGTTCATAAAGGGTCTTTAGAAGTGGATTACCAAGAAATTAATATGACATTATTTAAAGAAAGATATATAATTTTCCAATTAAAGCAAACTGCTGGCCAAGAAGATCAGCTCTAGATTTATTTTTATGAACATGAGATCAAATCGTACCATGGTTGTCCTCGTGATGAGAGTCAGTGGCAACTGGTCCTCCCACGCGATTGGCCGGATGTTCTGTGATGTCACCATTGATGTCGCGTTCCCGGCGGCCGTCTTCTGACATCTGGTCCGAAGGTCTTTTGCGTCTGACGCGGAATTTTGCTACAAGAATAAAATAATACTCAATTAGACATGAGTCAATAATATGTGATCATGGTTTGAAGGTGGGAAAGGTAAAACAAAAAGTGATCTTATTTTGGTATTTTATTCATAAGGTACTTACCATTTAGTCTTGCATGACGATTGCTTTTTATCTTCAAAAATGTCTGAAAAATTAAAAAATGAGCAATTTATGATAAATTTAAAATGAGTGAGAAATATGATTTTTCACGATTACAAATAGACAAATAATTTTGCATTTAACTTCTTTGATGTCATATCTATATGAAACCGGAAGCTCACCTCGTAACGGGAAGTGGACATGGACACGCTTCCGGTCATGTGACCAAAGAAGGGCCTGTGGAATGTGTGGTGCTGCTGCTGCTCTTCCGGTTGGCGACACTTGTTTTCTTTGTCTTTGTCATCCAGTCTGGAATATTTAAATGTCAATTTTGAAAAAAAAAGATCTAAAATTTCAAATGTTTTAACATTTTCCAAAAAATGTAGACAAAGATATTCAGCAAAAACCTAAATGTCAACATTTTAACTAAGCATTAAATAAACAAGCCTATTATCTAATGCTGTTCTGATTTATTGCCAAATTATAACCTGTTCAATTCAAAGCCGTTACCTCAACTTTTTGCTCTTTTTCCCACATTTTTTACACCATTCATTTTCGAATCTTCCATTTATTTACTTTAAAAAAGGTCATTGATTAAACTGACAGGAGTTGGTAAAATAGTGGCATTTTAAAACTGATAAACATGAAATGAGCTGTAATCTATTAGTTTCTTTTATGAGGGAAGAGAATTTTTGAAAAATATATGGTCCAAAGCTGTGACATGATATTTGTCTACCTCATCATACTATTTTCACAGCATTCAAACTGTAATCACCATTTGAAATATACTGCCTTTAGAAGTCGATTTTGAGCATGAAATTTATAGATGTCAAGATAAAATATGATCTACAAACTGTTTATGTTAAAATTATGATGCATTTGCATTTTAGGGAAGTTTTTGGTGTGAGCTTTTGAAACAGTTAATTTCAAGTCAAGCAAAAGTTCAAATGAAAAATGAATGGATAAACGAATAGATTGACAGACAAATGGGCTGTAATGGAAGTAGAAAAGAAAGAAGGACGAAGAGAAGAAGAAAGAGAAGAAGAAAGAAAAGAAGAAAGAAAAGAAGGAAAGAGAGATGGTAGGAAAGATGGAAAGAGAAAAGGGGGAAAAAGAAGGAAGCAGAAGGAATGAAAGAAGGAACGAAGAAGGAAAGAAAGAAGGAAGGAAAGAAAGAAAAAGAAAGACGGAAAGAAGAAAAAGGAAAGAAGGTAGGAACTTATTTCTGATACTTTTTTTTTTCAATCTTTTTATTGATTAGATTGCTCACCGGCATTGCTCTTTGAATTTCTCCACCTCCATCATGTAGTGAGGCTGGATCTCTCCAGGGCTCAGGGTGATTCCACATACGGGACATCTTGGCTGGGTGACGTCAATGGGGCTGGGGGACCTCCCATCTGCGAGAACAAAGAAAGCACAAGCTGTTAAAGGCGGATCAAGCGGACGGGCATTAGCAGGGGACAGGCATTTAAGGCTTTTATTGGGGGAATAATGGGCTGGCAATCCGGGACGGGCCATTGACTGGTGTGACAAACAATTATCTGAGGAAATAAGTTCAAATAACAAGTGAAGGCAGCTAACAGGAGTTGTGTCAAGTGTCCAGGAGTCCAATAAGCAACAAGGGAGGACGTTTTATGGGCACCAACTCTCTGCCAAGGTGTGCTAATGGTTGGTTCAATCAGGCAGGCTGTCAGTTGAGGGTCTCGCTGGAGAGCCTCGTTTGAGAGTGTCGTTCGAGGGGTCTCATTTCAGGGACAGTTTATGTCAGCTAACAGGGCAGTCCCGAGTGCAAATAAAGCAGCAGTTAACATGCTAGTCAAAGATCACGTCGAATGTGTCACTAATCTAAGATAATCTGAGAGATTTCCCGGAGATATCCTAGAAATTTCCCTTTTATTTCCTGCTCCTATTACTACAGTCAGCAGAGCAGCAGTATGGTTATGACTGTTATGAGTAGTGCAAATAGTGGCCCGTATTTGAGGTGACATTAGATGTGAGAGCACTGGCCATTTTCTGTTGATTTCTCTGCACCTGGTCACTCTTTGATGGCTGATCTCTGAATTGTGCTGGCCAGGATTTAGTGCACAATGCACTAGAAAAATTATTCATTATCTGATTATTAAATAAACACGACTCTGTGACCTGCCATATCTGCAGAAGCGGATCGGCGGGGAGGGGGTTGGAGATCTCACCCCTCCCCCCTTGGGTCTGTAGATCCAAATATTAAAATACAAGAAATATTTATGCCCTCTCCTCTACCCTCCGACGTTTTCACTTTCTGGATCCGCCCCTGAGCCGCATGTGGTAGTCTGTTTCCCCCAACTATTTGCTCCCAGTTTCAGAATATTTGAACTCGGGACGGTAATGGTCATCGAGACCTATTCTTATGGATTTTTACAATGCAAGAGATCACATGTGGGCAGTTGGCCATCAGGCACTTGACTGCTGTGCCATAAAAACTCTTGCTGACCAAATTGACCCCTGTCCACAAAGAGAGGCCATAAACGATTGAAGTCGCCGCCTCCTGTTCACACACCACCATGCTGCCCAAATACATAACTGTAAACGGTTGGATTTGAACAATAGTTATAAATACTGGCATTTATCTATTTGTCCATTTATACATAAAGTCATGAATCTACTCAAAACGGGACTCTGAATTGATCAATATCTGTAGAATAATTCTGATGTCTTATTGTTTGATCTGTTATAAATGAGTAGGTTCATAACAGACTTATAACAGGTTAGGCACGTTTTTCTCATTGAGTAAAACCACATATTGACAATCGGTGATAAATCGGAGATGAATTTCTCAGTCACGCATGGCTGCCTTAAAGTGCCTTTAGATCAAGGGGGTGAATTTCCGCAGACTCAAGTGAGCGGAGCACTAGTTTCCCGGGAGATCGGAGCACGACTCCCCGGAATGTGAATGGGCAAAACAAAGGGGCCCGGGACAGGGGCGAAATTAACTAGTAAATCTGCCGGTGTCTTTGTTGTTCGGCTATAATGGTGCTCGGCAAACGGCCTCGGCCATTGTGGGAGTTTTTGGAGAGACTTGGGCACATTGAGAAGTTGGTGGGGCGTAACATATCCCATTGGGCCCTCCATACCCTCTGTGCGTCTCTCTATATTTTATTCTGAGTTCTATTCAGGGCATACGAAACTTTCATAAAACCCTTATACTAGTCCCTTATTGGTTGCTCGTTGGTCTCTCAAACACTCAGTGAGCATACTGTGTGTATCCATTGAGCATTCATTCAACATTGAGCATAGAGGGAGCAGATTTAGCCTCGATTTAGTTCCTGTGCAAAGAAATGGACATTGGACAAAGTCCCCTCATCAATCAAGACATGATTTTCACATTTTGACTCCATCTCAGATACTATTGAAATAGCATTGAAATGCTATTGAAATAGGTGCTATAGCCATATATAAAGGGTAGGGATGACACTTGAATGCACCCCAGCAAAACACCCTCAAAAGTCACACAAAACCCCCTCGCCCTTATGATGCTATTAGCCCCTGCACATAAACCTCGGACTCGAAGAATACTCAAATTAGAATCTCCCACAAAAGACCCTGTGACTTATGGCTAAATGATTGCTCGCTATATTTACTAAGTCTAAAGTTTCTAAACCTGTCCATCCACTGCCAATAATGCATGCTTAGCTTGGCATTGCTCACTGGCTTCAAGACTGTGAGAATATAGAATGGATACAAATTTGAAGCGTTGCTGAAAGGCAGTGGATATGTATTGTATATTTTCAAGTAGCTAACCCAAAATATTTTGATTAATCGCATCTATAACATTGTGGGATGTTCATAAAAGAATTCTGCAGAATTTCACTACCGTCCTACATGAAACGCTTCACATATTATATTTTCCAAAGCATCATCCACAGGGAAATGCATGGGACGTAATCAATTGTTATTGACTTCTGAATTGGGATACACATGCTATGCTAAAGTAATCACACACCTTTGTTATATGGTAGGAGTTCTGTTCGTAATAGTATATTACTAAATTAAGAAATTGAATCTCTAATTTCATTCACAAAATTTATACTGCCATCCGCAGTGAAATTCACAAGTGGTATTTCAGAATGCTAGTACCATCCTCGATGAAACACATAGCAACAAAATAAATCAAAGATACATATCAAAGGCTGTACAAATCACTGCTTACAATGTTCACACATAGGAAATTTGCATAAGTGCACAACTATAGTAATATATGTCTAAACACACATATGTTTGGAGAGGAAACGGAAGCACTTTTATTCACAAGTTTTATTGCTACTTCAGCTGATCAAAGCCATTCAAAGGCTGTCATTGTGATGCTGTGAAATTGATTGAACTTTTAACATTCGGAGGGGGTTAATTTGATGGCTAAATTCGATGGTTAAATTGCATTAAATTGATGGCTAAATTTCCTTGTTATGATCACGAATGATCCTAGTGTTGTAGGGTGTCAAATTGTCAGGAGCAAAGTGTCTAAAGAAATGAGTGAAGCGAGGAGTAAAGTGGATTAAGTGATGACGCAATTGCAAATTAGGGGTGGGGCACACGGGCAGCTGCAGGGGGTCTGACAGTGGGCCCGCAATGTCTTGATTACTTTCAATTCACTGGGGAGTCGGTGGGGGGGGGGGGGGAGTTGATAATCATATTGAGGGCCCAAAGAGTCAGGAAGGCTCACAGACAGGAACAGAGAGTCAAGGTAACCCGGAGAATCAAAGAGAGTCACCCATTAAGAACCCCCAGAGAGTAATATTTTGTACCTGAGATTCACAATATATTATCTTGAGAGTGTCACAAACGGATCTCAGGAGTCACAAAGGGGTCCAGAATCACAGAGAGAAGAAAGACAGGATTCAGGAATTAAGTCCAAGGGAATCAGACACCCAACCCCCTTCAGCACAGTCGTATATGGAGGGCCAGAGGATGCATGGTACAGACTCACAAAGGGGTCAAGCCAATCACATTGCAGCCCAAAGGAGCCAAATATTGGGCCAAGTTGCCCCAAAGAGTAAGAGATTGGCCCAAGTTGGCCCTGGGGAAGTTACTTACATGGAGTCACGGAAGAGCAAAAAGACAGCAGTTAACTTGTCACCCTGACTTGTCACCCCAACTTGTCACCCTGGCTTGTCACCTTGTTGTCATTGGATTGTCACCCAAGCTGACATTGATGTCGACTCATGACAGAGGCCTTCATAAAGTTGTCGTGCAGGCTGTTGTAACTCAGATTGAATCACCCCCGAAACAGGGTGAACATTGAACGGGGTAATAGGATGAACACTGAACACTGTGAACGGGGTGGACAGAGGGGAACAGGGTAAGTAGAGGAGGGGAATTAGTGGTGACATGCACCCTGTAACAAGCAGCTACTAACCCCCCCCCCCCTCAGCTGTTGTAGGGCTCTGCTACTCAGCGAACAGGCTCAACACTCAGCAAGGGGTAAATCTATATAGGCAAGGACAGTTGGAAATCATGTTGTGATATTAAGAAAAACATGTTGACATAAGTTGACAGATCTGTCAGAGTCCATCAAAGTCTGTCAAAGTTAGTGTGACAGTTTCAGACATTGTCCAGACAATATCAGACTTTGTCAAAGTTTATCTGACACAGTCAGGCTTACAGATCAACTGTCAGATTTTTGAAACGTTTTGTCAGTCTATAGTTAAGTTAATTGGAGTCAGAATAAGCCTGAATAAGCCATTATGGGAACCACTGTCACATAAATTTAGAAGACGTTTTTGTCAGTCTTTAGTGAAGTAAATTTGGGACAAAATAAGCCATGGTGCAAAAAATAAGTCTTTAAAATCAGAAAAAAGTCACACGTGAAATAAAATAGGCTTATAAAGAAGTCACACAGCACGGACATAAATAGTAACAAAACAGACACATAGAACTAACACAGCAGTCACAGACGAGTCACAGAAAAGTCACAAAGCAGTCACAGGAAGGACAAGCTGTCAGAGAAGATTTCAAGCCAGAAAGATGAAGCGCACACCTGTGGCAGCTTTTGTTAGACCCAGCAAGTGATCTAGGGGAAACTTCCTTCCTTCTTTGAGCACATCAATCACGAGTTCATCTGAACATGAAAATGTGCTTGCCTGCTTGCCACAATCTACTGTTGACTTCCCACTCTCCCCGCTGACCACAGCATGACACTCTCTCCTGTGACAACCTCCTTTTCACCAAATTTCATTCTGCTCCATTTGAAATTTCATTTGCTGAATAACCCACTGTCGACTGTGTTTACCTCTCCCCATGGCTAGCAAGAAAGACATTTGGACAGCAAGGTTCAAATAAAATTCAGTATAATTCTCAAACAAATTTCCCAGCAAACCAAGCATTAAAGTGGAGCACATTGGGGGTCTGTGAATTGAAACATCCTGCAATGACTTTTACAAATTACACCTGTGCCTGTGTCACTCCTTGAGAATGTACACATTATAAACTTTCATTATATTTTTTCAGCATTTTAAGACATAAGATACGGTGCTAGTAAGACTCTTTTACATATTTTCTTAAAAATAGTTCTATACCATAATTTATGATAATGGTATGATGCTACAATGTAAGAAACAGAGGAAATCCTCAGTTGTTGCTCAGGTAATTTGCACAACATCTCTTTTCTTTCAATTCTGCTGATCAGAATCTAGTACAAAGGAAACACAATGAGATGGAAGGTACCATTTTTAAAAGTGTCCTCAGTGTTGGGTCCTTTTCATTGCCTTAGCTCAGGTATGTCTTGTTAAGCCTAATTGTGGAAAAAATGCATGGCTTTTTTAAAGCAGCCCTATCACCCGTTGATCAAATACAATATGTAATGTATACACCAGATTTGATCAGACACAAGTCGTGTACCCCACAAAAAACATGCAGCAAAATTCACAACAATCTGTTACATAAACTAAGTACTGTTATATCTTCATAATGATAAAGGAATTACAACAGACTGACACAGTGTGTTTGTTGTTGTAACTTTACACCACAATGTTATTCATGCAGTCTCATGGCTAATATCATGGTGCATTTCATGATGAATTTTTGTGTAGCTAATCTGTCTCCTTCGTGGGGCAATTTGCATAATTTTATCACTCATTATATTCTGATCTTTTTTCATCACTCTGCCATCAGTGTTAATAATGCCCCTTTACACACACCTGTGCCTTGCAGCCAACTGTTTCATGGCATCATATATCATACATGGATCTTTTTTTGATGACAACAAAACTCTAACTTTTCCCTCTTTTTCCCCCACCATTTTTTCCTCATTTTTTCCAGTTACGCATGGGATAAATGGCACTAAACTAACACAGATGCCTAACATAAATATGGTGGCCTTTTTACCCAACAATTTGTTAGCCATTTGTTATCCCCACTTCACAAAATAAATTACAATGTTATTACATATGTACTCAGGTGTGCATATAGTTGACTCCTGACACTAATAACTGTTTTATAGATCTATAGAAGGTAGGAAGGAGCTATGAAGAGAGCTTTTATTTCCTAGTAAGTTCCAGTTGAGTCTGATATGACATAAACTTTTATATGCAACACCTGGACATCAACAACACCTTTCAAAAGCCCGAGAGAACCAACAGACAAAACTCAACCTATTTTGAACCATTTCTATTCGAACAGAACTAACAGGATCACTAAATGTCCAAAACAACCAACTCAAACTTCAAGAATTTATCAAACCATTTAAATCCCCTAGTTATCCCAAAAGACCATTTAAATCATTTGAAACAAGTCTGTAAATCACCAGATAAAATTCTTCAAGTCATCAAGTGAGAAGTGAGATGATACTTTAGTGGATATCAAAGACGATTTCAATTGGACCCTTGACAATTTTAGCTGCTCCTCAACATGCAAGAATAGAGGAACCACCGTAAGAATAGGAAGGATCAGATTTATTGCTTGAGATGAGTTCATATATAATCTTTGGCTATAGGGCAACCCAGTGCACTAAGGGTCATGACATTTTGTTAAGTGAAAGTTTAGTGGAAGTTCAGATCAATTCTTTGTTTTTCGGTGACTTCAGAAGGAAATTTGAGATATTATGGCTACTTGAGAGTAGGATTAGTCCTCA
Organism: Platynereis dumerilii; assembly: GCA_026936325.1. Lineage (NCBI taxonomy): Eukaryota > Metazoa > Annelida > Polychaeta > Phyllodocida > Nereididae > Platynereis > Platynereis dumerilii. Next base: position 78,990,699 of record JAPTHN010000001.1, on the reverse strand, counting down.
GCAAAAGTGCTTACTTCCACTAAGAGTCCACAAGAGACCACAAGAGCAGATAGTACATGTTGTTCAGATGGTCTTTAAAGTATCCTCCCAATTACACCATCTCAAGCACCCTCAAAACCTTTTACACAAGCCATTTTATGGCCACCTCTAAACCCAGCAAAGAGCATGAAGGGTTATAAGAGTAAACTGGTGTTTGTACTATTCAGCCTGATAAGACCGATTCAAAGAGGACACAATGTATGCTGAGCAGTGCTGTGCAGTGCATGCTGTGGTCAAATAAGACAACATTGACCACATGCTTCATTTATTGTTTTGTTGTACAACCAAACATCACCCACTGTAAAAGATTTTAAAAAGCTGCTGATGGCCTACAGTTGCAATTTAAGGTACATATACACAGGCCAAATATGATCCTGGTGACCAGTTGGACACAGCACAATGGTCACAATCTGGGACCAGCAGGTACCAGTAGGCAGTTTTAAAGTTGCACAGCAGTTATCCCACAACATGTTTTCTTCAGAAAATTACAATATATTTTACAGTGTATCACTCCTTCATACCAGAACGTGGGTTTGTAAATATAGTAAAACAATGCATTCAAATTTACTACAATGCACTCATTTGATCCACTTTTGAGATTTGGGTTCACTGGGTTGGATACATAAATACATAATTGTGAAACAAGTATATTTAAACAAACATCATATTGCACTGATTTGGCTCAATTTGGAACTATGCAGGAGGAACCTGCCATTGCACCCATTTGATCCAGTTTCAATACCATGAACTACATCTTCAAGAGCTCGCCAAAAGAGCTAAATAAGTGCTCAGCAAGTAGCAGCTCAAATCAAATTTCATACACGACTTCCATGAAAATGTTATGCCATCATTATATTATAAGGAAGTTTCACATCTTTGGAGTTCAATAAAAGTTGAGATTACAATTCTCAGAATTTACAATGAACTTAAAGAATATTTAGCAATGCATTTCTGATCACCACAGGACTGCTACGTGTACTTGAAAAGCTTATAGTTGTATAAATCTGTATCAATTTGGACAATTAGCACCTCTTAATACCAGCAAGTACCTGTAAAGTACTGTAAGTACCAGTTGAGCTGTACCAAGTGCCAGTGATTAGTGATAGGTAGATCCAAAACTCTTAAACATATTTTGAATACCCTTAAAAAGTGCTCAATCAATCTTCAATACACCTGGAAACCCACTTGCAAACCTTACTCATGCCTCCTAAACCTCCCTTACTCTACTTATTAGAGATTTTACAGAGGTCTTTGGGGTGTTTCTCAAGTACAAGGTTCTGGAAGGAGGGTTTTTCTTGGTCAGAGGGCAATTGAGCCACCCTCTTCTAGTTCTAAACCCTTCTCACAACCCTTTAAACCTTCTTGGGGCTATCTTAACCTTCTAACACCCCTCTAAATCATCTTATGCCCTCATCTAAACCTTCTCAACACCCCTTTTCACACCTCTTTTAAGCACAAGCCTACTTTTCAATCTAAACCCATTGTTATGATTGGCATGATACTCAGGTCCTTGGACACCAAGAGGTCCTCAAAAATATTAAGACCTTAGTAGCAAGTTGTAGGACCCCAGTACCCAAGTAGGACCCTTAGCCTCCTATGAAATTCCATTCTCCAAGAAAACTGTCCTGACAATTAAGACTATCCCACTTCTGACACCCTACGATACTCAACACAAGACATTGACATTTTCGAGTGAGCCCAGGGATATTAGTGTTCAAGTGAGGACAAAAACGTATGATAAATGATTGAGAGATTGCTAGTATATGTTGATGCTTGACCACAGCTATTTCAGTAAGCGTCCAAGACACTTAAGTGATAGAGTTTCCAAATTTTACAAGAAAAAAAAAAACACCGATAAAAAATACTATCATCCTAAATGAAATGGTTAGAAAATAGTACCATCCGCAGAGGTAATGCACAACAATTGTTGATGAAACATTAGAAAGTGCTGTATAGTCCAGTCATTCTAGGCCAAAAATGCTCTAAACCTAGACATAATTGCAACACGAGCAATTTCAATGGTATATATACCAGAAAATCCTGCAGATTATGAAAATAATACTCATTTTTGTGTGGCGGTGGTGGAAAATCTTCAAAAATGCGTTTCCATGGCAACAAGTCTATATCAAAATAAATCGATGAATTTGAGCTAAAAAGCTGCCTAGCATTGACAGATATTATGATATTTGCAATCTGATGGTGCAGCTTGATTAGGTATAAGATCAGTTATCAAAAATTGTAATCATTTTGAACCTGCAATTTCCTTGGTTGCCATGGTAACATAGTTGCATAACAAAATCAGGATTTTTTTTCTACTGTGATGAATGAAGTTTTGCTTTATTCAGCTGTTATTAACATTGCAGAAATGATAATGTGACTGTTAAACATGCTATACTCTGGGCTTTTCAAAAAGATCATGTATGGGTCTGAGACTTCATTACTTTTCAGGAAAATGTTGCCTTAGTAACACAAGTCTTAGATTTTTCAAAATACCCTTGAAGATTGTTATTCCTTCTGTTGAATTGTAAGATAAAGGCTAGCAGTAATTTCTTTCAGAATAACTTAAAATCTATAATCTAGATTATAGATACACCCTTAATTTTAATTTTAACAGTTTGGTTGCCATGGAAACATGTAAAAAGCACAAATATTATATATTTTTTAAATATACAAGATTTTTCAACTTTTTTCAATGACATTTCCTTCGATAATATAGTAGCAATTTAGTTAAAATGTTGAACAATGTGAGAACATCATTTCATATGGTATCCAAGACCGAAATATTGTTTTTATGCATAGCAACCAGACAATAATAAGACTTTACTGCTTGTAGGTCGTGTCTAAAGAACAAAGACGAGCTACAACTCATATATTAAGTTAAAAATTGATGTCTTTCATCCTAAATGCATGTAAGAGAACAAAAATCTAACTTTTAAAATACATTGGATTAATAATACTCTCAAATGTGGAGCTTCTACCAGAAATTTGCCTTTTAAAAGCGCTATTTTGAAGATTATTAGTATTTTCTTACAGTTTGTCTCCCCATTTCAGTACAAATATTGAGGCTGTAAGTAAGTTCACATTTTGTAGCTTTTAAAATGTGTATGTGGTGTAGTAACCAAGGCATAAATATTGTTTTTTTGCTTAGCAACCAGACAACAAGTTTAGTAAAGACGGTTTAAACTGTTGTCCAATTAGTGGATCTTAGTGCATGAAATGACACAGAGTGTACATTTCGGGATAAAAGTGTGAAATTTTGCAGATGGGTAAATAAGACCTAGAGGAATATGATTTTTTATGTAAACAGTTTGGCACACCCTTGCTTCCATCCGCCATCTTGGATTACAAAATGGCCACCATTCTGAACCTCCTTTCATCAATATCTCAGTAACTAAGGCAGGTAGAATGTTCATTTCAGTGGCTATAGCCTTGTAAATAAATCAGAAATACAAATTGGATATTTTAGAAGTGCTAAGATGGCGGCCATATTGATTTTCAAGATGGCTGCCTCTGAAAAACTGTTTATTGCCATATCTCGGAAATTACTTTAGTTAGGGAGTCTGTTTCTGCGGCTATACCCTGTGTTTGGGGTCAACAAATCAGATTAACTAACTCTTATTTGTGATGCAATGGTGGCCATTCTGGATTTTTCAATATTTTGACAAACATATTTATTATTTGATTTGGAGTTGATGAGGAGTTAGATGATCTGTAGATCTGTAGGAAGTGATCTGTAGATCTTGGCCATAAATTTGTTTTTTCGAGAATATTCCAAATAAATAGTCGTGTTTCTTTCAAGAGAGGCTCATTTAAATGTTGGTTTTTACATCTAACCAAGGCAAGCAGAAGGAATGGAATGTCTTAAGACATAGCCCAACTTCTGGAACCTTCCATTTCCATGTCAATAGTAAGCCTCAAAGCACCCCGATGCACATGCAAGTTCTGCTCTTTTGTTTGTGACAAACACACATAGTCACACACATAGTTACACTTTTCCAAATGAATCAATAAGGTGTGTTCCACAAACTACGTTCAGATACCTGACCAAGGCTATTTCGCTTGCTGTATGTGCCTTTGGGGGAATGATGGATGTTAATACAAAAAGTACCATGATGCACAATTGGCAGAATCCTGGTGTATACAGTTGAAGTTTTACAACCGGTCTTGCCTTTGAAGCCTTCTATGGTCAATGGTCATTTGTGAAGATGCAAAGATGGGTTGATTGTTTTGTTGACTCTAGATGATGTCTCCAGTTCAAATGTTCATTGATTCCACCAAAAGAATGGAAAGGACTTGGGCAGATTCTCATAAAAATGTTGGGGGATAGCAAAAAATAAGGGATAGCCTTATTCAAACCAAAGCTCTCCCAGAGAGCTTTTCCAGTTTCAAGTATAATTTAACTTTATTCGGAAACCTCTAAGGGCAAGAAGTTTGAAAGATTAAGTTATTTCCAAGGCAAGAATTATGAAAGATTAAGCTATTTTCAAATGACTCTGACCTTGTTTCCCCTAATCTAAATTGTCAAGTATTGAGACACCTGACAGACTGGTAGATATGTCAGCCTCATCACTCCAACTTCTCTCAACAACTTGTGCACATGCAGAAGTGGCAGAAAGTTGAGCTATATCTCCAGCTATTCAAAAGGTGAGCTATATCTCCAGTTATTCAAAAGTTGAGCTATATCTCCACCTACTCAAAAGTTGAGCTATATCTCAAGCTATTCGATTATTTCTACTTGCTGTGATATAAAAGGCAAAATTTGAAGTGTCTTTCTTAAATAAGGCTAGATTATTAATTTGTCATATTCTTGAAATAAAGCGGGATTCAATGGAAAGCCAATAATAGGTAGGTAATTGACGAAATATACCCTTGGAACAACTGTAGCTTCATTGTGCAATTTGGTGGCTACCAGCTTTTTTGTTTCAATCAAATTAGATGTGTTATATATCTCATGGTTATTTGACAAGGGTTTGAAACTGAAATGAAATAATTTAGTTTTTATAATTAATGTTAAAATGTGACACTACTCTATCCTGGAAAAAAAGTGCAGTTGTGTTATTTCTTCCACATCCCGAAGCCTGAAAATGTGTGTTAAGTCAATGAAATAATCACTATATATATTTTCAATTTTCTTATAGCAACAGACAAATAAACTTCATGATAACCCTCTTGTGCACTCAGAACTGGACTTAAAAGGCTGAAGTTACCATAATCTATCTGTGTCTATAGCACCACCTACCCCCTCTTAACTTATATCCCATCACATAAATGAATGACTTATTATATAAATTTATCTAAAATAGAGAGTACAGTCATGAAATCGTAGCCATTTTAGCGTTAAAGACGCTAAAAGAAATCAAAGAAATATGGTGGCCATCTTGACAATCAATTTAGCTACCACCCTGCATAAGAAAATGTTTCTTGAATCAAATATGTTGACCTAAATTTGAAGGAGAGTCACTGAAATCCAGTTTATAGCTATTTTATATTTTGAAATATGGCAAATAATTAAATGTAAATGGCAGCCATATTTAAAAATCAAATATGGCTGCAATTCAATCACATAATAGTCAGTTAATTTAATTTATTGACCCAAAAATAGAGGTATAGCCACAGAAACAGACTCCCTAACCTTAGGTAGTTTCTGAGATATGGCAATAAACAGTTTTTCAGAGGCAGCCATCTTGAAAATCAATATGGCCACCAACTTAGCACTTCCAAAATGGCCAAAATGTATTTCTGATTTAATTACAAGGCTATAGCCACTGAAATGAACATTCTACCTGCCTTAGTTACTGAGATATTGATGAAAAGAGGTTCAGAATGGTGGCCATTTTGTAATCCAAGATGGCGGATGGAAGCTAGTGTGTGCCAAACTGTTACATAAAAAAAACGTATTGCTCTAGGTTTTATTTACCCCTCTGCCAAATTTCACGCTTTTATCCCGAAATGTACACTCTGTGTCATTTCATGCAATAAGATCCACTAATTGGACAACAGTTTAAACCGTCTTTACTAACCTTTTTGTCTGGTTGCTAAGCAAAAAAAAACAATATTTATGCCTTGGTTACCACACCACATGCACATTTTAAAAGCTACAAAATGCGAACTGACTCACGGCCTCAATATTTGTACTGAAATGGGGAGACAAACTGTAAGAAAATACTAATAAACCTCCAAATAGCGCTTTTGAAAGGCAGATTTCTTGTAGAAGCTCCATATTTGAGAATATTATTATTCCAATTCATTTTAAAAGTTAGATTTTTGTTCTCTTACATGCATTTAGGCTGAAAGACATCAATTTTTAACCTAATATATGAGTTGTAGCTCGTCTTTGTTTTTCAGACACGACCTACAAGCAGAAAAGTCTTATTTTTGTGTGGTTGCTAAGCAGAAAAACAATATTTTGGTCTTGGTTACCATAAAAAATGATATTCTCACGTTGTTCAACATGTTAACGAATTTGCTACTTCATTATCTAGGGAAATGTTATTGAAAAATGTTGAAAAATCTTGTATATTTAAAAAATATATAATATTTGTGCTTTTTACATGTTTCCATGGCAACCAAACTGTTAAAATTAAAATTAAGGGTGTATCTATAATCTAGATTATAGATTTTAAGTTATTCTGAAAGAAATTACTGCTAGCCTTTATCTTACAATTCAACAGAAGGAATAACAATCTTCAAAGGTATTTTGAAAAATCTAAGACTTGTGTTACTAAGGCAACATTTTCCTGAAAAGTAATGAAGTCTCAGACCCATACATGATCTTTTTGAAAAGCCCAGAGTATAGCATATTTACCAGTCAAATTACCATTTCCACAATGTTAATAACAGCTGAATAAAGCAAAACTTTATTCATCACAGTAGAAAAAAAATCCTGATTTTGTTATGCAACTGTGTTACCATGGCAACCAAGGAAATTGCGGGTTCAAAATGATTACAATTTTTGATAACTGATCTTATACCTAATCAAACTGTACCATCAGATTGCAAATATCATAATATCTGTCAATGCTAGGCAGCTTTTTAGCTCAAATTCATCGATTTATTTTGATATAGACTTGTTGCCATGGAAACGCATTTTTGAAGATTTTCCACCACCGCCACACAAAAATGAGTATTATTTTCATAATCTGCAGGATTTTCTGGTATATATACAATTGAAATTGCTCGTGTTGCAATTATGTCTAGGTTAAACTCTATTTTGACTGGACTATGTAATAAATTTAGTAGTCCAGAACATATTTCTTTTAATTATAGTCAGCTTTCAGAACTAAACATTCGAAGCACAATCCTAATAGAACTGTCGTCACATTCAATTAGTCACAGGGGTGTACACTGCACTGCAATCGTGTGAGAAACTGTGAATTGATACCACAGCTAAATTGTAGGCTCACTCAAGAATTCACTAACTCAAGTTTTTCTTTACAAATTCCTTTTAGCCTCAAGATCGACCTTGCTCAAACTCCATCAATCAAATGCTCTCTGTCCTTGGCCATTCAATCCCCCATACAATATGCATCCCTGGATCAATTCATTGATTTATTTCATTGGCTCAATTCGTTTATTCATCCATTGGTTCAATTCATTTGTTCAATGGTCATGCACACAGGGTAGTGCCAGACCTTGGTCCAAGGTTTCCCAATAAGTAACCATTCTCAAGTTGTAAGAGCTTACTCAAATAGTTCGCTCCAATTAATAGTTCACTTTACATGTATACTATTATAATAGTGCAAATGTACACATTCAGATAGCTGATGACCATGCCACATACAAAGTGTTGAATTTGTTTAATTATACTTATTCTAGGAACCTTTCCCATCTGATTTGATCACATGTGTCACCGAACAAAGAAGAAAGTCAAGGCGGACATAAATTATTCTAAACATGTAACTCCGAAATGCATCTTGTTGGACTAAATGAAGTAAATATGTTGCAACACAACAAAGGCAAATTTCCAATGTGAATTTTCAAATTTATACGAAAGTTCAAATTTGTGTACACACATAGTTTTATGTCAATACATATTTGACGTCAAAATACATATATACGTGTATATTCTTCTTAAACTTAATTCTAAACCACAAAATAGTTTAAAACACACTTCGAAATTATGCATGTCAATGCTGTATTTGAATCCACGTCCACACGATTTCATGTTGGCAGTACAAGTTTATATTTGTGGATGGCACGAGTGTCCCCCAACGACTGACTGTTCACCACGTAATCTGCTGTAATGGGCAGAAATGAGTAGAAATTGACTTGTTGCCTTCTCTTATCACGACACGCAAGAAATTCGAGGGGACCGATGCCTATCAGTGAGTTTCTCCGGGGCCAGTGTCTCCGCCAGTGACGTGCCAGCCAATCTGCCTAATCTGAGCGGTCACATCTTGGCGCCCCTCTAAATTCTAAAGAGAAAATCTGATCAAGGAAGGAAGACACTGTGATATTATGCTGTTGTGACTCTATATATAGTGAGAGTTTTAAAATAAAATATTTACAGATTTTGTTGTGATTATCAATTAATGAGATGTGCAAAACAAATATCAGGTTGATTTGTAGTACAACAATTCTGAAAATTAATTGTCAGAAATTTGTTCTATATGAATATATTCACAGCTATAAATTAAATATGGCCTAATAGGTTCAATATTTACAGGCTTTAGAAATAATATATCAAGCAATAGGCAGTATTAAGCACAGACTTTTTAACAAGAGATCAAATTTGTTACACAGAATTACCTGTAGGTCAATCAAACCAGATATTTATAATAATGAGCCATTTCAAATATCACAAAATTTTGATAACTAAATTACATTCATCTGACCAAGAGTGAACACTACAGCATTTATTGTATTAAACTAAATTTCAATACAGTGTACAATATGTTTTTCTGTTAAATTTCTTATACCAACAACAGTTACTTTTTCCAGCAAATTTCCACAGTGCTCTCCTGATAACTCTTTTTACTAGTTCATCGCACTCCTCAGCAATAAGACTGCACTGGCTCAAGGGCGGAAATCTTCTCATACACTTCTAGGAATCATGGGATCGAGATAAAAACTTTATCAAGTGCACGGCTAAAGTCAACTCTACTGGGCAGGATTTCCCAGTGCATCTTGCTTGGCGGGGCGGGCTGTTGCAAATGTAGTGCAGATTTGGGCCCAGATTTGTCCTGCATAAAGTTCTGTTGAATAAAGAAGGTGGTGTGATTTTAGTACAAATACTGTTTGAACAGGTTGTTTTTGTCAATGGTATAGTTCTATAGCCTTTTTCATGTCGGGTTTTAATAATGGATTATTCACTTATTTCTAAGCTTGAAAATTTAAAGTATTCGAGATTGCTAATTACGATGACCTGTTAATATTAAAAGAAACTCCCTTAAACCTTAACCGAGCCTTAAACCAAAGATCTCCAATTTAAAGGGCCTGCCAAACGCAATGGCTGCGGCCCCACAGCAAGTGTCAGCCGGAGCTGCTTCACTTGCGAATTATCGGTCCATGGGGAAAGATTTTGTCTTTAATGGCCGTGCCAGATTATAGCTGTAATCCTCAACAAATTAGGGTACGATTAAAATTATCTGTCAGGCTTTCAATGTGCGTGAGATGTAACTCATGTAACGTGGAAAATTATCTTTCAGTGTGTGATATTAATGTCATTTTGGTTTGACATGATGCATAGAAGATACATGTATTTCATAAATTTACATTTTCACTCTCTGGGTGGTAACATTTCCTTTCAAGCGATTGTTGATTAGAATTGTTAAACAAATTACGAACTATTTAACAAATTATATATGTACTGTGTTGGAGGCTGTGCACATTATAAATAGAAGCCTTGTTTCATTTCATGAAATTAAAGTATCTAAATAGGTAAATGCGTCCCTGCTGTAACTCACGAAATTATGTATCTTAGCAACCACTCAAAATTCACAATGTAACTCCCCCCCCTCTAAATTTCCAGAGCTTGCTCCAGCGATTAGCTGCTGTGGTTATCAGTTAGGTGAAAGATGTAATGTGACTTATCAACCCTGACATCAGAGCATGTTTTGGGGCCCCCCTAACCAATCCTATAGCCAATTAGCCCTGACATGGACCACCTAATAGGCCACGATGGGGAGAATTACGCCACCCTGGTGAACCTAATAGGCCCGAGTCATGCCTTTTTAGGTGCCCCCCCCCCTCCCAGCTTCATGTACAATTGCTCCTCCCTCACACGCGAATTGCAACGCCACTTGCACAAAATGATGCTCAGACGATGCAACTTTTGGCACTGTCGTCAAATTGTACAGGTTGGCAAATAGCCTACTCCATTTAGCAGCAAATATCAAGAATATTTGACGTTGAGCCAAAATCAGTTTAGTTTCTTAGTTTGGATTTTTTTTTTCATGATCATATGTGCAGAAAATTACGAGGAATTAATCTATAAAACTACTATACTAATATTTTAATATACTGTCTTTACCACAGTCAGCAAATCCAGAAACATGGTCTGAAACTTGAAAAACCTCAATATGTCTCAGGTCTATAATAATACTTTTTAAATTGAAAATTTCCCAAGAAGTCAAACTTATACATAGAATGTCGAAGTCTGCCAACATTTTCAGATGATAAAAATTACCAATTTGATTAAATATGCCTATACGTTATATGTATTATCAGTATCATGTCAAGACAACACATGTACATGCATGCTTGCAGGCCAATAAGGTCTAAAAATACAGAACCCCAACTACAGTTTCCCTGCACTGCAAGAGAGCCACAGCCCTGCATTCTGAGCCGCAGTTGAATAGTTGATGATGCAATAATGGCCTGGCAATTAGGCCCAATGAGATGTTTATCCGGGGAGTTTTATGGAAGCTGCACGTTGCATTGAGAGGATGAAATTCAGATGATGCAGGGATCATGTCCTTGCACATGTAAATCCCCCAGCGCAAGAATCAGGCCACTTGTAAGCAGGCGAAGGGATGGTGCAAGGCAAAGGGATCACGCAAGGACGAGGCATCAACGGGATCTGTGATATCAACAGCTCTGGCATTAACAGAACCAGGCCACACCAACAGTTCTTGCATTAACAGAACCAGGCCACATCAACAGCTCTGGTATTGACAGAATAAGGCCATACCAACAGTTCTGGTATCAATGTCAGCATTTGTTCTGACAGCAACTGGAGTGTTGAAGCAGGAAAGAGAGCAAAATTAGTATCATAATTTACCAAAAGTTTATATAGACTGATTTTGTACATAAGGCATAAAATAGTAGTGAATGTGTCTAACTTAAAAGCTTCATAGCCTTAAAATCAACATCACAGAAATCATGGCTGAGAAATGTGAAGAAAACAACATCTTAAGTAGGCCTATGTGTCAATTCACTTGTGACATTAAAGGGCCACACTCATCAAAATGACAGTTTCGTTCATTTTTTTCCTTATAAAAGAATGGGCTACTGCAAGTGCATCCTGTCAACCTTAAAAAAATTGGTTTTAAGCAGAGATCACGAAAAATATATGAAATTGGGATTTGAGCAATATTTTGTGTCCCCACTGCATGTTCAGTCAGCTGATGAGTGACGTAGGGTAGGGTGAGCCTCCCCCTCTCCTCCAATTAATTGAAAAAAAATTGAGGTGTGGCCTTCTGCTGCATTGTCCCCCAAAAAGGCCTGTGACAAACTGTCAAGGAATTAAGAAACACGACTTGATATAAATTAGCTGTGAATTTGCTACACTTGGGAAGAGGCTATTATTTGTGCAAATGACAATAACTGCTAAAAAAAACAGAATAAAACAATTTACAACTGACAATCAGACAGCCATGCACTAAAATCTGATTGGTTGATTTTCTCAAGGTTGAGAGAGTAAGCAGTGACTGATTTGGACCACAATTTGCAAGACCAGACCGCAAAATGTACAATTAGGGCCTAAATGTATGATATAATGATGAAGCAACACCCACATGCAGCTTTCAAGATACACTATATTTATCTATCCATCTATCTATCTATCTATCTATCTATATATCTGTCTATCTATCTATCTATATATATATCTATATATCTATCCATCTATCTATCTATCTATCTATCTGTCTATCTATCTATCTATCTATCTATCTATCTATCTATCTATCTGTCTATATATCTATCTATCTATCTATCTATCTATCTATCTATCTATCTATCTATAAAGTCTGTCTGTCTGTTTATTCACATATTTTTCCATCTTGACATTCTGTCTATCTAAATTATCAGTTGCTGCCATCACAAGATGCGTTCTGGACTTTGCAAATATGAGGCAAATTAACCATTGCCAAATAAAGTCAAAAGAACCAGCCAATCAGCTCCCATAATTTATAATTATTCGTATGAATGACAGTTGGGCGGAGTTTGCTGTGCATAAGACCTTATCAAAAGTGTTTGAAAGATTTTTTCACAGTTTCAGCTTGTCTCAGATTTATATTGTCAGCTTTTTTAGCTTCATCTCTTTGTTCATAAAACATTTTACAGCTTGACCTCACTGTTCTTTCATACTTCCAGAGGTCATAAAAGGTCATCTATTTGTTTATTCATTACCCAGTCCTATGTGACTTGATCAGTTTCTTCCAACAGGAGTCGCTTTTGCTTGTGCCAAAAATTTGGCCAAAATCAGTAACTAAAATAATTTTTTTCATGGGTTTATTTTGGGAGAAATTCAAAAGGATCACTGTCACGTTTCTGTAAATGGTACATTTGAAGCTATCAACTAATAAAAAAAATGCACTATTGTGTGCCTTTAACAGTAGCTTCAAACCATAATCAAAAGCAACAACAATCTTCATAAAACAGTACCATCAAACAGTTTGAAACTGTAACATCAACATCACTTGAATCAACACAAACAGCCACATTTACAACAGCACAATCATATCCCATTAAACGACAGTCTAACGCTCAAATCAGGACCGCCTTGCAACAGCATTCAACAGCAGCAAACAGCATCAGCTACAGGCGATTATTTAGCAGCTCATGGCGGAGTCAAGGGGCCGGGGCATAAAGGCGCTAATGGGTGACAAGGAGGGGGTCACAGATCAATGTTATGGGGCGATTTGCTGCTGGGGCAATGAGGATGCGGGACAGAGATGAGCATCACTATCTGAAAGGATGCCCCCCTCTACTGAAGGGGGGGGGGTGGCATAATGCAACAGAGCTGACGTAGAGATCACTGGAGCTGATGGTGCAGCAGCTTGTAGGATTTTGTGACTGGTTGTTCTGCAGATTTGAAAGCCATCAACCACTGCTCAGTGTGAACGCTCAGGAGTTCAGCAAATTTATGGATTCATACATTCAATCAAATTTCCATGATGCAATAATCACTGTTTAAGGGTTTTTCTTGAGCAGATAAGGGAGGGGGTTAGTAGGTTTAGGTGCCCTGGAGGGAAAATTGTGGTCTCCAACCAGGTTGCCTTAGCATTGGGTTGCATTTTAGTTGCCATTATAGATGTCGTTAGTGTTGTCTTTAGGGTGCAACCACAGCTTGACAAGCAGTCGATGAATTGAGAAAAAGCCAGTTGGTAATTGGCACAAATTGGGACAAGAGGAAATTATTAGGAAACATTAGGAAATGTGGGGAAACATGAGATATTCATGGGGGCAAAAAATGGGGTGAAAAATCAAATCACTATTCAAATGTGGGAGAAAAAATAACAGAAACAGTAGCGCTGAGGGGGCAAGGAGAAGAAGGGGGAGGGGGTTAAGGAGGCAGCACGTGCAAAAGATCCCTCAACACCAGCGTGGGCGCCCCCTGCCCTGAGTATTCTTTCTCGGAGCCTTCTTCTCAACAACCTCTGCAGCCTTTAACCCCCCCCCCCCACTCCAACTCTCACCCTTCCCTCTGCTCGCAACATTATCCCCCTAATGCCAAACTCCAATATTGGCTGAGGGCAAAAGTAAAAGGGTTAGTGTTACAGGCAATTCTAACCCCCCCCCCCCGGCCTAATGGTTGATGCTAGAAGGGCATGATCAAGCGACAGCACACAAAAAGAGGGCATACGACCATATGGTGCATCTGAATTGATCGTGATCATTTCTAATTCCTAATTGCTCTTATGGAAGTTTTGTACTGAGAACTGCACCAACAAAGTGAGTCAATGTCATCGATGACACTTCAGAAGTCCAGAATCCTGCACTTCAGTTGACTGAACATTGATCAAAATATGCTAATCATGCAGTAATCACATGAGAACCAGTCTGAACTCTACAGTGATGAATTGTGATTTCTTACACCTGGCTTCAAGGGGATTATCATCGACCAACATGGATGACATTGCGCCTTTTATCTTCTGCATGTTTGAATATGCTAATCACACTATGTCGTGACGATGGGTGGCCCTAATCCCACTTCACTTGCTGTTGGGCCATTTTGGGCCATTCTGAGCCATTTTTGGGCCATTTGTGAGGGCTGGATCTATCTCCTATTATCCCTTTTGAGCCCTTTCAGTCCCTTTATTTATAATTGCAGCTCCTGTAAGTTCTGCTGAATAATTAAAATGTTCAATATATACAGAGATGGGAACAGCGATTACCTGGGGGGGGGGGGTGTGGAGTGAAGTTGGATCTCTGGCTTTAGAAAAAAAGGAACCAAAGTAGAATTATTTCTTATTGAGACAACAATTTGGTTTCTGATCGACATTCTAATCCCTACAATTCATAATTCCAGATAGGCCTTATGTCAAGGAGTCTATCTTTCAAAGTGAAACGTCATCATACAGCATACGATTTTTAGTTCGTATTTCTCAAGAATTATAAATTCAAACTCCTTACTACGGAATTTCTATAATACATTCAAGTTGATACAAAAAAGTGTGTGTAAACTATAAGCTCAGAAACATTGATATTTCCACTACCATCCGTAGTGAAATAAGTTAACATCAAAGCCACAAAACTAACTTTACTGCGACCCCACCCCTTATCCTACCAAGCCTCCCCCCTCCCTTAATCATTTAAAGAATTAACAACTTAAACCTCATCCCTCCCCAGCACTCCAATAACCGAAGATGTTAGAATTATCACAAAAACACAAAAAAGAGATTTGTTTGTTAAGGCGGGTCGAGTTTGAGGGGGGGGGGCAGCAGATATTTACCCACTCCGCTACCCTTTTTGCCAACCCCCTGCTGGTCCAATACAAACACTAGAGTTTACCTTCGCTGTCAGGTTTTAGTGCCAATGGGGTTTTAAGCCGAAAGAATCACAATCTAACAATGACAGGGATATAATAGTTTGTCACACAAAATCGTTTGAAGTTTTCCCTCTTTTTTTTCTTCTTTTTTTTCTCTTTTAGTACTTCCATTTTACTTTTATTTTTAAGATTTTCATAATTTTCATTTCCAGGTTGCTACTATAATCTTGTTGTCATTTGTCATCAATAACATTTAAAAGATTTATAGAAACAATTTTATTTTCACTATTTATAAATCATTTTTATATTTCGCGTAATCACAAAGGTAGGTAGGCCTATTTGAGGTTATATTTACAATTTTATAATATGAAATGTTAAAAAAATACTCTCGATAAGAAAATATGATTTTTTTAAAATTACAATAGTAAGCTATATAACTGTACCCAGTTTAGTCTTTTAACAATCTAACAAATAATTGCTTCAGAAACCTTTTGTAATTTTTAGTCTCTTTATATTGATTCATCAGTTGGTAACACATTAATTACCTGGAGTATAGAATTTTTGATCAATGTGACTTTTTTTATTTCATAAGAACGGAAAATTCAATATCACAAGTTAGTTATATATGGATAAGTTTGCGTGCATCTGAATTATTATTTAATACCATTAATGATTCATAGGAAATTGACAAAGAAATAATTGACAATTAATATGTTGTTTGGAAATTTTTTCCTTCCTAATTATCTGGTTGGTGATGCAATATTTATAACATACAGAACTTTAAATGAGCACAATAAATTGTCAATAAAAATGTACAGGCCTGAGGGTCTACCAATCAAAATAATTGGGTTTCAGAGTTATAGGATTACTAGAATTAACAAAAATGTAACAGTATTTTACTTAGATATCTGAAGGTTATTAAAGAAAACGTAAAAAGGGTAATAATTCCTTCCTAGAAATAAAAAAAAAGACACGAATTGTTTTTTAATTGAACAACAGCCTTTGACTTCACAAAAATAACTTCACTGATCTCACTGACGGCCAAATTGCTTTTTCTTTAATCTCAGTAAATCATTTCAAAGTAATTGTCTTTTGGGAGCTATCAAAGTGTTTGAAACAACAGTTTAATTAAGCAAATTCCCTTGAGAAATTGCTCATCCTGAAGGCTGTCAAAAGATCCTTAAATTAAACTGTTTACCTATCATGTTGATTGTTGGTAATAGACAACTTAATAGACAACTTAAGTGGCTTATATGAGTAAGCAATTGAGGATTAAGGATGTGATACAACTGTTCTGGGTTTCGTGAAAAGGGTTTCCTAAATAATTCTAGAAATGCACAGGCAATATTGTTCCAGGATTAGAGATAAAATCTTAAAAAGGTCCGGAACTTCATAGTAATGAGTAATTTGCACCTTACTGTGAATTATTAGTCTATGTAATTTGTATATTTCGGTAAACAACCGATAACAAACGTCTTAACAAATATATTTAGTCTAATAATTGCGCTAAACCGTTGTAAAAAAAGATTTTCTTAGGATAAAGTCAATTCCTTAATGAAGGTTTAAGTAAATATTTCTATATGGAAAATATTGGCACGAGGCAATCATATTGGCAAAAATGGAGCACACTTTCCAAACTAAATGCCATAAGACATTAACATTTACTTAATATATTGAATATTCTCATACATGTGCATTAATTTAAAAGTCACAATATTTAGTCCTACATATTTCATTACCGGACATTTCTCTGGGGGTGTTTAACATTGTTAATCTGCTAAGGCACGTGAAAAGTCAAGTGTCATAGACAAATTGAGACAATCACTGAAAATTAGTCACTAGTCAATTAATCTCAACCTTCCCCCTCCCCCTTCTTCTACTCCCATCTGAACACCCCCCCCCCCTCTAAATTGTTAGGAGTCAGTAGAGTTGCAGCAAAACTGCAGCAGGGGTCCCAAGACCACTCTCACACATTTCTGCATCAGGACATCTCAACTGGGCCAGTACATTGTTCCGAGCGATTGACCTTCGAGCCATCAGTAGATTCGTTTTCGACCCAAGGGTACTGTAGGTCCAAGCAAAACTGGGGAGACTGAATGTACAATTTACGGAAACTGAAACCTTGTTTTATAATAAGAGTGCAAATTATACTTTTGATTTCTTTTTTTAGAAATCTGTCAACAGATCAATGAAAATATTTAGAAAAATTGCATATATCATCAAAATGGTTTCTCATACACAGAATCACTGCCTATGCAGGCACGGGGAGTTTCTGATGGTTGGCAGAAAGCCTTCATCATCGTATCTTCATATCTATAGGCCTACCAACGATAGATGGTAACTTTTGGATGAGACAAGCCCTCATTTATGGAAAGTGTACAGCAACTACAATAATGAAACGTTCTCCACCTTTCTCTACGAGCTTCTGAGATAGGCAAAATTTCGAGCACATAAGGCTACCATAATTCTAGCACCCCTTCAACATTTTACAGTGCAGCTTCAAACCTCCGGATAGAGTGTTGGCTAGGCAAGGTGCCACGATCACTCAATCCCAAAATCGGATTTCTCAGTTGGCTAAAGACAATACACATGTTTGGGGGCAATGGGCCTTATGGGCAGTGAGTAGATCGTGGCTCACTATTATAATCAGCAGGGTGAGTAAGCACAGGACACAGGCCAAATCAATCAAGTCCTTCCTATAGGAAATGGAGCAATGGGCCAAGAAATACACTGCCAACAACTGTGAACAACACATGCATCAATCCATATTAAGGTTGATGGTCTGTGGGGAGGTGGTCACCCACTGGTCACTGACTGCAGTCAAGCAAACATGTCACATGGTAAAAGTGACCAACGTGACTATGCAGGACTGACTTAGAACTCTGAACCAATGCTGAAAGTAAATAGGTAATGTTGGACCATATGGAATAAGAACACAATATATTCCAGAAATATTGGACCACAGTAATTTTATGGTTACTGCAGTAGGCCTATATCGAGTAAATCTCACAACCTATCTCAAATTAAGCAAAAAGCCACATGGTAAAAGTGATTTTATAAGAATTGTGAAAGTCTGTCTCAAAAATTACTTTGGCCTAATGCTGTCATACTATTGGTAGATAATGATCAAGGCATGTTGAATCTAAAGTAAAATTACTTGTAATTCCATGACATTTGCTGTAGGCTTCTTATGAACTAGATCCATCTATGGCCATATGGAATGGTAACTTTCTCAAATCAAGCACAAGTAACACAGGTCAATCATCACGCAGTTGATCAATATGACAAGTCAAGCACAAGTTTGCCAGTCTCAGTTACTTTCCTTTGCATATTGACTGAATTGGAGAAAATGTAGGACTGGCTACAAGTTACTTTTCCTTGTTGCGTGAGTAAATTCCACAGCATGGTTGGATGGAATCGTCAATATCAAGTGTATAGAAAGAAATATGGTTTGCAGTTGGAATTTTAGTTCTTGGCTGAAATTGACCAAAGAGAACTATAGGAATTTTCGAAGTACTTTTTGGAGGTACTATCTTGCACATCCTTCAGTTTGACCCAAGCAATTTGTACAATTGCCTTTTATAAACAACAAAAGATATCTCCATCTCAAGTCGAGTTTCTTTAAAAAACAAAAACTTGAATGTAAAACTGGCTCATCATGCCACTACCAACAGTGTTATTGGGTCCTTATTCCTACAATTGAAGCTAAACGACACCGAAGGGCACTCCACAAGTTATTAAAGGAGGTTTAAGGAAAAGAAAAAGGAAAATGATTTCTAAAATGTAATTCAACTAAAATTCAGTGTCATCCGCAATGAAATACACTTTGACCAGCGATATTTTTATGAGAACCTTTTGCTCTGTTCAAGAACTAATATTTAGATAAAAGAGACTTTTAAATACATTTTACTGGGAGGTCATCTAATAAGAATCTATACTGTACGTATACAATGTCCCTGGGGAATATATGAGATTTCTAATTAAAAAGAATAATATATCACACCAGTCAATGGCCAGGGTAGGTCACAGTTGCAATGTAAGCTTATATATTCCACTTAACAAATTCCAAATAGTAACATAAACATGTAAAACAATACAATACTATCACTGACTACAGTTGGTGGTACTGACCTGTGTAAGAATGTCTGTCCTCATGGTGATCAGTGGAAGCAGGGCTCCTGATCGACAGCCCGGGGCTCCCTCCGCCGCCACTCATGCTTCGGCCCCCGGTGCTGGGGCATCGGCCGTCCGTAAGAGGAGACCCCCCTAGTCTGCCATCTAAGGAACTTCTCTCTGAGTTTGTTTTCATGTCATCAGAGGGTTTGTCCATGTAACTTAAGTCCATGCGGCTTCTCTTGGTAGGAACAAAAGCTGATGGGTAGCCATCGTCACTTTCGGAGTGGGGGTGTAAAGTCCTCTCTCCGTTGGGTTGCGCGGAGGCTGTTGAAGTTTGAAGGGCATGGTCTAGCCGCAACATGGATGGATGCAGTAAAGGCTCTCCAGGTCTGTACAGGAATAGAGAGTTCGGGGGAAGAGGGACTCCGGATCCCTTTCCATCTATCCCCGGGATCATGTAAGGGCTGGTTGTGAGTCCGTGTCGGGGAAGGTGAGACAGGCCCTCCATACCAGGGCTACCCGCGGCAGCAGCGGCGGCGGCAGCAGGATGGAGAAAGGGCCGAGCCCACAAGTTGATGCCGAACATTCTGGAAAATGTTTCGTAATTCACAAAATTATTAATTTTTCGTGTGTATAAGTCCTACTAAGTGTAGGTCCCTTTCTATAAGTCCTGTGAAGTAACTGTCATCTAAAATATGAACTCTGATTCCGGTGTCTTAGAAGTGAGGTCCAACTGAAGTCCAAGTGATATCTTAAAGAAGTCCACTGAAGTTATGAAAAGTAGTGTACTAGAAAGTCCCACTGATCCAGCAGAAGTCCCAGTGGTCCAACTGATGAACAGCGAAGCAGAAGTCCAAATACTAAGTCCCAGTGAGGTCACACTTGTTCCATGAAGTCACAGCTTCCTATGAAGTCACACTCCCATGAGGTCTCACTGAGGTCCAGGCAACAAGTGAAGTCCAAACTCAAGTCCACTGGAAGTGTATGGAAGGAGTGTTCGCTATGCACATGTGCTGTGGCGCTCTGGGCTTGCACTGGCCAGTCACTGAATGGTTAGCCAGTGGAGTGCCAACTGCAAGTCTGCGCAGTTCTGAGAACAGTGGCACAGTGCTGCTTCTGGTGGGAGTTTCTGAAAGACTCAACTGAGCAGCGCCGAAGTCAACACAGCACAGCCAGGGCAGTACACACCTACTGGAGTTGAGCAGTTCAGTCTGTAGCCACACAATCAAGGCCAGTAGGGGGCGGGAGTTACAAGTGTCACTCAACTGCTGCGTTTCTCAGTCCTGGCCTGAATCGTAGGCTATCATGGGTCTTTCATGGCCCTCTTAGGGCGGACCAATACGAGTCGGAGGCCACAGCAGGTACTTCAGTAACACTCCACCTACAGCCCACAGACCAATCAGATGCGGCGGCTCCCTTTAAACAAGTGGAGCTATAGCTAAGGGGGGGGGGGTTATAGGACACTCAAAAGCCTTGGAGTTAGGTGTACATCACAACCCCATAGCCTTGCAACTCATAGGCGCCCCTCAAAAGCAACTCAGAGAATTGCCATCAGAGAATTACCATATGAAAACACGAATTGGCGACGCCTCCTAAAAGCTCCTAAGAGTCCAACTTCACCTGCCTACATGTAGGGCCTAAGAATTATACTAGCTTAGAACTGGAATTAGTTAGCCTGTAGAAGCTTACCATTTCAAAAAGCAGATTCCTCATTTCCCGTTTCTAAATTCTCTTGTTTGTGTGAATTTTCTTCTTACAATTTTTCTGACAGCTTCTTTCCTCTCCACTACATTCTTACCATGCAGGATGGCAGAACTGCTTGAAGATACTGGACTCAACTCTCGAGAAATATTCCCGCTCAGTATCTGTGTAAAAAAAAAGGTCGCAGTCTCTCTAAATGTCTCCATACTGAACCGAAAAGGCGCAGTGTAAAAACTCAGATCTCAGACACTTTCACTGATAGCTTCTGATCTAGTAGAGTCTAAATCTCATACATTAAAAACTCCAAGAATCAATTCCTAAATTCGCTCATTCTAAGGTGAATATGCCCATGTAGTTACGTCATCTTCCATAGTCAAATTAATAAATACATAAATACAAAATATATAACGTCTTTTGCATAAATAACTCAATATTATTCACCAGCAATTTCATAAGTTTCAAGCCTGGAAAGATTTTTAATGGTCGAACGGTTCACATTTTTGGGAACATAAATCATAGCATGTATTAATTGACAGCTGCAGCTTATGGTTTTAGTAAAGTTGGGTATAATTGACAATTTGACAGCTTAGAAGTTTCCTAATCGCCACATAATGATCACATTTTAGTCAAATCCTACTGCCTTTTAATCTACTGAAATTGAGGGGTATTTAAATTAAGTGAGTGAATATGGATGCACTGATCCCAGTCTCATGTTTAGAGGTGTCTAAATCTCAATTGCTGTTGTCACAGTCTCAATATTCCTTCTTTCGTCCCTGTTACTCTCACTCTTCCTTCTCCTCCCACTTCATCCTATTTCTCCTTCTACTCTCTCTTTTCCCCCACCTCCTAACTCTCCTCTCGTCTCCCTCTAATCTTCTCCCTCCTTTCCGTTGCTCTTCTCTCTCTCTCTCTCACCCTCCCTCATATCTCTCCTTCCTCTCTCCTTCCTCTCTCCTTCCTCTCTCCTTCCTCTCTCCTTCCTCTCTCCTTCCTCTCTCCTTATCTCTTCTCTCCCTCTCTCCGCCCTATCTCTTCCCTCTTCTCTCTATCTCTCCTTTCTTTTCTCTATCTCTCCTTTTTTCTCTCGTCTCTCTCTTCCTCCTTTTCCACTTCCCACTCACTCACTCTCCTCTTTTCCTCTCTCATTTCTTCTCACTTTCTGTTGCCCTCTCCCTTTATCGTTCCCTCTTTCTTCCTCTCTTCCTCTCTTCCGCTCTCGTCCCCTTCTTTCACTCTAGGCTTTCTCCCCCCCCCCCTTCACTGTTTCTCTCAGAGCTCTCATGAAGTTAACAAGGCGATTGCCCGGGGCCAGTGACTAACATTTGTCAGTGTGATTGTGATAAATTTACTGCTGAGATTGGTAAAAGCTAGCAGGAGTCAAACTTCATTGTTGGCCAGCAAAAGCTGTGGGGGGGGGGGCAGCATGCAGGGGGAGTGGATTGCTAATTGCCGGACTTCGTTGTGTCCTCTGTTCCCAGCTCTCAACTTGTCCGATCATGGTGAAATTTCACTGTAATTGAACTTGATAGTCGTTGCGGCGTTTTTACTATGTATTTGTGTCGGTGATCTTGCTAAGTTGCTAAATATGTAGATTGCTGTGGCAGGCATGTATATTGTGTATTGCAATTTCATTCAGCAAGCCATATTTCTGCTTTTTGATGGCCAGGCCTAATTATGGGACACAGATCTGATCATAAGTACAATAAATGAAAACAAGATGAGTATAGGCATATATAGCTAAAGAAGGTGACAGAAAAACACCCAACACACACATGTTAGAGTTACAAAATTTCAGGTTGCCCCATGCACCCAAAACTGGCAAGGGTATGCAGGCCTGTTCTTTGTTGGTTGTTGGTAGAGTCACAAAATAAACTATGAAAACATGAAGAGTAAAATTTAAGGCATATACAATGTACATACATTACATTGTATACAACAGCCAAGCATGATCTAAGTATTGTGATATGCAGTAATAATTTTACAGTGCCCAGCAGCCCCCTTCCAACATCTTTTCCACCCCCCCCCCCCACCCCTTGTTTCTCTCACTCTCTCTCCCAGTGATAATTCACGGGATCAACGACTGACAAGTAATTAGAAAACGCCAACGAGCAACTGCCCTGCCCTCTGCCCTCTTCACGCCTCACTAAACAAGCAGCAAAGGCCCGCAGTCAAGTCAAGATTGACATCAATTACAATATTCTGCAGTGTCCTATCGAGCTTAGCCTTTGTATAGATTCAATGCCTTCCTCAATTTAGACAATTTGCAATGTTTGCTGGCAGCATGACAACACGATAGGGTTGATCGCCCCAGCCTTCTTGGCAATTCTTGCATTTTCGATCTATGGTGATATGATATGAGCAGCATGCAGAGTTGCTCTGCAGAGCTGCAGTTCCAAGTGAATTTCTGATTTTGTGACAAGTATGCATCAAAATGCATAATTGACAAATCTAAAAAAAACGCTTGTCTGTTGTTTCACATAGCACAGATCTTAACAAAAGCTGAGACAAGAACGCCATATTATTTAAAGACCTTTTAAAAGATGATTCAAAACTATAAGGTATCAGAAGTGGGGCTTTCAGTGACCCTTCATGCATTGATCCTATTGATGGACATTAGGCCTACACATAATAGGACAGACATATTTAAGCAATGTTCTGACAGCATTTTGATCCGAATGACTCAGTTTTTATATTACAGATTATTTGGAGAGAGAACTTAAAAAAATAGGAATAATCATTAATCACATAGCCTAAAGCCCTAAACCTAACTGCTTTCATATCACACATGTTGCACAAGTAGACAAGAACTATCACTCAGAGAGTGCATACGTAGGACTGCAAGCCTGCCAGCCTGCCATAATATAGCCCTAGGCCTATCTATAGTCACTTATCTAGCTGTGTTCGTATACACCTGTCCCTTGATCTATCTATCCATCTATCTGTCTATCTATGTATTGAGTCAGAATATCTATGTTTTGTCATATATCTTCAGTCCTATGTCTGTGTATCTTTTGTTCTTCATTGCGTCTTTCCTTCTTTCCTTCCTTCTTTCCTTTCTGCCTTCTTTCCTTTCTTTCTTCCTTCCCTCCTCCTTCTTTTCATCCTCCCTTCCTTCATTTTCCTTTCTTCCTGTCTTCTCCTTCTTTCTTTCCTGCCTTGTCCTTCTTTCCTTTCTTCCCCTTCCTTCCTTTCTTCTCCTTTCTTCCTTTCTTCTCCTTTCTTCCTTTCTTCTCCTTTCTTCCTTTCTTCTCCTTTCTTCCTTTCTTCTCCTTTCTTCCTTTCTTCTCCTTTCTTCCTTTCTTCTCCTTTCTTCCTTTCTTCTCCTTCCTTACTTTCTTCTCCTTCGATTCTTCTTCTTCCTTTCTTGTCCTTCCTTCTTTCTTTTCTTTCTTTCCTTGTTTCTTTCCTTTCTTTCAATAAATCTGTAAACACTCGCTCCATATGATGGGCACTGCTATCACAGCAGTTAGAAAAGCATGGTAGAAGTATATTGAGTAGTAGCATGAGAGTGTAGTATTTGGAATTATATCTGCATTTTGCCAATATTGACATGGCCATAACTCAAAATCTAGATGTTCTGGAGCAATTCTGATTTCAGATTTGGAATCAGCATGCTCGAATTAGGCGTATAGAGGTATTTTTCCTCAGGTAGCATTCGGAAATTTTTTTTGTGTTGACTAGTTTTTTCAATAAAATCACCAAAAAGTCACAGAGATCAGCCAAAATCGAAAAGAGCTTTCAGTGGATCACAAGTAAAGCTACTGCAAAAAATCAAATTAATACAATGCATAGTTTTAACAGGATCCTGTGCACAGAGTCACAACCTGACTCGTCACATAAGGCCTGCTGGCAGTCCTAATAATTGTCAATTCGATAACGTGTTTTGTGCATGTAAAATGTCATCATTTGCTGCTTTGGTTTAATTCAGCGTGTTTTCAGTGGCATAACCTAGGAAATGTAATTCACCAGTCAAGTTCAAGGGTCATTCAGTCAGCGGACCTAGCTCTGGAGTCATTTTTATCGAAATTAATATCAAGTACTGCTGATTATGCCTGCAGGGACAGGACAGCATTAGAAATTAAATTGTGGTGAGCACTCTATTCAAATCATTCATTGTCGGGTGTTAATTTGCTGCTGTGTTCACAACTTCGCATTTTCCCACAACTACACAGAATCCACCAATGCTCTATTCAAATGCAATCGTAACAGCCTGGGGGAATGATTGACTGTGATGAGTGGCCTTTGGGGGGGGGGTGCAAGGAGTGACCCGCGGGAGGCAGTCAGGCGGAAGGAGAGGCACGGGGGCAATCAAGGGGGGCAGGTGGGTGACAGGATCAAGATTGGTGGACATTGGTTTGCCGTTTCACTTGTCTGCAGTGTCCAGGCCAGGGCTCCGGGGTGTCAAGGGTAGTTTGGGAGTCGTCACCTATCTTGTCCACTGCTTCTTCTTATCTAGTATACTGAATCAGTGAATGCATTTCTTCTCAATGATGTTCATTTCCAACAAGCAAAACATAGGCTGCACAACAGCGAACCATAGGCAACATGCAGACTAAAACAGATTGGTAGTGACTAATAGGCCTATTTGGTTGATAAATGTTCCGCCCGCCCAAATGTTTTTAGCAGTAAGATAAAGGTTATAATATTAATAGTACGGTAACCGCATTTATAAATGTCTTATTGTTTGTTGTAGCAAAAATACAAATGTTTAAAATAATCTCAGCCCTCTATATATTAACATAATTATGACATTCCAAATAATAAAATACAACATATACAGCAGGGACCACCCTGCCCCCCGTTCCCCTCGTAGAAGTCCCCCAAGTGAAACCAAGATCCACTCTGACACCACAAGCCCCTCTCTACTCCTCCTCCCTCCAATCTCTGCCCACCCCCCCTTCAATCTCCAAATCCCCCCTTGATTCCAGCCTATTTAACGACACTGCCCTGTATATCAATTGGCATTGGTCAGCCCCAATCACCCGGCCCAGAGCAATCTCCAATTTGCCCATTCCAAGATCAAAAGTCTCTTTGACCTCTCGCTTATCAGCATCTACTGCTAATTGTCTCCTCACATCACAATGGAGCTGGTCATCATGCAGATGATGTGGCTGACTCCAGGCTGGTTGACAAGTGCAAACTGCTTGGCCTTTGTTTCAGCATCTCAATCACATCTGTGCAACAATGAAGTATACATTTGCATGTGAAGTAAATATCCAAATCTTTCTGATTGAATCACTCTTAAAATAAAATTTATATACATAATTCTCATACAAAAACCACAATTGGTTCTTTGGCCTTACCTGTCCACAATATCATTTCATTCGGGCTTTGGAAATACCACGCAGTTGTATCATTAGCGCTGCCCTGGGGGTGCCCCCCTTGGGCAAGCTCTTCGTTTCGTAAGGAAGTTTTTTTGCACACACTGAAATGTTCACATTCTAGGCCTAATTTTATGTAAAAGCTACTGGGCACCAGCCACCACTTCCAATGCCCTTCTTCACATGTATGTTCATTCATGTCATAAAGTTTGTCCTAAAGTCTTTATTTTTGCATTTAGTGTCCTTATTGTGTCATTTATCAACAATTTCTCCTCCAGTATTCTCACCACTGCCTTCACACATGCTCTCCCAGCGTGGATATGGCTGCAAGATAGCCTGCATGCATTACATATAACTGTCAGCTTTGAGGGGGGCACTCTCTTTCACTTCAGTGAGAAATGTTTTCCAGCCTTTAGGGTGGCAATTGTCCACTATTCAGCAGTTCCAAACGATCAAGTTGTGTGCATTTTAATTCAGTGTATTACCAATTAATTAATTTCACAATGCATATACCCAAATAATTACAATATTTAATGCATACACTCTAGGCCTATGAGACTAGGGGGTTACTCTTGCTAATTTTAGAGAATGAAGTAACAATACAGCTAAGCTGTGTTACAATTGGCCCACGGGAGTATAATAAAATTTAATTATAAAAGAACTGCTCATTTTATTTCTTACTGCACATATATCCCCCTTTCAACAGTCTAGCTCCTGGGTCTAACTTACAACATCAGTTGTGCCACATATGTCAGATTGGTAGTGCGTGAGCAGACAGAAAACAAATTATAAATGAAGATTAATATTGATTTAACTTAATATTAATTTAACATCTTTTAAGCAAAAGGGTTGAAAAAGAGACAAGGAGGAAGATTTGTTAAACATTTTTAAATAGAATTTTGTATACAATACATACATGTATATGGCCCAACAATCCCATATGTAGATGTTTGACTGTTCAAGGCCTTCATTTCAAATATAGAATCACCACATATAATTTTACGACTCTGTTATTATTGCATGTTAACAATGGCTTACAATTTGTGTGTGATTTGCAGAGTTAGGGCAGCGCAACACTCATCGCCCAGCGATTAGTACATGTCTAGTTTTTAATGGCGTGGTTTTTTGGAAAACCAGACTACTGTGCGAAAAAACCCACTTAGTAATAAAAAAAACTGTGTTGTCCTAATTTTTTCGTAGATTGAATGGGTTTGCACTTTTTGTTTCAATATCAAAGATCTGAAGCGTCGGCAGATGTAATGATGCTATGATAGGATTGTGAGTTCACAACAAGGTATACTATATATTCTCCCTATTGAACTTTTGGTATATGTATAGTGACTACACAGAATAAAAGAATTTGACTCTTGTACCTGTTTCAGATGACTGGACTGATTTCTTACATGTATTATCACATGTATTATCAGACGTGCATGTCTGAATGTGACTTTCAATAGTTGATTATTAAAAGTAATAGCCAAAGGAAAATCGATACTGAAGTTGTGTAACTTCCTTTTTTTTCATGATCATGATCAATTATTTTTTCACTCAATAATACGATTAATACTATTAACCATTAACTGACATGCAAGTGTGAGTATAATTCTTGGCAAGCTGTCAGCAAAAAGGAAATAACTTTTACAGGAACTATTTCTTTTATAGCAACAGTTAATTGCTAATAGTGAGTTGTAGCCTTCCTGTGTCCATGCAACAGATAAAAGCAGATAAATGCTTAATCGTTTTGGACTGTTCTTTTATGAATTGCGTGAAGAGTTGTGGAGCTGGGCTGTTGTGGTTTATTAGAGATGATTGGAGGAAGGCGTCAGTGACTTTTGCTTGCAGCACAATTAATGAAAGGACAATATTTGCATCATTTCTGCTTATGACAAACCCCAACATTAGTCAGTAGCTAGTTATGGGCCAATTGTCACATGTGTTGTCAGATTGTGAGAGCCTCTGAAGTCAGGAGATTCCATTTCCTCGATGGCTGTGATTTATCCCCTGATGGCTTGTTAACAGGCACCTGCCTGCCCCCATAAAAAGCACTGCAGTGCCAGTCTAGTGCCAGTGTAGTGCCACTGTAGTGTAGTTAATTACCAGTCCCATGGCAGCCATGTGTCACCTGATGGCAGCCTAAATAAAGTGGAGTGCTACTGCAGGTAGCATTGGATCCTGCAGCACTTGACTGCAGCCAAGAGTCAAGCATCAGGTCGCCATGGTTATCAGCGTCCTGCAGCAAAATTAACAACCCATCATAAATAACGTCATCACGCGAGATCAAAAGCCGAGCCATTCATGAATGCTGCTGCTGCAGGTCCATGCAGTGCAGGTTCAGTGCAGAATTTCAAGGACAGCAGTTCCATCTTGCACAAGCTAAATTTTTAGAATGCAAGAGCTGCATGCAATATTATGAGTGAATGAATGAAAGTTTAACATCCTGAGGTTGTCTTGCCAAAGTATTAGTTTACCCGTCTTTCCTCGAATGGAAGCCTGGTCTCAAACACAAGCCTGTCTGGTTTACAGGCCGGAATTGATTGGTATCTGGTTTCAAACAATAAACGGTCTCAAATAGACGCCTGTCTCGTGTAAACACCAATGACCTTGGACTAATTAACAATCTCTTTGGCAGCTGCTTTAATATTTAATTTAACTTCTGTGACATAGGCCCATAAATGATCTTTATATCCATTCATTTTATTGAGGAAAATACGTTTACAAACACAAGTCTATAAACCTACATGTGTGTATTCAATTCTGAGAACTTCTTCCCGTGACAGTCCATGCTGAGAACAGTTTTTTATTATTTTTTTTTGCAATTTCATAGACGCTTTGAGCGAGTGGACGATGTTTCCACGAAACCGTAGAACTTTCTCAGAATTTAATTAATTTTCAGTGGGGACCGCGGGGACCGCATTTGATCAGCGATCATTTATTGAGTTGCGGGGACTTTGAAGGGAACCTAATGCATCCGTCACGAAGTTTATCAGAGAATTTAAAGAGAGTGACAGACACAGGGACAGACTAGAGTGGCGAGACAGACAGGACAAAGCAAGCCGCAAAAATGAGTACTGCAGCTTTGCTAATTCCAAAAACATATTAATCATGAGAGAACATTTGAGAATTTCCATATTTTCCGCTCCATTTGAGTCTGATTATGGCATTTGCAAGAAACAAAAAGGTGAAAATGAAGTGGGTGCGACTGGCGGGATTAATTGTTCCCACTCGCAATCTGTTCTTGCTCGCGGTGCAGGCCGCAGGGGCAGACTGGGTGGGGTTGACTCTAGTTGAAGCCCAGAAGAGAATTTTTGTTTTGGAGCGGGGGCGTCGTGGTTGCTGTGTACTGTGTAGCTGCATCGTAAATCTGATAAATAATTTGAGTACATGAAAATCTTCCATACCAAATTCTGACACAATGAAAACCTTTTTTGACTAGATCGCTTATGATATTGTCACCGGCCCCAGTAAAGTTTTGTTGAAATTATAGTTAAATTTAGCTGAATATGACTAATTAACTCAGTCATTTGAGTAGGTCAATAAACTAATTACATTTGTATAAATTAGTCATCCCTGTAAAATAAGGGATTTTGACATCTAACTTTAACTTCACTGGTCATTTTGAAGATTTTCGGTGATAGTTGAGCAATCAAAACACCAAATGGCAAGCCACACTCTTAACAAAAAGGATTTATATGGACCTTTAAGGGTTCTATATGAGCAGGTATAGATAAGGTACCCTAAAAGGTTCATTATTCAACTTTTAAAAAGGTTCCAACACCAAACAAAAACAACACTTAGATAATCCAGCTGCACTGAACTCCAACAATGGAACTCCACTCTCTCAAGTATGTACCGTCGCATTTCGCTTTTATTTTTTGGCTGATTTTGGGACCCACAGCAGGATCTTTTCAACCCATGTAGGGGTTGTTTTCCAACACATTCCATCAGCTGTTCATTTGCTGTTTTGTCACATGACAAAGGCCAACTTCTCATCAAACTTTAAAATGGGTTCTAGGCTAAATGCCAAATTTACCGTGGGCGTAGGTTCCAAAAACAAACAGATCGATGATATCTGTGTCTTTTATGAGAGATTCACATTTTGCGGTGCCACACTCTGAAACATTTAGGACAAAATTAGGTTTTCTGAAATACCAAAGTAAAGGTGTTTTGCTTTAAAGTTTGGTTTTCCAAAAACCTAAAGGTCTACCATCATTACATTAAATAAGTTTTTCCAAAACCCCAAATTGGAATAATATGGAGGACAGCCCAAAAACCAATCATGGTTTTTGAATAAGATTTATTTTTTTAGAATGCAGGTAAAATGATAACTAGCAAATTTATCTTGTTCTTATTTCTACAATACATACCAAATATAGTGAATTGTCTGTCACACATAATCCTTTGTCAGAGCATACCGAAGACTAAGTAAATGCAGACAGCATAGACACAGATAGAGGCGTTCCACAAGGGGACGCCATTTGACCTGAGCTGTTTCGCATCCTTGTCATCATTCAAGAAGCAATGAGCCTGACCCGATTAGTCCTCCCTTTAATGCCCAGTTTGTGCCCAGGGGTCGTGAGGTCTTGATTTGCCTGCCAAACTCAGCCATTCACTGCCATTCAGTGTGGTGTATAACTTCATTTGAGACGAAGGGCCATAGTGGCTGCGTCAGTGTACAAATAGGCTGGACCTTTACGAGTTAATCCAGTGTAGGGGCCATCACACTCGTGTAGCCACCGACAGAGGACGTGACAGCTGATTCCAAGACACCATGGCCCTTCTATGGCCCTTCCCATTGCTCCGGGGCCAAATTACAAGGACCTGATTGGATTAAGAATAACGAGAAGGGCTGTAATCCCCACGACAAGTGCTTACTGGGCAGCGGGGGCACAGGGCTGATTTGATTGGGCCAGTGATTGTGTCAGGGACACCCACCCCCTCTTCCCACACAATCATGCATCCTGCCTCCACGATAAAATTTTCTATCATCTGCCCCTTTTCTTCCTTTCACGAATACTCATGCTCTCTCCCTTGCCTCTCGTTCTCTCCTCCAGCCATCGCTTTCTCTTCTACACAATACTCTTTTCAACCTCCTTTTCTTTGGTTCTCCTATCTCCTCAGGACTCTCCTCTCGCTTCTTCATTTCTCCTCATTCCTTCTCGCTCATTCGTTGCCATTCCTTTTTCATCCTCTTCCATTTCCACATCTTCTTTTCTCTACCCTCTTCCTCCTACTTTCCTCCTCCCCATTCTTCTTTTTCCTCATCTCCCATCTCTCTCCGGTTATCTCCTCCCCTCCCCATTCCTCCCCCCTCGTCTTCCTCCTCTCCCATCATCTCCTCCTCCCCATTCCTCCTTTCTCCGTCTTCCTCCCATTATCACCCGTCCTCCTCCTCCTCCACCCAGATCCTATACCATCCCTCCTCTTCCCTCTTCCCTCTATCCTCTTCCCTCTTCCCTCTTCCCTCTTCCCCTCTGCCCTCTCCCCCTCTGCCCTCTCCCCCTCTGCCCTCTCCCCCTCTGCCCTCTCCCCCTCTGCCCTCTTCCCCTCTGCCTCTGCCCTCATTCCCTCTGCCACTTTCCTCCCCCCCCCCGTGTTGGTTGATGGGGCATGATCTCCGTCTGAGCCCCCCTCCCTTAAATCGCCTCTCCTTCTTCGCCTCTGCATCATGAAACTTTCATCAGCTGCCCTGAGCTCTGATGGGCTCTCTCCCACATATTTTTGTTTGTCTGCTCTTTAGGCTGCATCAACTGTTTAACAAGATCTGCTGCTGCAAAAGCCCTCCCCCCCCCTTGCAACAACCCCACCCCCCCTCTCCATCCCCCTTTGCACATCTCTTAAACAGCTCAGCATCCTAATCCCTCCTATCTCCTCAAGGTCTCCTTTCTCCTTTTTATTCCTCTGCTTTTCTGTTTGGGATCATGGTGTTGAGAGGGTTGGAGGAAAGAGGGGAGGTGGGAGTCTCGTGTCCAGAGGGGAGGGGGGGATGTCTTCCTCTCAGATCGAAAATTATCCGCAGTGTCAGCACTGACAATCATCCGCAATGGCATTCAAGAGCAGTAGCCTGAACAGGGCCAATAAAGAGACCAGCGGTTCTAGGCATTAATTTCACATCTTTTATATATTTTAATTCAACAATGCCTATTTCATAATTGCATTTTGGAGCCACATCACTTACAGTTATATTCTGTATGTCTGTAGTAGCACTGACATTGTATACACGACTGTCTTCATCATGTGGGACTATCCCTCCAAATGTTCAGATTGGTGAAAAGTCTTTCTAAATTACTTTGTTGTCTTCTTATATTTGGCAGTATATGACGTCTATAAGATATAAAATACTAGTAAGACTCACAAACAAAGAAAACCTCAGATGAATCACGACCAAAATTGAATATCATATTTATGATATTATTTATGATATGATCTCTTCCTGCATGTGTGATTCCTGCTTCCAGGCTGTTAAGTGCCTATCTCTTGACTGATCCTTTTCACTTGATCTTACCACGCTCAGCAAACTAGTTCAAAGATAGATAATGAATTTCAGTCTCACACTTCCTATGGGCATCAATTATGCAAACGATTTAGCAGAAAAATGAGCAAAGGCCAGGCGGATGAGACCATGGCTGCTTTTGACCAAAAGCCCTTAATTATAACAGCTTTCATGTCCTTTATTGAATTAATAATCAGAGAACTGGTGATTTCACACGGGGCTAAATTATGCATCCGCCGATGGATTCATGTGCATTTGTGCACGTTGGTGTTGGACACACAGTATCATATGCAGAGCCAAGTTGTCTGCTCTTGACTCCGGGGTGTGCCAGTCTAGTAGAGAGGACTGAGCCAAGTTTGTGCAATGGCTTTTCTGAATCCATGGTGGTCGGCTGTAACTAAATGCACTTAAAAATATCCATTTTCCCTGCAGTTCCATTACAAATAATGAGAAGACATGCAACATTTCGCTCTGGAGCTCGTTTTCGCACTTTAATTGAGGGCCTCTTTTCATTTACGGATAACAGAAATATACATAGTCCGATCCATTGGACATTAAATTGAGGCGGGTTGTATCCAGTATTCGATGCTGGGCCAACTGAAAGACCCTGGGCATCCCTGAATCAATAGAGCATGTTTCAGACTCCCAGTCTTCTCATCTCATCATCATAAGGGGGTCACCAAAAATGAAAGTGCAGCTCCCTCCACAAAGACGGTGGTTGGGCTGCCCCGGCTTATCCAGAGTATACACGCACAATGCAAGCCAAGTTCGAATCGCTTGATATGTTTTAATGGAAATGTCTTCAGATTAACGACACCATACTCATGAAGCTAATTCATATCCATGAGCTGTTGTTAGACGTTATGATGAGATAGGCCACAGGCAGTGTTCACATGCTTTGCCCTTATTCTGTTATATTATACCAAGGTGTATTGCTCAAGCTCCCCCTATGGGAAAATGACAGTCGTCGTGTGCGGTCATATTTGCGGAAGTTGCCATAAATAGTATTCTTAGGATATCCCATGGCCACCAGGCCTGCTTTGTGGTGGCTGGGAAACAGGCTATAGTATGCTCACCAAAGGGCAGACTGAGGTTCCAATTTAATCAAGAGATGGCTCTGTGGTCTCCTAAATTCTGATTGGCTGTCAAAGGGAATTCCCTTGTGATGTATGCTGATATGGGTGCACACATAGGTAAGATTGGCCAAACAAGGTTTAATGCGAGTCTAAATGCAGTGTAGTCGGTGAAAATCATCTCTAAGTGTAGCTGAGAGACTATTATCTCACAGAACCAACAAGAATGTAGTGAAAGGCTGCTCCTCGAGCAATTTTAATCAATTTTCTATATTTGCACTCCACCAGACGGCACTTGAGCCATACACCTTCCTCTCTATCTCTAG
Source organism: Platynereis dumerilii (assembly GCA_026936325.1). Classification (NCBI taxonomy): domain Eukaryota; kingdom Metazoa; phylum Annelida; class Polychaeta; order Phyllodocida; family Nereididae; genus Platynereis; species Platynereis dumerilii. The sequence goes on along the minus strand of JAPTHN010000001.1, from coordinate 78,956,479 downwards.
AACTGCTAAGCCATTGTGATCATTCCGCCTGTGGATAGGCCTAATCAGAGTCCACATCAAGGTGCTCTCTCTGAAAAGACTTCTCATAACATGAAGGATATTCTATCATCTATGCCTAATTTACATAAAAGCAATCTTGACTCTCACTTGCTTTCAATATGGCTTTTAAATTTTTACCCAGAAAATGTCTACCTAAATGTAACTACTCTACCATAGTGCTGTGATCTCATAATGAAGAAAACGGTAAATGCAACATTTTGTTTATCACATTCATGGTTAACTTGCAATGAAAATTAAAATAAAACTCTGACATAGTTATTCAAACCTTAAATTAAAACGTGTTAAGAAATCAAGATTAACTCTAAATAAAATGTTGTGTTAATCGTTTTGAGGGATACCACTATCTTATTGACTGAATCAGAAATCGGATTTCTTCTGTAGCCAAGCCACGATGTAACTGCATGCACACTGCAACTGGTGACAGACTACGGTTGAGCAGCCACAATTCGACTGTTTGGCCTCTCCATTCATTGTAAGTCATTTGTAATTCCAAAGTGTTCAAGCTCCCTTGTGAATAATGCATCATAATGTAGAGAAAATTGGAAGTAGGAGTGAGAAGTAACTTGTCACACCCAGCTGTTGCTCTTCATGTGCTGTGGCCATAACAAGGGCTGTTCTATTCAGACTCCCACTGCCAGCTCCATTTGACAACAGATTAACGAAGCCAGTCTCTTTGGTGATCGATTATTACCTGATCGTCTCAATACAGAGCATTGGCAACTGTCAGAGCAAAAATGGTACATGTTTGGGGGGGGGGGGGGGCTAATTGGGTAACACATCTATATAAACTCTACCACACAGAGAGAAGATCTGAGCATAGAGGTTTTATAACCTGCACTCAATAGGAACAAACGTCTAAAAATTTAAGAAGGCATGGGTAAAACACCTTTTTATTGATCAATCTAATCTGTCTATATTTCCTAAGGATATCCAGGATATCTGGCATTCCACCAATTTAGGTCTATATGTAGTGGTAGCACACTGGTCTTCCAATCGCTGGTACAAGGTTTTACTCCGACTCCCGACTCCTTCGGCTTTCTGAAAAGTGACTCTTGACTCTCGACTCCGCTTATCGGCATTATTGCACACAAATATTACATGGTTAAAAGAGGACAGGAAGTAATTATACAACGTTTCATAGGAGTTTGTCACATGAATACCTGTTTATAATAGGAAGGTTTGTGAAAAATTTGGGATAGATTTCACAATTGTGTATTTGTGTTTTTGCAAATTATGTTTTTTAGGAGTCATGCAGGAGTCAACAATTTAATTTTCGACTCCGACCTGAAAATAGAAGTTCGACTCGGACTCCACCCAAAAAACCTACAACTCAGACTCCCGAAGCCCTGATAAATACAGGACATATAGCCACAACCTCCGGTCATTCTCACCTACAGTATCTATCCGTCTACAAACTTTCTTCATCTACAAGTTTGCCTATACAATGTCATATCTCTATATCTCCTAACCAGCTACCTCTTTGCACTCCCAGTAATTTGTACTAATTATCAAGCCAAAAAAATCCACTTACACCTTTGTAGCCCTGATACATTGAACTTCAGCTCCTGATCTGTGTGTGCAAAAATCAACAGAACTTCCCCAATTCGATTTTTCACCCACTGTCAAACCAAACAAGTGCCAAGTGAGCAATTCACTAATTGTTATTGGTCATATTGGAAAAGATAACCAATCAATTATAGGATGACCCTGGGTTACTACAGTGCACTCAATCATCATACCAACAACACTGTGTACCGTTTGCTCTATGCGAAGCGACCTAGTTAATCACAAAATCTCAAATTTTAGACAAGAAACCAATTCAATTATAACATACCATAGCCAGTATGCTGTATTTAGGCCTATGTATTAGACATCCTTATGTGAAATTACACGCATTAAATATTCAACAATCAAAAGATTTGGGGATTCTAGTAAAAAATGCACTATAATTTACTAAAACTGCCTAATCTCCCAGAAAACTTAACTGATTGATTCCAATTTTTGTATCGATGTTTTAACCTGTAAAAAAAACTTATATGTAAGTATACTTAACAGTAAATCGATTCATCAAGGTTAGGAAATCATTCTGGCGATATTTTTAGCGTGTAAAACGTCATCAAAGAGTGTGTACATCATTTCCAATACAAAACTTGGTCTAAAAACCTTAATAAACACCCGATTTTCAAAATTTAAAAACCTGGATATATCAAGTAAACCGCTCCGAATTCAATGCACTTGTGCATTTTGCTCTATTTGCAATATTAACGTCGCAAAAAGCCTTTCGCCGCATAATGCTGAAATGATGCAAAGTTCCAGTGACCACAGCAAACCAGTGGCAGATTCTTTTTCTTTTTTTTTTTTGAAGGGGGGGGGGGTATTTTTCTGCCCTGAAATCACACACTGAATAGTACAGGAAAAACATGTACATAACAGAAGTTTTTTTTTTACACATCCTTGGTTTTATAATATTTTCATTAAACAAGGGGAGGGGCTTTGAATTTTTCTAAGGGTAATTATTTCATAGAAATGCCTACTTTAAGATATTTAAATCTTTTTTTTTAATTACTTGCCACACACCCTCAGGTTAATGATAAGATCGATACAGTACCCTTTTTTAAGGGTACTTTTCTTGTTTATGTGTATTATGTGTACTATAAGACAGCATACTAGCTATATTGCAAAGTTTGTTGTTTGCTATATATATGAGAACCAGCAAAATGTAAACAAAAAAATCCTTAATCAGGTCACTTGGTTGGTACACAGTGACAATTGATGTTTTCAATAAACTCTTACACAAGCCAAGGATGTTTCTCCACAACACTCTATACTATGACAATAAAAACATATTCCACATCACATAAATTACATCCTTTTCAAAAGTTCCATTATCTTGTCCAATAAAAACATTCATGCAATTTTCTCTGTCACTCCATGACAATTATTCTACAGATCCATTTTTGCTATTGAAATTTCCTTGTACCTACATAGAAGTTCTTTCAGACTCAAAAAGTAATAAATCTGACGATACTTTTGTGGTTTCGGTTTTTGAAATAAGTATGAATAAATATAAATATTACGAAATGCTTCTGTTCCGCATTCTTTCTCATATTTGTTATCCAGACCAGTTCAGATCTCCAAGAAAAAGAAAGAAAGAAAGAAAGGTCAATGTTTTTAAATTAGATTTATTGTACACTTCCAAGCATTACATTAAGGAAGATTAACATGCAAAAATAAAATATAGGCTCCTACGTATACATTCATTTCCCACAAGGAATGTTCATTCACAACACATTCTCAGTCAATCATATTATGCATCAGTATTATCAGGTTACTAACTGACCAATTAAATCAATTGTGTCCAGGGCAGTCATATTTTAAAATGTTTCAAAAAACCAATATATACTTAATACAGTCATATTTTAAAATGTTTCAAAAAACCAATATATACTTAATACAAAATCAAAGATGGTTTACATTTCTTAGTAAGTTAGTATACTGTCAGGGTGTTTTCATTCTATTGATAAGAATATATTATAAAACAATTAGGTGTCAGATTCTTCCTTTTAAATCACACCCATGTTAGTTCATATTGGCATTCGTGGTGGCAGCACAATCTGGTAAAGTTTCATTCAGATTCAGCACAAGGTGTCACCACTAGTTACAACTTAGTTTTCCAGAGGGCGCCATCGACATGGTCCGTCACATAGAGGTCTCCAGATTCATTGAACAACAAACTGGCTGGATGGCTAAATGGACAACGCAGACGAGACTGGGACTGGCCCCCTTCTGTTGAAAATATTTCGATTGTTCCTTCTCCCCAATTCGCTACAAAAACCTTTCCTTCTGCGTCCTGCACCAAGCCTGCTGGTCCACCAAAGTTCTCACCTACAGAAAAAGAATTGGGAAGTGCTCAGCAGACGACACAATTGTTCTTTCCATCTTGACGACAATATTTGGAAGTTTCAACTTCAAAGGCAAAAAAAAAGAAGATACATAAATGCATACAGCAAATAAGAAGCCAGATTTTCTAAGAGTTGATTAAATGTTGAAAACTTTTCTCTCAATCTTGCAGAGACTGCATTGACCAAGAGCTACTCTCAATGGCACACTGAAAAAAACATTGACTTTTGATTGATAGCACTGCAATTTCAGCACAATAAAGTAAACTATAGGTCCAGTGTTAAAACAATCTTCTGCCACAAAATAGGGTTTTATTTATTATACATATCGCTGAATATGAAAACCTCTTAAGTGAAATATAAATTCACAGCGGATACGCTGCCCGCAAACGTTAAATATTAAAATGTTAATTTGTGGTCGTCATATTCTTTTCAAGCAAATCAACACTTTGTTGAAGCTCACCTGGCATAACAGCCCAAACAGTCTCATTCTCCAGACACCCTGGCCCCTTGATCTCATAGGACTTGATGCATTTGGTGACCATCTCAGTGACAAGGAGGACCTCTGGGCCCCCTTCGACCCTTTTCATTATCAAGCTGTTAGGAAACCGAAGGCCTGTTAAAGCTCTGATGATCTCTCCTGATTTGGTCAAGCAGTACACACTGCCATGTTCAGAACCGCAGATCTGGGGAAAAAATAAAGTATTTTATCAACTTTGTAAAAAAACAAAATCGAGGAGGCCCATGTATAGCTGCAGTGTAGTAGTCTATGACCACAATATTTCGAACGTTAGTGCATGGACCTACTATTTTCTCGTTAAGATAGTACGTCCATGGTTAGTGTGAGATCTCCACCCTTTTTTACAAAGTACATCTTTCAAAGCAACTAAATAAATTCACAAATACAAATAAAGAAGAGATTCCTCTTCCAGTGATGGCATGTAGTACTCATTTTGTGACAGTCAGGTCTCTACCTAGAAGCTCTAGTTCTTAGATTTCCATTCCAGAGTCTCGTGTGGGAGGAAATGGAAGGTTGGACGTCCTCAAAGGCCTTAACATCACATGTGAGTCCTAAGTCTCACACCTTCTTACACCTGACTCTGTTTTGGTTTACTTCCTCTGCCCTTTGCCAGGTCAGGTTCTGGGATCTCAACTCTTTGTAATGCACCAGACAATTTGTTATCTTTTTTCTCTTGTAATTTTATAAGTAATATAATTAAGTAAATACCTGTTGTAAAGTCATAGGGGCAGCAGGAGGAATGTGGGAGGCTGGGGCAGTGAACCATTTGTTGCCATCTTTGTCCATCACACAGTCATGGCACCCCTGCATGGCATTGCCATCTCTGTCTTCTTTGGCTACCTGAAATATTTCAGAAAGCCAAGATAAAAATAATCAGTTTTTTTCTTTGTTAGTCCAGACAGCACATGCCAATTTTCTCTCTTAAACCATATTTCTAGGTCAGTAGAAGGTATTGTAATCACTCAGGTGAAATGTTATCTACCCGACAGACGAAAATGGCCGCAAAAAATTAAATTTTTTTGCCATATTTTCAAATTTTAACATGTCAACTTCTATGAAATAAAAATATACAAAACGTCTGTTCGTTATCCTTTTTCTAATCAAATGGTCCCAGATTATAATATTAAAAATTAATTGAATCGCTTGTAATAAATTTGGCGAGGTATCTGACCTTGGTCATCAGATTGTTTACCAATTTATCTGATATGCAGTACAATATTTCATCTTCAGGATATGACAAAACGACAGTACCTGTTCCACAGAGCCATCCTTGTTGGCCTTGAGGATTCCTAGTCTCATGTCAGCGATCCACATGACATCGTCTTGGTCGAACAGGATCCCTGAGGGCATTCCATCGAAGCCCTCAACGCTTGGGGAACTGACCACTTCTGTCTGAAAAGGCAAAAAAATAGATCTATGTTAAAGACGAGTTTAATTAGCAGAAGAAAGAGTCACTGAGTTGGTGTTTTACGTCTCACCAGCACCTGATTTGGCTCTTTAGAGACATACTTGGTTGGTACCAACGGTGTTGATGGTAATTTCTTGTCTTGAATAACTATAGATGGCTCCTCTAACAGTTGGGGTTTTATGGTCTGTGTTTATGCTTTGCCACTTTTGAGTTTCTCTGCCAGCCAGACCATGCACTCATGGGTTTCAGTGGACTGAACCACCAACCTGCGTGAGTTTTATTATATGGTAGACTAATTAGGACAGGCGGACAAAGAAGAAGATAGAAAGTTCTTCGCCAATCTCATCACAGCAGGTGTATCAACATTGGTCATGTAATCCTAGAGACACCTGAGATTAACACAGAGAGGAAGCAATGTTTAGATCAAGGCATCTGCACAAAAATCCATTTACCCAACTGTAGACATTGGTCAAGATGATAGAGAACCCTCTCTAGAAAATTATGCCACTGGAACTGTAGGTGCATCAACATCGGTCATGTAATCCTAGAGACACCTGAGATTAACACAGAGAGGAAGCAATGTTTAGATCAAGGCATCTGCACAAAAATCCATTTACCCAACTGTAGACATTAGTCAAGATGATAGAGAACCCTCTCTAGAAAATTATGCCACTGGAACTATAGGTGTATCAACATTGGTCATGTAATCCCAGAGACACCTGAGATCAACACAGAGAGGAAGCAATGTTTAGATCAAGGCATCTGCACAAAAATCCACCCACCCAACTGCAGATTTTAATCAAGATGATTGTTAACCCTCTCTGGAAAAGCGAAAGATAAAGCGTAGAGCTGCACATGTAGCAAACATTCCATGCACTTCGTGAACATTGCAAGGTCCAGCAGGAACCAATGTTCGAAGAAGAAATTTGGAAGTTTCAGCTCCAAAACGAAGGTAATAAACACTAAAATTTGTACGAGTCTTGAAACCAAGACACAGGGATGTGTATTTGTACTTTAGCGAGTTATACAGTGTAAGTAGTTCCAGAAACAACCGTCAGGAAAAGACTAAAGGAACATGTACCAGTTGAGGCCAGTGTCGGGGATGACAGGCATTAATGACCAACACCACTGTCTATGTTCACTATATATATCAGCAAACATTAGGTCAAAAAAGAAGAAACAATTTTGCCAGGACAAATCTATAACTGTGATGAAACTGGAGTGCCCCTTGATTTCAGGCAGGCTAAAGTCATCAGTCCCAAAAACGTCAAAATGTTTGGTCTGTGACCAAAACAAATATTGCAGTAATGGCTTGTGGAAGTGGCACTTAGTGGCAGTATTGTCCCTCCAATGAGAATAACCTGTACCCTAGTTTTCTAGCATTTTGGCAAAAATTGTGTGAAGTCCTGTGAAGTGTGAATGACTCATTGTGGAGGTGGTATGGACCGAGCGAGTGAAAATTAAGGCCATGTCCAGGGGCAGTCACAAATTTTCAATAGTCTATGGGGATACAGGTATCTGGCAGGTCCAGGCTAGCCAACTTTTCTCAGGAATTTGCCATAGCTCTGGGACTATGGGTAGCCTAGGCATCTGCACAAAAATCCAAATACCGAACTGTAGATTTTAGTTAAGATGATTGAGACATTTTTTTCAGAAAATTGGATGTTTATGCCATTGTAACAGTCAAACCTGATATCAGGAAGGAGTTTAAATAAGATGCTACAAGCAAAGAATCCTCAGGATTCAAATCTTCACCAACTTGCTGTTCTCTGCACAAATTATATAATGCAAGTACAGAAACAGGTCTCTCTGCTCAGTAACTGAACATTCCATTCATGTTGACAGAACGTTTTGAAAAAAAAAATGCTTGCAACAGGATCAAATACCTGTCACCATTAAATATCTTGGAAGGACACTATGCCACATTTAAAGACAGATGTCAGAATTTAGACTATGGTTTCAGCTGATTCTGCAATGGCGCAAGAGACCTTGAAAAAAGACACCATCTCCATCGTCAGGGTGTCCTCCTACCAGGCTCTGGGTATCCAACTTCACCAATCTCATCCCAGCAGGTGTATCAACATTGATCAGCTAATCCCAGAGACACCTGAGATTAACACACAGAAAAATAATGTTTATTATGGCTTCAGCTGATCCATGCAATGGCACAATGCCCTTGAAAGCATAATTACTTCAAGCAACTTCTTATTTTAAAAAAGTCATCGAAGAAGAGAAAATTTTGACGAGAAAAATTTACAACTGTGATGAACCAGGAGTGCCCCTTGATTTCAGGCAAGCAAAAGTCATCAGTCCCAAAAACGTCAAAATGTTTGGTCTGTGACCAGTGGAGACAAAACAAATATTGCAGTAATTGCTTGTGGAAGTGGCAGTATTGTCCCTCCTATTAGAATAACCTGTTCCTTAGTTTTACAGCATTTTGGCCAAAATTGTGTGAAGTCCTGTGAATGACTCCTTGTGGAGGTGGCATGGACCGGGCCTTTGAAAAGGCCATTTCCAGGGGTAGTCGCCAATTTTCGATAGTCTATGGGGATACAGGTATCTAGCAGGTCCGGTCAGCTAACTTTTCTCCGGAAGTTGCCATGGCTCTGGGAATATGGGTAGCCACCTTCACCTAAGTCATAATAGCAGGTGTATCAACAATGGTCATGTAATCCCAGAGACACCTGAGATTAACCCAGAGATGAAGCAACGTTTAGATAAAGGCATATGTACAAAAATCCATTTACCCAACTGTAGATTTTAGTAAAGATGTTGAGAACCCTCTCTAGAAATCATAAGTTTGAGCCACTGGAACCGTCACACTTGATATCTGGAATGGATTCTAACAGAATGCAAGAGCAATAAATCTTGCAGATCAAAATCTTATTGAGTACACGTGACTACCTTACTGTTATTTGCACAAATGTTGTTCATTTAAGTTCGGGAGAGTATCTCTGGTAAAAAAAACTGAACACACTGTCCATATAGAGAGAAGGCTTTGGAAAAAATAACTTGCAACAGGATCAACTACCTGCCACTATATTTCTTGGAAAGACAAATGTTGACAGCAGTCAGAATTTATACTATGGCTTCAGCTGATTCTGCAATGGCAGAAGTGATCTTGAAAAAAAAATTCAACAAACTTCCAAAAAGTAATAAAAGAAAATATTATGCCTGGACAAATTTACCACTGCGATGAAACATTAGTGCCTCTTGATTTCAAGCAGGCCAAAGTGACCTTGAAAAAGGCACCTTCTCCACAGCCAGGATGTCAGGGTAATTGCAAACCAAACTTTTAAACAGAAGGATGAAAGTTATATCAACATTGGTCATGTAATACCAGAAACACCAGAGATCAACACAGAGAGGAAGCAATGTATAGATCAAGGTATCTGCACAAAAATCCATTTACCCAACTGTAGACATTAGTCAAGATGATAGAGAACTCTCTCTAGAAAATCATGCCACTGGAACTGTAGGTGGATCAACATTGGTCATGTAATCCCAGAAACACCTGCGATTAACACAGAGAGGAAGCAATGTTTAGATCAAGGTATCTGCACAAAAATCCATTTACCCAACTGTAGACATTAGTCAAGATGATAGAGAAGCCTCTCAATAAAATCATGCCACTAGAACTGTAGGTGGATCAACATTGGTCATGTAATCCCAGAAACACCTGAGATTAACACAGAGAGGAAGCAATGTTTAGATCAAGGTATCTGCACAAAAATCCATTTACCCAACTGTAGACATTAGTCAAGATGATAGAGAACCCTCTCAATAAAATCATGCCACTGGAACTGTATATGGATCAACATTGGTCATGTAATCCCAGAAACACCTGAGATTAACACAGAGAGGAAGCAATGTTTAGATCAAGGCATCTGCACAAAAATCCATTTACCCAACTGTAGACATTAGTCAAGATGATAGAGAACCCTCTCTAGAAAATTATGCCACTGGAACTGTAGGTGCATCAACATTGGTCATGTAATCCCAGAAACACCTGAGATTAACACAGAGAGGAAGCAATGTTTAGATCAAGGTATCTGCACAAAAATCCATTTACCCAACTGTAGACATTAGTCAAGATGATAGAGAAGCCTCTCAATAAAATCATGCCACTGGAACTGTAGGTGGATCAACATTGGTCATGTAATCCCAGAAACACCTGAGATTAACACAGAGAGGAAGCAATGTTTAGATCAAGGTATCTGCACAAAAATCCATTTACCCAACTATAGACATTAGTCAAGATGATAGAGAACTCTCTCTAGAAAATCATGCCACTGGAACTGTAGGTGGATCAACATTGGTCATGTAATCCCAGCAACACCTGAGATTAACACAGAGAGGAAGCAATGCTTAGATCAAGGTATCTGCACAAAAATCCATTTACCCAACTGTAGACATTAGTCAAGATGATAAAGAAGCCTCTCTAGAAAATCATGCCACTGGAACTGTAGGCGGATTAACATTGGTCATGTAATCCCAGCAACACCTGAGATTAACACAGAGAGGAAGCAATGTTTAGATCAAGGTATCTGCACAAAAATCCATTTACCCAACTATAGACATTAGTCAAGATGATAGAGAACTCTCTGTAGAAAATCATGCCACTGGAACTGTAGGTGGATCAACAGTGGTCATGTAATCCCAGCAACACCTGAGATTAACACAGAGAGGAAGCAATGTTTAGATCAAGGCATCTGCACAAAAATCCATTTACCCAACTGTAGACATTAGTCAAGATGATAGAGAACTCTCTCTAGAAAATCATGCCACTGGAACTGTAGGTGGATCAACATTGGTCATGTAATCCCAGCAACACCTGAGATTAACACAGAGAGGAAGCAATGTTTAGATCAAGGTATCTGCACAAAAATCCATTTACCCAACTGTAGACATTAGTCAAGATGATAGAGAACCCTCTCTAGAAAATTATGCCACTGGAACTGTAGGTGGATTAACATTGGTCATGTAATCCCAGAAACACCTAAGATTAACACAGAGAGGAAGCAATGTTTAGATCAAGGTATCTGCACAAAAATCCATTTACCCAACTGTAGACATAAGCCAAGATGATAAAGAAGCCTCTCTAGAAAATCATGCCACTGGAACTGTAGGTGGATTAACATTGCTCATGTAATCCCAGAAACACCTGAGATTAACACAGAGAGGAAGCAATGTTTAGATCAAGGTATCCGCACAAAAATCCAAATACCCAACTGTAGATTTTAGTCAAAATGATTGTTAACCCTCTCTAGGAAATCATGCCACAGGAACTGTAGGTGGATTAACATTGGTCATGTAATCCCAGAAATATCTGAGATTAACACAGAGAGGAATCAATGTTTAGATCAAGGTATCTGCACAAAAATCCATTTACCAAACTGTAGACATTGGTCAAGATGATAGAGAACCCTCTCTAGAAAATTATGCCACTGGAACTGTAGGTGCATCAACATTGGTCATGTAATCCCAGAAACACCTGAGATTATTACAGAGAAGAAGCAATGTTCAGATCAAGGCATCTGCACAAAAATCCATTTATCCAACTGCAGATATTGCTGGAGGTGATTGAGATTCCACTCCTGAAACCGTAATTTCATGAAACTGGAATTGTCAGACCTGACTTCTGGGAGGATATTTAACAGAATGTGACAAGCAATGAATCTTGCAGATCAAAATCTCAGTACATGTAACCAACTAGCTGTTGTTCACAAAGATTTGATTGATTCATTCATGATCTGGAGTCTCTCTGGTAAGACACTGAAGAGTGTCCATGTTTAGAGAAAGCTTTTAAAAAAAATTTCCAACAGAATTAACAACCTGCATCTGTTAATTTCCACAGAAAACAAAAACTAACAGCTGTCAGAATTAGAACATGGTTTCCGGGGCACAAGTGACCTTAAATTACTCCAATTAACTTGAAAAAAGTTATAAAAGAAGAGAAGAATTTGCCTGGAAAAACTTACAACTGCAATATAAGACAGGAGTTGCCCTTGATCAAGGGTACTAGCTAGGCCTAGGCAAAATGCAACTTAATTTCAGTATTAGTACTTATAGCGGTGCAGGTACAGTGCCGCCTGTAAGTAAGTGAAACGCATGACATTGTGCCATTGCATCAATGCTAAACATCCTCAGCCAAACTGCTTGTGGAGACATGAATTCTCATCGGATGGAAGGGTAACAAATTTGGTCATAAAGGCCGATGTGTGAGGCAAGTGGGATAAAAGTAGCAGCCCATTTTCTTCGCTGTAGTCCGGGTTAGGTATGGGTCAAAATCTTTGATAAGTAAGTGAACCACCCTTCCCTATGTTTTAACATTGGGCCTGCGTTTCACTTACTTATCAAAGACTTTGACCCATACCTAACTCCAACTACAGCAAAGAAAATTGGCTGCTATTTTTATCCCACTTGCCTCACACATCGGCCTTTATGACCCACTTTGTTTCCCTTTCATCCAATGATAATTCGTCCTTCCAGAAGCATTTTGGTTAAGGATGTTTAACATTGATGCAATGGCACAATATCATGCGTTTCACTTACTTACAGGCGGCACTGTATGTAAAAAAATAGTGCATTTACACATAGAAGCATGAAACTTGACGCACACTTAAAAAACATCTATACAAACATATTTGGATAGGGAGCCACTTCAGATTTAGCTTAGGTGGCTACTGGCAGCCATTTTCCAAAATGGCCGTCAATTCTTCCATTTTGCTGCTTTCTGTGTAGTTCCCACAAATGGAATACACGTAAATATTGTTTTTTATTGCTTCTCTAAGTATTCAGTACATCATTATAACATTTTTTGGTAGCCTTGGTCTATTTTCAGGCTTGTTGGAATCCTTTTTGTCAGAAATATTGATTCAAACACTGGATTTCGCGTTTACGGATGGTTACACCAATTCTCTATAAATCTCTAAATAAGTTACATATTTGAAATCCTTGTACGAAGACCTTTCAGATGGGTTTTCGTAAACTTGGTACGAAAATGGAAAAAATGAAAATAAAATGATTTTTGAAGATTTTGTTTTTTCTTTAATTTTGACAAAAAATTCACAGAAACTATTGATGCGACCATTCATTCGAAAGCTCTTCTTACAAGGAATTCAAATATGTACTCAGTTTTTAAATCAATTGAGATTTCATGAAACTATGGGAGTGAGTGAGTGAGTGAGTTTGTGTTTTACGTCTCATCAGCACCTGATTGGGCTATTTAGAGACATACTCGGTTTGTGGTCATGTTGAGTTAGTCATCTCATCTTGGTTGGTGGCATCGAGATCTTTGAGGTGTCACTTTGACAGGTACATCCGCAATAATTTTCAATTCAAGAAGTTTCCTTGCCTGAGTGACATTAATGGCTTGTACCAATAAATTACCGTCAGGCTGTCGATCGACTGAGTGTGGTTTTTAGGGTGTCCCATTTTTCGAAAATTTTCTCGGATCAAGCTCTTTTTGGGCTCAGTTGTGCTCCCATGTGTACAAAGCCCACACACCAAATTTCAGCCAAATCCATAAAGGTCTAGACCCCCCCCCCACCACCATCTTTGGGGGGCCCCTCAAGGGACCCGAAAATACCATTTTCGAGCCCAAAAAGTGGCTATTTTCCTGTCTGAAATCATCCCAGTGCCACTAAAATTGTTCATATAGGGGTTTTTGAGAGTGCAGAGTCCATCTATGATGATAATAAATTACCCAGAGGTCAAGATGACTTCATAACATGCTATAATTGGTCAATTTAGCCCTCGAGTTACCCGAAAATGACTATTTTCGAGCATAGAAAGTGGCTATTTTCCTGCCTGAAATCAGTTAATGCCACTGAAACTGGTCAAGTGGGGGTTTGTGAAGGTGTTGAAGTCACCCATGATGAAACTGAATCACAAAGAGGTCATGCTTACTCCATAACAAGCCGTATTTGGTAAATTCAGCATTCGGATTAGATTACCTAAACTGGCTGTTTTTACAGGATTTCCAGTAGTTAATTAATGCAAAGCACCAATACCTGTGTTTTAGGGAATGCTGGACATGAGCATTTCATACTCCATTAATTTGTGTCAGTTGGAAGTGGAAGGCATAGATTTCAACATTTGCAGTGGGTCAGCTTTTCTTTAAAGATATCGAACAGATATGTATGTAAATGCACATAATAAGTCGTATAATCTTTGCAAGATGATCAACATATTCAATTTGGCAATTTTGTAACATAGCCTTTTTTGCTAAATCTTGGGAAGTAATATTGATGATGGATGATTGGGCTTTATGTTCTGTCTTATGCATTTGGTTGCTAATTGGGACAGGATGCAATTAAGCAAAGCGTTACAGAGACTGCTCCCCATCATTAGTCCAGGTGACCCAGCCAGTACCCCCAGTGATTGGCAGTCCCCTCTTAAGGAACTGACTGCAAACTCATTTATACAGTTGAAATGTGAATTAGCATAATATCTGATGTTTGGTGTATTGTGGTTATCTCATCAAATTAGTGTCGTCAAAGCATATTTCCTTTCCATATATGAAACGTCGAAGTTGTTGCCATTAACTTGAGTGAGCGTGTCATCCATTGTAGGTAAAGTAATTCATAAAGTATACATAAACTGTGTCAATTAGTCTAAATTAATATGCTGTTCTTTTTTTTAAAATTGTAGAAGGGAATTGACTATGGTGTGTCATTCAACATTTTCATTTTATGTTGTCTTTTCTGTTTTTCCTTGGATTTGCTCTTATTTGATATTTGATGACTAAGATTCTGTGTTGTGTTCATTAACTTTTATTTTCTATTGTTTATTTGTTGTATTTGTTGTTGTTGATGTATTGGATAATCTTTTTCAGTTAGACTCATAGTGACATATGAACCCAGGTTGGGTTTGGGTGTGTTGATTTGATTTTTTATTTTGAATTTGTTGTAAATGTACACACATGTCACTTTAATAAAAAAAAAATACCATACCAATATATTTAATACAAAAGGGTCTTTAGTAGGTGCAAATTTGGTTTTGGTTTACAAATATTTTGTCTTCATTCTGTGTGAGCAGGACACCAAGACAATGCAATCACAATTACCACATTTGTGAAGTTCTAGATGCTCCCTCTGACTGAAGCCTTACACCAGCAATGTGCTTGATGATGTTGAATATGGCTGCTTCTGTTCCTGTTTCCCACATTGGTGTGGCAAGGCCAGCTCATGTTGATATGCATTACCGAAGCTCTAATTGATGAAAGATTGGGCTAAATGTCATCAGGAGCATAGCGAATTCATTTTTATGTTCTATAGTACCTGATGGAACCTCTATGGTTGTGCTCAGCTTTTTTGACACTGCACTGGAGCCAGATGTTACAAGTTTTTGCTCAGTAACTGAACATAATGCATCTCAACCTAATTTAATAGCCCAAAATTCCAGGAAATGATGACCTTTGACTTGAGTCATTCGTTAAACCTTCGCCATGACAGGAAATTGATTGTTTTGCCACCAAACATGTTTACAAGAAATAGGAAAAGAATATGCAGGCATATTTAATATCATCAAATACATTGCAGTTGTTAGTGATTCTGTTAAGAGGGGCACCATGGACGTCAAGTATTACTAACTGAAACCAGTTTGCTACAGGCAGACAAATGCAGTGAGGTGGTAGAATGGTGAAATCAAAGTCAAATTTGCTATTGTATTGGCTTCTAAGGTACTAAGAAAGCTGTCTCTCAGATCTGCATCCAGCAGAACTCAGCAGAACTCAGCAGAACAATGTTACGAGTTTCTCAGTAATACACATGTGGGATGTGAAATAAAACACTTCCAGTGAAATGTTATATTCTGTGGCCCAGGTTGTCACTCTTCTGGCATGCATTGTGTTGATATCCCATTGACACAAAATGAAGATGAAGCAGTTCAAGAAGACACTTAAGGTACCTTCGTTTAAGATTGTTTCTACAATATAAATCCTGATTTTGCATGTCTCAAAACGGATCTTACAATGGCATTTTTGTAAAATGTGTTTTTAATGGATTGAGAAAATTCTGAGAGAGTAATCCAGTCGTCATGATAATATATGGGCTGTATAGACATATTTTATTTATTGCCTACAGCTGTATGACATTGTGAAAAAAGTAAACAAAGCTGTGTTACTAAATTGCTGAAGTATAATATAAACACGTATCTTACGCAGGTATATATTCACTAAGTGTGTGCATTTACGTATCTGTACTGGATTGATTTATGAAAAGTTACTCATTGCAAATGTTTAATTAATTTCATCGTTACAACCTACATGTATAATTGATACATGCTAATGTATAATGAAATACTCATATCTAACAATCCCTAAAACACAGGTATCAGTGCTTTTTAAACAAATTAATCAAGTACTGGAAATCGTGTCATGGGTAATATAATCCGAGGGCTGAATTTACCAAATATTGCTTCTTATGAAGTAAGCATAAACTCTTTATGATTCAGTTTCATCATGTGTGACTTCAGCACCCTCAAAAACCCCCAATTGACCAGTTTCAGTGACATTAACTGATTTCAGGCATGAAAATAGCCACTTTCTATGCTCGAAAATAGTCATTTTCGGGTAACTCGAGGGCTAAATTGACCAATTCTAGCATGTTATGAAGTCATCTTGACCTCTGGGTAATGTATTATCATCATAGATGGACTCTGCAATCTCAAAAACCCTATATGAACAATTTTAGTGGCACTGGGATGATTTCAGACAGGAAAATAGCCACTTTTTGGGCTCGAAAATGGTGATTTTCGGGTCCCTTGAGGGGCCCCCCAAAGATGGTGGTAGGGGGGGTCTAGACCTTTATGGATTTGGCTGAAATTTGGTGTGTGAGCTTTGTACACATGGGAGCACAACTGAAAATTTTCGAAAAATGGGACACCCTAGTGGTTTTCCAAATTTCTTCAGCATTGTTGCGTAGCTAACAAATGGTGATACATCCTTCAGTCTTCCATCTTTGGACTTGATGTGAAATTTGAGACCAGTGGGGAGTTCTTTTTTGCTGTTGGTGAGTGTCCTTTTACTCGTCTTTGTGAGGGAGCAATCCGATTGTTGAGCTTTTTGTTTTGTTGTCTTGGGTGGTGTCTTGTTATCTGGAGTAACATCTTTTTCCTTTGTTTGGTTGAGGGACTTCTCAGTCCCTTGGGTAACAGAAGAGAAAATTTGACGTTGTTGGATCATCTTCTTCGGTGATTCAGGGGAGTTCACAGGTTCTTCCTTGCTTGGCCGGTCTGGTGGTCGAGGCGGTGAAGGTGTTTTCATTAAGACATCTGTGAAGAGGTTCCGGTCCAGATGAATCTTTCTCTGTGGTGATGAATGAAGAGCTGGTCTTGGGTAATCTGCTTCTAGGCAAGGTTTGTCCGGGTCCTGTTCTACAAGGCGTTTGGCTTCGGGAAAGGATAGTTGTCTTTCAGTTCGTAGTTGTAGAATTTATTTTTCCTTCTTGAAGACTTTGCAATTGTGGCTAAAGGCAGGATGGTTCCCTGAACAGTTGACACAATGTGAAAGTTTAGAGCAAGGTTTATCGTGTGTGTGTGCATGACCATGGTCACCACAATTGGCACAAATTGTCGGCCTGATGCATGTACGACTAAAATGGCCATACATTTGGCAGTTGAAACAGCGTTTTGGATGAGGAAAGTATGGAGAAACTCTGCACCATTCAAAGGCTACAGGTACTTTCTTTGGTAATCTTTCGTCTTTGAATGTTAGTAACAGTAACTCATAACCATTCTTGTGAGCAAGACGTTTGAATTTTGCGATGCCATGTTTGTGAAACCAATTTGTAAGTTCATTGTCTGAGCAGGTCTTACTTTCTTTGGAGAAAATAATGCCTTTGCCTGATCTTTGAAAAGGTTCAATGACAACTTTGGTATTGGCTATCTCATGGGTGCCGGTCAATTTATCTTGTTGGTCAGAGGTCACAGGTTTAAGAAGGAATGTGCCATTGGTTTGGCGTCTCAGGCTATCTGCAATTGTCGTGTCGCAAAGGTCTGCAATTTTTTCGTAGATAGCAACAGATGATAGGTCTTCCAGTGATTGTGTGACACCTTTTTTAACAAGCAAATTTTCAGTCTTTGACAGATGTGGGGGGCGGTCAGGGTCAGTCAAGTCATCCGGAGATGTCCTTGTCCATTGAGATCTTGGTAGTCCCGTCGCAAATTTTCCGATCTCAGCCTGGTTTCCCGCTGAGGGACGCGCACCTTGGTAACCCAGTTGACGTACGATCCGGTTTGGAATCATGGTAAATGACATGTTCCATGAAACTATGGGAAACCGCGAAAATGATGCATTTTCTTCAACAGTTCTGACAAAAAGGACCATGACTACCCTAAAATTCCTCAGTTCAATCTCGAAATCAATTGATAATGATTTTTAGATCAGTAGAAGGAATAATGAGCACTGTTTTCATACTTTCGAACTATAGGCACATCACAGAAAGCAGGAAAATAAGATAATTAGCCGCCATTTTGGAAAATGGCTGCCATGGTTCAACCAGGTCAAATCTGAAGTGGCTCCCTATCTAAATATTTTCTTTAAGACTTCTATGTATAAATGCACTACTACTCCCCTATTCATGACAAATCTGCCTCGCTATTAATGTGGTGTTGAATATATATATACTTTTTTTTTTGTTCGCAGACCCAGGACAAATTTTTTTTTTTTTTTAATTCAAATTTTCACACAGAAGGTATCATAACTCAGGATATATTAATGGTGTTTAAATGGTGTGGTTGGAAAGCAAAAATATGGTCCCATGTGCCCCCCCCCTCAGAAGTTCACAGACCTCGTACGAAGTTATTGAATGTCCAGTCACTCACCTATATAATCTAGCATGTAGACATTTTCTGTAAAATGCTGAAGCATGCAAAAAGTCGTTTTGAGACTGCTTTGACTTGACAGAAAATCACAATAACCAGATCAGGCAGACAAACTGCGCAAATGACCATGGGTGCCATATGAGCATTGCCTTTTTCATCAAAACATTTGCTTGGAGAAAGCAATTTATTATACAAATCATATTGATGTTAGCAAAACCACTTAGAACTGTGTAATAGTGTGTATGTGGGTCAAAATTTGGTAAGTCTGAAATTCTTTCTCCAGTGTTTAACAATAATTCATGATGGCAGGAAGGCACATGCAGGACCTCTTGTTGTCAGTTGTCATAGACAAGGATATTAGCAAAATTTATAACACAAAAAATATGTGGCAGAATATTTTTGCCCCATCAAAAAATAGCATTGATGTGACCAACCTCCCTGAAAATGGCCTGTCTCCACCAACATTTTCCTTGAAAGATCACATCACAAAAACGAGTACAGGAACCTGATTAAATTAAACTCTTTCATACATGGAGACATGACTGGCAGTCTTCTAAAATCTAGTTACCAATAGCTGATATAATATTCTGTATAAGAGCAGGAAACAGAATGAGTATGATTCTCTGTTCATTGAAATAGTCTCAAACAAACCAAACACCAAGAATACTTTAATAGGAAATATATATCGATCTCCAAACTTTAACAATATTCAAGAATTTACTGAAAACTTCAAGCTTCTCCTTGACGGTATCCAATCTGAAAATAAGAATGTTATCTTAACCGGTGACTTTAACATTGACCTGCTTAAGGCAAACGCTAGCATACCCACAGCTTGTTTCTCTGATATGATGATCTCAAATGGAATGATCCCTCAGATAACCTTACCCACAATACAGCCAAATTAATTGATCATATTTACTCTAATTTCCAACATGATAAATCTCTAGCTGGTACCATCACAACTGATATCAGTGACCACTTTTCTAACTTTATTTTTATTCCCACAACCGTAGAGAAAAGACAGTATCCTAAATTCATATCTTTCCGAAGAGTTAATGATCAATCCCTCCAAAATTTCAAAAAAGAACTTAAAGACACAGATTTTTCAAGCGTATACACCGATGATCCCTGCCAGGCCTATTCTCATTTTCTAAATATCTTCACTTCTTTAAGAGACAAGCATATGCCCATCATTACTAAACGTTTTAAAAGGCACAAACACAAAATAAACCCATGGATTACCAAAGGCATACTGACTTCCCTTAAAACGAAAGACAAACTTCATCATAAACTAAAAAAGTTAAAAAATCCAAGTGATTTCAACACACTGAAATTTAGATACGAGAAATACAAAAAGATCTACCGCAATGTCATCTGCAATGCCAAACAATTGTATTGGATGAAACAATTCAATGAATGTAAATCAGACATGAAAAACACCTGGAAAAACTTAAACACAATATTAGGCCGCCAAACAAATAAATGTGAATTCCCTGACTATTTTCTTATAAATAACAATAAGATCACAAATCATGATACCATAGCTAAGAAATTCAATGATTATTTTGTTAATATAGGACCAAAACTTGCACAACAAATACCTCCATCCTACTCGCATGACCTCCCTCAAAACAACATAGTACATAGCTTTTTCATGGAACCGACTACCCCACAAGAAGTATCATCAGTTATTAAAGCAATGAAGCCAAAAACAAGCTGTGGGTATGATGCCATTAGCCCAAAACTTATTAAGCAGACTTCAGAAGAAATCCTTGCTCCAATATCTCATATTGCTAACTTATCATTTCAAAAAGGTGTTTTTCCATCAGAAATGAAAATATCCAAAGTAATACCCATATACAAAAACAATGATCCTTCTTCATTAAAGAACTATCGCCCAATATCGCTCCTACCTGCTTTTTCTAAAATTCTAGAAAGACTGGTATACAATAGACTAATGAAATTTGCTAGCCTGCACAGCATACTATCACCTTCGCAGTATGGATTCCAGAAAAACTTGTCAACTGAAATGGCTATTCTTGAAATGCAAGACAGAATAGTCAAAGCTTTGAGTAATAAACAATGGTGCGTAGGCATATTTTTAGATTTATCGAAAGCATTCGATACTCTTGATCATTCCATTCTATTGTCCAAGTTAAATAACTATGGTATTAGAGGATCTTCATTAGATTGGTTCCGCAGCTACTTAGAAAACCGATGGCAATTTGTAAATTATGCTGAAAAGAATTCTGATTATAGAAAAGTACAATGTGGTGTCCCTCAGGGATCCATATTAGGGCCTCTCTTATTCATACTTTATATGAATGACCTTAGCGCAACTAATCACAACAGCCAAATGGTACTATTTGCTGATGATACAAATTTACTGTACACGGGACAAAATATAAACACACTAACCTCACACATAAATTCTTCCCTTAATGGTATATTCAAATGGTTCTCAAATAACAAATTATCACTAAATGTTGAAAAAACTAACTTTGTGCTGTTCCATGGAACACGACAGACAATCCCAGATTTTCCCTTTCCAATTAGAATAGATGGTAAACCAGTTAAAAGAGTACCTGTTGTGAAATTCTTGGGGACATTTCTCGATCAAAACATGAATTGGAAAGAACATATCAAAATTAAATCTAACCAAGTAGCAAAGGTTAATGGTGTGCTGTGCAGGCTGAAGCATCAACTACCCCTGAATATTTTAAGGACTATATACAATAGCCTGATACTACCGCATTTAAACTATGGCATAATATCATGGGGGAACACAACTAGTAGGGAATTCAAACGATTAAAAACCTTGCAAAAGAAATCGGTGAGAATAATTTCCAATTCAAAATACATTAGTCACACAGACCCGCTTTTCAAAAAGTTGAAACTTTTAAAAATAGATGACATCTTCAAATATAGCTGCAGCAAAACCTATCATAAATTAAGCAATGGCCTAATGCCAATTTACTTTCAAAATGAACTTGAACTCAATAGTCACATCCATTCCCATAGTACCAGACAACAGAATCTCATCCACACACGTAACATCAATAGTGAGCTCCTAAAACAAATTATTAATTTTAAGATTTCACATTGTTGGAATAACCTTCCCAGAGAAATAAAAGACAAGACACATTTATCAATTAATTCTTTTTCAAACAGTATCAAGAAGTACCTTCTATCTCACTACCAATATAGTTGTAATAAACCCGGCTGCTATGTATGCAGCAACTGACTACTACTATTTTAATTCTAATTTAATATTCATAACTTACAACTTTAAGGGTTTACATAATTATTTTGCTTTACTAATCACCTCCATTGCATAACTTGACAGCACCCACATTTCCTCTTATATTAAGAATTATATATCATAATGCACCATTTTTATTTCATTATTATTCATGCATCACTGCTCATCCTTGTATTATATCCCATTCTCATAACTCTTTCATCACAGGGGGTGTTCCGATAACAGTTATATTTAACTAGTGGAACACCTCCTTACCATACACTTGAATTGTTATAATGATTTTACTTTACTGATGGAATGTGTGAATATGTGAAAGTGCAATGTTGTATATATGAGTGGCATGTGTGGTAAAAACAAATAAACAATCAATCAATCATCAATCGAGGTTGTTGTGTCAATGTCTCCAATATTGCGTCATTAGCATCACACTGGATTTGTTTCTTAATAAATTATAAAGGGACACACATTCTGTGAGAAAACCTTGTGTCTGACATTGTCTGAGAACCCAAGAAAATAACTAAACTATCTGTAGCTCTGTATCATTTATGTAAACCAAAATAAAGAGTATTTCTAATGGCATGTCAGTTGTCCTATGTCAATTTGTCATTAGCAAACGCCTTCCTGCTCTATTTTGACTGCATATTTCTGAACCAAAATCACTGTGAACATGTTTCTGGTGTTAATAAGGTCATTGCATGCACATATTGTCAGACTGCCAGCTTTGCAATGGTCCCTGCAAAGATTTTTTCCTTAATTATCATTAGCATCGCGTTGTCATTAGCATCATGTCAAAAATGGCTTATTTCCTTTACCTCACTAAAATTTTGTAGCAGGTGACTGGGGTTGAAATTGGTTGAATATACACTCCTGGGCAAAAAAAAAAGACCACCTTAGAATTCGGCTTAATTTTGTTAGGTTTTGATTTTTACAGGATATACACATCGAAAAAGCTTCATTTCCTGTCAGTTAATCAACAGAAGCATTGTCTCAGTATCAAATTGCTTTTCCTCTGACTTTTAAGCAGAACAATTTTTGGCTGCACTTCCCGATGACTTAGTGCACTGCAAAATGTGCATATTTTCCCATTGCTGTTTCACTGCTTTCCAAAGCTCCTCGGTGTTACTAGGTTTGCACCCTCTTAGATTAACATCAGTATGAGCCCGCAAGTTCTGAAATTATTTGAAATCTAGACTATGTCAAACATGGTAGTGTAGGAATAATGGTATGGTGAGCCCTCTTCAAGCACTCTTTGGAGGGATCAAAAATCATCTAAGGTTCTAAGTATGTAAACAGAATGCATCAGGACCTTCTGCCGACCACTTGGAAGCTTTTTCTTGCATAAAAGGTACAAATTATGCTGTTCCAATATGACAGGCTAATGCCCAAGCAGCGAAGGTGACCATTAGTATTTGCTATGCAACAATGAATCGACTATGTTCTGGCTGGGACAAAATATATATCAATCAAATTGTAAACTTTTTGTGTCATATTGATGTTGATCTAAGATGACACAAATTTGTTAACACAAATGTGCTTTGAAAAGCATTGAAACGGTAATGGGAAAATATGCACGTTTTGCAGTGCATGAAGTCGTCAAGTAGTGTAGCCAAAAAACTGCTCTGCTTAAAAAATCAGGAGGAAAAGCAATTTTATACTGAGACAACGCTTCTGTTGATACGCTGACAGGAAATTAAGCTTTTTCAATGCGCATATCCTGTAAAAATCAAAGCCTAGCGAAATGAAGTCGAATTCTAGGATGGTCCATTTTTTTTGCCCAGGAGTGTATACTATCAATTAATGTTTTAGCAGAATATTACATAACATTTTTGCATTTTCCCAGCATCTGACATGCTTAGTATGAAGTTTGATGCTCTCTGAGATAACTAATCAAATATGGGGTGCCAGTGACATTTTACCATTGTCTAGTATCTGAAATATGGTTCAGCAAAGACATTGGCACTAGGGGGAGTTGTGGAGATCATTTTTGTTATTCAGAATCCAAACTATTGGTGAAAAGAGTATTTTTGTTTTTGTTTGTAAATTTGTCATTCAAGAAAACGTTCTATCTCAATAACTATTGGTCATAGAGACCTAAAATATAGCTCAATGTGAGCAGAATAGCCACTTTCCCATACGTCGGTAATACATTCTTCAGCTCTAAGTGGTGCGGATTTCAAGTTATAGGCATGATGCTAATGACGCACATATATAATTTATTTAATTGACCAAAATCCATTATCTCAAAAATAATTGGTGCTAGAGACCTGGAACTTGGACCAAAATGTGCAAGTCACCTGCCTAATCACTGGTAATCAATTATTTAGCCCGAAGTGATCAGGATTTTTAATTTATAAGTGTGATTTTAATGACAGTCAAAAAACATCACGGCTGTATTTATCACCTCAGTACAGATCAGCAGTGCATTGGGACCCTTGGACATGAAAGTGCAGTGATAGCTGATTGTTTGACCTACCCAATGCCAAATTTAAAAGGCATTTCTGGACCGAAAAATTTTTTTCAGCTGAAATTTCAAGGTTTTTCAAATTTTGACCCATGTAGTCATTGCGGACCAAGGCTATGCAAAGTATAACCTTGAAACATCTTTGATAGTTAATTAACTGCCTCCACAGATTCCATGTGAATTGGCAAAATAATCTGTGTTGATACGGTCACTGGAGAATTTGTCTTGTAAATTATTGTCCTCACAGTATCCCAATTACATATTCCATTCAAGATATATCCCATTCAATGTAACTATAATAAATGAACAGTTCCATGTGAATAAATGGATACTCAAATTTTCGAATAAATAAATCTTTCCGATTACTCCCTGGCTCTGCCACATATTCTTATGTTCTGACCGTGTTTTTTAAAAGGGGTCCTGTTACAAAATAGCAGGCTGGATTATCTTGTTTCGCATTGACTGTTTGTTATAATCACCTGTGTCGAACCTCAGGTCAACAGAGTCCCCACGCAAAATGCAATTGCCACAGGAATAGAATTTGACTGAAATTTCCTTAACACATAAAAATTTCAAATTGTCTTCAGTTTTCCAGGGTTTGTGTGCCTCCGGAATGGCCTCTGCCCCCCCCCCCCCCAGGATTCAGGCCAGGCTAGCCCTGAGCAATGTGCTTCAGCAGCCATTCCTGATATTCAGTGATGAAAGCGACTATGTCCTGTAAGTAAGCATGCTGAACTGCATGGAGAAATTCAAATTTAGAAGATTAGACATCTTAGAAGAGCAGTGGTGAGTGGACCCCTGTCAGTATTCAGTAAACTGGGTAACTTGTGACCTCAGTTGTGTGACTCATCCAGTGACTTATCCTGATAGTATTTCGAATTTTCTATCAAGTGTAGGATATGACTCACAAGATGAATCATGCAGAATAACATGGCAAGAATAGGGATATGACCTCACACCAGTACCCCATAAGCATGCTGCAGGTGTTTGGGAAAATAAACTTCTATGCAAAAACTGTTTTGTTTAAAAGAAAAAACCTTTGGTATTCCAAAAAAAAAAAACAATTTTGTTCAAAAACCCGTTTGGTGTTCCAAAAAAACAACAATTTTGTTCAAATTTTTATAGTGTATGGATCCGGGTTATAGTTTAAGTTTAATAACAAAAAGTGTCATTACGGAACCATTGAACAATGCGAATGGCCACTCTCACAAAGAATTTATTCCAAACACTTGCACATGTACATGTAGTACTGAATTCCAGAAGCACTATGGACAATTTGCATCTCATCATGCAACAATGACACAAAATGGAGGCCCAGAAAAATATCATTGGGCTATTATGACACTTTCAACATAATAAGCAGACAATTGTTCATGGATACCGATGCAGAATATATACATGTGACATACTCTGCAAAAATTCTAAATAAAACAGATATAGGCAAATTTATGTCATTCAAAGGCAACAAGAATCCGAAGATTCGGAGCCTGGGTGTTAGTGGGTATTGCAATATTTAAATTGTTTAACCAGAGTTATTTGGCAAATATGATAGCTCTGATTGTATTTTCAGATGTATCATCCGGCCAGATGCACTTCAGGGAAAGTTATAACAACCAGATTTTCCTTACTGCTTCATGGCTCCTATATGAATCACTCTCCACTTGGATGTGCCCAAGTGCAAAACCACCTGGGTGGGTAGCAGTGTCTGCATAACTGAGGAATGACATCTGAATGATGCATATTTACAGGACTGCATTCTTAGTCACCAAAACTTTCTATTGAAATTGCGGTCCTTAGATAAATAGATGTGGTAAGTGCACCCCTCAAACCCCAGTTCTGGGCACTCATGAGTGTTGACAGATGAGATGAGAGAGTGGGAGTCCTCAACATGTTACACATTTACCCATGTGAAGGATCTTTACTTGCACGACAGACACTGATGCAAGGGGCTGCCAATTCAACTTCTCATCAGAACCACATCAGCTGGGATTTCGTTCATGAAGGTCCACTGAAGTTCCGCTGAAGGTCCACTGAAAATTTTGGGTTGTCCAATTGTGCCAATTGTGATTTGAACCCATGCCACCGAGACCTTCGGCGGGACCTTAACCATTGGCCGTTTAATGTTTAATCAGATGAATATGGTGTACCATGATGCATGTTTGGTGCAGAGCAGTTTATTTGGGTCACTCAGCAGCAACTCACTTGGGGAGATAAACATGACATGCAGGGTGATTACCCTAATCTACTGGCCCCAGATTAGATTCCAAGTGGAGTGCTCAGCTACTGGGCATGCTTGCTGTACACAGTGCAGAGGAAAACAATTTTCATGAAAAAGTTGTATTGCAAACATAGGTGGACTGGTGGTAGTCCAGGAGCTTATGGGGAAATAAGGGGTGGATTGTGAAGGTTTGTCTACAAGCGTGAAATTTTACACAGATGTTGCTGAGGGTATATAGATTCAAATTTCTGAGGGCGCCCGAGCGGGCGCTCGTCTTGGTTGCCATAGCAACAAATTCAAAATGGCCGCCGCTCAATATCTAATTTTGAGTATAACTCAGTAACAAAAGGTCATAGGATTGCAAATAATAGCTCTAAATACATGTTTTTGATGCCAGGAATTCTGATTCTGCCATTAGTTTTCATGTCAAACACATATTTTGGTCTATAGAGCCAAAATTACCCGTATATTGGGCTTACAGAGCCAAGTTTATGGAAACGTGCAACATATTTTCAATTTCCTGATAACATTTCACTCTAACAAGAAGGACAAAAATAAGTTATCGCCTCTTTTGGAGACTTTGGTATGAAGTCCTGGAGGAAAAATATATTGATGGCACATGAAAACAGTTTGTAATTCTGTTTTTTTTTTAAACAAATAAGATCAAACAAGATCTTGGGTGATTCACTTCTTCGCAATAACGAATAAACGTACATGTAAGGAGGTCAGAAATCAGAGTTCACAGATCTGTCAAAACAGCCCTTTTGAATGGATGTCTGGCTGCCAGGCCTGCTGACAAGCCTTACAGTGCCTTGAGAGCCATCTTATAACTGTTTTGGCACTCACTCTTGGGTTGTGAGTGCCTGGAATTTCAGCAGCTGCAAGGTTATGGTGGTCTTGAAACAGTCACCCAGATTCAGATGGATATTGTGCCCATCTTGATTATGGGTCGTGACTTCAGGTCTGCCTGGCTTTGGAGTGTGTGTGTGTGTGTGTTTGTGTTTTACGCCTCTGCAGCACCTTAATGGGCTATATCGAGGCAGGCTAGAATTTTATATGTCTTTGTAATTTTTCCTCATATTTTGTAATATGTCTGTGTTTGATGCAAATATGTAATTATGTTTTCTGGTTTGTGTGTAAGGAATTGGAGTGGATTTGTTGGGAGAAGTGTGTCTCTTTGTCGTTGAAAGTCTCTACAGTCTTTTAATATGTGTTTAATTGTAAGAGGGCATTGGCAGTTATCACATATTGGAGCTGGATTTCCCAGTAGAAGATGAGAGTGGGTTAGTCGTGAATGTCCAATAAGACATCTGTGGATCACAACCTGATCCCTCCGTGTTCTGGCTTTAACACTTTTAACCTCTTTGATTCTAGGTAATATGCTTCGGAGTTTATTATTCTCGCATGCGTTCCACATAACTTGCCATCCAGATTTGATGTATTCATTAATAACCGGACGCAGATCTGTGTACGGAATTGTGTCATCACTCATATCCTTCGAGAGGGCTTTTTTGGCCATAGTGTCTGCCCTTTCGTTTCCAGCAATATCCACATGACCTGGAATCCAACAGAAGATAATCTCTTTATCTTCTATTCCTGAAAGAAGGATAAGTATATCCTGTAGAATGGGATGATCCATCTGTTTACCTGCAAGAGCTTGAATTGCTGACTTAGAGTCAGAACAGATTACAAATTTGTCTTTCTCGGACATTCCCGCAAGCCAGACAGCTTGATAGATTGCTAGGAGCTCAGCTGTGTAGATTGAGCATTCATTGGGGATGCGCTCACTATATAGATTTGCCTTACAGGAAGTAACTGCATAAGCAGTTCGGTTTCCGTCTTTGGAACCATCTGTATATAAGAATTTGTGGTCATGATGTTTCAGTTTGATGTCCTGAAACCTAGTTTGATATTCAATGGGATCCGTATCGGCCTTTTTTAGTTTTTCTAATTCTAAGTTAATAACAGGATTTTTCATATTCCAATAAGGAATCTGTGGGACCCTGTTTTCGATTCCAGCTGCTGCAAGATGAGGCCCCATCCTCAGTCCCAGTGGTCGTATAGCGTTCGGTCGATTGTCATATCGGTCGGTGAAGTTGGGATGAAAGACAATTGAATATGCAGGGTTTGTCGGGTTGGCAGCCAATTTGACCATGTATTGAAGAGACAGTTTCAGACGTCGTAGTGACAAAGGTGGTTCTTTTGCAAGAACATACAAACTCTCCACTGGCGACGTCCTAAATGCACCAAGACTCAATCGTAGACCTTGATTATGAACTGTGTTAAGGCAACGAAGATAGGAAGGTCGTGCCGATCCATAGACAATGCAACCGTAGTCTAAGCGGGATCGGGTGATTGATCGATAGAGCCGGAGAAGGACAGTG
The DNA here is from genome assembly GCA_026936325.1 of Platynereis dumerilii. Lineage (NCBI taxonomy): Eukaryota > Metazoa > Annelida > Polychaeta > Phyllodocida > Nereididae > Platynereis > Platynereis dumerilii. The sequence goes on along the minus strand of JAPTHN010000001.1, from coordinate 78,927,439 downwards.
GTGTCACCTCCCCAGTTCAATCTGCTCACAACCTTCAGTATGTTTAGAGATTTTAGGCACTTTGCCTTAAGTGATGTAATGTGGGGAATGAAAGATAATTTTGAGTCAAACGTGACTCCTAGGAACTTCGTAGCATTTACTACTTTGATCGCGCAATTGTCAATTTTAAGTGATGGCTCTGGATGGAGAGTTCGAAGATGACAAAAATGCATACAGACTGTTTTTGCCTTTGAAAATTTAAAACCATTTTCTTGAGACCATTTATGCAGTCTGTTAAGGCTTTGCTGTAATTGTCTCTCTATGGTAGACATTTGTTTGGATTTAAGAGCAATAAGAAAGTCATCCACATAAAGCGAGGACATAACATTTTCTTGAATGGCTTTAACAATGCTGTTAATTTTAACATTAAAACAAGTGGGAGATAATATACTTCCCTGAGGAACACCCATTTCTTGGGGGTACTCATTGGAATGAGTGGATCCCACTCGTACTTTAAACCAACGATCTTCGAGAAAGGCCCCAATAAAGTGGGGGAGTCTTCCCCTCATTCCCATTTCAAACAGATCTTTCATAATTCCATATTTCCATGTGGTATCGTACGCCTTCTCCAAATCGAAGAAAACAGCTACCACATGCTCTCTTGTAATGAATGCATCTCTGATATATGACTCAAATCTCACCAAATGGTCTATAGTGCTCCTTTGCTTTCGGAAGCCACACTGGACTTCCGAAAGGGAGTCACTTGATTCAAGATACCAAACAAGTCTAGAATTGACAATACGTTCCATAGTTTTGCATAAACAACTTGTTAAAGCAATGGGTCGATAATTAGTCGGATCAGTATGATCCTTGTTGGGTTTTGGGACAGGAATAATCGTGGCCATTTTCCAGGAAGCTGGAAAGGTCCCGTAATCCCAGATTATATTGAAGATGTGGAGTAGGACCTCCAAACACGGAGATGGAAGATGCTTCAAAAGTTGGTAATGTATCTCATCTGGCCCCACAGATGAGTCAGAGGCTTTTTGAAGCGCTCCAATTAGCTCTTCCATGGTAAGAGGACTATTATATTCTTCTAGATTATTTGATTGTAGGTTCAAAGAAAGACGTTCTGCCTGAGCTTTAAACCGTTGAAAGTCAGGAGAATAATTTTCGGAAGAAGAATTAAAAGAGAACTTTTCAGCAAGCTTATTTGCTATATGTTCTGCTGATGAATATTCTTCACCATTGATGATGAGGTGACTGACTTTAGATGATGTAGATTTGCCTTGGATTTTTTTAATCATTTCCCATACTTTGGCTGATGGCGTTCTTTCGTTTAACTTAGAGATGTAGTTTTGCCATGTAGTCCTCTTTTTTTGTCTAATCAGGCGTCTAGTTTGAGCTCGAATAATACGGAAGCTTTCTAGGTTTTCCGTTGTTGGAAAGGTGTTGAATGTTCGAAGAGCTTTTTTTCTATTTTTAATGGCTTCTTTAACTTCTGCATCATACCAAGGTCTTGTTTGTCTTGGAAGACCTCCCTTAGTTTTAGGGATGGATAAATTGGCGATAGTAATAAGATCTTTAGTGAATTTTTCGATGGGAGAATCATTATTTACATATGAAGTAATTTTTATAAGACTAGACGCTAATTTAATGTAGAGATCCAAGTCAGCCTTTTCTAATTTCCAACGAGGATGGTTTGGAAGAGAGGAGCTTGATGTGGATTCAAGAACAATGGGAAAATGGTCGCTTCCATGGCAATCGTTCAAGACATACCAATTGTAATCCAAGAAAAGTTCAGGATCACTTATACTAAGGTCTATGGGACTGTATGTCCCATGACCCAGATGAAGATATGTATAAGTTCCGTCATTGTAGAGACAGAGATCATTAGAGGAAATACCTTTATTACTTGTTTGGGAACCCCCCCATATGGGGTGATGGCCATTAAAATCCCCAAGTAAAAGACACGGTGAAGGCAATTGTTCGTAAAGATGATTTAATTCCTGGATTGTAAGATTGTGACTTGGTGGAATATACAATGAACAGATGGTGAATGTTTTGTGTGATGATATTCGGACAGCAACCGCCTGGAGACTGGAGTCTATATTGACAGGAGAATGTATAACATCCTGTCTGACCAAGATAGAGGAGCCACCAGAGGCTCTATCATGATCTACATTATTATAATAATTATAGAATGTATAGTTTCTTAATCTGGGACTGTCTGTGGGCTTCAGGTACGTCTCCTGCAAGCAGAAGACGCAAGGATGGTAATCTGAAGCCAGGATGTTTAACTCATCAAGATTGGCTCTGAAGCCCCGACAGTTCCAGTGAATAATTTTGTCCATTATTTGTGTTTAGGGCCTTTTGTAAAGTCTCTGTTAAGCGAAGGTTTGAAAATTTTTTGTGCTAAGGACGGCAAGGAAGACTTTTTCCTTGCAGGAGACATTGATTTGGGCGAATGCGACGATGATTGATGGGTGTTCTGAGGTTTGTTTTCAGATGATCGTTTCCGAGATGATGCAGTGTTGGTCCCTCTTGGAGGTCTCTTAGGGGAAGGTTCTGCCCCAGATGTACTAGGTCCAGGAGGAAGATCTCTAGAGTTTGTGTGGGAGGGTGTTTGTTGTGTGATAGGAGGTTCCATGTTGTCTTCAGTGCCGCTGTCACGATGTTCTGAGATTTCTGTGTGTTGTTGTTGGGATTTGTTGATGAAGTGTCCTTCTAGCTGAATCTTTGTTCTTGGTGATGAATTTTGCTTGGGACTGGGGTATCCTGCTATTTCCGCATAACTGTGGGTGCCAGGACGCTGCTCCACCAGTCGCCTTGCCTCAGGGAAAGATATTGCCTTGTTTGTTTTCAATTTGAGGATCTCCTTCTGCTTAAGCCATTCTTTGCAATTTTTGCTATAAGATGGGTGTGCCTGTTTGCAGTTGACGCAGTAAGGAGTTGCGGTACATGGGTTCTCCTTGGAGTGGGTATGGTCCCCAGCACCGCAGTGTCCACATATTTCTTGATGCTTACACCATCTACTAAGGTGTCCAAAACGCTGGCATTGATAGCATCGGCGTGGGTTAGGTATGTAAGGTCGAACCTTGCATAGCTCATATGTAACCCACACCGAGCTTGGAAGTTTAGTGCCTTTAAAAGTTAGCACAAGAAGTTCGTTCTGGTCCTGTTTTCCAATTCTTTTGAATTCGGTAACCGTAGTTTCCTCAGAGAACCACTGGAGGAGTTCGTCATCAGAACAGGTCCTACTCTCATGAGAGCTGACCACCCCCTTGCAAGTGTTCAGGGTTCGATGTGGTTCTACAATGACGTTTCTGTCAGCTATCTTTTTGAGCTCTTGCAGTTTCAAGGATTGGTCATCATTTGTTGTGTGGATGAGAATTGTTCCGTCCTGCAGTCTTCTGATACTGTCAGGTTTGCCAATCAGGTTGTTGATGGTCTTATTAATCACATATGCTGACAATTGGCTGATAGTGCCTTCTCTAGCTTTGATGACTTGATAGTGGCTGATGTGTTGGTGAGAAGTAGCCATAATAAATTGTGTAATTCATCCCCCATGCTCCCCACCCACCACGGAGCCCAACAAGGGGAGACTAATTTGGGTAGGGCTGTGCCCAGTACCCAGTCCCAGGGATACAAGGAGGATATACTCGTAGAAGAATACGTCAGCAATATAGCCTCAGTCACGATATCAATAATCATGGCAGGCAAATATCCGTTTCATAAACTTCCTTGATTGACCCATAAGCCATGGCCAATCAGGGCAGGAACCTCATTGGCTGAACATGACAAGCCGATTGACTGGACCGGGCCAATCCAGCCTCCCGTCTAGGAGAAATCCAGGCCAAAGTAGTGTATTGTATGGGAGGGACCAACTTAGTCCCACCCAACTCAACTACCAGGACCCCTTCATCCTCCGACACGGATCGCAACCCACGGCAAACAGGCTGCCCCATTTCCGTCGGGGAGACGTGTGCAAGCGCACTGTCCCGTGTTGGCCACTAAGGATACAGGATTTCACCAATAGTGTTACCACCCACCGCCACGAGGAGGCCCGAGACCTGCGGGGGCACCTGGCTTTGGAAGGTTTTTCATTCAGCCTGTTAGACCAAACTTGTCATGAGCTTGCCTATTGCTGGCTGGGAGCAGCCCGTCTGACGTGCAACCTCATATTGGGACATGCCAGCTGCCAGCACCCCAACTACGGAGCCTCATCGCTCAATGGACAGTCTTTTCAATGGCAGTCTGTTGGCGTATCCTAACTCAGGAAAGATCAAGGAACTTTTCTAAGTGCTTTTTGTGCAGTTCTGAGCGCGGACCTGAAAGGAAACTGCCCTAGTGCCCCAGATGCCAATTCCTTACCCAATTCGATGTGAATATCTTCAGTCTGCAGCCTCGCCAGCTCATCTGCCTCTACAGCAGACTGCTGTCAGTCAGAGTTTCTTATTATGTTCCAACATGTGGCACATGGACTTTGTGGAGAGCCTACCAACTGCTCAGGGCAGCCACAGTGCAGTACCCATGGGCAGGGGACAAGAGGACATTGCTCAAGGTTCCCTGCCATAGCACCATCACTTTTGGTGATTGCTTTATGCATGATGATTGATGAGTGATGAGAAGACTAGGAGTCATGCTCAAAAATCAGTGGTGTCCAGGGTAATTGAGTAGCCCCAGAATAGAACACTCCATCTAATATCTCATGGGCTTCGAATAAAGTTCAAGGGTTGGGGTTCGAACCTAAACTCTTGAAACCTGTGTATGCACTATCAAGCCCTCTAAACCATTCAATCACAGGGAACTCATTACATAGTCAATATGTTATGTCAAAACTACACAGAATTCTGATGGATCATTCTTCAGAAAGATCATGGTATATAACTGGAGGACAATTCTCCTAATCTGACCAACAGGCAATACCAAAGAAAATCATCTCGCACACAAATGAAGCATGAAGGAAAACACCAAGTGACCAAACATTTGGCTTGGCCAAGTTTGGCACAAGTTTAATTTGCTGGAATGTCACATATGTTTCTGCCAGTTCCAAGAGAATTCAAGTACACGAGAGACCGCCTGACTCATGCAGAAGAAGAAGCGGTCCTATAACACAGGGACCATTGTAGGCCTACCACTTTTTCACTGTGCGAAGTTCACACACTGGTAGAGTGGTAGGCTAGCTGTTTTATTACCTGCTACATGTAGATTGTAGAAGATAACTTAGATAAGGGAAGTGGGGTTTTTGTGCCTGAAAGTGATAGCTGGTTGGAGTTGAAAGACCCAAGAAGATTGTTTTTGACAAGACAATCTTGAAATTAGTGCTGCCTAGTAGTGTTTCATCAAGATCTTGTCTGTTGAATAAAAGAAAAACTTTTGACTTCTATATTCATCAGGAAAATGTGTACCTCTTTTTGTTTATTGTCTGAAACATTGGCTGCAATTCCCACAATGCCTGTGTTTGTTCATCTCAAATGTAAGTTTGGAGAGTCCTACCAGTACATTGACGAACAAACATCTTGAAGCTGTCACTAGGGAAGTTGTGCAAGGTAAGAACTACGGTGAACAGCATCCCAACAACCTCAGGGCTGATTGGTGAAAGGCATACAGTGGTTTTTTTATAAATTGATGATTGTCCTTTCCAAAGTATTCCAGTCATGTGAAATGGACCACCAGTGTCTTGCCAGGGATAACTAAAATTGCATGTTGCAGCTTTTTTATCTGTAGCTCAATAATGAACATTGAGGCTATTCCTTGTCATCTACATTCAGAAAGTCACACAAAGAAGTGTTAAACAGTGGAATGGTGGTAAATGCTATTGGATTTGCATTTGAACTTGGCCTGACTTAAGTTTGAGCTTGTAAATTTTGTACTAAAACTGGTACATATCAAACTAGTGTCTAACTGAGCCTGGCCAGAGGAATGGCATTGGTGGGGTAAATGTGTATCATGTTGAGGACTCCCGCTCTCTCTCCCATCTCATCAATCAACCCTTGTGCCCAGAATGGGGGTTACAGGGCTGCACTTACCATCCTACCTTCTTCCATGCTTGTCTACAGTGTGAGAATTTCCTCTTCCTTCGGTATTGGAATAGCAGCATCCTTAGTCACCTTACATGTAGGAGAATTACTGATACCTTGGTCCTTTTGAAAACTAATCCTCCACAAGTGAATATTGTCTTGACATTCCAAGCAAATAATTTCAAGATTTGTGGGATGTGGGTTGGCAAAAGTCAATGAAACATGCCAGTCTGTGCACAAGAAGAAACTAAAATCTCTTTGTAGTATCCCTGTCAGTCCCGTCCCTCTGACCAACAAACCTCCACCATCGGTTTGTCTTGGGAAAGCAAATAGATCAATGTATAAGAGGAAGAATACTATGCAACTGTCCATGAGCCATTAAATCAGACAGTGAGATACCATACAAATGACAAAATTAGTGAATGGTAAAAAGCATTTAAGATTATAAATTAAAATAAAGGAAAAATAAAGGAAAAGGGTCATTAATTTGTCACACCTGTTTACAATTAAGCATTAATATGCAATGAATATACAGTCTGCTTGTCTTTTAACCATTTAATTATTACACTGATGAAAATAGTCCCCAAACTCACCCTTGGAAACTGATCACATCAGTTTCTGACAGTCAACTTGGCAACGTCACATTATTTCACCTATTCATTTGGCTTTCTATTTTCCCCCCTCTAAGGACTGCAATTCATGCTGAATTGTATCAGACTGCTCGCTATGTATCAGACTGCTCCCCACGCTTGCACAATATTTTTTGTTTTCTTCTTCCCATTGGACTTCCATCTGTTAGGAGCATTCCAAAATTTGAGAGTTATGATGTGGTGATTTTGGGACGAGCAGTCTGATCTCAGACTGCCTCAGATATATACCCAAGAATCATTTATGCTTGAGCACAAATAAAGGTTGTAACCGCAAACAAGTCTTTCCTCAAATCAATCGCAAGATTTCAATGGAAAGGGATGGCAAACAAGAAAGGGTAAGTACATCATAGATTTCAAACTGGCCAATACTTGAAACAGCAACAGGTTTCTATTGGTATACCATGTGAATTATTGGCATACAACTTGTAGGGCTATGGATTTGAAAGATTTCGTTTGAAAGAGAGGACTATATGCGCAAAAGAACCTGTAGGTGTGCGTAAGGCAGCTGCATTAACAATACCCATTTCTGCAACATTTGTTTGGTTACTTTGGTATCATTGTACAGAAGATATGTTGATCTATTTCTATTACATAAAGCTGGTCTTTATTTTTCTTGTCCAAACTTGATTGCTACAAGGAACAATTTGCCATAGTTTAAGCTGAAGATTTGTAGTGAATTTTCATAAAATAAGCTCTATAACCCCAATATACAGGTAATTTTGGCTCTATAGACCAAAGTATGTGTTTGACATGAAAAATAATGGCAGAATCAGAATCTCTGGTATCAAAAACATATATTTAGACCTATTATTTGCAATTCTATGACTTTTTGTTACCGAGTTATACTCAAAATTAGATATCGAGCGGCGGCCATTTTGAATTTGTTGCTATGGCAACCCCGACGAGCGCCCACTCCGGCGCCCTCAAAAATTTGAATCTATATACCCTCAGCATCATTTGTGCCAAATTTCACGCTTGTAGACAAATATGCACAATTATCCCCATAAGCTCCTGGACTATGGCCACAGATGTATATTTTGCCATTGCCCTAAGCAAACAACTTCAAAAAAACTTCAAACACAATTCACTTCTCGACAACGTGTACAATTCCATGTTCTACCACACAATGAGAAAAATGTTGGCTATTGTTCAGTGCATGTACATCTTGACCTGGAGTATTGAGACAGTATTATAGTCATGTCATTTCAGAATATTGTCTGTGTGTATAAATATTTCATAACACAGTTTAAAAGAAACTAAAAAAGGTACATTAGGTAGGATATAGTAATGTTTTTTCCAGTAGTGGATTATAGCAAAAAACCATGTTCAACACCTACTTTTTTGTGATTGTTTATAAATGCCCACAAACCTACATGCAACTCATTGCCATCTGCTTGCAATATGTCTGATATTTGTGGAAGACTGGTATTTCATACCTCAGCACATTTTGTAATGGCTGAGCATGTGTGTACAAATATGGAAACTTTAATTACCTAACTAAAATAAGTCTTGGATAAATGAACATTTTAAAAATGAGTTTCCAAATTTTGACTAAGTAAAAACTTAATATATACAGTTACCAAACAATCAACAGTTTCAGTTTATTACGATAAGAACGAGCTATAGAACCCAATAACATTGTAGTTTCAAAAACAATCTCCCCATTATTTCTCCACGAAAGTTCACTGTATGTCTGCAGAAGGGTCATTCTCACAAGTTAATACTAGATTTGTACACCAATTTCAAAATTGAGAAGTTATTTGAAATCACATCATAATTCTCACCTTTGCATCAGCAACATCCACAGTGATGACCTGCCCTGACACCCCTCCTCCTTCCACCTCCCTGAAAGGGGTGACCATGAAAAGTTTCCCAGATTTGTCATACTTCAGTCCTTGGGCACCACATAGACCAGTCACCAAAGATGTGAAATTTGTATTGATCACTTTCACTCCATCTTCAATTCGCTTTGCTGGTTTTTCTCCAGTAGCATTAGCCTCAGCCATGATAAGTGTTGACAGTTGATGATCTACAAAGATCTGGATGTAGATCTGTAGTCCTCAAGTTCCTTGGATTAGATGAGACAAGTCAAAAAACTTCTTGGGGGGCTAAGATTGTAAATACCTGAATAGTTCAACTTCATAAAATGATGATTTAGGCACAAACAGTAATCCTCCAATTATAATCCCAGATTATTTATGTCATATGATGAGCAATATTGAGATGGTAATCATAAATTTCCTGTGAGGTGACAGGTCTACCAGACTCGGGTACCAGACTACACAGTGATGTTTTGAAATTTATGATTCCTGTGTTTTTTCACCTTTTTTTCTGAGCCAGCACCAGACTCACAGAGTAACACACTAATAACAGAGTGATATTTTAAAGTTCTCTGATCCTGCAAGGTCTCAAAAAGAGAAACAATATCCAAATATGAATGCAGTCCAAATATATCTCTCTCAGCTGATGAGTGCCACTAATAGCAAAACATTAATCCTTTAAAGTTCCAAATTCCTAAATGATGAGAAACTCTACAGCAAAAACAGTTCAACAGACTACGATGCCTGTCTAGTCTGTTGCTCTAGAGCTCAGGTCAGTCTGCCCCATATAGCACTCCCCCACTCAACTGCAGGGGTGCAGGAGGGTAATGTAATTCTAGGGACTTCCCCTGCAGATCATAGGGGTGTTTAGGTTGGAGCACTTCAGCGGAGGGGGGCTGAGTTAGTTTAGGGGCCCCAGCAGGGTGTGCAGATATAACAGCTGTGAATGTTGAGAAATTATGACATATGTTATAAGAACTGACTGCCTGGAGAGCATCATAATATGTACTGATGTCATTGATGATGACACACAATAAACATGCACACTGAGGTGACAGAAAAATGAAGAATGAAATAATTAACTTTTCCAAGGCTTTGAAGTTGCAGGTTATCAGGTGGAGTTGACGTCTAAGATATGGCAGCAAAACACTTTGATATAGAATTAAAGTGGACTGTGGCACTGCGAAAATGGCATTTTGTGACTCATGATAGCCGATGAAGCGTCATCTACTCTGCTTTCAACATGGGAAACATAGAGGCTGTTTGATTAATCATGATCAAGAGAAAGCCATTTGACTTCCCATAACGGATTTTAGAGTGAAAATCAGATGCATAATCCTTTCGTTTGGCTGTCACCAACAAGTGGAATAAGTCTCCTTCAATCAAATTAAACATTGAAAGTATTGGGGTTGATCATGACAAATCATCAGCATGATGACATACGAGGCGCCATTTTCACGGTGCCACAGTCCACTCTAATTCTATATGAAAGTTTTTGGCTGTAAAGTGAAGTTGGCAGGTGGAGTCAAAAAATGAAACTGGTGACTTCTGATTCCAAAACACTTGAATTTTGGTTGAGCTTTACAGCGATGCACTTTGATACCGAAATAGAGTGTACTGTCGCATTGTGAAAATGGCACTTTGTGTGTCATCATACAGATGATTCGTCATGATCATACCCAATACTTTCAATGTTAATTTGATTTAAGGAGACTTATCCCTCTTGTTGGTAACAGCCAAACAAAAGGATCATGCATCTTATTTTCAATCCAAAATCAGTTATGAAAAGTCAAATGGCCTTCTCTTGATCATGACTAATCAAACTGCCTCTATGTTTCCCATGTTGAAAGTATAGAAGATGACACTTCATCAATTATCATGAATCACAAAGTGCATTTTTCACAGCGAACTGATCCTCATTTTTTCTTTATCAAAGTGCGTCGCTGTAATGATTGAGTGAGATGGTTGCACAATGCACAATTCCTTTGAGCCGACATCGCTTGTTGTTTTAAGTTATACTAGTAAGTTGCCCGGAGATTGGAGGTAACAAAATAGAACACAATGAAATAGATAGATTTAGATAAAGAGAAAGATAGACAGGCAAGGCCTGGATTGATTGATAGGGCCGAGACAGCCAGAGAATGTAATGATATAGATGGGAAGTGTTAGTGATATCATAGTAATGTTTTTGCGTAATAAATGGTTAATCCCCGTAGATTGGACGTGGAAGGGGACAGAAGAGAGCAGGAAAACTGTTGATGGTAAAATTTGTTGGGCCCATATAGACTGATCAATAGATAAGAGATATATATGCATTTTTATAAGAAGTTGCCTGTCAATTAATCAATAGTGCATGAGAGTATACCCGTAGATTGTAAGGAAACGGAAGAGAAGAGATCCATGGTTGAACATAATGAATTTTTCAGAAGTTGTTGAATACTATAGTTGTTGAATACTATAGTATTATACATAAACGATAGGTGGCATCTCAGAATTGCATGTGAGAGGCACTGTGTGTTCTGATTGGAATGACAGAGCTGTTTGATCGTCTGCTACGTAAAAATGTAATTACTATCAATTAGGACATGTAGAAGACTTGGATGGGTCTGAAAAGGGGAGAGTTCTGCCTTAATATGCCGAGGAATGTGCTGACCGAATTAGAAGATGAGGCAATCACTATAACTTGAGATAAATCCCGTACGCTATCATTTTAATTATAGATATGATAACAGACATCTGGATTATCATAACTTAAAACAGCAAGCAATGTTAGCTCAAAGGAATTGTACAACCATCGCACTCAATCATTTGAGCTGACTGAAAATTAAAATTTACAGGTTGTTTTCGGAAAGGTTGCACATGTATATAGCTCGTGTCACATGGGTTACGAGGATTTGTTTCTGAACACGCCCGTCTCTCGACCCTCATGTTTGCCGAAAGGTGTTAATCTGCGGCCTTGCAAATTCTGTTTCCGGCTACTCCCGCAACGGTGGGAAGTACATGGGTCGCTTGTTTGGCACCACACGACAAACTGTATCCTGCTGGAGTAAAGCTGTCCTATTCTGGTTCCGGACAGTGAACAACCCTCGTGCATGCTTTGAAAACACGCATGTCACCTGTCTAACGTGTGCAAATCTTACCGACCATAATAAAATACACGTGGCAACATAGTTCTAACCCAAGGGGCACAATACGTAAACACATTACTAATTATAATGTAGTGGAGGGTTCGCACGGCAGAAATAGTTTTTGTTCAACAACATGCATTAACATTTTTTCAATGTTGTTAAACTGTTACCATGACATACATGCTTTAAAAAGTCATATCCTGACGTTGCTTCACAAAATTGAAACAATCATCATTTCTACCATACAATTCTATGTAATTTACACCAATATTGCAACGTTGTCACAACATAACTGCAACATAGATGTGCCCCTGGGTAGCGTCAGTCCAATAACAGTGACAGTTAATTCTAAACATAGGCTGCGCAGCAGCAAACCTTCAGCGAATAACACCTTTAGAAGATTACAATAATATCATAAAATTGGTGCGTTTACGAAATTGCTTATAGGTAAGCAATAGCGGTCGAATAGTGGCCTCCCATTATCTCTATTTTTCCAATGATTCATTAAGTGTTATACGCATCAAAAAGCACTGCTAAATTAATTGCATAGGTGATTTGTTTAGAAAAATGCATTACTGTATATGCAATAGTGGGGAAGTTTTGGCTCCGATATTAAAAAAATTCTTTTAAATATTTTTTCTCAATATTAAAAAAACTATAGAATAGCCATCTGTCAGACCATGAAAAGGCACAACTAGACCATACAAGCCATATGTGTACCAAACTTCATCCATGTATATGGAATAGTGACCGGATGTTGGGCCAGAAACAAAAATAATAATTTTAATGTTTTTTTCAATATTTGAAAAAGTATATAATATTTTCCATCAGACCTTTCAAAAGGCACAACTAGACCATATTGACCATATGTGTACCAAAGTTTGTCCATGTACATCCAATAGTGAGCGAGTCTTAGCCCAAAAAACAAAAAAAATATGTTTTTATATCTTTTCTCATTTTTTCAGAAAGTATAGAATATCTGTCAATGAGACGATCAAAAGGCACAACTAGACCATATAGGCCACGTGTGTACCAAATTTCATCCATGCATATGCAATAGTGTCCGAGCCTTGGCCCGGAAACGAAAAAAATAATATTTTTATATTTTGTTAATTATTTCAAAAAGTATTTAAGATCTATTCATCAGACCATCAAAAGGCACAACTAGACCATACAGGCTAGATGTGTACCAAATTTCATCCCCATACATTCAATAGAGGCTGAGTGCCGGGCCGGAAACGATCTATCCGCCCGCCGCCCGACCGGCGGACGGACAGCATTTTTACCCAAGTGATTACAATACCTTCTTCGAACTTCGTTCGCTGAAGGTAAAAATAAGTAAAATCTTGAAACATCCACCTGGTTATAGATCTACAATATGTATCCCCCCCCAGACAAAATTTATGTCATTTGCCAAACACATTACAACTGCTCACTTTTATCAATGCATTTCAATACTACATGACAGATAAAACCACCAGATCCAGTTCTCATGAAATCTCTTATCTACTTCTTTATCTTTTTGGATCTTATCTGGAAAACAAGGGTCATATCTTTAGGAACCAGGTAACCAAACGTAAGTGACCTACTTCCAAATGTATGTCTAATACTTTCTTGGCGATTTCTTGACAAATTGAGGTAAGGGTTAATGTATACAAAATATATGAAACTATGCAAAATAGATTAATAATAAGATGATACTGCAACATTTCTTTTATTTTCACCATTTCCTAGTTATTTTGGATACATCTAATAAAGCAGGGAAGGTTTTCATAACATAGTTTATCATAAAAGGGGGATTCCTAGATGCATACAACATGCATATGAAATAGGTCTGGTTGCATATTGATGAATTTAAGTGAAAAATAATCTGCAACATTTCTCACTTTCTCCATCCTTGATTTACTTTATCTTTCTACTAATATTGACAAAATCAATACCAATTACTTCTTTTAAAACTCGTAAAATCAAGCAAATGATCAAATATTTCATAATTTGAATTTAAAAACCGAAACCTAAAGAAATGGACAATCTTTTTTCAGTACATAAAATCAAATAAGTCGTCAAAAAACTTTGATGACAACACAATTCCATAATTCTGTGATGATTTTATAGCACAAAGGTCCCAGTTTTGACTCGCCAGAGCTCTCGCTCACCTCTCATGGGCTTCCTCAGCTTTTTGGAAATGCGAAGTCAGGATTATTCATCGTTATAACACAATTCCGTTTTGATAGCAGGCAGTATCTTACTTCCCCTTTTTCAAAAAATGTTCTCTTTTTTTCTTCTTTTTCATCGGCATCAGAATGTGCGGATGCGCATCCTTTTCTAGCACATACAATCTTCTTCTTCTTCCATAGAGATCCAGACCACCTTCTGGCGTATTTTCGGATCTGTGTGCGATGCAACAGGTGTAGTTACACGTTAAAATCCTTGGAAATTTACCTTCAATAAATATACAGTCGAAGGTATATTATTAAAATCATGTTAAGTGCATGTTAAAAGCAAAACTTGGCAGCTCAAGCAGATTTCAGGACTCTGTTCTGGAACTCTGTCAATGTGTCAGCACCTACTGCATCTGCTGGTAAGTTGTTCCAGAGGCATATTGCACTTGGGAAAAATGAGGACTGGTATGTTTGAGTTCTACAGAATGGTATCAATAAGCACTGGCTATGTGCTCTTGAGGTTGTGTTCTTTGCGATCAGCATGTCCGATGGTATCGCTGATAATTGATGGAGGATTCTGAAGACGGCTGTGACTTTGCTGATGGCCCTGCGATCCTGGAGTGAGTGAGTTTGTGTTTTACGTCTCATCAGCACCTGATTGGGCTATTTAGAGACATACTTGATTTGTGGTCATGTTGAGTTAGTCATCTCATCTTGGTTGGTGGCATCGAGATCTTTGAGGTGTCACTTTGACAGGTACATCCGCAATAATTTTCAATTCAAGAAGTTTCCTTGCCTGAGTGGCATTAATGGCTTGAACCAATAAATTACCGTCAGGCAGTCGATCGACTGAGTGTGGTTTTCCAAATTTCTTCAGCATTGTTGTGTAGCTAACAAATGGTGATACATCCTTCAGTCTTCCATCTTTGGACTTGATGTGAAATTTGAGACCAGTGGGGAGTTCTTTTTTGCTGTTGGTGAGTGTCGTTTTACTCTTGTCTTTGTGAGGTAGCAATCCGATTGTTGAGCTTTTTTGTTTTGTTGTCTTGGGTGGTGTCTTGTTATCTGGAGTAACATCTTTTTCCTTTGATAGGTTGAGGGACTTCTCAGTCCCTTGGGCAACAGAAGAGAAAATTTGACGTTGATGGATCATCTTCTTCGGTGATTCAGGGGAGTTCACAGGTTCTTCCTTGCTTGGCCGGTCTGGTGGTCGAGGAGGTGAAGGTGTTTTCATTAAGACATCTGTGAAGAGGTTCCTGTCCAGATGAATCTTTCTCTGTGGTGATGAATGAAGAGCTGGTCTTGGGTAATCTGCTTCTAGGCAAGGTTTGTCCGGGTCCTGTTCTACAAGGCGTTTGGCTTCGGGAAAGGATAGTCGTCTTTCAGTTCGTAGTTGTAGAATTTCTTTTTCCTTCTTGAAGACTTTGCAATTGTGGCTATAGGCAGGATGGTTCCCTGAACAGTTGACACAATGTGAAAGTTTAGGGCAAGGTTTATCGTGTGTGTGTGCATGACCATGGTCACCACAATTGGCACAAATTGTTGGCCTGATGCATGTACGACTAAAATGGCCATACATTTGGCAGTTGAAACAGCGTTTTGGATGAGGAAAGTATGGAGAGACTCTGCACCATTCAAAGGCTACAGGTACTTTCTTTGGTAATCTTTCGTCTTTGAATGTTAGCAACAGTAACTCATAACCATTCTTGTGAGCAAGACGTTTGAATTTTGCGATGCCGTATTTGTGAAACCAATTTGTAAGTTCATTGTCTGAGCAGGTCTTACTTTCTTTGGAGAAAATAATGCCTTTGCCTGATCTTTGAAAAGGTTCAATGACGACTTTGATATTGGCTATCTCATGGGTGCCGGTCAATTTGTCTTGTTGGTCAGAGGTCGCAGGTTTAAGAAGGAATGTGCCATTGGTTTGGCGTCTCAGGCTATCTGCAATTGTCGTGTCGCAAAGGTCTGCAATTTTTTCGTAGATAGCAACAGATGATAGGTCTTCCAGTGATTGTGTGACACCTTTTATAACAAGCAAATTTTCAGTCTTTGACAGATGTGGGGGGCGGTCAGGGTCAGTCAAGTCATCCGGAGATGTCCTTGTCCATTGAGATCTTGGTAGTCCAGTCGCAAATTTTTCGATCTCAGCCTGGTTTCCCGCTGAGGGACGCGCACCTTGGTAACCCGGTTGACGTACGATCCGGTTTGGAATCATGGTAAATGACATGTTCATTGATATTCCCCTGTGAGGTAGGGGACACTTCGTGCATGCGCACTGTCTCATGTTGGCCACTAAGGATAGAGGTTTTCACCTTAGTGTTACCACCCACCGCCACGAGGAGGCCCGAGACCTGCGGGGGCGCGATCCTGGAGTGTCTGCCATTTTAGAGTATTTAGCATGGCAGTGACGCTGCTGGTGCGGCGGTAGTCTCCAGTTACAAATCGCGCTGCTCTTCGTTGGACCATTTCTATGTTGTGGCGCTGTGCTGTCGTTGG
The DNA here is from genome assembly GCA_026936325.1 of Platynereis dumerilii. NCBI lineage: Eukaryota > Metazoa > Annelida > Polychaeta > Phyllodocida > Nereididae > Platynereis > Platynereis dumerilii. Next base: position 78,911,184 of record JAPTHN010000001.1, on the reverse strand, counting down.
TGGGTCCCATACAGTACTGGCATATTCAAGTTGTGGGCGAACCAGGGTTTTGTAGCAAAGCTCTTTCGTGTTTCTTGGGCACTGATGTAGGTTTCTTTGAAGGAATGCTCTTGTACTATTGGCTTTTTTAGTGATGTGATTTATATGTGTGTTCCAGCTGAGTTTATTGTGTATGGTGACTCCCAGGTATTTGGCGCTCTCAACCTCTTCCAGCTCATGGCCGTGGATCTTGTATGTGTGCTTGGGAGTCTTTCTCTTGTTGCTGATATGGAGAGTTTGGCATTTTTGGGGATGAGAATTCCATTAGCCAATCCTCCTCCCATTTCTGAAGGGCGTCCAGGTCTCTTTGGAGTCTCTTGGAGTCTTCATCGCATTCTATGGTGCGGTACAGCACGCAGTCGTCAGCAAAGAGTCGGGCGGTAGATCCATTTTCGATATAGGCTGGTAAGTCGTTTATGTATGCCAGGAATAAGGTCGGCTTGTGGCACTCCAATCAACATAGAATAATGACAAAGGCTCCAGACATCGTTTATAACAAATGAAATCAGAACCACAGCATCGAAATATCTTCACTTTAGTGCAATTTTTTTTTTCAGATTAGCAAATGGAGGCGTCGGTGCGATGGTTGCTGCGGTTAGCAGTCTTCACATTGCTAGCTACCACAGCAGTCTCCTTTCCCGAAGGAAGTAATATCCCAGAATCAGCTTGCGCAAATATGCAACCAGGTACCCAAGTTGGCACAAGTAAAATAACACTGGAAGGCCATACTACTTTACCAAGGAACTACCAACCAGGCAGAACAAGCCACATCGGCCCTTACTACATCAAGATTCACGAATACGAAGACCGTTATTTGCCCGACACCGACTACACAAGTAAGTTGAAATCTGCTAGTGTTGCGGACCAGACCGCTTTGGACCGGTACGGTCCAGTACCACCACCTCTTCAGTACCATACCGCCTTCATTTCCAAAAAACTGGTCCAGAGGTTGTCTGTACCGGTAGTCCGGTACGTACTGGGAAAGTGAAATCCAATAAAAAACGCCAGAAAAAAAAAAGGAAAAAAGTTTTTGCACGCTTCACACTCTTATATTCTGCCCTTTTCTGATGATTTCGGGCGAAAATTTGGCATGAATCGAAAACCAGTACATATCGGTATACTAGACTCCCTCACCTCTCGACCGAAGCCCGCCAAACCCTGGACCGGGCGGTCGTGGACCGAAGAGGGGTGGTCCGATCCACAACACTAAAAAATTTGGTCCAAGAACAAAAATTCAACCTTTGAAAATCTGCCACTTGACTGTAGCCATGAACTGTAAATCATTGTGCAAGGGATGCTAAGAGGGGTGTTCTTACATTATGTCTTTCTCCTTCTCTCTTACATCATTAAAGATCGAATTCTATGAAGTAAATAATATATGAAAACTGCAAGTATTCCAGATGCATGGTTTGAAAAGAAACAAATCATCCCTGAGAGGCAGCACTGAAATGGGGCACTTGCAACATATCCAAGCGAAATATGAAGACTGCATAATATACATGAAAGAAGGCCTGACTCTTTTTAGAATGGCAGATTCTTTACAAAACAACACAAGAAGGAAACGGAGATAGCAGAACAATCGCAAAATCTAATTGCAACTACACAAAAAGCATTGCAACAAAAATACAGATCCGCATGACAAGAACTTGTTCAAGGATTTTATTTTTTCTAATCAATTGATTTTTAAAAAATTGCAGTCAGCATTGTTGCCAACCAGACTATGTCCAAAGAATACTACAAAGGGATTCTACTTCAGGTCAGGAGGGTCACTTGTGCAGGAACAACAGTTATAAGAGGTACGTATACTTGTCCGCACAAAAAAAAAACATAGGTTGCGTAGCAGCAAACCTCCAGCGAACAGTTAACACAATCACACCATAAAAGTGATACGTGCACCAAATTGCATGTGTGTATGCGTGATAGCGGCTGAGACTCGGCCTGAAATTATCTGCCCGCATCCTCCCATTACAGGACCCGTTTACACTCACCCTGCCAACAAGCTCTACAAAATACCAAAGATTTCTAAAGCATTGTCAGCTTTTTTCCGGCATGATTTAATTAATTGTTTATGGTTTTCTACAAAGAAACTCATAGAAACAACAAACAGGCAACTATGAGACACTCAAGCATTCATTTAATTGCTTTGAGAAATCTCAAACTGTTAATTATGTCTGTCACACCGGAGGAAAGTTAATCTTTTTGTTACTACTTCACAAAACAGTGTATTAGTAGAGCAGCTTCGCGCAAAAAATGGCCAAAATAGTTACGAGCCGGACAAAGCCGTGAAATTTTCGGCATGTATACTTTGGGACTTGCCGGACAAGATTTGCCTAAGCTCCAAAAAAACAAACCTTGGGAAATGCATTTAAATTGGTTTCCATGGCAACAAGTACCGATTTCGAAAATCCTTCCCAAAATATGATTAAAGTGAAGCTATATCAAGGATATTGATGCTATTGTGATATTTTTTGGCAAAATGAAGGACAACAAAATGTTGCATCAGACGTGATATGAAATATCTTTATTTACCCAGGTGTGTTACCATGGCAACCACTGTTCCTATGAAAATGCTCTTAATATCGACTTCATCAGATTAACAGTTTTATATTTCAGTCAAATTTGGGTTTGGAAAAATAATATTTATGTCAAAATGTCAGTAATACTGTCTTCTGAAGAAATGTAAAAAAATAAGACAATAACTCTGTTTGCCTTGTCACCATGGCAACAGATATCCAATATTCCAAAGTAACATTTTGTTACTATGTGAACATGAGTAGTGCTAATAGAGGCATACTTATAATTTTTGTCCTCAGTCATGCATCAGCTTGAAGCATTGAATGTCAGTTATCCTCACATGGGTTCACATACGGACAATTTTGAAGTGTGTTGTCATGGCAACCGAAGATAAACAATTATAATATTTTGTTGTATGTCACACTTTAGGGAGTATTCACATGAGTTACAGTGGAACAATTTTTATGAAACTTGGCAGAAACAAGCATGATACCTTCAGTATGTATGTAGCAGTGTATTTTTGCTGCTTGGTGAACCCTGTTTGACTGTGGTGCCATCTACTTGCAAAACACATGTGTTTTGGTATATTCTCATAAATCCCTTCATTTCATATTTACACACTAAATAGAAGAATGGATTTTTAACATTAGATCATGATTATGACACATTCAACCATCAAAACAAATTGTTCTTCATGCTTAAATCATTAAAGTTGAAGATTATATCACATAACATGAAAATTAAATAGGGGTAAAATGTAGAAATGTCAAATTTAGTCAAATTTAAGCACATTTTTGACGAATTTATCTTCCATAAAAGTGAAAATATTTCATGTTTGACACCCATTCCCAGATATTTGGAAAGTATTCAATCAAACCATTATTTTAATGTAAATTTTGTTTACAAATATGTGGCTGTTGGTTGCTATGGCAACTAAGTTTGAATTTGTCAGATTTTGCCATAATGGGGTAGAAGTGTTTTTTTGATGAAATACACTTTAACTAACTTTTTCAAAAGTGTACCAAAACATTTATTGAAATGTCTATTTTAAAATAAGGGTTAAAAATTTAGGTCACATGACCAAATGAGGCTGTTGCCATCACAAACATGTCCAAAGTTAACATTATTTGAATCATTTATTCTAGGTAAATCGATGCCTAATCCTAACTACCTTTCAGGCAGATGCATAAATTTTACTCTTTAAGAGAGCTCTTGATTAATTCTTTCATGCTAAGTAGAATTTATATTGGAATTTGCTTTCATTGGTTGCTATGGAAACATATTGGAATGTTTCAAAATTTCTTAAAATATGATATATGTGGCATTTTATCACTGATCAGTGGATATATATATGGTTAAAATGGATGAAACTAAATAGAATAGTGCCCTTGAATGTAGGTTTTACAATTTTTAGAAAATATGCTAGGTCACATGACCTATATGTTGGGTAACCAGAGGCTACAATGGCTGATTATAAAAAGTTTTCAGTGCACGATGTTGCTAATTTTGAATTTTATCCCATTGAAATGTATTTAAACATAAATAAATATAAGTGTATTCTACTTTGCAAAACATCCTCTTGTCAAGCCCTTTAAACCAAGTACATTTCATATGGAAACCAACTGTTATTTGGTTGCCATGGCAACCCAGCCTAAATTTATCTTTGTGGTGAAAGTATAAGTATGGTGATTATTATTGGCACACACCACTGAAAAATGTTGGATGTTACATGAATTAACAGACCTATGCACATAAATCATATTGAAAATGTCATACCCATTGGTCTCTGAGGTCACTTGACCTATTAAGGGGGTAAAAACCCCAAAATAATAGTCATTGTCATAAGTCAAGAACATACGTGTCTGATTTTTTTCCAAATCAATCAGAGCTGAGTATAATGAGGTTACTCATATCTTCGAAATGTGTGTGTATGCCTGTTAAACAATTTAATTACTTTATCATCATGTTGCCATGACAACAATGAAAAAAGAGAAAGCATTACAGATACTGGTAAGTGAGAAACCTAAACCACTGACTTTTCACTGCATCCCGAAGATTCATATCTCCTAGCAAATAAGCAAACTTCAGATCTTAGCCACTTTGGCCTTCGAGTAGGATATTTCTTATATTAAAAAAGATATTGAACAGTGTTGAAGGATCCAATAATGGGTGGCTCCTCCTAATGTTAGACTAAATTATTTTGGGTGATTCTTATAAATAACATATTTTACTACCACAATAGGTCATGTGGCCTAAGAAACCAATAGGTGTGACATTGTCAGTATGATATGATATAATGTGCAAAAATCTATATTAAAATTCATGTAACATCTATCACTTTTCCCACTAATATACACCTCTACTTATATTTAGACCACAAAGAAAAAATTAGGCTGGGTTGTCATGGCAACATATAACAATTGCTTTCCATGTAAATATTCATGGTTTCAAAGTCTTGACATAGGTACATATTGTAAAGCAGAATACATTTATGTTTATGGTCACATAAACGGGATAAAATTCAAACTTCGCAAAATCGAGTAGTGTAAAAATGTCATAATTCAGCCACTGTTGTCTGGTTACCCTACATACAGGTCATGTGACCTTTTAGATTTCCTAAAAATTGTAAAATCTGCATTCCAGAGCACCATTCTTTCCAGTTTCATCAAGTTCAAACATGCATAAAATCACTAAAATACCACGTATATCACATTATAAGAAATGTTTCAAATCTGTTGCCATAGCAACTGATGAAAGCAAATTTCAACATAAATATTATTCATCATGAAAGAACTAATCAAGAGCTCTCTTGAAGAGTAAAAATCGCGCTTCCTCCTGAAGGATAAATAGGGTCACACATTGATTTACCTAAAATAAATGATTCAATTCATGTCAAATTTGAACATGTTTGTCATGACAACAACCTTATTTGGTCATGTGACTTGAAATTACTAACCCTTATTTTAAAACAGACATTTCAATAAATGTTTTTGTACACTTTTGATAAAGTTGGTTAAAGTATATTCCATCAAAAGAACACTTCTACCCCATTATAGCAAAATCTGACAAATTCAAACTTAGTTGCCATAGCAACCAACAGCCACATATTTGTAAACAAAATTTACATTAAAATAATGGTTTGATTGAATCCTTTCCTAATATCTGGGAATGGGGGTCAAACATGAAATATTTTCACTTTTATGGAAGATAACTTCGTCAAAAATGTGCTTAAATTTAGCTAAATTTGGTATTTCTACATTTTACCCCTCTTTTATTTTCATGTTAAGTGATATATTCTTCAACTTTAATGATTTACGCATGAAGAACAATTTGTTTTGATGGTTGAATGTGTCATTATCATGATCTAATGTTAAAAATCCGTTTGTCTATTTAGTGTGTAAATATGAAATGAAGGAATTTACAAGAATATACCAAAACACATGTTTTTTTGCAAGTAGATGGCACCACAGTCAAACAGGGTTCACCAAGTAGCAAAAATACACTGCTACATACATACTGAAGGTATCATGCTTGTTTCTGCCAAGTTTCATAAAAATTGTTCCACTGTAACTCATGTGAATACTCCCTAAAGTGTGACATACAACAAAATATTATAATTGTTTATCTTTGGTTGCCATGACAACACACTTCAAAATTGTCCGTATGTGAACCCATGTGAGGATAACTGACATTCAATGCTTCAAGCTGATGTATGATTGAGGACAAAAATTATAAGTATGCCTCTATTAGTACTGCTAATGTTCACATAGAAACAAAATGTTACTTTGGAATATTGGATATCTGTTGCCATGGTGACATATCAAACCAAGTTATTGTCTTATTTTTTTATATTTCTTCAGAAGACAGTATTACTGACAATTTGGCACAAAAATTATTGTTCTGAACTTAAATTTGACTAAAACATAAAACTGTTAATCTGATGAAGTAGATATTAAGAGCATTTTCATGGGAACAGTGGTTGCCATGGTAACACACCTGGGTAAATAAAGATATTTCATATCACGTTTGATGCAACATTTTGTTGTCCTTCATTTTGCCAAAAAATATCACAATAGCATCAATATCCTTGATATAGCTTCACTTTAATCATATTTTGGGAAGGATTTTCGAAATCGGTACTTGTTGCCATGGAAACCAATTTAAATGCATTTCCCAAGGTTGTTTTTTTGGAGCTTAGGCAAATCTTGTCCGGCAAGTCCCAAAGTACACATGCCGAAAATTTCACGGCTTTGTCCGGCTCGTAACTATTTTGGCCATTTTTTGCGCGAAGCTGCTCTACTATATGATGTGGTCAGGGTAGCTTCCCAAGCTTACACTGAGAAGTGAGGATGTCTGCCCGCCTGGATGCCAGGGTATGGAAAACCACAGAAATGCCTAAGTAAACTAATTTACACATATGTTGCAGTTTCATGCATGCACTTGGTATAGATAGTGAGCTGAGGGTCAGAAACCACAAAAAAATGTATTCATACTTTTCTAAATTTTACTCAATATTTCAGAAAGTGATAAATATCCAATAATCAGACCATCAAAAGGCACAACTGCATGGTATAGGTGTTATCTGCATCAAATTTCATCCATGTACATGCAATAGTGGTCAAGCTTTTGGCCCAGAAATTAAAAACAAACTTTTTAAAATTTTCTTAATATTTCAAAAAGTATGGAATATCCACTTAAGGTCTGATTCTGCTTACATCCACAAAGGTCCTTAATGGCAAGTTTAGACTACCTGAAATTTTTGTATATCACAAATATCCAAGTAAGTGATGAAAATAGTTGAAGTAGTTTTCTCTATTGTAGAACTTCCCTGATACATAGGCAAGAAAATTCATGAAGAAATTTTTCAGCTGAGGCACTTTTTACCAGATATTGAAAAAATATTGACGCAGTCTAAACTTTCGTCCGCTACTGAATACCTAATAACTTGGCATAACTGAAATCCCTAGAAAGTTCCATACTACCCCCTCATTTAAGTTACAGAATGGGTAAAAAAACGAACGAAAGTAGAAAAAAAAACCAAAACGATGCAGACTAAGTTATTTCATTTTCAGCATTTTACAAGTTCTCTGCAACAAAAATGTATTCGAATAAATAACCTAACAGCACATTCTTCACAGAATTTTTTGACAAAATCAGCGTTAAATCGAATCATCTACATACACCGTTGTCAATAAATTGTGAAGAACTTGAATGATCTTCGGAAAGAAAATTCATTACCTGAAGGAAAACCAACTTTTCTGCTGCTAAAAATAGCCCATTCTTAATCATACATGTGACAGTTGTAATGACCATTTCATACAATCTCCAGATGGTAAATAATCCAATATACAAAAAAGAAACAGTAATTAATGCATTATGATAATTAAATTTCAGTGGAAGATGAGCCGTTGGGAACATTCGATGTAGGGTCATCAACTACCTCACCCTTGATTACAAAGGACTGCAGCAGTAGGGAAAGGGTAAGATACATTGTATCTTTGCATTTGAGAGAAATTAATTAGATTGATAAACAAGATATTCCGATATAGATAATGCGGAAGATCAGCTCAGTTGGTAGCGCTCTTCAAGTTCAAATCGCTGATTTGCAGGTTTAATTCCTTTTCTGGGTGGGTTACCTGGACCCCTCTCAGTCATCCTTGGTGATTGATTGGGGATTGAACCCGGGTCCCTCAGTCAGCACAGTTAGCTCAGTCAGTAGAGCACTCGCCTCACAAGCGAGGGACCCGGGTTCAATCCCCAGGCTGGCCATCATGTCATTCCACGGCATTGTCGTTTGCATCAGACATTAATTGGAGGTGCCGTGGGCCCAGCTGTAAATAAGTCTCTGACTTAGTCTGGTTACCCACTTAAATAAGGTCTATCTTTACCTTCACCTTGGTGTCAAGTGTGTCCTCGTGTCCTAAATTACCTAATACCAGGGAGAAAATGCACTAATCATCCAAAGGCCACACATAATGTTTCTTTAGCTTCTCGGATCTTCTTGATTCCTTTCGTTCGGTGATGAGAAAAAAGGAGCCGTAATCTCAATTTTTTGTTATGTTAATTTAACAAAGCTCTTTTTTTTTGCCGGCAGAATATCTGTTGGGCCGGTTGATCCGAAAAGCTAAAAATAAGATATGTCTGACCTAAGTAAATGTCCAGATTTTTTAATTGCGAGAGAACTCTTGGACAGTTCGGATCAATTTAATATGTATGGACAGTATGGCAATGATCTGCAGTCCTTTCAAAAGAAGAATCCCAAATAATTATGTAAAGTTATGCAGTTCTGTCTCCTTAACCCTATGCAACTAATGTTAATAACTGAAAATTATTTGTTCTTCTGTATGTACATTAAAATTTTAACCGTCTTTTGCTTTCAGTCAGCAGTGGTTCACAGATCCAGGCAAATGAAAATCAATGAGACTTTAACATGGCACTCTCCAGGAGAGATTCAAGGCCCTCTTGTTTTCAGGTTAGTTTTAATTGCAAATATGACAGCACGGTTGAGTCCCAAGTAATCATACACCTCGATGATTTGTCATTGGAACCTACAATGTGTGTAAAACAGACTGATGCTTAAAACTGATTTTGAACTTTGTTTACCATTAAATTAAGTTGTACTAAAGTAAATTCATAGCACTAGACCTCTTTCAGTCTCATTACCAGTTATTTTTAAAATATCAATGTACCTTAAAAATATATTTGTATAATTGGTCATAGCACAGGACCTTTTACATTGTTCTCATAGCTCTGGCTATGGTTTGTACCGAAGGGGCCTTGTGGTTTGTACTGAGGGGACCTTGGACAATGTTCTCATAGCTCTGACTGTAGTTATAGCACAGGAACCTTTGCCATTGTTCTCTTAGATCTGGCATGGTCCCACAACCATTCATATGGGATTCACATATATAAATTGGTGCACTCCACTGACCTGAGGTTCGAGACAGGTGATTACAACAAACAGTCAATGCCAAACAATGCTAAACAAGATAATCCAGCCTGCTATTTTGTAACAGGGCCTCTTGAGACACTGTCAGAACATAAGAATATGTGGCAGAGCCAGGGACTTTTTGCCCAATGATAATTGAAACATTTGAGCATCCATTTATCCGCATGGAATTGTTCATGGACTATAGCTATATTGCATGGGATATCTCCTAAATATAATGAAAGGGACAACTTGGGGCACACTAATTTACAAGAGAAGGTAAGACAAATTCTTCGACGGCCACATCAACACAGAATTTTTGCCAAGTCACATTGAAACTGTGGAGTCAAATATCTTTTTTATAGCTGACATAAATTTGATTTTATATGAATTGACTTTTTTCTGAAACATGTGCTTTCTCCAAGCCAATGTTTTGATCAAACAGGAAGTCATATAAAGTCACTACAGTGCTGCCACGTTGTTGTACCATGTCTGGATGTGGTAATAGCATGCGAATCTCATGGAAATCTTGGGTGCTGCTCGGTGCCTGCCCTGAGTTGTTCCCTGAGCTCTGACTGGTCATAGCACCTGAGCCATTGGCAATGTTCATTAAACTATGACTGTGGTAATAGCATAGGAATCTTGGACAACCTTCTCTTAGCTCTGGACAAAGCATGGAACCTGGGCAATGTTCTCTCAGCTCTGGTCGTAGCATGGGAATTCTTGGCAATGTTCACTGAGCTACGACTGTGGTCATAGCATAGTCTTAGCTCTGGCTGTGGTTGGACTGGCCACAAATTTCACAGCGTACATGTCATACTATATTAGGATAGGATAGGATATTTTATTTGCACAACTTGAGTACTTACAATAAAATGGAACATACATAGAAATATTATGTGCAAAAAAGTAAAATGTTGTACAGGAGGGCACCTGAGCAGAAACTGCTGTAACCCAAAGGGTAGGTGCACCCCCTCCCCCCCTTTAGATAAACCCCGGATATACTTTAAATATTATGAATCAATACAAAAGATGTGATTCTGATAACATATATGCAAAAATAATTAGTAAATATGTGGAAAGACTATTCATATTCAAATACATTATACAAATAGATATATGAATAAAATACATTATACAAATAGATATATGAATATAGTAGTACGCAATTACCGTATATACCACATAATTATTAAAGCAAAAACAGCTTTAGCTGGAGATACTGATGGATTTCCATGCATGACCAAGTTCCATGCATGAGTTAATCCTCTTATCTGCTCTGTAATATCAGACTGTGTTTTGACAGTTGTAGTAGGGATAGCTTATAATCAAACAAACAATGATATACAGACAGCTTTCAGTAAATCAGTGTGTACTTTTAACACCAATGTTGCCGACACCTTAAACCAAACACACAATGTTATAAAAGAATCTTTCAGTATCTGTTTCAACTACCAGCTGAGAATGCTTGCTAATCTCATAACGTCGCTTGCTTTCTCATAACGTCACTTGCTCCATCTGAATTCTTGCAGAGTTCACTGCCGGAGAGTTCACTGCTGTCTCTTATGCATGACGTAAAATATGAACTCTGTGTGCAGAGTACTATATTACATAAATAATTAATAATGTTCTTGTACTGTTTCAGAATGACTATCGTCAAAACAGCCACAGATTATTGGACAGAACAGCATTCGGTTATTATGCTTGACAGTACTGGAGCTAAACCTCAATCATGTGGGGCGCCCGATATCCGTTTCACTATTTCTCTTCTGCCATTATTGTATATAATTCATAAAGCTTTGTAAAAAGTCACTTATATATATGTATATGACTTCAATTGTAAATATTGTTTTTAATTTACTATGTAGTAGAGAGAATGTTGATTTTGTGTAATTTCAATTCTACAATTACTTTAATTAGCCAGCTTAAATATGACTTTGTAAATGTCACAAATAAGTTAAAAACTTAAATATGAATGTACATGACTTTAATTGTAAATATTGTTTTTAATTAACTATGTAGTAGAGAGAATGTTGATTTTGTGTAATTTCAATTCTACAATTGTTTAACTAGCCAGCTTGAATATAATTTTGTAAAATATCACAAATTAATGAAAAAATTAATATTTGTGATTGTCCAGAGTATAAAATATGAGAAGACTCTGGCCAACAAAAGTTGCAAGATATTTTTATAAATAAATTAACTGAAAAAAAAAACGCTTCATCTTTATTCACTACTGACCTGTTTTGACTGATAATGGACATGATTCTGCTGAACCTGTAATGGAATTTTAAAAGATTTTTTTTCAAAAGGTCAAATTTGTTCTCATGATCTTAATAATAAACTAAAGCTCTGAGTAATCCAAACCAAGAATCACAGATTGAAAAAGCACATCAGTGACTTTTCTGGAGAGAAGTTGAACAATTACAAAATGACGGATTGTCCAAAGACGGAGTTTCTTGAAACCAAAGAATATGGATAAATAGGTGGAGAAAAGACAACCAGAAAGCATATATATATGTAAATCCAGGAAGTTTTAGGGTAAAAAGCAAAAAATTGAGCAAATAAGGGTCTTCACTATAGAAAAGTGCCCTTCGAATCTAGAAAGTGCCCTGCTTTTCAGGATTCTTACATGCCCAAAAATAATTCTGGCTGGAGCACTGTAGACTGCCAAATTGACCAGCTGGACCAATAAATCTATCAATCCAGACTTTGAAAAGAGCTGAAATGAGGTGAAATCTCAAGTCGGATTGGCATGGATATTTTGGAAAGATGAATAGATGACTGGGGCTATACACCCTGTATTTATGTACCTTGTAAGCTAATTAAGACAGGAGGAAGATATAGCAATGAGGCAAAGGAAGATTGAAACTGCTGTCCTAGGTGACCCGGCAAGAGCGTTAATCAGACCAAGACGAGCAATGTCTTCCGCCCCACATGACACTCACCCTAGCACTGTCATCACCCTCCCATGACCCTCTCAAAGTGTCATTGCCCAGCCATGACTTTGGCAGTGCTCAAAATCATCTTTGACAGGCTATTTAAAAATAATTGCTGCTACGATCACTTCCCAACTTGGCACAAAGTTGTATCAACTAACTCTATAAATTTTCACAAACCTTTCCATTACATAATTAGGAAAAGAACCCGAAGGCTCCAGAGAAATTAGGGAACGGTCATCAGCTGCTGATGACTTCGCAGTATTTCGCGAAATTGAATAGAGTAAGTCCTGCTACATTAACTGTCATGTCTTGATGAAACTAGCATATATTGTTCCATGGTTTTTACAGTTATACTGACAAGCACACTTCATTTAGTTTTATTTAATTAATATTAACAAATAGCGGATCAATTTTTTGTGACATTATCAGTGACCATCACACCGCCCAAAATCATCCGGCGCATGCAACGAAAACTTCAGCTACGTCGTGAGAGGTCACAACCATACGGTTTCCAACCTAACAAGTCTACAAGTCTACAAGCACAGGAGGCGCAAGCTCTAATTTTATGATGTTCCATGTTCATCACTATGAGGTCCTAATGCCAGATGACCCCACCCATTCTCTCTCATCTTTCCCTTTGTTCTTCTCAATAATTTTACCCCTACCAAGAAAAGTATCCATGAAATTCATATCTAAGAGGAGTTTTAATTTCAACATTTACGTGAATTTAAGGTATAAGTTTTACTTTTGAAGACAATATTGTACCATGTGCACTTATAAGGGCCATTCTCAAATTTCGGGACAAAATGCCCTGGAAAATGTGGTAACGGAGTGGACTTTTGATGCAGAAACCTGCTTTTTGAGCAATTTAAAAATACAAAAAAATGAAAAAATTATGCAAGTCTTATTTTCAGAAATACTTCATCTCAGATCAATCGTTTTTACCTTCAGCGAACGAAGTTCGAAGAAGGTATTGTTATCACTTTGGTCAAAACCTGTCCGTCCGCCGGGCGGGTGGGGGTCAGCTCCTATTGAATGTACATGGATGAATTTTGGTACACATGTAGCCTGTATGGTCTAGTTGTGCCTTTTTTATGGTCTCGTGGATGGATATTTTGTACTTTTTGAAATATCGACAAGAATGTAAAAAAAATTTTTTTTTCATTTCCAAGCTAGGACTCAGCGCCTGTTACATGTACAAGGATGAAAGTTTTTACACATGTAGCCTAGGGCAAGTTGACCTAACTTCAGCCTACTTTGGTTTTTGATCGCTTGTCATTGGCTGGCTATTCATGGGAATAACTTGTAGCTGTGGACCTAACCCCAGCCTTCACTCCTCTTTACGGATATATTGTAAAAAAACAACCACATGCTTTATAAGGCAGTGCAAATGTGTTCAAAAGACAATAGTGGGAAATGTACCTAACTTCAGCCATGTTGTACCTAACTTCAGCCTAGGGTGTACCTAACTTCAGCCCCACACCTAACTCCAACCAGTTGATCCTATTCTGTCATGAAAAACAGCAGAATGATTAAATTTGGCCTTAATTACCTACCTCTATATAAAACATGACAGTCTGAAAAAAATCAATGCTCCAAAAATGTATTTCAAAAAAGCTTGGAAAGAAGTCATCGTTTGATGGAAAGAGAATGAAAATTTATTTTAAACTCCAGTACAGGCAACTGGTCTATTCCAGTATGCCAGATGTAAAAATGCTTTAAAAATTAAATTTTTAGATAGATAGATATTCAGGGATGAATAAACAAACTTCTCATGTGAGATGTATTGGCTGGAGTTTGGGAAACCTGGGGGCTGAAGTTAGGTCATATGGGGGCTGAAGTTAGGACCATGGGGGCTGAAGTTAGGTAAGATTGACATGTCTTATAAATCACCTAATTCATAGAATGATCAAGTAGAAAATATTGAAAAAAACCTTAATTTATGGAAGATTACTAATTTTTCCTTGAAATGAAACTTTTTTTGGGCTGCTCCTGCTAAAGTGAATTGGTACAGCCAACTGACAGATTGAACGTTTTATCAAAATTTTTTTCGTTTCGCGTTGTATTCGCGTCGCAAAACAAGCAAAATGCGGTCCACCAAAAAAACATGTAAAATTCCTGATTCATTGTTATAATGGTCATAACTTTTTGATAATTTATTCTAAACACATTGACAATAACTTTAAACCCAAATACTGGCACCTTGGCCTCATCAAAATTTAATTACAAGGAGTTTTCTGTAGGGGGGCTGAAGTTGGGTGAGAGGCTGAAGTTAGGTCAACTTGCCCTATATGGTCTAGTTGTGCCTTTTGATGGTCTGATTGATTGATATTCTATACTTTTTCAAATATTGAGAAAAACGTATTAATTTTTTTTTTCATTTCGAGCCAAAACTAGGCCACAATGGTATGTACATGGATGAAATTTGTTACACATGTCACCTATATGATAAATTTGCATCTTTTGTGGGTGTGATTCATGGATATTCTATACATCTTGAAATATTGACAAAAAATCTTAAAATTGTTAGTATTTGTTTGAAGGCCGAATGTCCATAGATGAAAGTTTATATACATTCCCTATATAATATTTTAGTGCCTTTTGTTGGTCTGCTTTATAGTTACTCGTTAAAGTTACTCCGAATGATAGCCAGGTTTCAATCCCAAGATTTTCTAATTTCTACATTATCTGATGTGACTTGGTGTTATTGATTCACACACAAAATTTCTTTGATGTAGGATTATTTTTTCAGCTTAGAATTAGCCCTCAAATGTCCTAAATGACCCCTGGATTTATTTCGGGTACGCACGGAAAAAAATCATCCAGTTGAGTGCAATCAACATTGTGACGTCATCAGCATTGTTAGAATTAGTTACTTGATAACAACATATATTGGACAATGGTCATTGTGACGTCATCAACAATGAATGTGCTGGAGGTGGGAGGCTCTATCAAGAAAATCTAAAGGAAATAACTGAATTATTTATTTAATAAAAGAAACACTTCAAGAAGTTAGTCAAAAATATTATTGATCACAAGTTTATATTATTCTACACTCCAAACCAACATTATTTGTCTAAGAATTTTATCATTCAGGGCAACTTTAATGCTTTTTGAAATATTCTGACCCATACCTCACAACTTATTCCTTGTTTATGCATGAAACTGGTCCATATTATGTGTACATTGGTCTCGTAAGGTCTTTCCATCGTTCAAATGATCGTTCAACATACCCTGGCATGCAGGCGAGCATATGGTGGGGCATATAGATAATTTCAGACCAAGATCGGGCCACTATTGCAAATACTACATGCAATGTGGTTCACATCACTTTTATGGTGTAATGGTGTCCTTTTAAAATGTTGTTTTTTCGCTGAAGGTTTGCTGCTACGCAGCCTATGTTTTTAATTAAATGTCGATTTTTTGAGGTAACGAAGTGGACAGAAACAGTTTGGTTTTCTCTTAATAGTGCATTCTATTTGGGAGATACAAAGTTATGATTGCATTCTATTGAATCCTGTCACCCTCAGCAATATATATATAAAATTTCTTTGAAAAAGTATCACTGGTTAGCTCGGAATTGGAGGGAACGGAGTGGACATTTTAGTGGGACCAAAAAATGTTCCAATGAAAATCATGCCTTAATTTGTTGAATATCTGTTTAATGAAAATCTGCAAAGCTGTGGTAGGGGGCATGTGCATCTTACGACATCTAATGGAAATTGCTCACTAAAAACAATAGCGAGCCGAGCTATGCCAAGGAATGGAGTGGACAAAAAATTAACATAAACTAGCGACACGTCTTTTGAATCAATTAATTCAATGAAATGAAGAAAGTTAAATATGGTGTATGTATTAATATATATAGGTTTTTATTGACTCAAACATAGGTCACATTTGACCAAAAAGTCAGTTACAAGAGATATATACACAGGTTAAAAACAAGAACAGAAACAGATTCTAATACTAACACACTAAAGATATAAAAATCTAAAGCTACTTCCACATAAATAAATGAAACATTAATCACAGTAACAATAATATATTTTAAAATCACACTATGCCAGACATACTGGCAATATTAAGCACTGAGGCGGCTTAAGTTATTTCTACATGTACATACAGAGATAAACATTAATCACAGTAGCAATAATAATATATTTAAATCATACTGGCGCTATTTAGCACTGAAGCGGTACAGAACCATAGTATATAGCACCAACATATACAAATTTATGAGGGATGAAACAATAGTCTATATTCTCATAAAACTTTGAAAATTATGGTACTTTAGGAGGAAAATTAACACTTGATTCTGTCATGTCAGGTTCAGTGACAATACGACATTTCACATTTCTATTCTAATTTTCGATTTTTGCGTAATTCACCGATGTAACATTATGTTGACTAACACCATAAAAAATAATCTAAGATGAAATAACTTCGTATAATGCTATTTTAGAAGAAATCATATGTCTATGGTGATTCACAGCTTCATTAGCAGCCAGTACATCATCGTTTGTTACTCTTGTTAAAAGACATAAATTGCAATTATGCATTGGACCATTTATGGTATTTTTCCAAGCATCTGTGGTAGTCAAAATAATTTTCATGGTCATACACCTGTTTGTCAAATCAAGGTCTATACCTCCTTGACTGCTATTAACTACAAACTGTTCCAACTCTTGCCAATTGCCATTTCCAGGGGTGGCCAAAGTAACCCCGACATTGACTTGGAGATTTGGGGTAGCATTGGCAATAGCTCTAAACTCACTAAATTGGATAACATACAAATTCTGATAGTTTGAAACTGTGATATATTATCTTTAAAAATTGTCCAGAAACACTGGTATCATGATATTGAAATAAAATTAATGTACATAAAAAGTAGACAAGTTACTCGGGCAGATGCAAAAAGAAATTTCCTGGTATCTATATTGGTTTGAGAGATACAGGACACTAAATATTTTTCTCATTTAGCGGCCAAAGTAGACAGAACGGCCAAAGTAACCCCGTTTTACGGTAGTAATAGCTTCAATTGATGAGACTTGTCTGACTAGATCTCCCATATTTTAACAAGGGTAACCTGGCCATTGAGACTTGGGAAAAAGTCACTTTTTATGCCCAAAAGCGGAGACAATTCAGGGTTCCCACAAAATTTTATGATCAAAATTCCATGACTTTTCCAAATCCACATTTTGGATACTCCATGACCAATTCTCTTCTCAGCGATGTCGAGATGCAACCTGAAGCAATTCACAAAATGATCTGAACTTCCCTTCTGGCCTCCGAGTCCACCAACCAGCAAACTGTCAACTTACTCGAATTGTGGTCAAAATTGCAACTTTCCATGACTTTTTAAAATTAGATCTTCCATGGCCAAATTTTTCCATGACAGCTGGAACCCGGAGTTATTTTTCCCTTAGCAACAAGCAGAGTTGATTCAATGAGTCGGTGAGGCTGTGTTTTGCGTATCGTCAGCAACACGAACTGGGCTATATAGAAGTTGCTTAAAAATAAAATGCCAGCTTTATTAGACAAGCAAGGGAAAAACTAGTGAGACAAAAAGTAGCAGTTTCGGAGATGTTTTTTATGAAAAGAAGAAGGGACACCTGTCTTCAACCTTGAACAACTGAATCAGTTTTTGCATAACAAACATTTCAAGATGGAGAGTATGGCAATGTTGTCTGGTGTGTCGAGAACATCAACCACTGCTGGGGTTTTGATAAAAGGAAGAAGCAGGGTGCCCACCCTACATCGTATAAATATTAAAGTCAAGACATTTTATTTTGGCAGTAAGTTTTTAGCCAATAAAAGAATACATGATTAAGTCTGGTTTAATTTTAGGTTTATCAGGGTGAGAGCACCATGACCAAGCATGGTTTGGACTAAATGTATGTCCTCTGACCCCCCAGCTCCATCATGCAGGCACTTACAATGCTAAATTACTGCTGCTCTTCAGCACATTTAGAGCTACTTTTAGCCTTCTGTTATGACGTCATCAGCATTGTTGGCTCTATGACATCACTGAAACAATGGTGACGTCACAACTGCAGCAATAGAAGCAGTAGAAGAAAATGGCTTCTTGAGTTTTTTTGACAGCAATGTTATTCGGTGACACCCTATGAGTCCGAGGGCCCGCCAGTCCGAGGGCCCGCCAGTCCGAAGGCCCGCTAGTCCGAGGTGCCCTCAGGGCATCCTGTGTCTGAGGTGCCCTCAGGGCACCCCTTACGATCGTCCCCAAAGGCCCGCAAGTCCGAGGGCCCGCCACTCCGAGATGCCCTCAGGGGAAATGGGTGATGCCCTCGGAGGATTATCTATCTATATCTATCTATCTATCTATCTATCTATCTATCTATCTATCTATCTATCTATCTATCTGTCAATTTGACTATCTATCTGTCTATATCAATCTGACAATGTCTATCTATTTATGTATCTATCTGCTTGCCTCTCTGTCGAGCAGTCTCACATGGACTTATGTGGTACAGCAATTTCAATTGTCCTTTGCCAAGTGATATGTCCTCCTCCTTTCCTAATTATCCTGGCTTCCCAGGTGCATAAATGCAGGATGTATAATTAGGGGCCGACCAGACGATAGTTGGGGGGGGGCTATGGACTTTACCCCCGGGACGAACTTTTTTTTTTGTTCGTGCTGCGTCGACGAACAATTTAAATTTTACTTGCGAACGGGGGACAAACTTTTTTATCGGAATTTTAACATTAAGGCGCCCTAGCTACAGGTGGAAACAAACTTTTTTTTTCAGTGTCAAGTGGGAAACAATCTTTTTTTTTACCAAATATCAATACCCCCCCCCCCCACCCAAAGATCATCTGGTCGACCCCTTAATGTATAACCCAAATCACCTATCTGTCTTTCTAAGCCAGTCACATGAACTGCATTTGCAACGTTTTCGCAACGTTTTATATCCTACTAGCATAGTACCCGTGATAATGGGTTTAATGACAGTAAGAATGGTAGAGAGAGGGCTCAGGGGGAACAGCCAAGGGCCAGTGTTTCCAGACAGTGGCCCCTCCCTCCCTCCTTTGGAGTCCAGGGACAACGCAAGAAGAGGTACTACTACATTGGACATTGTTCCCCCGTGGCCTAATCGTTATAGCAGTTGATTTTGAATCGAATAGCCTGAGAGGACGTGGGTTCGAATCCCACTCCTGGAACTTCACTCAAAAATAAATCATGCAGGAACACCAGATATCGATAAGACACCAGCACCAGAATGAAGCTTGTACCAAGACAGAAATCTGAGCAACCAGAAAAGAACCAGTTCCAAAAATAGATTTGCATCAACACAGAGAACCAGTTCCAAAAATAGAAACCGGCACACCAGTGACACCAAAGGAGATTGATTGAACTAATCTACACTGATTGAACTACACTGAAACTAAACTAAGTCCGAGCCCATGGGACGTTACATGGAGGTGGGTTGTATCCAGTGTTCTATGCTGGGGCAACTGAAAGACACTGGACATCCCTGAATGAATAGGGTATGTACCAGACTCACAGCCTTACCAAGCAGAGCTGGGGCGAGTACTGGAATTACAAGTACGAGTACGAGTACAAGTACTGCCTGATGTTTAAAGTAAAGTAAAGTAACGAGTACCTGCTCAAAATGTTAGAGTACGAGTACAAGTACAAGTAGGGGAGACCGGGGCTAGTTGAATCGCGGGGTTAGTTGAATATTCGCTCTTATTCCCCGGGGTTGAATTTTTTTACCCAAATTTGACTTCTGGCAGATTGTTTATTCATCAAGGCATGACATCACTTCCTACATGAGCCCTATTTTGAATTGTGTACTTCACTAGGCTGTTAAGTTGATTTTTGTGCTCCCGAAGTAAATATTTTGAGTTGAAATAATTTTGACCTGTATGCTATTTGAACTATGTAATGCAACTTTTTTTACGACAAGTTGGAAGCCTTTGGTATTACAAATCAACAGGCAAAGACATTTTTTGGTAAGCCTTTGATTAAAGTGCTATAATGGGTGACCTAAACCACATGGTGGTATGGGGCTAGTTGAATCATTTTCCGTGGGGTTAGTTGAAACGCTGAAGCAATGCTATGCATAGTCTCGTTATTAACAGTAAAGTAAATAACCATTACTGCATTGTATAGTTTGATCCTTTTCATGTTTTTTTGCTGAATTAGCATACATCAGAAAAAAGGAAATAGGATGAGTGCCTGCTGAAATACCCAGGCAGCCCTTGAAGAAGCCTTAATTGCTAAACGATAATGTTGAACAGTAGCCCAAGAGTGTTATATTCTTCAGGCAACAATATATTATTTATTTATACAATATCAGTGTTCTAAAGCAGAAAAAGAGAGGCTTTTGCATAGGTCATTTCAATAACCAAGTTATTACCAGCAGCCAAGCCGGCCACTTGTTGACATTGTAACATTTGAAGCGTTCACACCTTAATACAATGCAGAAAAGAGACAGCATCCAAAAAGCCATTTCCCCATTGACTTGTCTCCTTACAAAGATCTTTCTTCTCAGGCAACATCACTGTCTGAATTACTTTTCATACTGCACAACCATCTCATTATTTCCAAAGATTTCCAAATTTTCTTTCAAGTTTGACATTGCTGCTTTTTATACGTTTTCTATTAAATTCTGAAATACGTAATTCCTAATGTTAAACCTAATTGCTATTTAGGAATCAGTTGTTGTATTATAAATGTTTAAAGAACACATTTTTATCAGAAAATACGATTTTTGCTAGTTTATTCTCAATGATTCAACTAACCCCATGCGGTGTTTCAACTAACGCCAGCCCCAAAGTTAGTTGAAACTCTTGGTCTCGTGGTACTTTCAAGCTCATAGTGAGAACTTGTCAATATTTTAAACAAAATTGTTCCATGGAATGTTGAGGTGAATACTGTAGCTAGAACTTGCTAAAATATTGTACCTGTATCTACTACCATAAGCTCAGTAGAACGCGACAAAAAATTGGTGATTCAACTAACCCCGGTCTCCCCTACTGTGCAAACACCAAGAACGAGTACAAGTACGAGTAACGACTAACGAGTACAATTTAATACATGCATCTTTATTTTAACCATATAAATTAAAATCCATTAATATTAACACAAAACAAAAATCATATCAGTTTATTGGAATTTGTAACTAAAATGGGTAATTGCAGTAATGAGTCTAATAAAACTGGGAAAAGTAATTGAAATTTCAATTAAAACTCAATAACAATGCATATAAACTGATTTATTGCAACAATATGAGAAAGGTCAAACTGACAGGGTTTCTTTTTAATCTACCATCAGATATGAATGGGTCTATGACATACTGCATTTATATGTTACATATATTATATAGTCCTCTCTATTTTATTAATGTTAATTACAAGTTGTTTCTTATCACTCCATATCATTATGCAATAGGGGTGCGCTATACTTAATCTGATAATGCACCACTCTGCTACAATGGGGGTAGATATCAATGAAGAGAATGTTGCCCAAATATAGGGGCACTTGGTCAGACTTTTGACCTAAAAAGGGCCAAAACAAAGAAATAGATAAATTGAAAAGAGTTTGATAAATTGATATTTTTCAAAAGCTATTGCACATACAGTTATTTGAATGAACCATTGCATTGACTATGCTCTAAGAGAGCTAATCCAAGTCACATTAGACAGTGCAGCAGTCATGGCCAATTAGATTCTTCAAAGGCATATATAAAACACAGCTATCAAATGGCAACATTTTGCATGCAGTATGAAAACCTACATTAAGATGTTTTCCCTATTCATGAGTAAGATGTTTCTCATCATAGTTAAGTGTCTCTCAGAAATAATTTCAGTTATTTCACTTCATCTTCGCTCTGAACATCAAACAAGTACATGTACAAGTACTGAACTCACGAGTACAAGTACGAGTACAAGTACTGAACTCACAAGTACAAGTACGAGTACAAGTACCACACATTCTGGAGTTACAAATATGAGTACGAGTACAAGTACAAGGCACCCATTACTCGAGTACCGACGAGTACGAGTACTGAGTACTTGGCCCCAACTTGGTAATACCAAGTTATCATCCAATGTGCAGCTCCTCTGATCAGTAGATCAGAGTGAAGCTACCCGGCGACCCGGGGTATCCCAGCACACAGCAGAAGAAGAAGAAGAAGAAGAAGAAGATCGATAGTGGTGCAGAAATGACTAAATTTAGAGCAGTGGTAGGTAGGGTGGGCTGAAAAAAACTTTTTTTGGAATTTCAATATGCCAGTGGTATAGAAAGTTGGCTATGGCCAAAAAATGAAAATTTGTGCAAAAAAAATTTTGTGGCATGCGACGTGTGCCGGGCCACTCCGGCTTTTATGAAAATGCATATTTTCATCCATTTCGCATGCCTTTTTAGACCATTTTTTGGCCTGAGTCAGCTTCCTTGGTTTCAGAAGGCTCAATGGCATACTGAAATCTTCTTTGAAGGCCATTTTGGATATGAAATGCCATAAACAGGTCCCTGATATTTAAGATATAGCCATTTCTGGGTAAATGTTGGGGATCAGAATTTGGCTTTTTTTGCTAAAAATTGCCCGAAAAAATTGAAAATATCGGAATTGAGTGCACAAAAAATGATTCCAAGTGAATTGTAATTACCCCGTGTCCTCCCTAATGCTCTAAAAAAACACTTCCAGCGTGTTACCAGCATCCACTTGTGGTTTCAGTTTCCAGAATAGGGGCAATTCCGTAAAGTCAGATCTACAGATTTGACACTTTGGCAGCTTGTGTAGCCCTACCATTACACCTCAGTTATTTCATTGTTTAATAGGGATAAGGCCAGTTAACAGGGATATCAGACAAGCCATCAACCAAAGCTCCAAGTGCGATAGGAGCTGAGCTACAAGGCGAAATGTCATCTCGTCAGACGTACTCACACGCTGTACGTTCGAAACTTTCTCAGTGACATTTTTTAGGCTTAATTATTTTGATTTATATAATATATGCACTCCAGAGTAATTCATGTCTTTTGACTTTGAATCTTAAGTGAAAAGTCCAGGTTCGAATCTTTAATCATTCATAGATAAAGGAGAGAAGACATAACATTCACCTTAACAACAGCATCTTTTTCGAAATTTTGGTGCTGCTATAAAAGAGGCAAGGGAAGAGGCACTGTCCTCCTAAAATTTTGGAGCATTTGACAAATTGACAGCCTCGTATTCTGGAAGAAGAAGAAGGCTAAGGTGCGAAAAAATTCGGGCATAAAGCACATTCAGGCAAAAATAATTCAACGGCCCCTCAAATTAAATCATGTCCCTTGTGGGTTCTTGTTCACTTTAAATAACACAATATATGCAATGCGGGTACTCATTTGGAGTGTCCAGAACCTTGGTCCAAAATGAAACTTTATGTGCTAGATAGCCTGGTATGTAAGCTAAATGACCATATAAAATGCAATATGCCTAGCCATTTTTATGACCACTTTTAAGCCAGTTCATAGTTTGGAAGTTGTTGAATTTTAGCAAAATTCAGCGATAGTCCAAATTTTACGAAGCTTGACTAGAGTGTCCAGAACCTTGGTTCAAAATGAAACTATATGTGCCCGATAGCCTTGGAAATATACTAAATTGTCATATGAAATTCAATATGCCTATTCATTTTCATAACCACTTTTAACCCAGTTAACAGTTTGGGAGATGCTGAATTTTAGCAAAAATCTGCATTAGTCCAAATTTTACAAAGCTTGACTATATATAGAGTGTCCAGACCCTTTGTCCAGAACGAAACTATATGTGCCAGATAGCCTGGTAAATATACTAAATTACCATATAAAATTCAATCCCTATCAGCATGCCTCGGCGGTCCAACGCCGGCCCGAAGCTGGTCCGATGCTGCTGACATCGGACTGACGCTGGGCCGACGTTGGACCGCCAGGCATGATGACAGGGATATGCCTAGTCATTTTTATATCCACTTTTAACCCAGTTCATAATTTAGGAGTTGTTGAATTTTAGCAAAAATCTGCGATAGTCCAAATTTTACAAAGTGTGGCTGGAAAGTCCAGACCCTTGGTTCAAAATGGAACTATATATGCCAGGTAGCCTGATAAATATATTAAAAAATTATCATATAATACTCAATATTATCTTTAAAATTATAATGGTTTGTACTTAAAAAAATTACTTTAACATCTTTGTTACAATTTCTGTGCCAAAATATTTTTTGGCAAAAGAAAACTGGGTAAGGGAAGAAAAAGGGCCTCTCTTTTTATGAGCATTCCTGTTATACATGAGAAATATTTTAATAAATAACCAATTTCTTTTTTTATTAACCATGGCTGAATTCATGACTTTTGTATAGAATTTACCTTTGATTATAGTGTGTGGAAATCTTATTTTGTTTTAAGTAAAATGTTGGGTAGGATAAGGAAAATGGCCTCCTGTAAAATTTCAGTCCCTCCTCTTTTGTAAATCAACATAGCATCATGTAACCTACTAATTTGTGGTTCCAATGATACCTACATTGTGTTATATAAATGA
This sequence comes from Platynereis dumerilii, assembly GCA_026936325.1. Classification (NCBI taxonomy): domain Eukaryota; kingdom Metazoa; phylum Annelida; class Polychaeta; order Phyllodocida; family Nereididae; genus Platynereis; species Platynereis dumerilii. The sequence continues at coordinate 78,886,249 of JAPTHN010000001.1, read as the reverse complement.
CTATTGAGGCAGTTTTGCCAATTTTGTGGAATAAAACATGTCTTGTTAAAAATAATGAAATTCGACATCCGGTATTCAGGAAAAATTTATTTTTTGTGGGATTGAGGATGCCATTTTGAATAAACAAGGGGTAAATGCACTATCTTCCTTTCAGAAAAGGAAAACCAGTTGTGATTAAGTTATTATTTCAGGAAAAATTATGTTTATCCCGAAAACTATCAATGTAGGTCACCGGAACATGTTTGTAACAAAAATGTTTGGTAGCCAATCTGCAATATGGCTGCCATAACCAAGTTAAAAAGATGAAAATACCTGTTTTAAAACCCCTTAAAACCTAGTTAACACAATATAGAGTATTACAGATATCTACAATTGTTTTCATAAAGATACACAGAAGATATATTCACAGAAGAATCTATGTCGTCGATCCCCTCTGTCTGAAAATTTGACTTAATTGTACATAAATGCAATAATGAATAATTGACTGCAGGTAAGCTATAGAAGCTATTGTTGTAGTTACCTGGTTGCGTTATACATCATTTTAAAGCTATGAATATACACAATGATGTAAAAGAAACTTCAGGATGCTTCTGACCCCTAGTGACCCATATGGGAACCTTTGTGAAATGAAATGAAATTTTCTTTTTAATTTCGAGTTATGGCCGCATGTTTTCCACTCTGTTGACCAAAATAAATATCCTAATCAATCAGGTTTTGCACTAAATAAATAGAGGAATTAAATACCTTCAAAATGGTACCATTTAAGCATCTATACATGGATTAGTTTATGAATTACAGTACATTTTCTGAAAATAGCGGCACTCAGTTTTGCGAAACTTTATTTTCAACCTTCACGCACTCATATAGCTCCTGCTGGTTATCATTGAGGTCTAAGATTGTCCAACATGCAAATTTTGTAACTTTTTAAAAGATATATATATTTCAAAATATATGGGTCCCCGAAACTCCCAAGAGGGGGGAGGGTTTCGATATCTGGTCCACGGATTATCAGGGCACCCTTTGTTTTTGAAGTTACTAATAAATCCTCACGGCACTTTTTATTTCTTTTTGGCACTTTTTATATACCTCAAATCCTTTTATTCATTCCTCTGGGCTCTTTATTGTGCTAAGGAACAACAAACTGTCCAGGACCAGAAACTGCCTTGAGGAACCAAAAAGTGCCCTTAAGAACAAAACATAGGCTGCGCGGCAGCATACCCTCGGCTAATCAGTGGGTATTCTGGAGGCAGTGAAATCAAGTGGCCCTCTGGAGGCGCAGGCTTTGAGGGGGCAAGGTCCCTAAAAACTTTAAATTGATGTCCGTTTCCACAAGGTCACAGCAAGTGCCATAATGAAAATTTGTAAAAATTTAAGCGAGAATCAAGGCCAAAATTTGTTTTGGTAATTTGTTGAATTTCCATCACCACAATGTTTTTCATGAGTTTCCCTGACTTTCCGTAATTGCAGAGCAGACACTTAAATACAGTTAAAAAAAACTTAAGCAATACTTGATTTGTAAACAAAGACAGAGTTTTGAGGGGGGAAGGTTGGTCTAGTGGTAGCGTGCTGGACTGCCAATCACTGGGTCCAGGGTTCGAATCCAGCTCTTGCCGGGTCACCTGGGCCTAGTATGTTGGATGTCTGTTTCAATCATCCTTTGCCTCATTGCCGTGCCCTCTTCCTGTCCTAATTAATTAGCCTGCCAAGTGTGTAAATACAGGATGTAAAGCCCCAAACATCCATCCATCTTAAGAATACTGTTCTTTTATTGCATACAGAAGTTCATTTTTAAAATTTCATTAATTCTAAAATTAGAATTTATTGGATATGACTGAAATTTGTCTACACCCATTCTATGAAATCTACAGATCTAATAGTAATATACAAATACTGTATGTTATTAATGCAATATTAAAATCCAGTTGCACAAGGAAATTAATCAGTTGTTAATTATTTGATCAGTCAGTCAAACAATTAATTAAGCAATCATTCAATCAGCAGATCAGTCAATCAAACCACCCTGGTTTTATACCAGGTTGCCACCCTTTAACTTCGGATAAAAACGAGAAATTTGGTTGAATCTGTGATAAGTGATTACACATGGAAAGAGACCTTTTTTTATTAAAATAATCTATTAAAGTCAGTTTAAGGATTCCATTAACGCAGCAATAAATGCAATTGATGTCAGGGAAAATATGACTGATGAAGCAGGAACAATCACGGAAAAACACAGAGAATTTGCTCCAAAGCTTACTGTGCACTAAATTATATAATTTTAGCTATCTTTATTTAGTTTCATTTCAAATATTAGCTCCAATAGGCCTACATGTAAACTAGAAGAATAATTCTAATAAAGCAGCTTCCAATCAAACACTGGAACAACCTTGCAAATAGATAATACAAACAACCAGGGCCAGGCGACAGTCAGATTATAGGTGCAAATAACAATAAAAACGAGCAAAAGCTCCGTAAAGTGGCACATTCAGTCCCATTTGCTGAATTTAGGTGTTTTTGATACTAAGACAATATGTCTGAATCTCTTGGATGACATGTTGATCTATCTATCTATCTATCTATCTATCTATCTATCTATCTATCTATCTATCTATCTATCTATCTATCTATCTATCTATCCATCTATCCATCTATGTATGCATCTATCAATCTATCTATATATATCTATCTATCTACATGTGTCTATCTATCTATCTATCTATATATCTATCTATCTATCTATCTATCTATCTATCTATCTATTCACCTCTCTATTTATCAACACATTCTCCACATATAATGAAATACGTACTTTATGGACTTTTGTCACCTGAGAATGAAGGATGTATTTAATGGTGAAGGAACATGTACAAGATAAAGAATGTCATTCATTTTCTGATATACACGTACATGTAGATAGCCTATTGTAAAGGTAATTGCCAAAATGGAGCTGCTTTCTGCTGAATATATGCCTCTTTGACCATCCTTTACCCAATATAAATCATGCACTTATGCGACATTGTATTTATGATGAGACACAGGAGCTTTCATACCTATCGAAGCTGGAATGTCAGCAGATTTGTGTTGAACTTCACATAATTGAATGGCCATTTTATTGTATTCTTGGATGAAATTTCTCATATTTAATGCTGCGAAATATTTACATTTTACATTGTAGGGCTCTAATGGGAAGCCTACAGCACTTTAATTCACATCTAGAACAACGATAAATCAATACTTTTGGTCAGAAAATGTTAGGCCTATACTTGAAATATATCAATAGACAGATTTGGTCAAATTTGCAAGCCTCCCCTCCCCCCCCCCATCCCAACTTTCCCCCTCCCTCCTCTCTTCTCCTTTCCTCCCTTCTCCTTTCCTCCATTCTTCCACTTTTCTCCTTTCCTCCCTTCTCCTTTCCTCCTACTCCTTTCATCCCTTCTCCTTTCCTCCCTTCTCCTTTCCTCCCTTCTCCTTTCCTCCCTTCTCCTTTCCTCCCTTCTCCTTTCCTCCTATCTCCTTTCCTTCCTTCTCCTTTCCTCCCTTCTCCTTTTCTCCCTTCATCCATCCTCCCCTCCTCGACAGAAATGTCTACCAAATTTACTGGATTGGACCCCCTCCCCTTTTACACATTTTTAGAAGACATTTATACAGAGCCTCTATTTGAGGGGGGGGGGGTGTCTATATTTGCATGTTTTTCATTATTAAGTGAGCTATAGGTTTTATTACCGCAGGAAGCATAATATAGATTGCCTGAAGGTGTGTGGATTGCTTGCTTTTTAAGAAAAAAATCATGTTTTTTTAGGTGGGGGGGGGGTTGATAGCAACATCACTGAAAGTTAACAACAATAGACAAGACTTCTGAATAGGCAGACCTGACAGCTTTAAGCAAGGAAAAATATCCCCAGGCCAATGAAGTCAAAAATGGGAATAGGTCTAAATGCCTGTTTTTTTTTCCCGTGATAATTAAGAATTTATAGGCATATGCCCAAATAACAGAGGTTATGATTAAGCATTGTATACTTACAAAATGGAAAAAATATAAATTATTTGTATATGATTAGTACACCTTTTAAGTGAAGTAGAATCAAATTTGGTGAATTATTGCTAACTGGAAAAAGTTTGAGTTTTTGTAATTATTCAAATATGACAAAACCAATTTAATAAACTTTGTTAGAAACAAGTCTGTATTATTTAAAAGAATACAATCTATCAACATTGAATATAACTCACAAATATGTAAATAGGTCAGCTATTATTATCTAATAAATGCTATTATACATGTATTACAATGGAAGGGTGCAAGAAATGATAATGAGATAAGACACCACCCCTATAATAATGACCTGAGCAATGATGCATTCAATGGCCAGCTCTGAGGTTAGATAATTAGTAAAGGGTAATTGAAACCCCTTTAAAATTATAGTTAACTTATCTTTTTAAAAAATTGAAACTATGTTAAAAAAATAATAATATTAATGAAATGTTATTTTATAAGTCATACAATTTTCAGAACTTCAACATTAAAAATAACAACATTTATGGATCAAGTGAAGCTCCCCCTCTCATACCCCCCCCAACCCCCACTAGATAAAGCAGTCATGGAGTACCTTGGAGTAACTCAGTCCTGGTTACTTCAAGGGAGTACCAAACCTGCAAAAACAGTGGGGGGGGGGGTTGGATTATTAAAAGTAATAACCACCGCCCCCCCCCCCTTTCAAAAGTTTGGTGCTATAATGGAAGTACCTGATGAGCAAAATAATTGAAAATATTGACTAAATACTAGAGGAGTTTAGCAAGTTTGACTGCAGGGGCAGAGTCGAGGGGTGGTGGGGGCACATCACCCCCCCCCCCAAATCTGCTGTAAGCTTCATTCTTCTCTTCAGCCAAAATCATTTTTCAATGCTGAAGGAACTGCCATGCTTCACCCAACTAAAAAATCGGGATCAAACCCCCTGGATTGACTTCATACTAACAAACCTATCCAAATTTCGGAAATGAGGGCTCAACATTTATGTTTACTGAAAAATAAAGCCCCATCTTAATTTACCAAAATGTGGCCTGTCATTTGTGCATGCAAGAAGGAACTAACTAAGAGTGATATTCATTTAGAATATATTGATTATTGAATAATAACAAATTGACTGGATATGAAGACTGTCCTTCATTTTCTTCAATGGGTTAAATAATAAAATGCAGTATTTAATTTGCTTTCACAATAAAGACCATCCTATATTTTCATCCTGGTTTTGCGAAAATGAATACCAGCTTTTATTTTGTGAGAAATGTGTAGAAATTAAGGCCGGTGTTCATTTTCAACAGTAGTGTGATCTATACATGAGAATGAAGGACGTCCTTTTTGTTCCTTCAGAATGAAGACCGGTGTTTATATGTAGGTGTAAAAAGTCCATAAAGTACGTATTTCATTCTGGAGTGGAGAATGGGCTGCTCTCTATCTCTCTATCTCTCTATCTCTCTCTCTATCTATCTATCTATCTATCTATCCATCTATCCATCCATCTATCTAGTCTATCTAGTCTTAGCTATTCTTATCATTATTACATATATATATAAACTTTTATTAGACAAACTGGATATCAAAAGAGATACATGTGTCATCAAAGTTATAGAAAAACAAAAGCAAAATCAATGTCTACACTAATCTACAGACTACAGAGAGTTAAAATGCAATTAAGTATATAAAATTTTACAATACTGGTCCCAGTTCTAGTGGTTACATCTAGAATACATAAAATAAAATGGTAAATTTCTGATACTTTAAAAAGAGTCCCAATTCAGAGTTTCAATATCAAATTACAGATGTCACTTCAGTCATTAAACATTTACTTAAATTAATATGATAATATGTCACATGGACCAGCAGCAACTGCTAGGAGGCCATGTAACACAAAAGTAAGTCTTGCATATAATCCAAAATAAATCTACATCTAATTAGTATCATTCATAGTCATACATAAAAATAAAATACAAATGTTACAAACAATTTAATGTATTCTGTAATCATGCCCTACATACACATATATATAGCATTCAGACAGTTACAAAATAAAATAAAATATAAAATAATAAAAGGCATTTATATAGTTAATTCACAAGTTCATTCAACAAAATCTCTTTAGCAAATTGTCCAAAGTCAAGGTTCGGAAATTTCTACTCAACATGTAGGGAGGCACAGCAACACACCTAAAATATGTAAAATATACACTTTAAATTTTGAATCATTAATTTCTTAGCTACACTTACATTACTCTATTAAGGTAACGACCTATCGCCTGTATTATCTCCGGTCTTTTATCTGACATCAGTGCAATAAATTGTTCACTTTTATCGAGACTACTTAGGTCGGGCATAAGGCAACTAACGCTGTCAAGAAGCTCTACTCTAGGGATATTGTTATAAGTACAAATTAAGAGACAGTGAATCTCGTCTTCTATACTGTCAGTATTAAATATTCTATACTGTCAGTATTAAATATTAAGTTACAAATATGGAATATGGGTCTAAAAACATAAATTATAGATAAGAAGTCTCCAACCAAAACCATTGTAAATAGTAAGACTAGAACAAGGTTTATGCCAGTATATATATATCTTTTAAGACTAAGCAAGTTGCTAGTTAATACAAAGGTTAAATGCTGGTCAAACTTTGAAGAATAACAATAGCTGTAAAGAAAAACAAAACAAAAGAAACATGTCCCAACTCTGTGTACAGCCTGTATGGGTTACAAAAAGTCATATCTCAGCTTCCACTTGGCCTAAATTTTTTATTCAAATTGGAAATTTCTTTATTTGTTCAATATTAAACTACAAAGTTGGTGTCAATGCAGTTTGGACATATTTATAAGAAAAAAGAAAATTAGTTAAAAAGTTGAGGGTGCTGTGCACTGCTTTTGTCCTCCTTTGTTCCTAGCTTTGGTCACTGGAGAGGATTAGTGACACAATGTTACATAACATGAATGGCTGGAGGGGAGGGGTACAATGAAGCACAGACACAGTGTCTCCACTTTTACCCCCTAAACAATATTTCTTTAAAATGCTAAAAATACAATTGGAGTGAGTTTTAAAATGAATTAAAAGACAGATTTATCCAATAATGTCTTAAGATGTAAAATAACACACTGAAATGTGCAGAAATGGGGTTTGCATGCCAAGTAATTTTCTTTAATAACCCTCTATATATACAGTGGTCTTATTGCCATTCTGTCTTATATGTTCATATTTAATTTTCATTAAATACCAAAATAAAAGTAAGCTGACAGTACTTCATATGTTAAAAGGTACATAACTGAGGTTAGATTTAAACCATTAAGTTAGAATTGAGAGTTTAAGATTTCTTGTCAAAGGATTAGCAGGGAAGACAATTACCCAGTGACATAACATTACATAATCAAGACTTCTCCAGTGCTCCATTCAACAAAAGCCAATCTGTCTGATTCATTCACATTTAATTTTCATGCAAACAACTAAATAAAAGGGGCTGACATTAATTTATCTTCTAAAATTTGCATCACTGAGTTTAGATATTAACCATAAAGTTATAATAATTGGGAGTTAAAGATTTAGTGTCAACATTTTAAAATATTAACACACAAATGCATGTTTTTGAATATATTTAATTAATGCTTTGAAAATCCACATAATTATATATAAAATTTGTATATTTCCTCTTGATAATATTTCATGAGGAGAGGTAGAAAAGTCATATTTAGACATTATTGTGGCTAATTTGATTGACCAGGGCCAATATTTACTGATATATGTTTATATGAAAATCCTTAATATTTATCTAATTTTGTTAATATTGACCTCTGCAGTGAATAAAAATTTTCATATTGCTCAAAATCAGCATGATGATGATGTGAAACATGTCAGGTTTATTTTGACAAAAAAATGTCAACAACTGGTATGACATCAGAAGGAAATGGAGAGTATATAGACATTTTAATGATTTTTTGCATTTTTTCAATCATACATTTCAATGGAAAAAATTGCAACAACTCATGCAATGGCTGTGAATATTAGTCAAGAGTGTGTCTTACTACAATAAGACCTAAAGTTAACTAACTTACCCATTACCATTTGGCTTTTCATGCAGAAATGTTGGAAAATTGGGATTTTTTCGAATTTTTGGGTTTTTATAAAAATTCATAGGACCAACATTCCAACTGATTAGAGATGTTTAAAGAGGCATAAGTTAGACACCTTCTTGGAAAATTTCATAGATTTAACTTCAAAATTGACTGAATCATACTAGTTTAAAATAATAGTATTTTTTAATATTTTTGGTAAATTGTCGTCCGTTCAACTTTCTCAGAGCATTTAGACCCACAAAAAACACATCTTAGGTATTTAATACATACAATATGCAAATTTCAGTGTCAAAAGTACTGCAGTTTTTAGTTCTGTCCCAGAAACAAACAAAAAACGATTTTTTTACATTTTTCAATGATTGTGAGAAAAGTATTAATGTCATGGGGATTAGGCCTATGAAAGGCTCAACTGGGATGAAAGATACCATATTTACCATAAAAATGATGAATATGCGTGCCATAGTTTTGGCTTGACACCCAATACACAAAATAATATTTTTTCACATTTTTCAATAATTGTGAGAAAAGTATTATTCTCATGTGGATTAAACTCCTAAAAGGCACACCTAGGATGAAAGATATAATAATGTCCCAAAAATAAAAAGTATACATTCCATAGTTTTGGCATTACTCCCAATACACAAGTGGGACGCCCGTTATCCGGACGCCCGCCCGCCCGTCCGCCCGCCCGCCCCGCCCGCCCGCCCGCCCGCCGGACGGACAAATTTTCCCAAAGTAACTACAATACCCGTCGGCAATGTATACATTGCCGAGGGTAAAAAGTGCCCTGAGGAATAAAAAAGTGCCCTGAGGAACAACAAAGTACCCCGAGGAACAACAAAGTGCCCTGAGGAACAACAAAGTACCCTGAGGAACAACAAAGTACCCTGAGGAACAACAAAGTGCCCTAAGGCTATTTTTTCTAACTTGGGGCACACTTGTGTTCTTTGGAGCACTCTCATGTTACCCAGTATACTCTTTTATTCCAGAGCCAACTTTATTTTTCCAACCTGAGAACTTTGTTGTTCCTTAGAGCACTTTGTTGTTCCTCAGGGCACTTTGTTGTTCCTCAATGCACTTTGTTGTTCCTCGGGACAGTTTGTTGTTCCTCTGGACAGTTTGTTATTCCTCTGGACAGTTTGTTATTCCTCTGGACAGTTTGTTATTCCTCTGGACAGTTTGTTGTCCCTCGGGACACAATGTTGTTCCTCAGGGCACTTTGTTGTTCCTCAGGGCACTTTTTTGTTCTTCAGGGCACTTTTTGGTTCCTCGAGGCACTTTTTGGCCCAGGACATGTTGTTGTTCCTCTGGACACATTGTTATTCAACTGGACACGTTTTTGTTCCTCTGGACATATTTTCGTTCCTCTGGACACGTTTTCGTTCCTCTGGACAGTTTGCTGTTCCTCTGGACAGTTTGTTGTTCCTCTGGACACTCTGTTGTTCCTTAGAGCACTTTGTTGTTCCTCAGGGCTCTTCGTTGTTCTGCAGGGCACTTTGTTGTTCCTCAGGGCACTTTGTTGTTCCTCAGGGCACTTTTTTGTTCTTCAGGGCACTTTTTGGTTCCTCAAGACACTTTTTGGTCCAGGACATGTTGTTGTTCCTCTGGACAGTTTGTTGTTCCTCTGAACACTCTGTTGTTCCTCTGGACAGTTTGTTGTTCATCTGGTCAGTTTGTTATTCCTCTGGACAGTTTGTTGTTCCTCTGGACACTCTGTTGTTCCTCAGGGCACTTTGTTGTTCCTCGGGGCACAATTTTTTGTTCCTCAGGGCACTTTTTTGTTCCTCTGGACACGTTTTCGTTCCTCTGGACAGTTTGCTGTTCCTCTGGACAGTTTGTTGTTCCTCTGGACACTCTGTTGTTCCTTAGGGCACTTTGTTGTTCCACAGGGCACTTTGTTGTTCCCCGGGGTACTTTGTTGTTCCTCAGGGCAATATTTTGTTCCTCAGGGCACTTTTTTGTTCCTCCGGGCACAATTTTTTGATCCTCAGGGCACTTTTTTGTTATTCCGGGCACTTTTTTGTTCCTCGGGACACATTGTTGTTCCTCGGGACACATTGTTGTTCCTCGGGACACATTGTTGTTCCTCGGGACACATTGTTGTTCCTCAGGGCACTTTTTTGTTCCTCCGGGCACAATTTTTTGATCCTCAGGGCACTTTTTTGTTATTCCGGGCACTTTTTTGTTCCTCGGGACACATTGTTGTTCCTCGGGACACATTGTTGTTCCTCAGGGCACTTTGTTATTCCTCAGGGCACTTTGTTGTTCCTCAGGGCACTTTTTTGTTCTTCAGGGCACTTTTTTGTTCCTCTGGACACATTGCTGTTCCCCTGGACACGTCGTTGTTCCTCTATTTTTTCTAACTTGGGGCACACTTGTGTTCTTTGGAGCAGTCTCATGTTACCCAGTATACTCTTTTATTCCTGAGCCAACTTTGTTGTTCCAATCTGAGGGGCACACAAAATGAACACAACATTGCTGATTGGTGGAGGACTTGTCTGTTCGTCACATAGAATGTATGGCCGAAATGATGTTGCCATAGTGTGAACAGGACGTTGACATTTTTTTACACTGTTGCAACGACCTCATATTCTAACATTGTATCTTCGACATTGCTTTACAACGTTATGAAAATGTTGCTGCAATGTCACAATGTCACTTGCCAACATCATAATTATTTTGAACGTTGCTTCACAATGTTGTGACAAGTAATTTGTACCATAAAATTCTATGGAATAAAGCGAAATATATCTCATTGATGTGGATAGAAGGAATACAAAAGATAAATTAAATAAAGAAATGTAAGTCATGGTAGGCGACTGAGGTTGGGCTAGATTTGAACATTGAACTGTTATTCTTGTCAACAATGTGGCATACATTGTAGAGAACTATGACTACTACTAGTCTACTACAACTACAACATGACTTGAGATCTGCAGCTAGCATAAATGTGTGAATAGGGTGTAAGAGGTAACAGATAGGGCTGTAAAGTAAAAAAAATCATTAGTTCGATTGAAAAGATGAAGATTGGTGTTTTTATGGCCGCATATGTTTTGAATTGAGAATGTGTAAAAAAAAAAGAAACTCTGGCCAAAACCTTGAAATTTAATATAGGATAGATACTGCTCCAAATAAAGAACTTTCTGTATAGGTCATTATATGATTGGAATTGAAAAAAACAATTGGCAACTCTGGTGAGAGGTAGTGAATAGTCTTTTAAAATTATATATAGCATATAGGGTAGGTTCCAGTCTGACACTTATATTCTGCTCATTCAAAAACGTGATATATTATATATCTTGCTTGGCCTATGAGTTATTTATAGTCTACCAAGGCCTCAAATTAAAAGTTTTCACTAAATCTAACAGAAAATTGACAACTTGCACAACACAAGAAGTAAATTAGGGGTTAAATTTCTGAAATAAGAAAAAATATCCTTGAGTGGGACAGCTGTGTTCTAAAAACATGACATCAATGATACAGTTTCTTAGGTCCTTCCCTTCAGATAACAAGGCCCATATGTAGAGCACAAAATTGGTTAAGCCTACTTCTAACTGAATGACACAGAAACTGAAATCAGGTCAATACCAAAGGCCAGCAAATAACTTAAACAAGACAAATTTCTACAAAAATTCACTCAAATTGCATTCAAAAAATTGAGAGAAAACCGGGGTTTTGCCCCATCCTTATAGCCATGAAAAACACTCTTAAGGGATTCATATCAAGCTGATGCTTTTGAATAGATAAAAGAGTCTTGGGCTACACATTGGGGCCTAATATACTGCATGGTGTAGAAGCTCTCAATTAGCCAGTGCAGTCCAAATAAAAGTGTTCGACTCAAGGTTACCCTCTCTTAGTGTCCGACTCAAAGAAACTTACCCTATAGGCCTATATGATATTATTGCACTTATAGAATAAGAAAGAGCTCAACTCTAATCTTACACTTCAATATTTTCAATAGCAATCAGATAGGCACTCCAATCTGACACTGCATTACAACTATGGCAATTCAATATAGCAATCAGGCAATTCAATAGCAATTAGGCATTGTGGCGATCAGGCAATTTGGGAATCAGGCAATCAGGCAATTCAATAGCAATCAGGTACCTCAGTAGCAATCAGGTAACTCAGTCTGGAATCTTCATAAAGCCCTGAAAGCTTCTTAAACTTATAGTGCCCTAAGGCTAAGGGCACCATGGCAATGCCCTGAGGGCATTTCGGACTGGCGGGCCCTCGGAATGCAGGGCCTTGCCACTTCTCCAGTGGTGGGCCCTCATAGTGATGCCCTCAGGGCACCATGAACAAGGTATGCCCTCAGGACATTACAATGCCCTGAGGGCACCACAATGCCCTCAGGGCACCAAAAATTCGGACTGGCGGGCCCTCGGAATGACGGGCCTTCGGACTCGCGGACCCTCGGACTCGGGGGCCCTCGGACTGGCGGGCGGACACCATGTTATTCTAATGGGACTACCTCAAAACCAGGGCTACAACATGCCAATACTTCCAAATGTTTATGAAACTGTTTGGTCAAGCTGTCAGGAACAGGAGGAGACAAGTATTTTTGTCAAGAGTAAGGTATGTTTTTAGTAATCAGCCAAAACCTTACGATAAAATATAGCACATTAATACAGATTAATTTGGCATTGCAACTCCAGGATTGCAACCATTGGCAAAATCACGGAATGACTTCCATCATACGCTGAAAACTTCATGTCACGTACAAATCATGCCTAAAACTTCATACATCTGGGGGAAAAAGTGCCTGAGACTTCATATCATACGCAAAAATGGGCACATACGCTAAACTCAAAAAATAGAGAAATTTTTCCAAAATATAGGCAGTGGCGGATCCTGGGGGGTGCCATGCGGGCCCGCAAACGCCAAAACAGGTCCGCCCCCCAGACTACCCTGTCTGGATCCGCCATTGATAGAAAATTATAGGAAGCTACCAAAATATAGGAATTGTAGGAAATATATGAAGAGTGGGCACCCTGACTTAAAGCATACATGTACAAGGTATGTCCGTTCGGTTTGTGTTCAGTACCGTTGTTCACGAAACCACTGAAGCCAGCATAAATTTTTGAGAAACCAGGGAATCAGACTTTCGATTTACTTAACGACAAATGTTCAATTTTACATCAGGATGAGAACAGACTTCTGGGAGACAGGGACACAGCGTTGTTTATATTGCAGATTTTGACATTCATTTCATGGATCTGTATGTCCTTTATTTATGCACTTAGTTTGCCGATTGGGACAGGAGAACACAATGACGAGAAGGAGAATCAAAACTGCTGTCCGACATAAGTCCTGTCAAACTGACCAGAGTGGGAATCAAACCCAGAAATTGGCAGCCAAGTGCAAAATCAAGTAACAAAACTTGAGCTAGCCAGCTTTTTGTTGTGGCGATTGTTGCATCTTACTGACAGACAGGCACGAAAACACAACAGCATGGCTGGAAACACAAATTCAGACAGGAGACTCAATGCACCAAAGTGTGCTTATAAAATAAAAATATATATATGCGAAGCACACCAATCAGAAATAGCAACTCAAACACCTAAATGAAAATGTCAATCTCAAATTCAAGATTTTATTTCAATGATATTCACATGCTGTTTTTTTTAAACGAGCATTTTCACACCCAACTTTGATGAAATTCACATGCTAATAGGCCTAAAGAGGCTTAGCAATTTAATAGGCATATGCGGATCAGGGGGGGGCTAATTGAAAAAAAAATGTTCTGGAGACTCCAATGTTATAAGAATTGCCGCACTCCCCGTTTTGAAAAATCTTGGATCCGCCCCTGATAGGTAACTACAATATACCACACCAAGCTCCACAGGAGGCACAATGTGCACAAATTCAAGCTTACAACTACTATTTCCCCAGTATAGTCCTATAAGTTCAACAGTACAACATTGAAGCTCCTGTGCCAAGCTCACTCACAGAATTGCAGCAAATATTAATTTGATAGTCTTCCGAATCCAGCAGTACCACTTCATGTAACCACAGGTTACATTCATCAAATTTTATGACAGGTCGAAATTCATAAAACATCCATTGCTATGGACCTATAGTGACATATCATCCAAAACAACAAATTGTTCTCATTTGTATAAAAATATGTAGATGACTTTATATTACAACATATTATATCAAGATATCATTTAGTATGATTCCGCAATGCAAATTCAATGTAAGCCAAAACAATGGTAAACTGTAAAGTAGCTTGCAAATTTAACAGGTAAGTGTTCAATCCAAATAAAATGTCAATCGATATATAAAACGTAACTCTATGGCAATAATGTATTGCATAATAATAATACATACACTTGGATGATTATCATGCAAAGTAATATCAATGAGGTCCATTAGTACGAAGGATACCAAATATAAATAAGCATGTTAAGATTGCACATCAAACATTGACAAATAAAAATCAAATCATAATATATTACCAAATATTTTGGTAAAATAAACTTTACCCTATAATAGCCCAACCTTGTCATACAATGCCCAGGAACTGCTTTGAAAAACAGGAAAAAAGACAGCATTTTGTATTAAATACTAAATATTTTCGCTAAAATCAACTTTACATTTTAGAAACACATGCCAAAAAAGTATTTTATACAATTTTTCCGATGGATAGCAAATGCAAAAACAAATGTATAATTTAAAATTTGACACCATTTCAGATTTCCTAAAATAACCGGTTTGGAGCCTTTCTAAAAATATACAAATAATATTTATAAATTATGTACAAAACACACTCAGATTGAAATAAATAAACCAAATGGTTAAGACTATATGCAATTATGCATAAAAACTGAAGGTAAAATATACATAATTCTATATACATATACACATAAATATCATACATTAACTGTGACATCAGCACCTTTGGGTATCTCATAACACACTCCTATAGTAGAGTTCTACTCACAACAATCATAAACATAACAGAGACAACACTCATTAGTAAAACAACAAAAAAGACAGTCATGAGGCCAAGAAAAAAGAGTAAACCTATTTCATACAATGTCATTTAGTAGTTGTTCCAGGTCCAATAACTCAGGACTATTATTACTGATATAATGCTAAAGTAAAATATTCACATATATTTTGCATTTCCTGCATTAAAGGCATTTTTTCTTAAGATGATTTGTTTGCTAAATTAATATGGGCATCAAATTTTTCACTAAACTAGTAAAGTTTCAGACCAGAAGTTTCAAAGGCAGCGGCTTTATCTACCTAGACAATTTATAATCTTCATAGAAGATATAGTTCCAACAAAAACAGGATTTCAACTTTTCTCGGCCAAAGGAACACATAAATATAGAAGAACAATTGTGGTAATTTTGAAGATTTACAGTCCAATGCCATGAGCGAGCTCAACAAGAGCTATTGCACCAATAAGTCGGTCATTCTGTTCTCGTTTCCGTGGCGACAGAACAGCAACAGGAGGAGCGTCGGGTTCAAGTCTTTGCACTCCCATATCTGCGTACTGTTCTTGAATGTTCAAATCATTGCTCAGGTTTTGCAATGGCATGGATTGTAGAGAAGTGTTCAGCCTTTTGCAAGCCTTGTTGTCTTCTACTTTACGCTGGTTCTCAATGTCATGCTGCAACGATCTTTTCGTACATCTGACGTTTCTTCGAGGCGTCTTATCTTCTTGATGCCGTTGCAGCCATTGCAGGACCTGTGGACTCTGAATGTTTTCACTTGGACTTTTCACTGGAGTGGGATCTCGCACCAGACGTGATTTGGGATGTTGTGAACAATGACGGTTGGCATGAGCAAAACGACTTTCACAACCTGCAAAATAAAGAAGAGTCTTGTCATTAGTTTTCTTTTTTTGATTTGAAATTTGCTACCAGATTACAGAGTCAGAAGTGCACAAACATTTCAAAATTTTAAATAGCAATTCATCATTCAAAGCTCAGGTGGTCCAAATTGCGTCCAATGGACTAGATAGTGATGAGAAAGATCATCACACATTCCCCTTTGAAAAAATTCCTTCAATTTCTTGGATTAATAATCATCCAATGTTGTGGCGCCAATAGGCCTAGATAGTGTTTAACTTAAAAAAAAAACGAGGTTGATGACAATGACGTTATGTATTCTGATTGAGTAAGACATCTAAACTGTATCAAATCCAAAAGATACTTTCAAAAATTACACAAACCTTCCACAGAACAAATAAAGGGTTTCTCTCCAGTGTGTAGTCTCTGGTGAGTCCTCAACTGTCCACTTTGACAGAATGCTCGGCCACAATCAGGGAAGTCACACACATACGGTCTTTCTCCTGCAAAGTCAAAGATAGAAAATTATGATAAATTTAATATTTTCAGACATTGAGAATATGATTTATAACTAATATAAATTCTGGAAAATTCATTCAAAAAATTAAAATAACATGTTTGTAGCAATTAAGGTGGCTCGATACTCGTGAACTTTCTAAGATAGGATTTCTTAAAAATAGTTTACAATGATCCAAAATATAGTTTATAGCAAGGATATGTAAAAAAAAGTGGTCGCCACCAGCCTTTTTTTCAAAATATTTGAGGTTATGTACAAGAAAGTCAGTTCACGCAAACCTGAAAAACTCGATTTTTTTCTTAACTTTTTTACTGTGAAGTTTGCCCTGCCATTCAGTGGTCATGCATCCCATATTATGCAATGAAGGATGAAATTAAAGAAGACACTTTCATGGAAAAGCTGATTACAATTTCAAAGAGATATATTTAGTTTAAAGGGCTTTCCAAGGGGCTCGGAATAAAAATATTGATTTTGACAATTTTAGCTTTTTTCATAAACCATGGCGCTAAAAAAAATTGGCTAGATAGGATTTCTCATTTCTTTGTCATTTATTTCCAAATATTATGAGGAACAATAAAAAGCATAAGAGAAGGTTTCCTACCGCGATGGATTTTGATATAAAAATGTATTTGTATCTCAAAGTCATTTTTGAGAAATTAGACCTGCTTGCCGAAAATTGCCTGTAAAAATATTCTATTTGGACTATAAAGCTGAATCTCTGTCTGATTGCAGTCCTCCTCACAGCGCATCTAATGCTTTAAACCAGAAGTCTCTAACCCTAATAGAAGTGGTGCAAATGGCAAATGAAGCGGCCATCGCACGGAATTATAAAATTCCAAAAAAGCAGCTCACAGAGCTCAGCAGGCTGCTGTTGCTATGGTGACGGCGCCATTGCTGGGCCATGAGTAGCGAGCCACCTTAATGTACTGATGCAGGTTTAGAACTTTAAATGTGACCAAATTGTATAATTTTCATTTGTGAATTGCAGAAAATCACAATTGAATATTATAAATAATGTCGACTCAATATGGAATTTATTTCATTACTGGCAAAACATCCAAGCTAGCGAGTCTGTCACTCTTGGCTTGAGCAGTAAACAATTGTCTGAGTCTTACTATACTATAGTCCTGTCTTATTGGGAGAGAGCCAGCTCTCTCCCTCTGGGATTGGTATGATTGTCAGAAATTTTTGGATCGCTTGTCAGAGACAAGGGAACACTTTCCAAAGTGTTTTTTTTATTCAAGGGACTAATATGATGCATAAAAGAGGCGTGGTAATGACTTTTTGCTTCTTGTGATTCTGGTTTATTTAATATTAAGGTTTTAGTTTTCAACCAAATGGGTGTTTATTCACGCAGGAGCAGCCAGTAATTCATATTGACATGGAAAATTAAAGTTTTAAAATTTGTTTCTTACATGTTAAATTTATTTTGTTATGTCTTTAAGGTTGTACCTGACAAAGTTAAGTGGTAATTTGGTAAATATTTCGAGGAAAAGGACAAATTCCAGTGTTTTATCAACATTCATAAATTCAGTTACATTCACTGACTGCTCCCTCAGTGTTACACACAGACTCAGCCATGGTGTAAGTGTAAAAGGGATTCTGATTGGTCAAGATCCTAGGTTCATGCTACCTGGTTCATGATTGGCTCATGTCTTTCTGATAGCTTTTTGGACACTTCTGTTAGGGCTAAAATTAAAATTTTAGGCTCTTTAGAATCCTCAATTCATAGACTATATTATTTCGTTTTTTCATGGAGATATATTTATTCATTGCTGAGAATTCGTTGAAAATGCATATATCAGCCATGGTGTAAATGTAAAAGGGATTCTGATTGGTCAAGATCCTAGGTTCATGCTACCTGGTCCATGATTGGCTCATGTCTTTCCAATAGTTTTTCGGACACTTCTGTTAGGGCTAAAATTAAAATTTAGGCTCTTTAGAATTCTTATATCTTAGACAGTATTATTTCGTTTTTTCATGGAGATATATTTATTCATTGCTGAGAATTCGTTGAAAATGCATAGGCCTATACTTTTTTTGTGCATTGTTGATGCTAAATGATGTTAAATAGCACATTTTTACAATAAGAGGATTTGTTATTCTTCTTTATTAAGTACAATCACACTAATTCAGTTTCATTCTATCTTTGTGATAAAATAAATATTTTTTTATTGTCAAGACAATTGATCTCTTCAAAAGCCATGAATTGGAAGTGTAGGCTGTAATCTGGAGGTGCCATCCAATTGAATGTGTATTTTCAATTGCATTTGATCCAAGCCAAAGAATGGCACTCTCTGTAATCCAATTGATTGCAAGACCCACTTCTGATTGCCAGATTTGAATATAATTGCACTTTAAGTCATGTCTTTTGAATAATTGCCCTTTCATTTCTTGATCAAAGTATATTTGCTGCAAGGTGTGACAGTTCTTTTAGACTTTTAGTCTGAATATTAATATTTAAAGATGATCCTCTCCTATTGGTTGAAACTCAATCTGTTCCTATTGGCTGTTGGAAGTACCTGAACTAATAGACTAATTTCAGGGACGGTTCTCTCAGTAAACACTAGGGGAAAAGTGGTGCTTGGTGTCAGTACTCTTAAAATTTCATTGGCTGATAGATTTCCCGCCCTTGCCTGTGATTGGTCCACCCAAGGTGTCTCCAAGCTGGAGTATTTTTAATGCCTTTTAATATATATATATATACAATTTATTCGTGCTTATCACACCATTTTACGTATTTTGAAAATAACACAATCAATAAATGTAATTAAATTAATAATTATATTCGGGAACCAAATGTCAATTAAAGGATAAATAGAGGATGCAGTCCTTCATCTCCTGTGAGGTCCAATTGTTCAGTTTTGAAACCCTCTGCACCGCAAGTGAAAGTTCCCTTATGGCAGTTGCTGAGTCCAAAATTAATCATAGCATTGTTTGTCCCCATGCCAATTCAGATTACGTGCTTTAATGCTGCCTCTGGATGAGCTCAAAACCTTAATAATTGCTGCAACTCTCCTGTAGTTCCCTGAGATCATAGTATTATACAACCTCAAGAAACGTGAACGCAGGGCACTTTCCATGGGTATTGTTTCATGTAACTTTGAGGATTGTTGAGGCTTTATAACTTCCTAATTCTTTCAGATTAAATTTTGGGAGTAGTGTTTTTAGGTTTAATGGGCATATATCTTCCATGTGCGGAAAGCAAATTAAGAATCATGGAATTACCTAGAAGTTATTTGGGGCAAATGTTCAGCACATTCAGTGAAATAGGTCTGTTGGCCAATAAAAAAAAGAATATGTTGTCTCTGTCACACATAACTACATTCAACTTTCAGACTATATATATACCAAACAATTTTTAACAAGTGGATTATTATTACTTCTAAATAAGTAATATTAAAGCCTATTTGAACTTTAGTAAGCAAGTTGATAAACAGGCATTCCAAGTATACTAAGTATGTGGACCAAAAAAACGGTGCGGAAATAGGCAAGCCTATTCACGGCGCTTTAGTCAGTGCTAGTTGAGTGCCATTGCTTAAAAAATATAGGCCTATTTTGTCTTCAATCTGTCTGGTCCGCATTAATCTGGGTCTGCAGCTACTTGGTCCGCATCCTTTACTCCTAAGTGTTGTACCAGAGTGACAGACTGTAGCTTCCCTGGAAGATGCCTGCAGATTTGCAGTATTTAAACCAATTCAAGCCATTTGAAACACAAAAACTTATCAGGAAAATCTGTATTTTGTCTACAGGTTTGGCAATAGGCTCAAATTAAAGCTTATTTCAAGTAGAAGAAATCCAGAGTCCAATTTTAAAATCCAATGTCGGATTTTTACAACTGCTTGCAGCCTGTATTGCAGGAGGAATTTTCAGTCAGCCTCCGACCATATAGGAAGTCGCACTATTTCACCTATCACCTTGAAACTTAGCATACAGTCTCAACATAATTTTATCTTGCTGCCATCAACTTTTGGTAAACTTCTGTGACATTAAAATTTTTATTTACGAAACTAAAATGTTCATTTTTTTGCGCGAATTTCAAATGACCATGCAGCTCCATGAAACCAGCACCGCCAGCAGCAGTCAGATTCAATAGAAAGAATGAAGGAAGGGATGACAGAAGGATCGTATGAAGGAAGGCAGGAAGGAATGAAGGAAAAGATTAAGGAACGAATGAAGGAATGAAAAAAGAAAGGAAAGTAGGAAGGAAAAAAGGGAGGGGAGGGAGGGAGGATAAACATGTGGATAGATAGATAGATAGATAGATAGATAGATAGATAGATAGATAGATAGATAGATAGATAGATACTAAGTCTATCTACAAGCAGCTGTTAAAGTGCTTGCACGTTATTTCGAAGTTATCTTATTTTCAGACCTATAAATGGCATAAAAACGGTCTGTATTGTGATCCATGAAATGTGAAAGAAACACAGCACTAGGATGACATAAATTTTATTGCCTGCCTCGAGTCTGTAACTCAATCTATATTGCAAAACAAGGCACTGAGTTTCCCACCGACTTGTCCTGCGAATCTGAAGGACTTGTTTAAGGTCTCACAAATCTACGAGATTGCTGTACTTCAGCTGAAATCCTGCAGATCTAAAGGAATGTTGGATTTCACTGTTTTCCCAATCATGCATTGACAGCAGAATTTCTTGTTTTCCTCGAGATCTGCGTGAGTCTCGCTGCGACACTCTCTCGAGTCTTTTACATCGATATCTACCTGCGTGCGGCGAACTCCCGTACGTTCCGCTTGCGACACGAATTCTAGTTCAGTTATTGACTTGGAATTGTTTGAACAATGGAACAAAAGAGAAATTTAATTGCACCAACAATGGCAACATGCTTCATCTCATTAAGTATACAACTAAGTGAAGCACAGACTGATGAATCAACTGCCATTAAAAGAAGTCCGGGAGAATGAAGAACAAACAAACAAGGGTTGTAGTACCAAGCCAATGCATTGTGACCATTGTTTGTTGATTGATCAAGCCTTCAAGGGTCCAAAACCTGTCAACTTTCAAGTCTTCAAAGTTTCTTACCTGTGTGAGTTCTCATGTGAGCTTGAAGAGACTTTCCACGAGGAAAGTTCCGATTGCACACCTTGCATCTGATGGTGCCTGGGGTTATGGATCCTTCGATAATTAAAGATCCAATGCTGTCTTGTCTCGGCCTACCCCTCCTCAAAACATCCCGCTCACTGCAGTCGGGGGTGCGCGGGGAATCTCCCGGACAGCTGTCAACTGGACTGGCGTCCCCTTCTCGGGTTCTCCCCTCACTCCAAGGGAAAACCCTCACGTCACACAATGGAGTATGTGTCGGGGTGACACTGAACGACTTCGGCAAGATGTTGTGCCTCTTGGGCGACTGAAAATCGACATTTGCAAACATCTTCCCTCCAAAACAAGTTACGCGCAACTCCTGTCCCTCCAAAACAAATTTTCCGCGCAATGCCGTGGAGGATCATGGGTAAACAATGACCTTTAATGACCTGTCCTATTTTTATCCTTGTACTTCAGGAACGATTTATTATTTTACATTCTACATAATTTTGAGCGTCGTTTCTTGATAAATGCTTGATTTTCTGCTTTAAACGTAAAATATCATCGATATATTATTTCCCGCCACAGGTGCGGTGACCTTATTTGGTATTCATGACATCATTTCTCATCCCATGATTCACTTTGGTCGATCTCGCCATCTTGTGTGAAGCTCTGAGTACATCTTATCAAAACAGACCAAGGGGTCTTTAAAATCCATTGACATCCTCTAACAGAAGAGGACAAAATGGATTACGGAGTAGCTGTTACGAATAAATTCCAACTGTTCGATATTTCGGATGATGAAGATCCGTATGAAATATTGAAACAGAAGGAAGAGGAGTTGAAGAAGAAAGTCGACACCAAGACCAAGAAAGATGTCAAAACCGAGAAATCCAAGTCTGCCACCAAGACTAAGAACAAGAAAGCACCAGTGGTGGAAAACAGTAAACCCAAAGGAACTGACCAAAATGCCAACAAAAAGGACGGTAAGTCTGCAGTAACTGCGTATTTATGCTTTCCTTCGATTTTGACAGCTGCCAAACCAACACGTGATGGCGGAGATCTAAAATTTGTAAAGGTTGTCTCACGTCGAGATTTTAGGTGTGTGGGCTTGAAAATTAAGATTGTTGCTTTGTGTGGGTTTGAGAGATGAATATGTCTGGGTGTCTGGTGTTTTTGTCTTTCTGGGTTTTGGCAATTTGATGGAATTGGCTGAACTAGACTCGAGCATGGCCATGACCATGGCCTGCATGTCATGTATTGACTTGGTTGGGAATTCGCGGGAAATGTAGCTTCTGTCAGCTCTGAAATGCTGTGGACCATGAATTCATTGTTGTCTGTAAATGGTGGCGAAATGTGTAGAATATTCTGGCGTAGTTGTTGGTCAAAGTATTGTGTCAAAAACGTGATCGGACAGGGATCTAGCGTGGTGGTGATCTTTTTGAGGTGAAGTCAGGTGCCTGGGGCAGGCATGGACTCCAGGCAATGTGCTGCTACTGTGCTAGCGAGCTGTCAGAAGTGAGCATGCTCATCAGGCAGGAATAGCACAGTTGCTGAAAACTGCCAATGAACAGTATCTGTAACTAAAATAGCCTTAATACCCACGTGGTGGGGCCAATAGACTAATGTACAACAGCATTTACAAAGAAATAAGGATGTCCAGTCAGTTTGACAGGTGCCTTTTGACAGCTGTCAAAATGAGGTTGACTGCTGAAATCTCGCATGGCTTTCTTTCCCACCTGTCTACAAAGTGCTGCCATGTGGTTGCTCAATGTAGGCCTACAACCTGACTTTCTACCCTGTCCGATACCAAGATTCAAGAGCCCCTCTTTAATTTCATTACGGTAGTAAAATTCTCCCAAAATTTGCCATAGCCCATGTGGTAATATTAGCTAACTTGGGTCTTGAAAGCATGGGCTTTGATTATGACATAGGTTATAATTATGACAGGTGTAAAGTGTGCCACATTATCAGCTGATAATTACTGTAGCCCCAAACCATACAGAAGTCATTGATATTGCTAAAAGGCAATTAATGTATTCTTGACTGTTGTACCAGTCTAATTGCTTCCCCTATTGTACATGTTCATTCAACCAGAAAATGCACTTAGTACATTTTAATCCCATTAATAGCAGTTATCAATTGTCATTCACAGTTAATTGGTGTCATGGATTTTGAGCTTATCTGATACAGATTGTGATAAGATCATTACAAATGGGTCAAGAAAGTTTGCCTTAACTTCATAGTATCTAGCTATTTCTTTGTTGTGCAAATTAGATATGAGAATTTAGTATTTAATATATATAATTTGTGATAATATCTTCATTTAAAGTGTATGCATGTGTTTTGGGGAATTGGTTGTATCTCACATTTAGCCTTTGTTGTCAATAGTTAACACTTTGACATGTAATTAATTGATGATCGTTTTTGTGATTTCAGACAGAGTAAAAAAGCCTCGGGCTAATGAACAGAACGACAACAAACAACCCTTGAAAGAGGGAAACCGGGAACGGGACAATGCATTTCCACGGGGGGAACGAAGGGAAAGGACAGACCGACCTGACAGACCAGTCACATCACCGGGTGAACCATTTAGGTGAGTTTAAGCTGAAATTGGTTGGCTGTGATTAAATTTGACATACTCTTTTAATCAATTCATTGGCTTCAAACATTTATTTAAAAAACAATTTCAGAGTTTCGTTATTAATGTATTCTACAAGAAAATTGAACAATTATTCTTCGTCTATTTGCAGGGAACGTGAATTTGGTGAGGGACGTGGCCGGGGACGGGGTAGAGGGCGTGGACGAGGCAGAGGGGGCGAAAGGGGCGGACGAGGTGGATTCGACCGATTCGGGAAACGGGAGTATGAACGACACAGTGGAAGTGATAAAACGTAAGTTGTAATATTTTCATGTGGTGGTTGATATTTACTTTTGATTTATAAGGTGTTAATTGCATAATCAATATACAGGTGCTTTACACTTTCTATGTAAACGGGCCTGAAACGGCTAAGGTCATATTGATTTTGGCCATTTCATAATTTAATTTCGTGGTTATTAGAGGAATTTATTTTTGGATTTTTTTTACAGTGGTATTAAGGCTGTGGAAAAACGCGAGGGTGCTGGGGCTCACAACTGGGGAACGGTTAAGGACGATCTGGAGTGAGTACTGATACTAACACTTGATGAAATTTTAAAGATAATTTCAAAATTTGTATTTAAAAAATATTTGATATAGATCTAGAACAAGAAATCTAGTGTATAGCATTTTCATTTAGTTCAGTTGGGTAATTTTCTGAGATTAATGGTTCCTACAGTATTCAGAGACCCTCAAACGTTTTCCGTGGTCTTAATTTTAAATATTTACTTTTAGATTTATTCAAATTTTGATTGCACTTGAAGATAACACAATTTGAAAAAGAATGTTTAACTCTGAATCTGTGGAAACTAATATGAACTTACTCTGACTGGTTGCAAATGACTTATGTGCTGCCGATTGGCAGTGGTTGACTTGCTTAACAAAGTGCTACTATGAAGTATTTGTTTTCACTTTCACTGAAGGGAACAATTAAACGAAACCACGACGTCTGAGGACAACCAGGAATGGGCCGCTCAAACAGGAGAGGAGACTGAGAACCAGGATCCCAAGTAAGAGCACTCGGTGAAATTGGTTGGTTGGTTGTTAATTGAAATATTGTGGATCATTAACCCTGCAGTTTCCTTTAACCAGTTACCTTTTACCAGTTACCAAGTTCCTTTAGTTCATACAGCACATAACTTGCTAACCTAAGTTAAGATTGTTACCCAACTAATATTAGTATTAGCACATTTCAACAAAAACCAATTAACCAAATGTCCCCAGATCCTATTCATGGAGCCCTATAACCTTAAGAGCAAGATGTGCCTCACTGTGCCTGTGTTATGGGTTTTCACTAAATGTACAGCAATGCAGGATGCAAAGCCTATCTCCCATTCTCAAAATATAATTGTTTCCTGGCAGCTGGAGGTTGGGGGCTATTCCATTTAAAACTCTTTTAGGTGGTCAGGTGAAATTTTTTACCCCCTCCATTCATCTAATGTGAAGTTTTCCAGACCCCCCCCCCCCCAATGCACCTACTTAGTTTTTTTTTTGCGAGACCTTACATGCATCAAATCCAAATTTTATTGTTACAATGCGTAATCTTCATGGAGTGATAGTGTCCCTTCCACACCTAAAGCAAATTTTTCGGGTTCCTTCTGTACAACTAAATGGATTTTTTCTCCATACATATAACAATTTTGCAAGAATTGCTGAACACGTTCCTGTTCCAAGATTTTGACCTAACTAGTGGAAACCGTAAGTTAGACAGTTTGATAACCAGTGTTGGAGGTCTCGAGGCCGGCCTCGGGGCCTTATTTTGATGGCCTCAGCCTTGGCTCGGTCTCGGATACCAAATCCTTGGCCTTGCCTCGGTCTCGGGTGTCTTTGGTTGAGTGATGGTGGCCTCGGGACCGGCCTCGTCCTCGAGGCCATATTTTGATGGCCTCGGCCTCGCCTTGGCCTCGGAGGTTCATGCCTCGGTCTCGGTCTTGGCCTCGGATGTCCCGGCCTCGACTACATCACTGTTGATAACACTTTCGTTTAGTATAGGAGAGTTGATAAGTAAGATTAACATCTTCAATACTATCAAGGGGAGAAATAATATTAGGAAAATGAGTTCAGATAACCAGGCTCGAATACTGAGAGTGAATCATAGATCTGGACATCTGTTAGATAAAGACAAAAAACCTGAGCTCTTGCTTTTTTGCCCTATTCAAATTAAGAGAGACAGACCACAGTTGACTTGGAATATTTTCAGTTTGAACTTGTCCTAGTTGTTCATTTCTAAATGTGGAAGATAATGTTGATCTGAAAGTTTGTTGCGGAGATCTTGTCACACTTCGACTACTATGTCCCAATTAAAGGTAGCACTTGCAAATATTGTTGATGGTATTAAATGGTATTTTCTTCAGATATTGATATAAAGCGGTCATTTCTCCCATGTAGATAATATTTACTGGAAGATTCCCTTAGAAAATACTAACCTATTAAGTGTGAATGGTTTGGTGCTGGTAGTGTGGTAAAACGGTTCTAAGGAAATTGGCATAAAGAAGTATGTCCCAGCGGAGTCATCGCTGGCTGTATTGTACATTTGCTGAATAATTTAATGATTTGAATAATTCTGGATGGACCAGGCACTGACATGTATGCTTGTTAGGTTGTGAAATTTCATGGTGAAATGGAGAAGAGAAACAATTTCTGTTATGCCCATGCCGATCTTGGTGAACATTAGTGCATTTAGATGTATGGTGCAGGCCGATTGTTTTTCAGACAAATCGAAGCTTTACTGTTTGAGATGAATAAAATCTACGAAAGGAATAATCAAAGATAAATGAAGTCACAGCTGGATGACAAATGTCCTTGTGGGATTTAGAGTTAGAAAAATAACTTTCCAAATGTGTGGTTACTTTACTGACCTGTTTCCTGATCCATTCTAACCTTCCCTCGGACCATTAAAGATAAAAAGTTCCATAATTTCTCCCTTCAGACCCAGGGGGAGGGTTGGTCTAGTGGTGGCGTGCTGGACTGCCAATCGCTGGGTCCAGGGTTCGAATCCAAGTCTTGCAGGGTCACCTGGGCCTATGTTGGACGGCTGTTTCAATCATCCTTCACCTCATTGCCGTGTCCTCCTGTCCTAATTAGCCTACCAAGTGCATAAATACAGAATGTAAAGCCCCAAACATCCATCCATCCCTTCAGACCCAAAAAGTTTGGTTATTGCTTGTTGATATGCTGTGAGATGTTTTACCTTGGTGATTGTTGAGTAATCAGAGACAAGCCGACCTTGGGAGACAGCAAAACCCCCAACTCCCTGTAACTGTAAACACAATGATAAACGCAAGGAGCTGTAATTGTTACAAGTACAGCACTGCTTACCACAGCAACCGTTCTTGGTCCAATTCAATCTCCCCTTTAAAATCTGGTCTGTTGTGCTAAAAAATTACGAGCCCAATAAATCCAATTTAACTTAATGCTGCGTCAAGATATTCAATTCTAGTATGGGAAAGGAGTTAGCTCAGTTGATAGTGTGCATGGGGTTCCAAATCGCTTGGTCCGGGGTTAGATTTCACCATTACTTGTCCATTAGGGGAGTCACCTGGATGTTAAGACAACATTCAATCATCCTTCGCCTCAATGCCTCCTATCATATAAGACAAAATCTTCGGTGGATTGGCTTTTAGTAGCATGAATATCTCTTAATCATAGCAATACATTTTCAGTGAGAGCACAGAAGCGAAGGAAGAAGATGAAGGACCAAAGGAGATGACTCTGGACGAGTGGAAGGCCATGCAAGCCCAGGCCAAGGCTAAGGCTGGCCCCCAATTCAATGTTCGGAAAGCTGGCGAAGGTGTGGACAATGCCCAGTGGAAGAAGACCTACCAGCTGAAGAAGAAGATTGAGGAGGAACAGGCTGAGGAAGAATCTGATGAGGAAGAAGATGAGGTGCGTGTTTACGAAGGACAAAATGGGATCAATGGGATGACTGTTGTATTTGCTAAATTGTGAATTTACTGATGAGGAAGCGAATTGAAACTATTTATATGAAGTCCTAACTGAATCAAACTCAAATCCAGGGTGTCTAAGCTAGGTCTATATTGAGTTTTGATGAGTTTAAAATTATCTTTAATAAACTGATGTTTATCTTTAATTAACCTATATTTTAACTTAGCAAGTTATTAAGACACGTTCAAATCTGTTAATGATAATGAATGTGCTTGGGTCTTTTGTGGGCCTGCCTGTCCAAGTTAGACGAGGTTGAATTGAAAACCTTGTTGAAAACTTGCAGTAGTACTCAATAAAATGAAAAAGTCACAAGCTTATCCAAATTGAGGATTAGTTTGTCAGGGTCAATCAAGCACAAACGGGTTCAAGATTTGACTTGGATTTTAAGGACGTTTTAGGATGCATTTGCCGATGGTCCATTGCTTGAATGTCGGAGATATGCATTCTCTATTTCACTGAAATGTATAATCATATTAGTTTGACAATAGAAACACGTTATCCTCAAAACAAGCACTGACACACATTGCCTTTCATTCCAGGACGATGCCAAAGGCAAGAAACTCGTTAACATTGAGATCACATTCTACGACAACCCAAGACGCGGCGGTCGCGGAGGCAGACGTGGGCGTGGGGGCCGTGGAGGAGGCATGGGCTCACCAGGCGAACGTGGCGACGACAGACCGCCCCGTGGGGAAGACCGCGGACGCGGCAGGGGCCGTGGTCTCGGTGGCCGTGGAGGCGGCCGCGGTGGTGACCGTGGTGGTGGTGGCGGAGGGCGCAAGGAGCCAGCCCCCAACCCAGAGGACGAGAATGACTTCCCGAGTCTCATCAAGGCCTCGTAGATGGGTCATGTGAAAAGGCTACCCACAACAGCCAGTATATCAAAAAGTATATCAAAGTGGATTTATGCTCTAGTCTACGTAAGACTAGACCTGCATACAGCTTATTACTGACACTGTATGGAACACGTAACAGTGATCTCTTCCGCCTCCGACAAACTCTTATTTCAGAACAAGATCAATCATGTTCCAAAAAAATTAATTCATTCACTCAGAGACATTCATTGAACTCATACATTACATCGCTATGGAGAACATTTGTGTCATCTCCACTTGAAACCCTACTAAATAGGTCTATCATTGGTGGATGTCGAACTGGGTCATGCGTTTATATAGCTTGTACATTCTCAGTTGGACATCCCAGTCTTACACCATTGAAATTTATATATATTGTATATCCTAATTTAAAGTTTTTTGTAGGTCATTATTATTTGAATACTTCCTTTACGAAGTGAAGGAGCGACTATTGTTCATGATTATAAAAATAACACCGGACTGGTGGTGAGAGGTATTAATTTTCACAGAATTGAATCCAGTTAACAGAATGTTGAGTTGGTAATAAATATACTTACAAATACTTCAAAGTGTTTTGTTGA
This sequence comes from Platynereis dumerilii, assembly GCA_026936325.1. Taxonomy (NCBI): domain Eukaryota; kingdom Metazoa; phylum Annelida; class Polychaeta; order Phyllodocida; family Nereididae; genus Platynereis; species Platynereis dumerilii. The sequence continues at coordinate 78,856,763 of JAPTHN010000001.1, read as the reverse complement.
CATGAAGTGTGGGTGAAAATTGGTAGAACCAGAATTATATTAAAAGTATTAAATTTTTTTCTGCTATTGAATTTCTACACAATGTGATGTTTTCGATGCTCCGTTTGTTTCGTTGTGTTGCATGTATCATGTGAGGTGGTTGTAATAAAGCCATTTAGTCTACTTGCCTGATCGTTTTAATGCAGTTCATCTTGAAATTTATTGCTCACTGTATTTGCAAATACAGTTGTGGCAAGCAAAATTTATTCTGTAAATACATGGAGACTTGAAATTCTCCAGATGAATTTTCTGTTGATTTGCCCGAGAGTTGAATTGCAAGACCAGCTCCCATCTGAGCCTCAAGGTACCTGTGAGGCTTCCTTATATTTTGCAATGCATTTGACGTCTTTGGAAATGTGCGTATTTGTATTGTGTGTGTAGCTTATTGCCAGCACCTTAGACGGTTCAGCCAAAGGTATAACCAGTGGCCAAGCTGTTTGGGTAGCTTCATGCAGCCAGGTTTCAGAGCTGGGGTAGGGTGTGCTATTTATAGACGCATCGTAGCAGTCTTGCTCACCAAGCCCCTGGTGAGAGAACTCTACATATTTGATTCCTGTCCTTGAAATTCAGGGATCTCCTTATCGCTTCAGTTGTGACTGGTCAAAAGTGGATTTTCATGGAAGCTTCTTGGAAAATCCACTAGGAGGCAGAGGCATTCCTATTGGAGCAGAGGCTTCTCGCCCTTGCCTCTGATTGGTCCTGGCCTCTCCTGGCATTGTGTTCCAAGCCAGAGTATAGTGCATTTAAAGGAACTTCAAGGATCTATAATTCTGTTACTTTCTGAGATCAACTTTTGAAATTTCTGTTTCTGGATTTTAAGTATACATCTCTGTGGAAAGCAAATTAAGAATTGATCATTGAATTGCAAAGAACTAGTTCGGGCCCAGCGTTTAGGTCCTAGGCCACTGCGTGAAATTGGTCTATTGATTGGTCTCTTTCAATTGAGCAAAAAAAAGCTTGGTCAAGTAATTGGACACTTCTGTAACCAACCTGCTCACAGGGGTTGCATCATGCATGTGTCTGCCTCAAACCACAATGGCCTTGACATATCACTTGAGCTGCTCTATTTCACTTGAGTCACTTCCACGTATACATGAGTTTCTGGCAGTTTGCTGCGGAGGTCTGTAGGGCGCGGACCTGATAGGCAACCACCCCAGTGCCAGAAGCCAATTCGATACCCAATTAGACTTGAATTTTGCCAGTCTGTAGCCTCATCACTCGCCTGCTTCAACAGCAGACAGGCTTGTCAGTCAGCCATATGGCAACAGCAATGTGTGGCAATATTATATAGATAGTGGATGGTGAGGAGACCAATATTGAGTTTTATTGGCCGAAGCAGTAATATTGGTCGAGGCCGTAGGCCGAGACCAATATTACCTGCTGAGGCCAATAAAACTCAATATTGGTTGACTCAACATCCACTATTTGTTATATTCTGCACAAAATTTTCTGACTTACACTGTTCAAGTTTGCATAAAAAATGGTTTTCATGAAAGTTACAAGTTTAAATGGTTTTCAAGAAAAAGAAACTGGTCAGTCTTAGATCTATTTGCCTATTGAAAAATAAACTGAGCAGGCCTAAACAATCATCAATATTTAAAAAACATATTGCCTATGGATAAATATCCTAATTGTCTAGAACCCCCCCCCCTCCTCTCAAGCCAGCAAGCAGTGCAATGATCAATTCACGGCAATTTTGTATCAATGACAATCGCAACCATGCTGCATTATGGAGACTTATTTTAAGATTTGATAATTGATGTGAACGTTTTAAATTGTTCAAATTAGGCCCTATAATTGTCAATTGCCTTTCTGTAACAATTCATTAATTACAATCTTATAAGAATTTGGAAGTGGTGGCTCAAGGTAGGCCTATTGTCAGGTTGTGACCTTGACAGATAGGTGTGAAAGTAAATTGCACTTGACAAATTTAAATACTTTTTCATGTTATATTTTATTTTATTTGTAAATGTTTTATACCTTCTTCTGTACATTTAGTACGAATAAAGATTATTAAATATCCAATATATAAAAGCAATTCTTCGAAAAGACTGTGTGGCCTAGCTCTGATACCAATTATGAAGTTGATCACAATTAACTTGCGAAGATGATCACACAGACAGCTCTGCTGATTGATGCAGGCCCAATGATGTAAGTGCTTGTGCACTGAAGACGCCAATATTGCTTTCTGGCGCGCCAATAACACTTTCAGACGCCAATATCGTGATTTATAGGCGTGGCACGTGATGGATTTGACGTCATCTGATTGGCTCTACAATTTTGATGCAGAATATAAGCTAATATAGACTCAACCGGATTCTGCCATAAATAGAAAAATACATAAGAGTTCCTCGGGCTGACTGCTTTCACCATCAGGTATCTAAACCACTAAACCATAGGAGGATATACAATTATATTAGGTCTAGATAACAAAAATAGCTGAAAGGAAGTGGAACAAGATAACTAAAAGGGATTTGAACATAACCAATTGTCCACAATACACAACAAGATCACAAACCATTATGGTGGGGTATAAATTAAAATTAAAACTTCATAAAATACAGAAACCATACTTGCCAATAAAACAAAAATTTATTTTGACTCGATACATGCATCACTTCTGGTAGGTCCAGGAGATTCTCAAATGAAAAGGAAAAAGCACTCATCTATAACCCATGCACCTAAAACTAAAGTATAGTTCACTCATGTAAAAGCTAGTTTCTCAAAATATTTTTAAAATATCTAAATATATATTAAGTATTTCAGGTCCAGATTGAGATTCTGGAAACAACATTCGTACATCCGCAATAATAAAGCATCAAGGATTTCTTTGCGTAAGTTGCATATAAGTTGTGTATTAAAGCTGTGTAAGTTCAGATACTGACTAGTCGCACATAAAAATACTTAGATCAGATCATGATTCTTAAAATTCGGTGAAATTTGAACAAGTGCTCATAAATACTTCATTGTATTAATACCTTAATTATGCATCATGAATTTTCATTCATTCATTCAAAGGGTGTTCAAAAACAAATCAGTAACAGCAGTTACCTAGTCATTCAACATGGTTTTCACATAAAACAGAATAACCTTAAATAAATGTGTTCGGAAGTTTTGGGCATCTTTGGAAAAAATCTACACAGTCTTGACTTAGAGTAAAAAAACACTTAAAAAATATTGTTCCAGTTTTGTGTCAAGAGTATGATAGGGTAACTGCAGTTACTGAATAGCTATGCTTCCCCCCCCCCATGTCATTGCACTGTGAATTAAAATTACACTGTCATACCAATGTCTGCAACACAAAGTGAACGGTGTAAATAAATGCAAATAATTCTCCAGGTAAATAAGGTAGAAGGTAAATAATAAAATTAAAATTTCCTCAAACCAATACTTTGTATATTCTGAAGGTCTTGTTTTGGAAAACCATTCGGAAGAACTTGGCATATTCTTTGGATCCGTATCGTATTTCGTCACAAAACCTTTTCGTTTTTGACTGCACTAGGCCAGGAATATTGCTGCCTTTGTCCGGTATCTGCAATAGAATCAATTGTAGATCTGAGTGAGACCCTGCTTTTAGCATAACTATATTTTATTGTCAAAAAAAAAGTCTAAAATCTTGATTCGCAATGACCAATAATGTCAAAAGTAGCTAATAAATTTCATATGGTGCTATTTAAAAAGTGTGCACTGTTCAATTTGCTAAATAAATATGACCAATGTGCCCCACATTTTCATTTTACTGAGACCAATTTATGAATTTTTCAAAAAAGTCTCGTCAAATGGCTCATATTTTATAATTTAGCTCTAATACTTCTAATATAACTCAGAAGGATGCAACTTTCTGTAAAAGGATATTAAAGACATTTTAAAAGAGGGGTGGAAGGCTAGGGTTGCAAAAAATATCCAGTGGCTCGAAAAAGGTTAATTCTCAAGCATTACAAACCGAAGTCTGGATTTATACTCACAATGCCATTATCAAGATCCACAATGTCGGGCAGTCCACAATTGTCTTTGGAAGGAGCCATACAAATGCTGTCCTCAAGTATGATGTAAGTCGCATTGTACTTCCGCAAAATTCTGTGCACTTCTTCAGGAGGCGTTCTTCCATACATTTGATAAAGCTGAAAAAAGAATAAAGAAACCTTTAAGAATGAAATCATATTTGATAATGAATATTTTGAAAGATAACAATATTCTTAGATTATGAACAGAAATTAAGTAAACTGGCCGAAGTCATCAGAATATCATAATTGGCCAGAGAAAATCGTATTTCACTGTAGCTCCCTCCACCTGCTGTTCCTAATTTTAAAAGCATGCACTATATTCTCCAAACTGGAGTCTACAACTATAACCTAGTGTGACTAAATCAAACACAACTGCAAAACTGAGCACCTTTCGATCTATGCCTGTATGGAATCAGCAGTAGCGTCCCTATGAGGGTGGTCCCACTCAGATCAACAATTGATTTGGCATGTGCCCCTCCATATTGGACCTGTGCCCCCCCCCCCCGGTGCCCCCTATAATATGAACTTTCCAACTGTTCCTGAAATATACAATTGGTATAGTGGGTGCCCCTACAGAGAATCGCATGTCTTGTCAGGTGCCACCCTCCCCACTCAAAACCCCGTAGTCACACCACTGGGAGTCAGTTTGGAAAAAGCCAAAGGTATATATTTTAGAGACAATAGTGGACATCTGTTACCTCTTTGGTCCTCGTCCTCAGATCTTTGTCCTCGTAATGCGGATGGTTCGTGATTGGTCGTAATGTGCTCAGCTTGACTGCGGACAACAACTGCATGCTTCCACTGAAAGCTTCTTTTGGTGCAGTCTTAGCACTGTGAACAAAAAAACACTTTTATCAGATGTATAGTACTACTTAAATAACTCCCATAAAAGATCATTTCAAGCTCACACAAAAGTAACGAAATTCAATGCGAGTCAATTTGAAATTTATTGATCTGATCATCATAGCCATAGACTCAAATACTGGACTGACAAATAAAATCTATTTTGAAGATTGGATCATTCTTTCTACGCATTTATACAGAAGATTAAAGTGCGGTAAAATAATGATGGCAATGTTAGTACATGTATGCTTTTGCCATGTGGCATCAATGTCATGTTTTCAGCTTCTTGCACAAACTTCTACAAAAAGCAGCATAATATTTAATAAACAGCACGACATACCCAATTTTAAATTTAAGAAAGATCTCACATAATTTTTGCCATGAAATGCAAAAACGTACTTAATCCATTCCATGAGGTCCACTGTGTCAGGATCGTAAAACTCTCGTAGATCTTCAAGTTCTGCTTGAACCTCTGGTACAGACTGAAAATGAATTTAATCAATCAATGACATTGATGCAACCTTAGATTACTTTTAATTCCATCAATATTCTACCAAGCAGTAGATAAGAGCTAGTATTCAAGTAATATTCAAGTAAATAAACTGACTTCAATTGTTATACTTACAATGTACAAAAGCGAGCCTAACAGAGCAAGTAACCACACATGAGCAAGTACCCAAGACTGAAACAACAAAAGTTCAAAGATTAGTCCTCTTACTGCAACAAAGAAATAATTTAACCAGAAATAACCTCAGTTGGGATAGTCGCTACATTGTACATGACAAAGAAGGTTTTTTTAGTGTCAATAAAGCAGATTTCTCAGTATCCTGACTGGAAATTAAATGGACAATTTCTTGTTTGGACACACAAAAAGAGTTGTAAACACTATATATAACGCTTTTATTGTTAAACTTCAGAGATCTAAAATAATTTGGAGGATATGACAAAACTCACATATACCATGCAGTGGGACTCCCTGTAGGACATACTAAAGACATTATTTACTTACTGCAGTTTTCGCTCTTACGCCGACAAGCCTCATCAAGTACTGCCAGACATCTGGGCTTCCCAAAACAGCAGCCGCAAGGACACACATGTAGGGAGTCCACAAATACTTCATGCGTAAAGTTGTAATAGCCATAATACCGAAGAAGACGGGCTGAATCAAGTGGAAGGCCAGATCTGGTCTGCCGCTGAACAGATGGGGAGGAGCCTGCTGCGGTGAGGCCTCAGATTTAGACCTGCCAACAGAAAAGAGCAACTTATTAGCCTGCTACCAAGCTATCCGGACACTGCCACAAATCAACTATATGAAATAGCATGGAAAATCAATTTTTTTTTTTAAATCAGCAGCTAAATTGGGACAGAACTAATATTTTCTCAGAACTGAATAGCTGAACTCCAGTCCCATCGACTGTAAGACTGCGGATATCATATCCACGCTATTTTTACTTTTAGAGCGAACTTTATATCTGCAGAAGGGTTTTTGAAGATCTCAGACTTACCCACTTTGCTGGAAGTGGTCCACAATAAGACCCAATAACCCAACCACATGTACAAAAGCGTACAAAGGGAAAACAAATTTACTGGTAAGACGGTGAGCCACACTGATGTCCAAGAACTCAAAGGCTCCATTGCAGAGATAGAGAAGAACATCAAAGTCCCTGAAACAAATTGAGACTTCATAAGTACCTACAAAATATTCTGTACAACAATGTCAGCCAAAATACGAAATAACGTAAAATTGAAAGTCAGGAGTTTCGCCAGAAAAATAAGATACTGTATATCTATGCTCCATTTATGATAGCAAAAGTTATGACATCTTCAATTTATTTTGCAGACTGTAGTACCAGGAGACAACATTAAAGTAATTTAACATTACAGCTCATGCAAATGAAAAAGTAAGATCCAGTGAAAAGAAAGGTTTAATAACTTCCAGTTTCTAAATTACTAGTTTATTTACCTGGTGTTTAACACATGACAATATTTTGCATCTATAATTATTGACAAATTTGGATTTTCTTAAGTCTTTTAATCACCCACCTGGAAGCAGCCTGCAGACCAAACTTTGCAAGTACAAATCTGAATATATGTTCATCAGCATCCTGCTGAATGAGGAACTGAAAACGATGGAAAAAGGCCACTTTTAAATTTCAAAAACAACTTTATAATAGCAATTACCGAAGTGTCAAAAATTATTTTTACCACAACAAATTTTTTAAATATCCATCTCTGTCTGTCTGACTGTCTTTTTTTGTATTTAAATCAAACTAATTCAATTTGAATGTAGACATTTTCTTAAAATTATATTTTAAGTGCTATGGCATCACAACTAGCACAAATTTCACAGAAAATAAACAGAGTGAAAGTGATCTAACAAAATCGTTATTTTCTGCAAGATCCCTAAAATATATGCATTGCTGAACAATCTCATCTTAACATAAAAATAAACAACTCATACTTACTTTCAACACTGTGGTCAAAGCACCAGTGAGGGCAAACACAGCTACAATATAAAACAGCACCATTACTGTTCTCGTTATAAGTCCTGTACATCTGCCAATTTTATGCTGAAAAATAAATCAGTAGAAGAAATTTGAAATAATATTTGGCAAACTGATCAAGAGCAATGGTTGCACAAAACATATATCACTCATAATCTATTTTTGCAGTATCACTTTCTGACTTTCAACTGCTGTATGTCTTTTCATAGTCAAATGTAGATTGTAGATTTTTATGACAAGGATTTGAATTAAACAAGATTTTTTCTTGTTTTCTTTTTTTTCAGTTCTGGGTGAAAATATTTGGTAGCTAAAGTGAGTGAATTTGTGTTTTACGCCCCATAAGCAACGGTGTGGGCTATTTAAAGGTAACATTTGGTAGCTAAAACATTAAGATTAAAATTCAATGCACACCTGCAACATCATAACGAGTATTGCGGACGGAATAAAACTCATGAGGAATCCACCAAGAATCATGGTGTTGAAAAACTGGACGACACAAACGAGGAGCATGGAGATCAACTGGCAGGAATAGATGGTGACAATCTGAAGGAAAAAATACAAGCATATCAAAAATCAAAATTACATACAATTAAGTAGGATATCAATTTAGCATTATATCAGTGGCGAAAAATTAAGTATTCAACCACAGACAACAGGATACCCATAAATATACATTTAACAAACCCCTGGAAACAGTGTTTTCATATCCTTTTATAGATCATCATCCTCGCAATTGAATGGAAGGATGAGAATAACATTCGGAATAACAGTAAAGTGTGTCAGTCTATATCCAACACTGAGCTTGTACATGTATTTTTAGGGCAAAAATAGCGCTTGGGCCTTGCTCAAGAACAGAAATCATAAATGCCCAAGGTCAGAAATATGTAATTCATTCTTTGGAGTTCCTGTAGCTTATATATTTATGTTCATTGTAAGATAGGCCTACTATGGAATTATAATGACAGTTTATTAAATGTACGTATATGAGCTACAAATAAATAATCTGAATCTGAGTCGAAGTTGAATTTTAGGAAAACTTGGAGTCGTTTCGCAGGAAGGCAAATGAGTCAAGAGTCGGTTCACTTGCTACCAGACTCCGAAGCCCTGATAAAGACCCCTGTATGTTCTTCGTAAGAACTAAAATTATGCTCAATCAATGAGAATTCTTCACCTTGTTGTGAGGCACAAGATATAAGACTTGAGCACCGAAGAGAGCCATGGCTTGTAAGAGAAGTACGAATTGGTTGAATTGCCACATGATACTGAACAGGAAAGTACCTGCCCCAATGCCAGCAATACTCAATTTCTGAAAGACAAAACAGAAATGATTTTATGTTTCAAAATGCTGATAAACCCTTTTTTGGAAACATGACATATGGATACTGAATTTACTTGATATACAGTTGTTTTCTGCAGAAATCTCCACGGACTACAAATTTATGTTACGTTGTCATTTGACATAGCTCAACTAGCAGAACCAGAGATATTTTATCGCCACCTGAATCCAAACGACAACCCCTTCCCTAAAATGTTATTTTAATACATTACAGCTGTTAGGCTTGGATACTGCAGACGAGGGTTGATTGAAGAGATGGGAAAGCGAGCAAGAGTTCTCGACATGTTACTAATTTACTCCATGTCAGGGATTTTTTACTTGCCTAGCACAGAAACAGATATTTCACACATGAAATTGCATGGCCCCTGTCTATAAGAATAGCAGAGACATTACAGTTTCTTGTCAACAAATGAACAAGAAAACTTACCTTTTTAAAGCCAGATGCAGAAGGTTTCAAGTAATATGAAATAGCAGCGAGCTGGAGCCACAAAAATGGCATAGCAAAGTTTTCTCGAAGAGCAACCACATAGTCGACTCTGGTTGTATCAGCCCTGAAAATAAAAACTTAAATATTAAATATGATGTTTCAACGTTATTCATCCCCAGAGCTGATACCAGGGTTGAGGGCATAACATGTGGCCGATGTGTGGATTGCCACAAGGTTATTATTTTTCATGCCACCATTTGACTGAAAAAGCCCTTTTTATCACACACGAAAATTCTAATAACAAACTTGTCAGAAACATTTCTTATCAGCCCTGGCATGGTATTAAAAGTTTTTAATCAGGAAGTGATTTTTCAGACTTTTTACAGATAACAACCTCGATTTCCACTTACACAGAGGAGTATAATTTGGGTTTATTAAGGGATACAAAATAAATTATAGATAACAGATAAGCTTTACTACTTTCTGACTTGACCAAAACAGATAATGTGAAAGAGTCGCATAATCAGTGGATAAACAGCAACAGAGAGGTACCTCAGTCACAAAATACACGTAAATTCCAAAAAACGTACTTGTTGAAAATGTAAAATGCTGCAGCTAAAACTCCTGAGACCCAGGTTCCACTCATAATCCACGCTATGGAAAAGAGGGAACTAACAAGAAGACCTTGAAGTCCGAATAAGCTGATGACATAAAACATTATGCCTTCCATTTTATCCTGTATAAGAAACATTATTGAAATTTAGACATAAGCTTTGTTTGACAAAGAAGAAGTATTCAACTTAGAAAATTCAGAACAATAGCCTTGATGTACCTACTAATTTAACTTAGGATTGCTTAAACTTTAAAGTAAGGATTGCAGAGGCAGGCAAAATTCAGGTGTCTGAATTCACAATACAGAAGCAAACTTGTTTAATTCATTTTGGAAGAAAAGTTCAATTAAATCTTCATGAATTGATATAAATTGATTTAAATCCTCAATGTGCCATGTTTTGAACTTATTTAATTTATATTTTTCCACTTATAAAAATACAAGATTTTTTTTAAACAAAGTTTATGACATACAAAATCTTGGGGGAAGTCTCTTGCATCCCCCTCCCAGATACGCAATTTCAACAATCACAATAACTCCAGTTTATTAGCATAAATTCTGCAGTGACGTCAGTTTACATGACATAATTTTTAAGACTTTGAACCCTGTATTAGGCTACTTAAACTTGAAACCAGAATTTGCCCACCACTTGCAGATAGATAGAAATTCACAAAGCAAGGAGAATCTGTGGCAACCAACCTGGAGAAATGAGCAAGACTTGTAGATAGTTGCGAGCACAACTTCTTGATAGATATTGAAGCGACTAAGGATGTTTACGGTGTTTTGATGCTCAGTGATGTTGTCTTTCGTCAGTGACAAAATACCTAAAGGAAAGAGTGTAACAGTTGGCAAACGAACCAGTGCAAGATAACACAAAAAGCAGTACAGTAAAAAGGTAACTTAAGTCTACAACACTTGGAGCGTTTTCGGAAATGTTAATCCATGTCACTTGTGCAGTTTGGTTTCAAGACATACTTTTACGGTATTTCTTTTCGCAGATTTGGTATATTTCACCTGGTGACAAACTAATTTCTGCTGGTGAAAAGCTCACCTGGTTGTTCGGGGAAATTCTCGGACATATACAGAAACAAACACATGTAACCGGTGTTACACATGCAACCTTGAATAACTTTCCGAAAACGCTCCTGCCGTATGAGCAACTACAAGTTTCTAAAAGTATGACAATGATTTAGATTGAGCCAAAAATATAGTGATCCCGAAATATGCAATCTGGTGTCAAAAGACAGAATGTGATATAAATGTGACTGGTACTCTCCAAGTATCCAAGTAGTTTGTATTTTTAGTGAAAAATGAGGAGAGAAACACTCCCCCAAAAGACTGCTTTATGACCACAGATTACTATGCAGGGATCACTGTATTATTTATTCAGATAAAACAACACATATACAAAGAAAACATAAAGAAAAGTTGAGAGTTTTGTAAAATATCTTCAAACCAAAGAACACTTTATTGTGGAGAGTTTGAACAACATATGCACATAAACTTGATTGATGACTGTGACACAACATTAATTACACAACAAACAAAATTTTACACATCTTATCTTACTAAGTGCCTTATTATATTAAATAAGGAAGGACAAATAACTATTATTTAAAACAAAATCTACATAATAAAGTTGCAGTACCTAAAAGAACCAAAAAGAATTTGTGGAACTACTGTCAGTATTGTGTTGACTATAACCACGCACCCCTACTTTTCACCAAATATTGTAGCAAAGCACAGTGAAGTGTAAAACGTCTCACCTTCCATCAAAGTAGGAGCCGTTACTACCTGTTTGTAGTAAGAATAATAAAGTCCGCATTCTGTTCTGAATGATATTTCTCTCTCCACCTCCTGCAATATAATATTCAAACATTTTTAAAACATTGGCTGCAGTCCCAAAAAATGTTGGAAAGATTTTATTCATGCACTTTAGGGCGGAAAATTTTGTGAATTTAATATTTTTGGGACAATTCGGGCAATTTTTTTTTGGCCAGCCCACCCCCAACCCCCCAAAATTTATTGACCTCCGACGCCTATGGATGACTAGAAGAAGAAATACATGGGCATTTAAAAGGCAACACAGATGAGGTGTTGAGGTCTAAATTTCTAGAATTGCCTAAAGATGGGAAAAGCTCAGGCTTAAAACAGTTTTCCCATCGGTGACAACCTAATGGATGGATGGATGTTTGGGGCATTATGTCCTGTATTTATGCACTTGGTAGGCTAATTAGGACAGGAGGAGGACAAGGTAATGAGGCGAAGGATGATTAAAACAGCCATCCAACATAGGCCCAGGTGACCCGTCAAGAGCTGGATTCGAACCCCGGAACCAGCGATTACTTGGCAGTCCAGCACGCTACCACTAGACCAACCCTCCCCCCAGTGACAACCTAAAGGTTTTCAAATAGCTTACTACATTTCAGGGATGCAGTGTCACATTTTAGACCAGTGCATTTCCTCTCTCACCATTATAAATGTTGGTATTAATGGTAACCTGCTACCTTCAGTACCCTGAACAATCAATCATCCGTATTTCAAGACCTGGCATGACCCCTGCTTCCACAATTGCGTTACAAATTGAACATGGCAGCTAAGTAGTGCACTATTCAAGAAATCAATAATAAATCAATACTATAATTTTGGAATCCTGTAAGGTAAATATCGGTTCCAGATTCCAATACACAATAATCATACTGTATCACACATTCACACTCCAAATTTTATCACTATTTTTACACTGATTCTACAAGCTTGGCGTCCTCTGCACAATCGAAACCTGAGGATGAATGTGAGACCCTGCCATAGAACATTTGAAATTCAGAAAGATACAGATTTGATGTCCTGCATTTCAACAGCTGGAGAGTTTATGAGGATTGGTATGAGAATATGACATGAACAATGCTGCACAGTCAAAGAGCCCACACATGTGCACATGGGGTAAATGTATAATATGCTGTGGACTCCTCTCTCTGTCATCTTGCTTTAGTGGGACTTACTATCCAATTACCCATACCTTATGCTCTAGAGAGTCAGAGTTGGGTTAGCTCAGTTGGTAGCGCATCAGGCTGCCAATCACAGTGGCCTGGGTTTCGATTGTTTCATCCTCCTGTCCTAATCAGCCCGAGTGCATAAATACAGTATGGATGGATGGATGATTCGGGCTTTCCGTCCTGTATTAATGCACTTGGTAGGCTAATTAGAACAGGAAGACACAGCAATGAGGCTAAGAATGATTGAAACAGCCGTCCAACATAAGCCCAGGTGACCCAGCAAGAGCAGGATTTGAACCCTGGACCCAGCGATTGCACCACTAGACCAACTCTCCTTCTCGATAAATACAGGATGTAAAGCCCAAATCACACATCCATTCTAATGACCTAGTCTTTGTATCATGACCTAATTATATAAAGTTGATTCAAATGTTGAAAAATCAATGAAAGTTTTCATTTTTAACATTGCTTTATCATAGACTAAACTGATTTCTTTCAAATTCTTTCAAACACCAACATGAACTATGTTTACACAAATAGCATGTGTAGTGCTTTATCAAGTTGGCAAAGAATTAATCATGAAATACTTAGCAAACTTTTCAATCATGACATACTTGGCAAACGTTTTGAAATACTGTGTTAATCACATTGATTTGTAGCAGCAGGTGTGCATGATGTATCGATTAATAAGAAGTTTCAGAAGTGCATGTCCAAAATTTTACACTTTCAATTTTACAAAGATGCCAAGATTTGTCAGCCCTGAAGTGTGTAGCCAACTTGACCAATCAGCACCAAGTCAACTCTAGCATTAATTCCAGAACTTAAAGAGGCAAAGAAGAATCCATGAGGATGATAATTTGAAAATGAAGACAAAAACTGCCAACCAATAAAAAGAAACTCCTCAGTCCTAATTATGACCGCCGCCAGCGCTGGCGCGGTCATTTTGCTTTTACCCCCGTATTGTACCATTTAACTCACATTTTTGGGGATGGATAGAACAAGTTACACTCAATGTACAATCATGAAAGTTGCTATATAAACATAACTTTACATTCTTTACTCAACCCCTGAAATCTAGAATGATCCAAGGGGTCTTTCATACCTTTCTGAGATTCATGATTTTTCAGTGAAACACCCCACCTTATTGTTATTTTGGCTATCTGAATGTTGTTTTCGTGATTTTTGGCACTGTGCCAGATTAGACCTGCTTGGACCGCTTGACTGCTGGGGGATGTCTCAAAAGCAGCCAAACTCTTATTGATCGCCTTTAGGCTGATCTCTGTTTTTATGCGGTCACATGGCGGGATTTCATGTGTCGGAGGGTGTCGGAGGATTTATGTGGCGGAGTCGTAGACAAAGGTAATCAATGATGGCAGTCAATGATGAAGATAGATAGATAGATAGATAGATAGATAGATAAGGTATCTACTAAGGATAACGGGGCGACCATTTAATATCTCCTATACCCCCGCGGACATGGGGACATGCCCCCCCGGACATGGGGACATGGGGACATGCCCCCGGGGACATGGGGGCATGCCCCCGGGGACATGGGGACATGCCCCCGGGGACATGGGGACATGCCCCCGGGGACATGGGGACATGCCCCCGCGGACATACATGGGGGCATGCCCCCGCGGACATACATGGGGACATACCCCCGGGGACATGGGGACATACCCCCGGGGACATACCCCCAGGGACATGGGGACATGGGGACATGGGGGCATACCCCCGGGGCCATGGGGACATACCCCCAGGGACATGGGGGCATACCCCCGGGGACATACCTCCGGGGCCATTGGGACATACCCCCGGGGACATGGGGACATGCCCAGGGGACATGCCCCCAGGGACATGGGGACATACCCCTGGGGACATGCCCGGGGGACATGGGGACATGCCCCCGGTAACATGCTCCGCGGACATGGGGACATGCCCCCGCGGATACGGGGACATGCCCCCGCGGACACGGGGCCATGCCCCCGTGGACACATAACTGAACTGCATCACTGCCTTGCATTACAACACTGCAGTCTGCATTGCAGCTCTGTGTTACTGCACTGCATCACAGAACCTCATTACTGCAATGCATTACAGCACTGCAGCACAACACTTCATTACTGCACTGTATTTCAACAGTGCTTTTTTGCACTGCATAACTGCACTGCATTACAGACCACATCACAGCACTGCTTACAACACTGCATAACTGCACTGCATAACTGCACTGCATAACTGCACTGCATAACTGCACTGCATTACTGCATGCTTTGCATCACTCTATTACAGCACTGCATTACAGCAATGCATTACAGCACTGCATTACACTGCATTATTGTACTGCATTACATCACTGCCTCACTGCATTACTTTACAACATAATTACAACAATGAATCATTGTGCTGCATTACAGCAACGTGTTATTGGACTTCTTTCTGTATTCTGCATTAAAGCACTGCACTACAACACTGCATTACAGCACTGTATTACAGCACTATATTACAGCACTGTATTACAGCACTATATTACAGCACTGCATTACAGCACTGCATTACAGCGCTACGTTACAGCACTGCATTAAAGCACTACATTACATTACAGGTCAGGCGGCAGGTCGGTTGGCTTACTTTTCATGACAGTTTACTGACATGGGCGAGTTTATACCAAAGGGTGTTCATATATATATATATCAAAAGGTGTATATATACTGTACCAATGGTTTTACACACCCCTGGGTCCACACACACCCATGGGCGTACACTCACCCATGGGAGTACACACACCCATGGGTTTACACACACCCATGGGCGTACACACACCCATGGGCATACACTGACCGATGGGCATACACACACAGATGGGCATACACATGGGCGTACACACAGATGAGTGTACAGGTGGGCATACCCACACAGCTAGGCGTACAGGTGGGCCTGCACTGACAGATGTGTGTGTACACACAGGTGGCCCTGCAGACACACATGGGCGTCCACACACACATGGGCATCCACACTGTGATGGGCATACAGATGGCCATGCACATACAAATGGGCATGCACACACAGATGGGCGTGCACGCACAGATGGGCTTACACACTGACGGGCGTGCTGATATGGGCGTATACATGCAGATGGCTGTACATATGGGCATGCGCACACAGATGGCCATATCAATGGGCGTGCACACGAAGGTGGCTGTGCACACACAAATTGGCATACTCACACAGACGGTCGTACTCCCAGCTAGGTGTAAAGGGGGGCGTGCACACTAAGAAGGCATGCACTCACAGATGAGGGTACCAACACAGATGGGCATACACTCGAGAGATGGGCATAGGCCTACAGGTGGGCGTACACATAGATGGGTGTACAGGTGGGCGTGCCCACACAGATAGGCATTCAGGTGGACATGCCCACGCAAATGGGTGCGTACACAGATGGGTGTGTACACACAAATTGGCGTGAACACACAGATGGGCATGCCAGACGAGCTACAGATGGGCGTACACTTGACGATGGCCGTACACAGGCATGCACAATGGATGTACACATATACGCCCCTCGAATAAACCCCCGTCAAATAGAGGCCCCACTGCGCCATGGACAACAACGAATATATATCTATTTATTATTATTATTATACGACTGAGCTTTTTTAAGCCAGGTCCAAACAAGCTGCACTCAAAACACAAATTGTTATTCATCTTTTATGGATCGACACAGTCACACTTGATTGCACTTGATCAGCAAAAGGCGTCCAGCAGCGCCGGCGGTCATATTATCATCGCTTGCGATTCTAGTTTTGCCAGAAGTAGGCCTAAAGGAGCATCTTAAATCAAGGTCTCAGCAAGAAATTTGAAATTAACCAATTTTGTCTGCAAAGCCTGGAAGTCCACAGTAATTGGCCCATATCAATTTGAATAGTCAGTTCCATTTTGGCTTTAATCATTTGCATGAATGGTTAAGATGTTAACCAATATTCCTGAAATAATTGCACTATTAAAGACCAATTCTCAGAATATTTTAAACACAACTGAAAACCTGACGTGGTAGTCGGTAGTGAGACCATCAATAGACAATTTTTTTTTTTTAATTTTGGCAGAATTGGCGGATTACAGGCTTAAATTTAATTTTACATATTATGGTACCTACTTATTTAAATACATTAAAAAAATTCATCATACCTTAATGTTGGTAAACCACAAGTGGTTTTCATGTAACGTGTAGACATATTCCGCATATTTATAGCCGATTGCCACTAATATACTAAGTCCAATAGTAAAATTCAACACTTTAACAGTCTGCCAGAGAGGTGAAGTCTGGGGTGGAAGTGGAGCAGCAACTTCTGCCTTTTCGTGCCTGTTATGCTCTGGAGATCTTCGAGATGGGGGTGGCCGTTTACTGGAGCTCCCATCTTGATCTTTGGTCTTTTTACGCTGCCTTACTTGTTTCTCTGGCATGGTCTGAAAATAAAGTTCCCTCAAAATGAAAATAGTACAGAATTATTGAAAAAAAGCAAATTGAGCACAAGAGAGGTTTCAAAAATCTGTGCTGCGAAGGTCTCAACATCAATGGTCAACAGCAGGGAATTAGGCCAAGTAGGTCCAGCTTCTTATCAATGATTTAGTTTCGCATTTAACAAAACACGACATGTTCATATGAAAAAGTGTCTTAAAAATTCAATTTTCTCCAGTAATATTTCCTGTATCTATAATTTTTATGGAATAGTTAATTATTAGCCTTTACAAGCTAAAATAAATTAATAACATGTGATTCACTTCATTTCAAAACAGACAACAAGAAAACAAAATTAAAGTTACATAATCTTTGTCAACTGATGATTATGTAACAGTTATCAATTGCATGCAGACCATGTTATTGTTTTTTTTAAGCACTATAATGTAATACCAACAATCTAGCCAAGACTTAAATTTGGCAGCTTTCAGTGTTGTCCTTCTTTTCAGTGATCGAACGATTCGCCAATTATCGCCGACGATCGTCGGCCGTACTCACGATCCGCCGATGTCGCCAGGGCATTGCCAGAATCGATTTTAAGTGATTTCTAAGTTCATATCCCTTCAGGCCTATTCTCTACAGCAAGGTTACTGCAATCAAGCAACTGTCAACTAATTGACTTGTTCAATTGGATTGGCTGATTGTGTTTGACACTTGACACTACTCAGTTGTCCAAAAGAGCAATTAGCAAACTAATGCAATTAGCACTTCTGACACCTCCTACTGAGAGTATTGAACTATTTGATGTAAAGTGAGAGAGTTGAGTGCACTTGGTATTGTTCATGTGGACTCAAAGCAGTAGATTGAGAATTATTGAAATAGCAGTGGAATCACCATGCATAGGCCTACTATTTTGCATAGTACAGTGCATTTAAGCAAAACAAAATGCCGACATTGCTGATTCACAGAAGAGATCAAAGAGCTATTACTGTCTGTTTAGAGTTATAAATGGCTCCAGTGCCATTTACATATTAGAATCATTATCAGTGTCACTTGTTAATCACAATTGACAATGACTGCTAAATTTTGAAACGCATATTTATAAGTGCCACCCCGGGAGTGCCAAACAATTTAATGTAATGAACAAAATTCAACAAATTGACTTAACAACAAAACTTCTATATAGTATCTAATTTAAAGGAGTTTTGCACTATGAATATAAGGACAATAATAAGGTGCCGACGAATGTCACGATTCTGATGGACATCTAAATTTTTCTAATTTTTGGTATAAGTTAAAATCGTGACATTCGTCGCCAACACAGTGAAACGGCCGACTTCCTGTAAACTGACCAATCAGAGGGCTAGATTTTTGACACATTAAACTGCTTGAAGAGTTGCAACGACCCAAACGTAACCCAGCGACATTCATAGTGTTTTGTCGAGTCAATTTGTTCTTTATATTAAATTGTTTGGCACTCCCAAATTCAGTCTTCTGCTATTAGAATCAGAACAAGAACGAGAGCGCTCATAATTATCAAATATTTAAGATATGTTTGCAATAATTCAGGAAATACAAAGAGTAAAAATAAATAGGCGCTATATTCTTTCGGAACTTGCCAGGATTGTCTGCCTTTAAATAGGCCTATTTCAGTATTTGGTCAAAAGTGCAGGTGGTTGATTTTATTTTTATTTTCATAAATTAGGCATTGTATTAGCTATTATAATAGGCCTATTCAGGCTACTGAAGTTAAAAGTTTGTATCTTCAATATCTTGACTCCTGTTCAAGTTGTTGCCTATATTAACATAGACCAAGATAAAGTGAGATCTATGCATTGCAACGGTAATGCCCCTTTCACACAGCCAAGAGTAACCCAAGAGTACCTTGACAAGAGCAAAATTCAGAAATCATGAATTCACTCCCAGAGTATAGCTTTTTACTCTCAGAGTGAAAATTTAGCTCCCAGAGTGAAAGTTGACACTCCCAGAGCAAAAGTTGATGCTCCCAGAGCAAATATTTCACTCCCAGACCAATTCCATACTCTCAGAAAATTTTGAACTGTTCAAAATTTCCAAGAGTTTTCCAAGAGTGTTGCAATGATCTGGGAGCACCGTGTTTTACTTTGGGAGTGAAATTTTCACTCTTGGGAGTGAAAAACTATACTCTGGGAGTGAAATCACGATTTCTGAGAGTTTGCCCTTGCCAAGATACTCTTGTCAAAGTCTTGTCTGTGTGAATGGGGCTTAAGTTTCCATGACCACTGCCTCCAGCTGCAGCTGAGATGGCCCAAACAGCTTGTCTGACAATGTCAGCATCTCTGCAGCAGCAGCAGCAGCCTAAGATAGATTAAAAGATAACTGAAAAGTGGCACAACCACCGAATATCGCTCATCTCAACGTCAGCAAGCAAAAAGACAACTTTGCAAGTTCTCAGCAGTTGAAACACAGGAATGCAGCACCTTGGAACAAGTGCAGCATGTTCACACCAGTCTAAGCCTTCACACAAACTAATGTAATAAACAATAGCAATACACAAAACTGAGTAAAAGTTTTTCACACTTACCGGCTCAAAACTTTTGTCCCAAATGAGTGTAGTGCAATCTAAAGTCGCTTGGGGTCGCCACGTGTACTATATTTTAGGCATAGAGGTCGACACTAGCATAACACCAAAGGTTGCGCGGCGGCAAACCCTCGGCATTTAGCATTTGTTTCACACAAGTTGACACAACATGGTCCAGCAATTCAATTAGACCCAGGAGTCAGTTGAAAATCAAATCATGACTGACAAAAAAGTGAGTTCAACTACGCCAGAGCTCAATCGCAGGAATAGCCTGCCCTATGATATTGTAAATAGCCCATCTATCAAGACCTTTGAAGCAAGACTCGACAGATGGTGGAGAGACCAGCCTTTCAAATATGACCATAACTCATCCTTGGACCCTAGATCATCGCTGCAACACCGAAACCTGAACCGGGAGGAAAACTCAGATCTGGAAATAGTGGCATAGCCAGCTTCCAGTACATCCATAGGTATCCATAGGTAGGTATCCACAGTGGAACGCCCTGCCTGCCTACATAATAGAGACAGCAGCGTTGGACCATGCAGTTCAAGACAGCACTGGCCCCGGGGCACTGGCCAAGCATACCATAACCTGAACACTACTTCTATACTTTTTCACCTTTCTTTTACTAACAAACGCATTGCGCCTCCACATTAGTCATCATTCTTGATGTTGTGGCAGTATTTTGATGATAGAGGTCACCCTCGTCACCTGGAACCGGGTTACCCTAAAGACAGGAGGGGGGTGTACCGCAACAGGTGGGACACCCACTCCACACCACAGTGAGCACCATACAGGAGGTGGACGAGGACCTCGTTAAGATCGGTTCAACATCGCAGCATGCACCAGTTCCAGGCCGCAGCTACAGTGTATAAACAGAAATCAGGGTTGACAAGCTATCTCTTTATGTAGACTTCTCATGTGATACTTTTTTTTGTCATTCTCTCTCGATGTATAGTTTAAATTACAGTCACTGTCCCTCTCTGTTGTATATATCTTCTGTCTTTCTCTGTAGTTATTTTACTGTCATCACACATGTATCTTGTTGATATTTCGTTGTGAATAAAAGAATATATAAATCATATATATTTCAATACATTTGTACCATCGAGCATAAAGCTGAATAATTATCATCTCACGAAGGGTAAAACAATGTAGTTAGTATCAGTGTGTGTATATAAATGTTCTATTTTTGCACAACTTATTATAATCACGTTCACTGTGTTCACTTGACTTTCTGTGTAACATGCTACAACAAGTCTTACATTGTGACTAAATAAAGTTTAGGCGACCAATACCGCTGTTATCGTTTAAGTATCCCCGTTTGGAGGGGTAAAACTTTTCACCCTTTCTCCAGACACTCGGAGAAAGTTTTGGTTATTAAAAAGCCATTACCACAAGGACATTTTCCGACTGTGTTTCTCCCATTTAGGGGTGATGACCCTCCCAAATATGGGCCAATGGGTAAATTGGGCTTTGTTTTCTTCAACCAATGACCCAACATATAGTGTCACCATGGATATACTAAGGCATTGGGGGGCAAACATAGAAGGGGTAACTCAAGGACACTGTCTTGTTGGGGACAGGGCTAATGGTTTTTTAAAGACCAAAACTTTCTGTGGCTGTCTGAAAGAAGGGTGAAAAGTTTTACCCTTCCAAACGGGGATACTTAAACGATAACAGCGGGTATTGAGTTTTATTGGCCTCAGCAGGTATACTGGTCTCAGCCTGCAGCCTCGACCAATATTGCTGCTTGGCCAATAAAACTCCATATTGGTCTTTTCACCTACCACTATCTACATAAAGTAGGCAATACAATAGATAAGCAGAGTGCAGGCTAACAGCAATACAACGGCATTGTAGGTTATCCAGACCTATGTACCGCTCCCTCCTGCTTTGGCAGATTTCATGTTAACAAATGGTCAACCCCTTATAGATTAAATCTATTAACTATTTGCAGTATTAAAGCACAATTAGGGACCGTTTAGAATTTATGACCGGGGGGGGGGGGGGGGTGGGAGTTTTGTCAGAACTTCCCGTCAGGGCCGGCCCTAGGCCAATGCAACCGATGCCACTGCATCGGGCCCCGCGCTCTGAGGGGCCCCGCACCTCTGGCAGGGCCTATGCACAGCAATACACTGAAAACTGTAAGAAGAAACACAGCCACTACCAGTGCCGACATGCTCAATTGCTCACCTGAGCAATTAACACTTACTGTGTAACCAAGTGCTTTTAGGCTGATGGCAACTCAGTTCAGCGTAAATTGCAATTAGCATCTTCTTTTCAGGTGAAAGGTCAATGAGAATTGCAATCGAGGTTACCAACTGGAAGTGACTATATGCCTAAAGTTACATTTATAGATCAATAGACAGTGACATTGTGATGCGAGGCCCCCTTGGCCCTTGCATTGGTCTGTTTGGAGGCACAGGAGATTCTCACAGTGCTCAGATTAAATTTAAGCATTTTTGTTGCTTTTGCCAATTGCTAAGTAACATAGGCCAATACTCATTCTTATTTTATCTGGCTCTGCTTGCTTGGATCGTTTGCTTCAACTTCAAGACCAAATCAGATCAGGGCAAATTATTTTGTTTTAGTCACTTGGCTTAAAAACAGAACATTACCACCATTTTTTTTAAAAGTAAAACTCAGCACACTAGCCCATTAAATTATAATATCAGTAGATGTCAATAAAAACGTTTTGGCTAAAACTGGAATGCTTAGTCCAGAAGCTCCTGTGCTTTGAAGCAATGCAAATTTCACGCAGATGCAGCTCTGAGGGGACCTGCGTGCATGCCTCTGTCAAGTTTGGTGAATAATTATAACTCAACACCAGCGATTTACATAGGCCTAGATGCTGAGCAAATAAGCTGACTCATCTCAATAAATCTAGATGAGACTGAAATAACAAAAAAAAACACAAATGTTAAAGAGCATAATCCTCAAACAGTAAATTGACAGCCTATAAAATAGGTCAAGTAACACAATTTTATTGCTTATGGAACATTCTCAAGTCACAACTAAATTGACTTTTAAAACATTTTTGTGAAAATGTATACGTATTACATTACGTACATATATGCCCAAGTTTTCATTTAATATATTTATTATGATTTTGTACCATTGGGTTGGTAAGGGAGGTTTCAAGACGGGGCCCGCACAAAGGGAATCACATTGGGCCCCGCACAGACTAAGGCCGGCCCTGCTTCCCGTCAAAAATTGATACCCACTCTTGAGATTCATGCGGATTTTTAGCCCACCCTTAGGTTTCATGCGCATTTTTAGTACCCATCCCTCGGCATACAAAGAAATACACACATATATATATGTGCCACTTGGACGATCACAGGCACAGATTCGTGGACCCTGGTCGCGGACTTTCGCATGTAAAAAAGCGTGAATAAACAGAGTATATAACTATATATGCGTGTTTTATTACATTTATATAGATGTTTTGTAAAATTTTCTTACCCCCCTCCCCTTGAAACACGTGTGAAAAGTTAGTACCCCCTCAGCCAAAACTCCCACCCAGTGGCATATCCAGGATTTTTTCCGGGGGGGGGGGCAAACCAACAAGATATTTCCCAAAATTTTTATCGCTACCAAACAGCTTTTCTGTCCAGATTGTGACAAACTGTTAAAATTCTTTCAGAATCTCATTCCTTTTGGGGTTGTCCCTAAATTATTAATAATATATTAATATTTAGTAATATGTCTGAATAATATTGTGAAAATGTCCGAATAATATGGTGAAAATGCTGAAAAGTTGGGAATTGTTTAAAAGAGCTGAGGAAATTACTTTCTTGGAAAGCAATGAAGAGAAATTTACAGAAGATATAACTGAAAAAATTAAGAATTTCTTGGCAAAAATAGGAAAATCAAGGATCTAAAATCCAGTGAAATCAATGCTGCAAGGAAATTGTGAAATGTCAAAAAAAAAAAAAGAAAAAAAGAGGAGGAAGTGAATGTGTTCCTTTTCGGTAATTGGTAACTCAAGGAAGATATAGGCCCTATACAACAGTGACAAAAGATATTAAGGATTTCTTTTCAAAATTAGGAAAATCCAGGACCATGTGGGGGGGGGGAAGAACACAGAATAACTGATGTTGCAGAATTCAATGCATTCTGTTGAGATTTAAATATGGTAAATGAAAGCTCTTGAGATTTTTTTCTTTTCAATACTGCAAAAATTATGTTTTAGAGAACTTTTTTGTTGAGGTTTAACTTAAATTTTGGGGAAATTTGAAATGACATTTTGGTATTTTATTTTAATTGGTAAATTTAAGGGAAATAAGGTGCAAATCAGCAAATTAGCAAAAATTCAAATCAAAAGATCGAAAAACCTCGCAAATTTTGTTCGATACATAGTTTGATAAAAAAATATTTGAAAATGCCTTTGGCCAGCACAATTTCCAAAGACCACACATTCGAAACTGTCTGATATGCATTGGTTACATTTTTTGGAATTTATTTTACGCTGGCAAAAAAGGGTTATTGAGAAAAAAAATGGGGAAATTGTGAAGAAAAATGGGGAAATCTGATAGATTTCTTCGTATAAATCCCATTTTCTTTCAATTTATTTTTTATTAATTTCCCCATTATTCTATACCATTTCCCCCAATTTCTGGTCATTTCCCCATTTTTCTTACCATTTATATGTTGTCACTTATTATTAAACTTAATGTATGTATATCAAATAATATTAATCCTACAATTTGTTTTTATTTGTAGCCCTAGTCTTTTTGTTTTCTTTAAAAAAAAAGAACTTGTTATTGCTGTTCTTGTTCTCCTTAATTGTATAATCAATTCATGTATTGTAATTGGGCAAAATATGTCCACCGGACATCTGCCCCCAGATGTAACTGTTATTTTTATTGTTTCAATACATACATGTATCCTGTTTACATTTGGAATAAATTGAATTGAATTGAAATTTCCCCACTTTGCTTATCATTTTTCTTACTATTTCCCTTTTTTCCCCCTATTTTTGGCAATATATCGGAAAAAATTTCCCCAAAATCTTTTCAGGGGGGCAGCTTGCCCCCGGGGGGGCCCTGCCCCGCTGGCTACGCTGCTGCTCCCACAGTCCCATCCCCCTCCCCCAATAACGGTCCCTTAATTATCAAATTCAATTATATTAGGCCAAGATATACCCTCCACCTGTAGGGTACACAGTCCAGATGCGCCCCACATGCTCCCAAATTCGAGCTATGCATTTCATTTGCACCCTTTACCCCCTCCCAGCATGTGGCTCCGCCCCTGGCCAACAGCCAGTCGGCATCAAGCCACTTGCGAGACGGTGTTATTTTCGTCTACGGTGACGCCCTTCTCTGACCTATTTAAGCCGGAATCGATCGGGATACTCGATTTAACACAGTGCAATGTGTTATGTACATGCAAAAACTTAAAGGATTTCGATAATTTCAGACATTACTTTATTCAAGCATGATTAGATGGATACCAGCTTGCTGTCCACATAACTTTTGGACTTACTAACGTTAATAAATTACGAGTTAAATGATGTTTTGGAAGCTTGTGCTTTGGTGTTCTCTGGTACACGTGGCAGACCAAATCGAGTTCTTCCTGCACTTGTAAAATTCTCCGTGGCGTACGCCATCATGCGGGAAGCTTGCTAAACAAACGATTTCAATATGTGTTTCTCGTGATATTTGGAGATTAATTTACCTTTGAGAGGTGAAAATTAATAAGGCAGACTCTGAAATTCAGCACAATGGGCTTGTCATACAAGGAAGAGGAGAGGGAGCGGCTTATTGCTCAAATCAACGAATGGAATGCGAATCGGCTGGATCTTTTCGAGTTGAGCCTGCCAAACGAGGTTAGACGCGTAAAATAATTCCGTTTGAGTTGAATTTGAGTGTTTAAACTTTGTATGCATGTTAAAGCATTGAAATTTATACATAATTTCATTGTTGGTGAACTTTTTGAAACTTGTTTGGTCAGTTTGAGCGGATTAAATTGTTATCAAGATGGCGATTGAGTTCTGCTAAATAGCGGTTAGCGCAGAAATTTCCCAAGCACCTGTCGAGCCAAACTTGACCCAATCTGCTGATAAACGTGAACCTGCTTTGCCTAATTGCCTGTTGGAGTTGCCCTGTCAATTGGGGTGCTGCCAACAGCCTCTGCAACTTCTTTACACCTCTATAACACCCCAGACTTTGTTTTGCTGCTAAATAGTGGCCAAAATGGATGGGGATTTTTACTGCCCTACATTTGGTTTAGGGTACTGCTGGTAAAGGAATGTTAGTCACTCTAAGCATGTTTGATTGACACTAGGGGAGCGTGAGAACTGTCCCTATCTTTCAAGTTGTCTTATTTCCAGAAGTCTATTCGTGACTTCCAGGGTGTGAAAATCAGAAAGCATTGAACAGCACACCTGTTAATTATCTTCCAGGTAACACAGGTGACAATTTTACACCAGGGGTCTCTAAGCTTTTCCATGGTTCTGCATCATTCTGGACAGGTGTGTTCTGTCAAGAGGAAACAATCCTGAATCCAGATTATTACTCATCCAACCAGATCCTGGTCAATTGAAATATTTTCCACATAAGTTATAGAATAGTCACACTCACACATGCTTGGCATGCCTTGGAATTTAGTGTATTGTAGAATAGCATTGGCAAGATAAATGTATTGATCGAGCAATTGATGACAAAGCCATGAAAACATTACCTTGCCACACCCCCAAATACAACACCTTTCATTGAGCTTCATATCATATGAAGTCAGTCATGATGGATTGTAGCTGGTATCATTATTAAAAGAATGAAAAAGACTATAAGCACATGTTCAGATTGTGCATAAGCCAATTAAAAGCTATCAAGAGGTCTGGTTACTGTGGCTAGTGTGAAAAAACTAAAATAACAAGACTGATCATTAAATTAAAAACAACAGGATTAACATACTAACTTTAGAGGATTAGAAGGTCTAGAAAGCTGTCAAGATCAAAATTGAAGTTATCAGAATTCCCTTTCCCAAGAGATAAAATTCACAGTAAAAACCATGAAATTTTGTAAAGAAACTGATGTTTTATGAATAATTCTTTTAAAAGCTATCAAACACTGTTATTCATACTGGCTAAATCTAGAACATCAGGATTTGAAGCTGTTTGAATTCACTGTCCAAAGAAATAAATCCTGTATATATTTCCAAAAGGTATGAAATAGAAATGTGAACATATCATAAATCTGATTTTAAAAATCATTGCAAGAGAAGTTAAGCTTTCAACCCCCTAATTCCTATTGTCTGGATCTTCATGACTGTCTTAAACTCTAAAGTAAACTCTGAAGAACTTGAATGGTCCTGTGTGCATTCCACATGGATGACATCAGAAGAATGAGATGTAAATACTTGTGATGTTTTAATCCTTGTGTTGGGCAATACCACAATAACTTTCTAGTGTCACATTTTAAGTCTGGCGTTGCATTTTTGTGTGTTGAAAGGCCCAAGGTTGAACATTAAAGAATGAACTTAATGAAGATGAAATGTTTCAGATGTTGCAATGTATTTGCCCCTCCAGCTGGTGCCACATTAAAACAAGATCCTTCCTGGTTGTTTCAATGTTTTGTGTGTTGCCACCTGGCTTGTGTGTGCTGATATCAAAGGGTGTAATGCTATTTATAAATGGTTCACAAATGAGCAGTTTTCAGTAAAAAAAAATAATGATGTTTGGTTCACCAAAATCTTTGTGGTTGGTAAAAGTGATATCAATGTGGAATTTGTGGTTGTTCAGCTTGTGTTATCTCCTGACTTTCAGTCTTTCACTGCTTATCGATTTATCTTACAGCGATAATTGAAGGGTGTTTAAATTTAATAGTAAAATTATTCTTCTCATATACATTTCCACTTCTTGATGATTAAATAACGGGGAGGGGGAGGGTTAGCTCAGTTGTAGTGTGCTGAGCGGCCTATCGCTGGGTCCAGGGTTCGAGTCCAGTTCTTGAGGGGTTAGCTGGACCTATGTTGGATGGCTGTTTCAATCATCCTTCATCTCACTGCTGTGTTCTCCTCGTGTCATAATCAGCTTACCAAGTGCATAAATACAGGACGTAAAGCCCCAATCATCCATCCAATAAAATGATGAAGAGGAAGAGATGCGGTGGCAGAGTACATTTGGGTGGGGTAACACTAGGTTTCACAACATGTCGTCCATCTGCCCCCTATAATGTGTTATCTCTTTCCTACTATTGACCCTAAGTGATGTAAGAGGCCACCAGGTTAACATCTCATCCTAATGACATACACCTGGGATGTTGCCAGTTGCTGCAGAAGAGTTGCAGTTGTTTCTGAGAACTTTGTTGCTCTTGCATTCCCACCAGTTATAAACACAAAACAACTGTGGTCTAAAGACTAAAAGAAAAGTTTCTGAAAACAGTGCAAATGGACTGTTAATCAGTTAAGAGTGTAGCAAGAATTTCTTTTACCTTTTTGTTGCCAGCTTTAGTCTGACATCTTTGGCGAGTGATTGACAGCAGCCCTGTTCAAGATACAACTCTTGATTAAGTTGACAAACATGGGTACTATATCATTCCTGTTATATTTCCTGCTGGTATTTTTGTCAGATTCATTCAATATTTTGCCGAAGGCATGCTTCAATCAAGTTTTAGAATTTTGGTTTTGCAGATTGATCAAGATCTTCTGTCTGGGTCATATAATCCAATTTATGCATGCCAGGCTTGTGTTGTACAATACATACAGAATTAGTACAGAATTTGGCATCCTTTGCAAAGACTGGGAGTCTGTCTGGGACCCTGCTTGTTGGTGCTATACATATAGGTTTTCTAAAGAAGTTATATGTACTGTATGTGGCATACATGCATGTGGAAGATTACTAACTAGACTTCGATATTATTTGCAGAATCTTGAGTTCTATGGGGTTATGCGATTTTTCCACCAAGATGAAGGATCCAAGGTTTCCACAAAATGCATCAGGGTCTCCAGCACGGCAGCAACACAGGATGTTCTGGCCACCTTGATCGAGAAATTTCGACCGGATATGCGTATGCTAACAAGAGGAGAATATTCTCTGTACGAAGTCCACGTCAATGGAGGTAGGGATGAATTTCTGTTGAAAAAGTAGTACTTGATTGCGGTTTTGTTTACCGCATGTAAAAAATTGAAAGCCTCAAGAAAAATGATCCGATAACTGCTGAACAGAACTTAAGTTAATGATAATTAATATTTGTAGATTTTATGCTCACAGAAGATTCTGCTTATTGACATGTTCAGTAAAAAACATTGATCCCAGGTCACTAGGAAGGTAATAAATCTCAAGGAAAGCATAAACTTTATTTACAAATAAGTCTGCCTCAAGTCTAATTTGGCAGTGCTGAGAAAACTGGATGTCATCCAGATTTTAATAGTGCCATAATTATGATATCGTAAATAATTACTATCAAGCATGCAGTGACGTTTGAAATCTTTTACTTGCAGAGGAGAGGAAGTTAGATGGTCATGAGAGACCACTGTTTGTGCAATTGAATTGGGGCAAAGATGACAGAGAAGGGAGGTTTTTATTGAAACGAGAAGACCTCAAGACTGTCAGCGTGAGTATCTGATCACTTCAGAATAAACAAAGACACCTTCTTGAAGTTGCTTTATTTGCCTTTGGCTCAATTGAAGACTAAAATTGTGGATTTGAAGTTGAATGTGTTGTCATCGTTCATTTCTTTTTGGTTTTATCAACTCATTCATCAGTTTCATAATATAAGGTTAGTTGTTACATTAAACAATTGGATTCTTTTCAGTTGAACGTTATGATGCAACAGACAAATCTAGCTCCGCAGCCGACAGAAGAGCCTCAACAATTTAAGAGAAAACTCTCGAAGAGAGAAAAGAAAGAGATGAAGAAAAAGGAGAAAGAGGCAAAGATTAAGGAACAAGAGAAAGAAAACGTTGCATCAAAACTTTACAATGAGGTCCCAGACACAGGATTTACTCGTAGTATTTCTAATCCCGAGGCTGTCATGCGGCGGAGAAGGCAGCAGAAGCTAGAGAAGAAACTGCAACAGTACAAGAGCAAGGATGGGGGACCAGACACAGGTCAGTTGTCAAATATTATAACTTTTGATTGTAACTTATTCAGCTCACTGCTGGAGTCATTGCTGTGTTGAACATTCATCTGCAACAAGTTACTCTGTGTCTGTGTCACAAAACATAATTTGTAAACATTTTTACGAGATCTGTTTATCACACCCAGATCTTTTTGCAGCATAACTTTTCTGTTTCTGGACTGATATTTAGTACAGCACAGCTTTTCTGTTTCTAAACTGATATTTAGTACTAAGTTTAGCTGTTCGTCATTCTGTGATAGAGATAGCTCTATTATTGTAGGCGAGTGGACAGTATAGGCAGACTCCTAGACCTTAAAGTGAGATATGTTTAGATTTCGTTATCTCCTGTAAGTTATGACAAGTAGCATTTACTTGTTCTGCTATCTGTCACTCTTCACAAGTAACCTGGAGATCATTAGAAATGAAATATAGTAAAAAGTTCTATGGAAATGACTGAGGCAGGGAGTGCAGCAATAAAAGTAGGGCAAGAGGCAGGCTCTTTGACCTTTCTGCTGCTGAGCCATACTTTCCTTGAAAACAATACCAGATCTTGGCTGCTTTGTGTGTTATTGTTGGCTAGGTGGTGACCCAGTTTGTTTTACTTAGAATTTAGTTCCTCAGAATAAAAGTGAAATTACTCTACAGTCTCTACTGCTTCCAGCCTACACCAGTCTGAAGTCCAATGTTTTATCTTGTAATATGTGCTTCTGTTAACCTGAAATAGGTCTTTTCTGGTGTTGACATTTTGTTGTGAGTTTTACCGAAGAAACAAATCTTTCTCAAATGTGTAATGTAGCTTTGTCAATGTTATGACAAAAAAAATCAACATCATGATATAGTCTTGGATTCGGTGTTCTTGTTATCCC
Source organism: Platynereis dumerilii (assembly GCA_026936325.1). Lineage (NCBI taxonomy): Eukaryota > Metazoa > Annelida > Polychaeta > Phyllodocida > Nereididae > Platynereis > Platynereis dumerilii. The sequence goes on along the minus strand of JAPTHN010000001.1, from coordinate 78,826,051 downwards.
TTGTTCTATTTGGGAGGGGGTTAACTCAGTTGGTAGTGCTGTGAGTTCCCAATTGCTGGGTCCTAGGTTCGATGCCAGCCCTGGCAGGGTCACCTGGACCTATGTTGGACAGCAGTTTCTATCATTCTTCGCCTCTTGCTCCTGCCCTGATAGGCCTACCAAGTACATAATTACAGGACGTAAATCCCCAACCATCCATCTTGCTGTCCCTTGTTCTTCTTCTTTTGGCTCTTGTATAATTTGTGTCCTTTGTATTCCAGGAGGTACATTGAAAATCTATGGAGAATCCCTCAATGCAGATGTGCCATACAAAACATTGCTTCTCTCCATCACTGACAGTGCAGCTTATGTGGTCAAAGAGACACTTGAGAAGTATGGCCTTGACAAGGAGGACCCCAATAACTACATGCTTGTCCAGGTAAATGAGTCGTAAAAATTATCCTACTTTTTTTCTCGAAATTTTATTTACACTGATGTGTTTGTATTTTACGCCTCTGCCGCACCTTAGTGGGCTATATCTATTGAATTGTAACTCTATTTACTGTAGCTTTATTGCTTAAGTTAAGTAGATCATATTATTCTGTCATTTCATAAAACATAGCAAATTGATTATTCACAGAGAAAATCCGTAATAAATATGTAATTGAGATGAGTCATAATTTTGTGTTTTATCTTGGTAATCAATGGATAAAATAAGTTATTATTGTCTTTTCACAGGTTGTCGTACCCCCTGGAGGCAGTGAGTTCCACGGAGGACAGGGTTGGCCAGGACAGAGGGACATTATTCTGGATGAGAATGAGTGTCCACTGCAAATCCTTGTTCAGTTCCCTCCATCTAAAGGTAAGCATTAGTGATTCAATGCTATGTTCTTTCGATGCTGGGGTATCTAGGAAAAGTTAAAATGTCAAAAATTCACTGGTCTGTGATTAAGATATCAAAGTTGTATCTTCTTCCTTCACTTCTGTACAGCCCACCATACAGGTGGTAGTGAAATTGTCTGTCAGTAAATGAGGTATGGAATCTATGGATGCCTGTAGACTGTGTCTAGCACTTCCAGAGACTATGCTATTTATCTTAGTGCAACCTGGGAGTTTGCCTAACATAACATTATTGGTATGGTATGTTTATTGTACTCTGGCACTTTTTTTTTCCAGGAACGATCATGTTCCACATCCGTCGACGGCCTGACACCATGCCAAAGAAGAAGAAAAAGAAAGGACCGAGAGGAGAGATGGAGGATCCAGGAATACCCCGATATGACGGCCCCGAGAAAATGCCGTTTCTCGTAGAAATCAAGAACGATCTGAGCGAGCTGCCCAATGGCATGCGATACACATTGCCGCTAAATGTCACAGAAGTCGGCTCAGACAAAAACATGGCAATCAGAGGCCAACACATCCAGCTGTACGGCAATGACATTAAGCCTCGCCACTGTTTGATTGCACATACTGCTGGGGTCGTGACTGTTACTCCTGCCAGCAAAGAAGCCTTGACTTTTGTTGATGGGCAAGTCATTCATGACACAACTATGTTGCAGCATGGCATGACCGTCAAGTTTGGAAACAAGCATTTTTACCGGTTCATCGACCCTGGCTTTGAAGAGGTAAATTACATCTAAGTTGTTTGAATGATAGTTTTACAAATTACCTGCAGAAAAGGTGATCCTCCAATTAAGCACATATCTATTTATATAAATGCATCCCTCCCATCCTCCAACCTGAAGAAAAAAATATGTATCTACGCCACTGCTATAAGTATGAGCTGCAAGTGCATTAAAAAATCATGTATGGGTATTGGCAAATAGTTTTAGATTTGCGTGGCAGCGTGAGAATGTTGTTAATTGATAACATGGATAAGAAACTGATAACACAATTCTGGTATGTGAAGTGTCTATTAGTATCTTGTTCTTCTGATTTCGTTTTGTGACATATGTTACAATCAATTACAGGAATATTAATTGTCCGCCTTTTGAGTTACGAATCATGAGCTGATACTGACTGTGACTGATAGTATGATACTTTGAAAACAGACTCCTTCAACCAATCTAACTTTGTTGTGAAATTCTGATTTCTGTTATTTCAAGTATCAGCATAAAACATTTAAAATTTACCTGTGTAGCCTTTTGTTTTGGGATAATTCCTCCAGTTGGAAGATCATTAAAATACATCCAAAGCCTTCCAATAAAACATCTAAACTTACCTATGGTGTACAACATGCTATTCTTTAATTTCGGCCCAATTAGTCTATCTTGCTGAAATATTAATGACATGAAAATCTGTCAAATAATGTAGCTTTTACAAATACAGCAAAATGTAGCTGATACAAATACAGTAAATCCAATTAAAATTACGATTTGTGTTCTTTTACAGAAAATGATGCAGCCTCCCTCAGTTGTCAGAGAGGGGATTCCAAGAGGAGGTCCTCCCCCATATGAGGGCAATATGGAAACGGCTAATTTCGAGACAAGTTTCAATCTTGACGGCCAGGTGGAGACTGTTGCTGGTCAAGATCCCGCAATGTAAGTGTTAATCTTGAAGTAGATATAGTTTGAAGACATAATGAGACATCTGTATGTATCTAAATATTCACAGAAAATTTATAAATGGGTTGGAGGTCAGCGGTTCTGAGATGCAGATAGGTTTGTGGAGAAATGGAAGACTTCATAAAAGACTGGTCAGTGGCGGATCCACACCGGGGTGTCTAGGGGGGCCCCAGACATTTTTCCAAATTCTTCAAAATGCTACTTTGCGTCTCAGTGGCCTGCAGGCAGGGTTGGCAAAAAGGCAGCCGTAAACTGTTTTAGGCATGGCATCTGCCTTAAACTGCCTTAAAGTGGTAAAAACCGCCTTTTACTGCCTTAAATGCCTTTTACTCCAAATCGGCCTTAATTTGGTCAGTCCAAAAGCCCAAAAGTATGAAAATATGCCTTGTAGTAATTGAAATGCATATTTGTCGGTAGAAATATCATCAATCAGTACTGCAAGTAAGTTTTGCAACAATTAAGAAATAAGAATATCTTCAATTTTTTTAATATGACTTATATCTACACAATATCAATCAAAAATTGGGATTTTGACATAAATTTGGGGTTAAAGGCAGTTTACGGCAGAAAAGTGCCTAAAAGTAGTTTTCGGCAAGGCGGTTTTTACCGGTAAAAACCACCCGGTAAAAACCACCTTGCCGTAAACTTGCCAACCCTGCCTGCAGGAGGCCTGGGCCCGCCCAGCTCTTCCTCGGATCTGCAACTGCAGAAATCGCTGTTGTTTGGAATTTATGTTTAACACCCCATCCCTTGTAACTTATATAATTTTAAGGTAAACTAAAAAAGAATATTTTGCTTTCTTTTGCAGGAGTCCTCCCTATGGAAACATTCCTCCTCAGATCGATGACATCCTGCCGGCAACACTTGAATTCAGAGAAGATGGTAAAGTGTCAAGTGAGATTTATTATTAGACTAGACTGTGCAAACATTTTTGCTCTTTAATTCTTTTATTGTCTTCATTTAATTTATTTGTAATATAACTATAATTTGATTGCAGGTGAAGACGCATTCCTTGCCGCAGTCATCAGCGAAGTCAATGGAGCAGCTGTCCAATTCAAACTTGGCCCAACATACACAATTTACATGGCTACAAGGTTTCGCATTTCCATGGCGTACAGACCTAAAATGAGCCCAGAAGAAAGAGCTGATCGTCTGACTGCCCTGGTTAATAAGGTCGCCAATCTAGTTCTACAGACAATCCAGGTTGGTATTGAGTGATAAGATTACATTTCATTTTCGTTTGAAAGATGGTTTTCTCTAATACTCACAGTAATTTTGAAGCTAAGAATATTTTCCTGTATTCTTTGAAAGAATATAGCCTAAATGCCCTAACTATTTCTATCGTCACTTGCTTACATCGACTTAATGCGGAGCTTACAATCTGTAATCTTGTTACCTTATTGATGCCTGAATGTAAGGAGCCTTCTCGTATTAGGTGTTTGACTTGCCACATGCTAAGATTGGTCAATGTACTGTCTTGTGAATGATAAAAAAAACTTGTCATATAAGAGTGCTGGTTCACTTACCATTAATCGTATGCAGCTTCCCTAGTTGCCAAGTAGGTGATGGAAACAGCACCATGCTCCGTCCCTTCTGATTTGTTAGTTACTTAGTTAATTACCTTGCTTAATGTGGTATTTTCTTGCTCAGGAAAACAAAGACAATGCAGTGCAGTTGTCGTTCTGGATGGCCAATGCCTCCGAGTTGCTTCATTTCTACAAACAAGATGGAGACATCAGTCGATTCAGCCTGGACGCCCAAGACACCCTTGCCAATGCTGTGCAGATGGCTTTTCGCTACTTGGTTAACTGTATGCAGAGTGAGTTGCATCACACCATGCTGGCTTTCCTCAATCCAAGTGATTTCGACATGAACGAAGATGGTATGTATTGCTATCGATAAATGGTGATTTTCATGCAGTAGCATTGACATAAAAAGTCCTAATGGTTTGATTAATGTTCTCAAGGACGAAAGTAAAATTGCTTGTTGTTGATTTTCAAGAATTAGTGCATTTGTTTATGTATAAGTATGACGCAAGTTTCCAAATAGAGAGATCGCGTTGGCTTGATTAAATTCATTATTCACAAGTTAATTTTGTTCTTGATTTTCCTGAACCTATTTAAAAATTGAAGTGTAATTTACATTAAACTTGGTCTTCAAAATAGTGAATTATGAGAGTTTGAAGTTCTGACGAAAATATCACCTCATTAACCGTTTGGTTCCAATTCATCAATTATTCATGTTCATTAACCTGTTTCTGTTACTTGATAGATCTATATCTGATTGTCAGTGGTGTTCAACAAATGTATCGATTTATTTCAGAAGAATTTGGAGGTGGCTACGAGCACAACCGCCCTAATCTGATGGACGTCATCCAAGTATTATCATCCGCGATGTCTCTGCTTCGGAGGTGTCGTGTAAATGCTGCTCTCACCATCCAGTTATTCTCCCAGCTCTTCCACTTCATCAACATGTGGTTGTTCAACAGACTTGTTCTTGAGCCAGACCTTCAGTTGTGCACTCGCGCCTGGGGTGAGAGGCTGAGAAGGCGTCTAGCCCGCATTGAAGCTTGGGCGGAGAAACAGGGATTGGAACTAGCAGCCGATTGTCATCTGGCTAGGATCATTCAGGTTTGTTGCATTTCTCGTAGACTCTCTTATCTTGTGTTGTAGGAGTTGGTTTGCTCTATATATTTGTTGAACTCACTGAATTATAGAGTTATGAATTTGTAAGTGCAACTCAAGTCAGTTTATATTGATCAGATGTAAACATACATCGACTACAAGTAAATAGCCACTTTATCAGTCTGAGATTGATGCATCTTTCTGTTTGAACCCAATTAAACTGGATCACTCGATTGCCTAACCTTTTACTGATCGTAATTGCTTCGAATAGCTCTTGCACTGAAATGATTAGACTCGTGAATCTGATCTTTCCCTTTCAGGCTGCTCATTTATTGAAAGAACCAAAAGCATCTAGGGATGATATCACAAATATCAGTTCCGCATGCTTCAAGTTGAACTCCCTTCAGTTGAGGGCTTTGCTGCAGAACTACATTCCTGGACCAGGAGAACCTCACATCCCTCGGGATTTAATCGAGAATTTAGTCGGAGTAGCCCAGAGCACCGCTGATGAGTTGACTCGCAGTGACGGCAGAGAAGTCATGTTGGCTGAAGAGCCAGATCTTCACTTACCCTTCTTGCTACCGGAAGATGGGTACTCCTGCGACATCATCCGATTGGTGCCCAACGGATTGGCGGAATTCCTCAAACCTCTGTCACAGACTGGTAAGTGTAGAATCAGGAATTAAATTGTTCTGTTGATTAGCATAACAGGGTGCTGTATGAACAGAAAGAAAATTAAGCACCGCTGTATGTCTTTGCTTATCGTGCTTGAAAAGATCATTCTGTACATTGTTAAGCCGTCTCAATGCACACGCCCAATACTCAAGCAAAAATTGTGGTACTAGTAAAGTACTTACTATTGAAAAGTAAAGACAAGACAAGGTAAGGATTGTGCCTGTGCTCAATGAGGCTGTGAAAATCTGAAGTAAATTGTTGTAGACTCTTCTTATCAATCCGCTGAGCTTCCTTTGTACCTATATATTGCTGGTCAGATGTCAATGAATGTATACTTCCTTGCTTTCAGGTATCTGTCATATGACTGAGCAACCTTTGTCATCGGGATCTTGGACGATCTACATGCTTATGGATGAGGTGAGAAAGAATTCATTGAATTTATGCAAAGTTAAGGCCACACATAATTGATTCTTAGCTTCGCGGACCCGTCGACACAATAGATTTCCTGCCGATGGAAAAAAAAAAATTTTTTTTTGACATTATAAAAAAAAATTATTTTTTTTGTCCTACCGACCGACCCTAGAAAAAGGGCCTTGAGAGGAATCCGAGAAGCTAAAGATCAATTATGTGTGGCCTAACATAACAATTAAACTCTCTTCTTCCTGAAAGTTACGTCCATTTGTCTTCTAAAAACATTGGTGCTTGTTTGCCAAACTTCGGATAATAGTGTGTCTGGAGTAGTTACGAATACAATACATTAAAATAAAATGTTTTATGTTTGATCATCTTTTAGAGTGCACAGTCGGGACAACCCCCTAGAACTGACGGCCCTCCACAAGGCATGCCTAAAGAACCACAAGTCATCAATATCACATTCAACAAAGTCAAAGGAAGCATGGGACTTAGCATAGTCGCTGCAAAGGTAAATTTATTTTACAAAATGGTGCTAATGTCTATTAGCTCAAGTTTAATTCAGTTGCTTCATTGTTTCCACTCTTAATCTGTATTGCATATTGACGTGACGTTTTATCTTTGCAGGGAGAAGGCCAAGAAAAGAAAGGCATCTATGTCAAGTCTGTCGTGACTGATGGTGCTGCTGCCCAGGTAAATATCAAAAGAACCACATAAATACATGTTTTTGTCTCAGTCATTTCACAAATCGCACGCCCTGCATGGGTCATGTTCTGTGGAACATCAATCTCTCTGTTGCACTCTGGTACAGTTAGCTCAAAACTTTACTGAAGTAATAAGAAATCTATTAAGCCATTTGCTTTGCAACATTGCTAAAATAATTCTATGCTTGTCTTTCAGGATGGACGTCTTCAAACTGGTGATCAGCTGCTTGAGGTTGATGGCAAGAGCTTGATAGGTGTCACCCAAGAAAAGTGAGTAGAACTTCACTTCGTTAACAGTTTTGAATTGAATTGAGTGCTCAAATTTTCGTTGTGTGTGTTTTATGATTTGGCTGGAGCTACTACTAATTGGCAAATTTGATTTCCAGAGCTGCAGAGCTAATGACGAGAACTGGACAAGTGGTCACACTGAAGGTGGCCAAGCAAGGAGCTATCTATCATGGTCTGGCCACACTACTTAGTCAGCCTTCTCCTGTGATGCAGAGAGGTACATAACATGTTTTAACCTCTTCGTTTGATGTTCATTCTGTGAAAGTGGGAATAAAATACAAATTTATTTTTAAAGGCACATGTTACAGTGCTGCTCGCCACCCTTGAAGGAGACACTTCTGTAAGCTGGTCTATGTATACAATGAATGACGGGCAGGAATGTAAATCTGAAAGTATTAAATTGTTTGATCCAGAAACTACCAAATTAATATTAAGAGGAACTGCCAAATGAGACTGGAACAGAATGGCACCAGACAGGATTGGACATTTATAAGTGCGAGTTTGACACATGATATAATATCTCGGAGGGTCCCAGGTAACAAGTAATCAGGGTTCCCTCAGTCATGGGAAGTCAGGGAAAGTCATGGAAAAAAAAGCGGTCTTGGAAAGTCATGGAAAATCATGGAAAACCAAAATATTTGAGAAGTCATGGAAAATTCAAATTTTGACTACGATTTCGCTAAAATTTAACACATTTGGGGCTTGTGGTAGTTGGATGGTTGATCGGATGGACGGACATTGAACGATGGTCATCACATGAATTCGTTTCGGGGTGAATCTCAGCTTCAACGAGTAAGACGTTAGTCATGGAGAGTCCGAAAATTGGTCATGGTAAGTCATGGGAAAGTCATGGAATTCCTGTCGTTAGATTTTGTGGGAACCCTGAAGTTGATGTCGGCTACTTGTCTCACTCAACTCTTATCTGTCCAAGAACCTAATAATATGTACAAAATGTGAGAAAATATTAATTAGCACTAATTTTGCGTATGAATTTGTCTATTGCAGCAGCCAACAACAGAAAGAGTGGCGGTGCTGGCAACAAGAGTCCTGGTCCACCAAGGTCTCGTAGCGAAGAATCCATGCCTCCTTTCATGGAAGGATCCCCTCGTTCTTCATCAGGGAAACCCCCTGGTCCAGGAGGGGACTTCTCGCCATACAACAACAAGCCTAACACTCCCAACATGCAGAGGCCCCTGCAGCAGCAGTACGGAGCCAGGTCATCTCCTGTGCTTGGTCCAGGTCCAGGTGAGTTGGAGAAATATGTGAAATGATTATTATTAGAATTAGACTGAGCACTGGTTAAGTTCTTTAGACAATGTTTTTCAAGTGTATTTGGTATTTTGAGTCTCAACCTCACTACTCACTGCACCAAATAACTGAAGTAATCCCTTGTGAAAAATAGTATTCATCCTGCAAAATAAACAAAATTATAAAAAAAGTGACACTGCAATTTCCGTGCCCACACGATGTTGCTTGTGCTGTAAATTTCCATCGTTGAAGATTTTAAGCAAAACATCATGTATCATGTCAGTCGATTCACAATGTTGCATAAGAGTTCAGGTAATATCTAAGTATGGTTTCTGTTCTGGTGTCTCAAAACATTCAGTTTAAGTAACTTTTGCTATCTTATTTCCAGTCATCAGAGGACCAGAGCCTGCTGCTCCTCCTCCAGAGATGTACAAACAGCCTCCTCCGATGGGCAGTCCAGCCATGTACAGTCCCCAGGAGCCACATCCGAGGGACAACATGCGCTCCAAATCAACATCCAACTTGGACCAGCAACCCCCTGAGAAGGGCATGGTTGGACCAGGATATCAACCCAGTCCACCAGCTGGCCAACCGCAAATCAGACACGCCTCCCAACCAGATTTGCAGCAACCAGGTTATTCGCGTTATGATGATTACCCACCGGACAGGAACTCGTACCAACCGAATTACGTCAACCAGATGGAACTGCGCAACCAGAGCGGCTACTGGCCCAACCAAGAGCAGCAGCCGCCGTACGTCAAGACGTCTCAATCTACGCCCAACATACAGGCTGACATGTATGAGAGGAGTGAGCCTAAGCCACCCACGGAAATGGACCACTCGCGAGTCCACGAATGGCAGCAGAGGAATGAGATGGAACAAGCCAAACAGAGGTGGCAGCCAGAAGGATTACACTCAAGAGAAGAAGATGACATCCCAAGAGGGCCGCAACAAGGAAGTTTCTACAACAGACCAAGAGAGAATACTCCTCCGTACGAGCAAGGCCAGCGCCCGGGCGATCCCATGGCGAAACAACCTGTTGCCCCCAAGCCAAATCTGGCACCTAAACCAGGAGTAAAACCAAAAGACATTCCTAAAATTCCAGGAGATAACAGACAGTCACAGTCCAGCTTCTATGAACAACCGAGGGGTCAGCAATATCCAGGGCAAAGAGATTTTCCAAACCAACAACCTCAAAACCCAAACACATCACAATACTTGCCAACATCACAGTTTCAACCGACATCTCCGTACACTAGCAATGCTCCTTATGGCTCTGGTCCGCAGTTCATGCCACAGTCAACCATGGATGACTCTCGCATGGGTTACAATTCTCCACACGACTCTTACGGTGCTCATCAGAAGATGTTGTCACCAGCTGGTCAACCTCATCCTTACGACAGACGGCAGCAGTCTCCAGAGCTGCCTCCTCCCCCTGACATGTTACCCGACATGCCTGCTCCCCCCGTGGGAGCTGCCGCCGAAGATCTGCCTCCCCCTCCTCCTCCCCCTGCGGAGTACGAACGCTTGATGCAGGAGGAGCACTTGAGGAAGATGGGGGTCGATCCAAGTCGCATCAGAGATCGGATGGATCCCCAGGGGGCTGACTCTTTCGGTTACCCGGACAACAAACCCCAGAACGCAAGCTTTCGTGGACCTTCTCCAATGTACATGGGCCAAGACCAGAACAGGCAGGGCCCAAAACCTCCAGGTGCTCCAGGACCCCAACAACCCCAGCAACCTGGCTATCAAGGCTTTATGCCTCCTACTCAATCCAACTACCACAACTACCAGAATTTACCTCCTGTTCAGAATAGGCCCTATGACATACCCCCTGGACAAGGTCCTAATTTCGCTAACAAGCCAGATGGTGCTCCCGGCTACGGCTACAGACCTAATGACTCTATGATGCGCGAAGGTGGTCCTCCTCCAAGACCAGACTCCAAGCAAATGAACAAACCTCAAGTCAATCCCAAGCCTGATTTCAAGAAGCCGACCTCTTCCCCATGGGAACGAGAGCAGAAAGAAAAACAGGAGAAGATGAGACAGGAAGACATGAGTCGTGTCAGACTACAACAGATTGGAGATCTAGAAAACAAACCTCATTTGAGTCAAGAAGAACACGACAGGCTGAGGCGACTGCGCTTGGATCAAGAGTTTGAGAAGAGAGTGGCCGAGGCCCAGAGCAAGGAAGACGAAGATTCTGATACTGAACTGACTGACAGACCTGCTGTAAGTTTCACTTTCTTCTATCGTATTTTGATTTTAGGCATATCAATCCACCGGATTGTTAAAGTGATGGAGCCATGATGCTCAGAAATTTGATAGCCTGAATTCTTATAAGAGTAATTTGATAACTAGTTGACAAAGAGTGGGAATAGAAGTTTGAGAATTCTGGAGAACAATTAAAGAATCAATACTTGTTCAATCCACTGGAGAATGTCCTGTACAATTCAGGCACTGTTGCATATTTAAATGACTAATGAGAACACTACTCTTTCAGGGTCGTGCACATATGTTGAGAATGCTCCAGGATGATTTGTCGAAGAAACGGCAGATTCAGGCAGAAGAGAAACAACAGCAGCAGATCCAGAGAGACCAGGCTGAAGCTGAGAAGAATGAGAGGTGAATAGCAGAAATATAATATGCAAAATAAACAATAATAGACAATAATTTAATGAAAGTTAATGTTGTAGCTAGCAGTATTATTTAGGATCTTGTGGGAGTATTGAATGTAGTATGTGGCGAAGTTTGTGAAATCGTAGAGGTAAAAAGGTGGTACAATTTGAGAAAGTAATGAGATCTTAAATTGGTGAAGAAGCTGGGTATCTATTTTACATGTGGTCCTTTTTCCAGTCATTTCCAAGTGCACTTGCCTAATAATCTGTCCTTAATGATCACAGATAATATTGGATAGCCACTTAATTTTATTTGCAACCTCTTAATCTAAATGAGGGATATCTTATAATTGGTTGCGTATGTTTGTCACATTTCTTTAGAGCTGAACGTCGCCTTGCCATGTTTGAGAAAGAAAGACAAGAACAGAAAGAAAGAGAAATGAAACGTCAGGAGAGAAGGGAGAAGGAACAAGAAGAGATCTTGCGGAAACAAAGGGTGAGAATTGTTTCTTCACACATATGCTTATTGATATGCATCTTCTATCTAAGTTAGAAGTAACATTTGATTAAGTTGAACATTGTCACATGCTTCAAAAAGTCTAATGAAGTTTTCCAAGGACATTTACCTCAATAACCTGAACCAATGTTTGTGAGGAATCAGTTTCATACCCATCTTGTTGTTGACCAGCTTGGATTTCAATCTCATGTTCTGCTTTATTTCTGTAGGAATTGCGAGAAAGACAGAGACAAGAGCTGGAAGAAAGTCAACGCCAGGCTCGTCTGGAAGAAGAGAGGAAGAAAGAGCTTCAGAGGGAAGAACTGCGGAAGAAAAAACTTGCTGTAAGTGTCAAACATTGAATTAAATGTTTTTGCTGCATGCTGGGCATGATGCTGGGTGTAGCTGTTTGTGCATTGCACTATTGGTGTGAGATAGAGAATTGAGAAGCTGTTATTACCAGAAGGAATAATGTCTGAAATGTTAAAGATTCACATCAATTGTAACTTCCTTCTAAAACTGTTGAATACATTTATTGATGTCTAATTTATGGTCTTAGGTTATTTATCGTTAATGAGGACTCTGACCATTTGAAATTCTTATGTTGACCTTTCCCTTTCAGGAGCAAGAACATATGCGGGACCTGCAACTCCAGCGAGAAGCAGAAGAGCGCAGCATGAGAAAGGCGATGCAGATGAACAGACCTGATGACCGATACAATGTCATGGGATACCAACCGTATGGAGACAGGCAGGAGATCCCCAAAGGTCCAGATCACATGGCTCCCGGAGTGGATAGAATGCCTCCAGGCCCAGAAAGAATCCCTCCCGGTCCAGAAAGGATCCCTCCGGGGCCGGAGAGAATCCCTCCAGGTCCAGAGAGAATGATTCCAGGCATGGACAGGAGAGATATGCGTCCGAGTCCAGATAGACGAGACCCTCCTGGTCCCGCTGACCACGACAGAAGAGAGCAGTCTCCAGGTTTGCCGTACGCCCCAAGAGACGCTCCTCCAGGGTTGCCGTACGCTCCAAGAGAGGCCCCTTCGATGAGTATATCGTCAAGTAGCATCCACCACTACGGTCCATCAGTAGATATGCCACCCTCCAGTGCTCCTCAGCCGTACAGCAGTGGAGCTCCAGTTAGTGGAAGTCATGCTCCTCCTAGGGACTCTTACATGTCAGTAAACGCCCCTTTTGCTCCACCTCCACCCCAACGAGGGTCGTCTTACGACGTAGCTAACCAGCACAGCTTCCGTGGCCCTCCTGGTCCAGGGACCCCAGAGGGTTACGGTTGGGATCCCCGACAGGGTGGCAATACCCCGTCTGCCATGCGTCATAATATGGACACCACACCTGTTCCTAAAAAGAGTGTATCCTTTCACGACAACATAGCGACCGAGATTCGGGACTCTCGCTATGGCTCGACGTCGTCAGAAGCGACAGATCGTAACTCGGGACGTTTCGGCTCGACGTCCTCTGACAACGGATTCAACCAATACCAGAACAACAACGGCAACTCGATAAGCCAATCGCCCTTCCAGAGACCCAACTACGGACCCTCGGCTGCTCACGGGAACCCTCGGCAAGAGGAGGTGTTTGAGATGCGCACTCCCGAGAACCAAAGCACCGCATCTGCCACTCTAGTCCCTGGCCCCACCCCCGGAGTAGTCGGCGCACAAGAGGTCTACCTTGATCCCAGAGAGCGTATCGCGGCCCAAAAGGCTGCTGCTGGCAACCCCGGACAAGCTAACGCAGACAGAATGTCGTTTAGAGACAAAATGAAAATGTTCGCACAAGAGGCTGGGGAGAACACGCCCAAAGAAAAGCCCAAAATCTCCCGAGCCCAGAGACAGATAGAGAATATTATAAATGGCCAGTGAGACTGAATAACCTTTTAACAACATGGTGCATTATCTTTTTTTAGCATTTTAATAACATTTGTAAGATACTATTTGTTTATGAATTATATTTACATGTGTTTTATGTTTTGACCGAAGTACCACTAGCCTAGTAATTTATAATCGTAAACTAAGTGTCATAAACAAAACCATTAACTTGTAAATATGTATGTGTGGTAGGAGTTTTAGTATTCTCATTTATTTTTACTGTACATTGTACAAGCTTGGTTGGCAAATCCATATATATTATATGAATGATGTTATCGCATTTAGTTTTTACTTGATTTACTTGACAAGGCAGATGTTTTAGGTTTGTTTTTTAGATACCAAAATATCTTGACAGAGAATCTGACAAAATTTATGTGACATTTTAAACTTGATGTCAGATATACTTGAACGAAACAAGAGATGAGTTTTAACTTTTAGCTTACTTGATGAGATAAACACATGTACGAGATGATGGGAACACATCTTGTGAGAATGAGAGATGTTTACATTTTGATACGAATCTTATGCTACAGATATATACATCTGACACCATGTTGGCCTTTGCAAAGAAGAACCGTCCTTTTCTGCAGTCCTGCAGTGAGTGTTTGGCGTCCTGAAGTTAAAATGTGATCTTGCGCACGTAGCCGTCCTATTTTACACAGAACGTGCGCGATTCTCACTTGCTTCTTGAAGACAAAAATGGTTGTGTACTTAATATCAAGGGCTATTTTTCTACGGTGTATCTTTTTGCAGGAATTATTGATTGTGCGTGCACTTTTTATGCATATCTGTACATAAACAAATTTGTCAAGTTATGACTAATCTGACAGGAAAACTAAAGATGCCTTTTGCAGAATGTGTTGAGTGCATAACACTCACTAAAGTTGCGCTTAATAGATTTGATATGAAGAAAAATGGTTAGCAATTTGGCCTTGACGTATCATTACTTATAATTCACAGCTCCATAGCTCAGTTGTAATTGCTAGGATAGATTGTTTCGTATGATTGAGTTTAAATTACTTGTTGATATATTAGTTTATTTTTATACAATCAAGAGGTTACGGAACCTATATTATGTGTATATTTTATCATTATGATTTTATGCATGAGTTCAATATTAACCTGTTTATATGTGACATACTTAATCTCGTTTATAATTACTCTTTAACATTTAGAGTACTTAATGCCTTATTTTATGTGATTTTGATTTATAGAACTTGTGATTGAGTTATATGCTACATATCCTTCACTTATGAATCTTTTTCATGTGATCTTGCAATAAGCTGATGAGTTAAATCAGAATTTAACCTTTGTTAAAGAGTTTGAAGTTTTGTTAGATTTTAAAGTTAAGTCTTTGTTAAAAGGAATATATGAATCTTAGAATTATGATGATTATAAAATGGTGATTTTTAAAGGTGATACATATCCGCCCCATTTTACGATTTACATATATTGTAACCGTCCACAAAACTAAAAGTGCCCAGAACCAAATTAAATGTTAGATGTTAAACATGTTGACCAAAACTATTTTATCCAGGAATTATGCATGCCCTTATGTAGACTCATGAATTGAATAGGTTGAGATTAATTGATAATTATATGTAGATGTTTCAAAACATGTGTGCAATTCTAGGTAGGTTAGCTCTTGTAGGTGTGTAAAATAATAGTTAGAGCAGAGATATTTCTACTTCAGTTGTTCAAAGCTTATTTAAAGGATTAATTAAATTTTACTAATTTTGCAAAACTGTATAGTATCATAATTGTTTTTTTTTGTTGCCGAACTGTACATACTTGCACAAAGTAACATGTTAATAGATAAAATTTAATTATGTTCTTCATGGTGCGGGCATAATACTTGTCTCTCTGAAAAGCACCATTTCTGCTCTTGATCCATGAATATATATATACTATACGTGTACAGTCCAGATTTTTAATGCGATGAGAATACATATACTGTAAGACAACACATTCTTGTCAAAAAATAAAATTTTATTACAAAATGTTTTGTCTTTGTCCTTTGCCAATTGACTGCAATTTCAGTTGCAAATATTATTAAAAGATTTCATCCTTACAGTCTGTGAATCTCATCAAAGTGGAGGTTGTTGAGCCTGGCGGTTAGGGCGTTATTTTCTTGGGTTGTCTTAGACGTAGGTCACAACATATCTCTTCCAAGAATGCAAATTGAGATACGTAGATTGGTATTCTTTGTTTTGTTTGCGGATTGCATCGTGCATGAGGTGCTGCTGAGGCGTAAAACACAAACAAAACAAAAGCATCGTGCATGATTTCTGAAGCAAACCTACTTATGCTTTGGTAGACTTGGGTCAGTCCTAAGACGTTTACTATATCTTTAGTTTCTAATTGAAGCACATCGCTGCAGACACCGGTTGGATTGATATTTTCCACTTGTTTGTGGTCTGCATATTCAAGTTTGTTGATTACTATTCGGTGACTCTAGTATTTATGAAAAGATTTCGCTCTAAAAGTCTGTGAATCTCATTAAATTCTTGAGTTGTCTTTAATTAAATTACTTGTGCAGACACCATGTCTGATTGATATTATCTTTTTCATTGTTGATAGCTTTTTGGCGATTTCCAAAGAAAAGTATTTATAAAAGATCTTGGCCTTATAGTCTGTAAGTTCAATGGAAAAGGAGTTCGTTTAGCACAGAGGTAAAGATGCTGATGTAGTTTGAGAATTAGATGTTGCTCACCAGTTACAGACATTGCTGTTGTCTGCGTACTCAATTGGTGATGAAAGATTGCCTTTAATAATGGTTGCTGGAGTTTAAAACAAATTCATCAAATAGAGTTTATTAGCCCGTTTGAGGCCTTGAGCATTTTCTTGTGGAGTTCTGAAGCTATTCAATGATGAACATCGGTGCCCCCCACTCTTTTCAAATTACCTGAACAAGCTTACAACCTAATATTCTGAATTTCATCAAATTTGAAGTTGTCTTTACAGTTATTGGATAAGAACACCATTGTGCAGATGTGCTGAAGTGAGATTTTCTGTTTTGTTTGTGAGTTTGCTTAAAACTGAACCCGAATATCTTCTAAGGACCACAAAGAGCAAAATTCCAGCTGGTTGTCAAATTTAAATTTGATAACATAGTTTGTTTCCATGTTTGAATGCAACTTGGGATTGAATACTTCTTTCGTCAAGCATCCCTTTCTCTGCACTTCGCTGGTTTCAAACACACTCATTGAATATCACTTATGAAAAGACTACATCCTTTTGGTCTGTGAATTTCATCAAAGAGATTGTTAAAGGCATCCAGTTATTTTGTTGTAGATGGATAGATATGGTAAGGGCTGCCCTTTAAGCCCAGTTCTAGGCCTTCACAAGGATTGACTGATGAGATGGGAGAGATCTGGAGTTCTCAACATGTGAAACATTTACGCCATGTGAGGGATCTTTAACTTGCCCAGCACAGGCTTTGGGTTCGAACCCATGCAGGCTAAGAACTTCAGCGGAGCAGCCCTGGAGTGTAATCACTCTGCCACCCAGCTGCAAAGTCGTGAAATCATTGAATAGTGATGGCATTCATGCACTGAAGGTTTTTTATTTGCTCTTTGTTTTAAAGAATATTTTGAAGATATATATAATTGTGAATTTCATTTTGAGGATAGAAGAGAGTTTTGTCTGAAGGCTCATCTATTCCTTTGGCAAAGTTGTTTTAAAAAGGTCTGCCAAGTCTGGGAAGTTTTGTCTGTCTCCTTGAATGACTTCACTGTTGATGTTTGGGAAATTGATTATGGAAATGTTTTGTCCCAGCAGTGGGTAAATTTTATCAGAAGTATAAGGTTTGTGAAGCTAGCTTCCGGAGAATCTGCTGGAGTTGAAGCTAGAGATTTGGAGTTGTATTTTACTGCTTTTCAAGATATTATGGAGTGATCAACTAAACATTTCATACAGCTTGGAGAATATGAGTGATTACTTGAATGCTCTGAGACTTGGGTGGTATCATCTCTCTATACTTGCCATGTTATCAATTGATGACTCATATTGCTATACACTCATCTTGTGTGTGTGAGTGGGAAGATCTATGGGGGATGAAATTTCACCCAGATAAATGTGAACATATCTCCAGAAAACGTCCGCATGAGACATCCTATCATCTGAGAGGCCACCGGCTCAAGACCGTCGACCAGACAAAATATCTGGGAGTCAAGATCGCCTCGAAACTAGAATGGAAGGACCACATAGACAAGATCACAAAGAAGGCAAACAAGACCCTAGGCTTCTTGCGGCGTAATCACTGGATCATGATATATTAATTTTCAAATTGAAGCATTATGGTTTTAAAACTACTTCACAAAATCTATTAAAGGACTACCTCTCTATGCGAACTCAACAAGTCCTGTACAAAGACATCTTGTCAGATTCTCTTACCGTAAAATGTGGGGTGCCACAAGGTTCAATCTTGGGACCCTTGCTATTTCTAATATATGTGAACGACATCACTACAACAACTAACTATTTTCACCCTATTTTGTACGCGGATGACACAACCTTATGTGCTGCTCTTAATCATCAATGGAACAATAATGACAGTATGAATTTAAACAATGAATTGAAAGAACTTTCAAACTGGATGAAGCTCAATAAATTATCGTTAAACATAATGAAAACTAAGGCAATGCTTTTCCATTCATCACAAAGGAATATTAATTATCCATCTTTAGTTATTGACAATGTGCCAATTGAGTTTGTACCAAATTTTAACTTTCTGGGAATAAATCTAAATCAAAATCTGAAATGGGGCCCTCATATTGATGGAATAATGAAAAAGATTTCTAAAACAATAGGTGTTATGAAAAGAATGAAAAATTATTTACCATCAAGTGCCTTATTAAGCATCTATCATGCATTGATTGGACCACATTTGAATTATGGAATTAGTATATGGGGCGGAAATGTTGGTAGGATTTTTAAAATGCAAAAAAAGGCTGTAAGGGTAATTACTAAGAGCAAATACAATGCCCATACCACTCAGATGTTTAGACAACTCAAAATTTTAAAAATTCAAGACCTGTGTGCACTGCATGATTTCAAATTTTGCTACCAATATGAAAATGCTATTTTACCTGAATATTTTTTACTAGAAATGCTGCAAAGAAATACTCATGTCCTTAATTTCGGTACAAGAACCAACAATCGCTATCGCTTGCCCGCTGTGAGCCATGAATATGCTAGAAACAGTATGTCATACAAATTTCCGAAAACATTTAACGAAATGAATGAAAATATAAGAAACAAAATATACACTCATAGTCTAATAGGTTTCAAGTATTATATCAAACAACGTTTTTTCAAATCCTATGATATTCCCTGTCAAATTGATAATTGTTTCATTTGCAACAGTGTAGGCTAGTCAGCACATAACAATTAACCATCTATAAAAAGTCACTATATATTTAAAATTAAAGTTAAAAAAGTAGAACAGGCTTATTTGTAGTGGAGGTTGTATCTATGTTGTAGAATTAAAATTTATGTCATAAGTATGATATCTGCTCTGTGTGTCCCATACTGATGACTGCGAGGATTTATGGTATGGTATATTTTCTGTTTTGTTTTCGGGTGGTCCCTTGGCAGCGACATCTAGGATGTCATAGAGGGACACCTTCTCCATGTATGCTATTTTAAAACTGAACCTGTATATATACATAATGTTGAATTGTACGCTTGGAATGCATGAGAAAATAAAACGAATCTGAATCTGAATCTAATCTGCGGAATGCCCCTGTAGAAACAAGGGAAATGGCCTACAAAACACTAGTGAGACCACAACTGGAATATTGTGCTGCAGTCTGGGATCCACACACACAGAAGCAAGTGAAGAAAATAGAGAAGGTGCAGAGGAGATCGGCCAGATACGTACTCTGACGTTACCATCAGACATCCAGCGTCGGCAGCATGCTCCAACGACTGGAATGGGAAACCCTCCAGGAACGAAGAGGAAAGATGCGAATCATCATCATGTACAAGGCAACCCACAACATCATCGCAGTCAACAGCAATCGTTGTCTCACACCCATCGTCATGCCCACTCGTCAAAATCATAGTTTCACGTTCCAACAAGTATCGACCACCACAAACTATCACAAGTATTCCTTCTATCCACACACCATCATACAATGGAACGCCCTGCCAGCCTACGTTATGGATACTGCATCAGTGGAACAGTTCAAGACAGCGCTGGCCAAGCATACCATAATAACCTAATCTCATGTCAATATCTACTTCTCCGTAAATTTCTGTACATAACACCTCCTTTCCTCTGTTCACCTTTTTCATTTTTACTAACAAACGCATAGCGCCTCCATATTAGTCATCAGTTTTGATGTTGTGGCAGTACTTTGATGATGATGATGATGTTAGGGGATGACCATTTAATATCCAGGGGTAGGGGGCTTGGAGTTTTTTTAAATAAATAATTTCTTGCTCTTCTGGTGAAATTAATAAATTCTTTATTGGCAGTCTTGAAATAAATAATTTCTCCTAAGGGGTATTTCTTAACAAGGTGTTGCTTGATTTTGGAGTTAATATTCGGGCACTTCGCGCACTTGAAATAAATATACTACCGCCACTACCGTGTAATAAATAATTACTCACCGAGGAAACTCCTAAGCCCCCTGGATATTAAATGGTCAGCCCCTTATGAGTAGATAGGCAGATGACAGTGAATGAGTCAAGTCACTCACCAGTGATGTCACAGTTTACCTCAGTTTCTGCAATGAAATTTAGATTATGCAATTTGCCAACTTCATAGCTCTTTATGGACATACATGTACACAGTCCCTCCATTTACCATGGTATACCTACGAGCTTCATACCTCACCTCTTGATTAATTGAACTCCAGCCAACTGACACTGTCCACTTCTGCCCATGTTTTGCAGACAAGCAGGTACCACTTGGGCCTACCTGTGTTAGTAAGCATGAATTCCAGCAGGTGGACCAGTGTAGCTCATTCATTGGCACACCTGAGAGAGGAGACTCACCTGTGCTGAGTAGCTGGGCAGAATGGTGTGGACTGTCAATCAGAGAGGCTAACTTATCTACAGCTAGAAAAGGACTGTTACTGAAGCTGTACAAAGATTGTTGTGTGTTTCACTGATTGGTATGGACTGATTGGACACAGTGTGATCTAACTAGAGTTAGTAGTGTCTAATTCACACAAGGACATTCCTAACTAACGGTAAACAGAGGAATTGAGGTACCTGGAAGAACTGTTTCAACTCTGTTGACACTGAAGCTGATAACTGGAGGTGCTACCTGCGTTGAAATCTCCACAAACGACTATAGGTATGTTGGAATAAATGGTTAGCTATTGACTGTCCACAATGTTTTCTGGTGTATTACATTTCGGATGATACTGTATTGTTATGGGGATGGTAGTCTCTCCCTCCCCTCTGTCTCTCCCCTCTCTCCCTCCCCTCCGTCTCTCCCCTCTATCTAGCTCCCCTCTCTCTTCTCCCTCTCAACTCTCTCTGACATCTCGCTGTTCTCTTATCCTTTCTCCCTCCCTCATTCTCTCTCCTTCTTTCTCCCCTGTCTCTCTTTAGTGACAGGTCTGCAGTAGGACCTCTGGCCTCCGAGGACTGGTGTACGTTTGACAGCTGTTTATGATGGCTAATTCACTGACCACTGCCCTCATCAGGTCCCAAACAAGTTATGAAGTGTTACATGAACGTAGTAGCAGGTCATGTAGCTTTGTAAGGAAATGACATTATGTATCTTCAAAGATACAGAAGTTATTTGTCTCTGTCTTCAAAATCACTCCTTAAGATAGAGGATGATTGAAACTGCACAAGCTTAAGGTTATTCTCCATTACATTGATTTATAAAATCATCTAAATATTTTAATTTATGCTCCATGAAGACCTCCATAGATTATCATTGTATCATTTGTATGTCTTCATTATATCATTTGCCTATATCTCTATGATGTGACCTTTTAGAAGTGGTTTTCTTGAAATACTATAAGGACACAAAAGGAACATGCTGTGTGGATCTGGACATTATTTGATAGGGCTGACTTTTGTATTTGGATCAAGCAATGCTGTGCCAATTAGCTAATCTCAGTAGGCTATCAGTTGCCAGACCTTTCTTACTCTCCAATGGACTTGTGTGGTTGCTTGAAATTGATTAAGAAACTGCTGGACCTGCTGGGGCTTGGCAGGGGCCTTGGATCTTCCCTGACTCATAGAGTCATGCAATGGCTACCATGGTTACTCCATCAACAATAGATGGGGGAGGGGTGCATTTCATCATCAGTCTCATTTCCTCCCAAGATCCAAGTTAATTCTTCTTGATCATGAGATGAGATCCGATGAGATCTTACTCACACTCAGTTAATTGGCATTGCATTTTGATAAGAGAGTTTAAATTCCCATGCATGGATCTGGACCTTTCAGTTTTGGATATTTGACAAGTGATATTTCTGGCAGAACTTCTGATTCTTGGTAAATATCTCACACTTTGTGTCTTGTGACAGTTACTTTTGGTTTGGAGTCAAATTTATTAATTTTCACACACAATTTCAATTTCATGCGGTGTTATGTCATTTCTGCAAAGTGAATGGCACTGGACTACCAGCCAGCTAAAGGACTCAAAAACTATTTGTCAGCTAAATGACACTTAAAGTATAATTATATTGACCAGTTAGGCCTAAACTACTCTATAAAACTATGTGACCGCAAATTAAGTCACACAAAAAACAACTTCTGCAAAGCTAAATGACACTGGCATTGGCCAACTGAATGTCACTAAATTGTTGATCAGCTAAATGAAATAACAGCCTCTAAAGGAGTCTAAACCATTGGCCAGCTAAATAACACTGAACAACTGTCCAGCTAAATGACAGTAACTGTTGGTCAGTCAAATGGCACCAAACAATTTGCCTTTATTTATTCTGCATATTTGTTGAAAGTTCTTTTGAATTCTTTAGTGACTTTGTAGTCAATTTCTTAAAGCAGACAGTTACCTGGCTTCCAATTATGAGATTACACAGTAGAATGGACCTTTTGTCCATTAGTTGACCTTTTGATAGCCATTCTCAGCTGATCTGGTAATTGAGGGTTGACAAATGATTGAGTAATGCTCTTTCATCCTAAGGAACCTCTTTAAGTTTAGTACTTTCAACCATCTTTTGTTTGATTGTTGAGGAGAGCCTGTCATTACTGAATCTTTGAGGTGGACAATGGGTAGGCATACATCCTGCGATGAAGATGTGATATTTGTTTCTCTTGAGTATTCACTCTGCCAATTCAGGTGGGAGTAAAATATAGAAATTGGGGTTGACTTGGTAACTGTGTTGCAAACCTTGGTGCCAGAATCTATTTTCAGAGTTTAAAAAAAAAATGAAGAAAGGTCTTTAGAAATTTTGTTTTTAGAATTTTTTCTTTATGACTGGGGGGAGGGGTGGGAGTTTTGCCTGAGGGGATACTAACTTTTCACACGTGTTTCAAAGGGGGGGTATTAATTTTTGACAACACACCTAAGGGGGGGTAAGAAATTTTAACAAAGAAAAAATGTTATAAAACCCGCATCAACTAACTTTATCCACCCTTTTTTACGCGCAAAATTCCGCGTAATGGCGCGAATCTGTACGCGTGACCATGTATACAGTAAATATGTGTATATTGGTTTATATGTCGAGGTGGGGGGGGGTACTAAAAATATGTATGAAACCTAGGGGTGGGGTACTAAAAATCCGCATGAATCTCAAGGGGGGGGTATCAATTTTTGACGGGAAGTTCTGGCAAAACTCCCACCCCCCCCCCCCAGTCATAAATTCTGAACGGTCCCTAATAGCAACTTTAAGGTTGCCTTAGTACAAGCATTTCAATTTACTTTCCTGGCAAGGGCTTTAGCTATATATTTATTTACCTCCTTAGGGTAAGAAATACACATTACAATCCTTTCCCTTTGTTGTAAGGGATTGAATTAATTTACTGGAGAGCAAAGTTGGCAATGAAATGACCTCACATTCTTCGCTGTACACAGATTTCTTTTATCTTAATCTAGAGTGGGGTTATCCCATTGTAGTGGTCTTTGCTCCAAGAAAATGCAAAGGAGATCTAGAAAATGAATTATTAACTCAACTTGAGGGATTGCCAAAACTTTGTGGATTCCAGGCTAAGAAAAACCCTGGGATAAGAAGTTGAAATTTAGTTCTATTCTCGCTTGGTGTTTTAAATTATGTTTTGTCAGTAACTTGTGTAAGTTGGTAAAGATACAATGATAATTTTTTGACAATTTTGTATAATTGTCCAGGGAAAAGTCATGGGGCATTAGATGTTGTTCTATGGATGGTGTTTTTCAGTTGTTTTCTGTATCAAACACTTACAGCCGAGAAAGGACGAGTGATCACATTCAGCTGTTTCAGGACATCAGTATGTTTTACATTTAAATTATTGTGAATTTTGTCAGAGCCTGATAGGGACACATTACCTCACTGGTGTTTGGCATGGCTCATTCAGTGAGTTGTGGCAATAACATGGTATGTATAGGTGAATAAACTTGCAAAGGGTATTGTAGAGCATTTTGTAATCATTTGTATTTCTAAGGCTGTCGTTCTTACAATTTATCTTGGTCCATTGCCATTGGATGACATGTTTGCCAGTTCATTTGATGGGATGTCAAATCCACAGATCAAGTTTAGTGCTTCGTGGGTTTTGAAAGTTTATTTTATTCATAACTTTGTTTGAGTTATCTCTAGATATTTTACATGAGTGGTTTCTTCAGATTTTACGCTCTTTTAAGTGGCCAATATTACTGAAAATTGCAGCAATTTGTCAAATTTTGTCAACGCTTATTTCAAACATTTTGACTCTAAAAGTGCCTATGATGCAGGAGGAGAAATATCTATTCTAGATTGGTTTTCTCCATGAATGGCATTACCAAGTGAGACATGAAGTGTGACATATGAAGCATGCAGTGTTTAGACATACAATAGATATGTATGACCATGTTACCATGGTGTGTATTTGTCCCTTCATAAATTGCTCCATGCCTGGGGCATCTGATGTGAGGCTAGATATGTGAGTGGTACGAAGCTATCCAATGCAGAAATGTGCTCTGTGGTATAGGAAAAATACACTTTGAGTGTCTTGGATAAACTTAGGCATAGATCAACCAACTAAAAACTCAAAAGACTTGAAAGGGCATCATATGTTGAAAAATTAAAAAAGCATAATTTGATTCATTTATGCTTGAGGCATTTTATTCTAAATGATTGTCCTATGGCAATTTTATATATGTCATCTGTGTTATTGAAAAGCTAAAGGAAAAATACACTGATGAGTTTTGGTCAATTCTTTCAACGACTCTGAATTGTCAAATTGACATCACTTACTTGATATGAATAGTTTCTGGAGAACATTACTAAAGCATCATCCAGAGATGGTGACTGTTGCATGACAAGATGACTAGCTCACATGTGTGGGGTCTTACAATTGCTCCTGCATAGAACATTGGATTTATTGAGTTCTGAGATTACTGCTTCAACCTCAGGCTGTATGATGTCGATGATGTGTGTTGCAAAAGGAACTTAGTGACAAAAAAACTCCTTCAAATTGCTTTTCTTGCTTATTGATTTCACGAAGACTTTGATTGCATATTCTTTAAATGTTGGTAATCTGTGTTATTTAAAAAGACACACTGGAGAGTTTTTAGTTGGTTGATTCTCTAAAAGGCTTAGCACAACTTATTTCTGAAGGTTTACAATATTCAAAACCTCACACCTTGGGCTTGTTATTCGAGATGTCTTCAATATTATTTGACAAATGATATAGTCATGAAAATTACAGGCATGATGTAATTTTAGACAGTTTATCTTACAGGAAAATGTCATAAACATGAAAAAAAAGAACTCCCATGGTTGACTCTCCCAAAGGCTTTGACTGTCCATCACATGTTGAAATGTTGTAAAGCTTCAAATGTTTACCTGAGGCATGTTCTTCAGAATTCGATACAGGTAGAGCTATAGGAAAATTATAGGCAAGATGTACTTCAGTGTTTAGGAAAAATTCTTTGACTCAGCTAAACACTTCGACTGGGCATCACATGTGGAAATGTTGAAAAGATCCTAACTTCACCTGAGGCATGCTATTCACAATTTGTTCACACTGCATTGTACAGCTCTTTCATTTGGTCTTGTAGAAGTTCTAAAGGCATTTGACCCAGTGAATCATCTTTTGCATTTAAAAAATGTTCTTACACCTAAGTTATTTCTCAGCTATTTCTTTATGGACTTTGACAGTGCTCAGATCTTGTTGCCTCTTCAGGGGGCTGGGAACTGCATTGATAACTGGAGTGCTCCAGACTTCTTACACTAGAGGTAATTCTTGTTTATGAGTTTATATGTGCAATTACTTGTGAAATATAGATGTCTGTGATGAAAAAAGATTTCCAAATTATGAAAGCCTGTATTTATAATATTTATATACAATAGCAACCGGAAATATTGATAATGATACGATGATCTAAAATAATAAATTGTCTTTTTTGTATTACTTAATTAATGAGGAGGAGAAAATATAATGTTTCTGAAGGGACATCAGAATACTCTTAAAAACACATTCTATCCACATTGATTATAACATAGGTGATATGCATGTAATTTTCTGACATATATTTGTTTAATTTGTATGTTGTTTAGATAGTCTATATTATACCTGTAGTAAGTGCTCACTTCATGACCAAATTGTGCAGGATTTGATCTCAGATGTGTGTTCTGTAAATTTCCTAATATGTTCTTTGTTTACTGTACATGTAACATTTTGTAGTTGTTAAATAGGAGTGTTATTGAAGTTACCAGTGATATTTATATAGCTGTTGTTTGTTTCTATATAGACTATTAGTTCTGGTAATTACTGCACAATGTACTTGTCAAAATGACAGATCATTTACTTCAAGATCAGAGTTGTCAAATTGCCTGTGAGTATGTACAAAATATAATGTAACTAGTCTATATTCGCATATCTTGCAGGTCAATTTTGTGATATTTTTATATGCCTTTGGACTTCCATAATTTTTGTGATGATTTCATAGCACAAAGGAATCAACGTTTGACTCACCCGGAGATTTCGTCCATCTCTCATGGACTTCCTCAGCTGTCCAGATTTTATAGATTTCTGTGGTTTGAGTTGGTTTTGTGTTGTGGCTATGCTAAGCCCTGGTTGCCAATGTCCTGACAATACACATTATGATATCTGGTGGGTGGGATATTATCTGGTCCATTAACCAGTTTATAACATCTTGTGAAAAGAGTATTTTTCTATTGCAAACGGGGGCTAAGCCTATAATCAGAAAGCTCAAATATTTGAAATATTTTGTGTGATGATATCATGTACATACAAGACTGCTGAATGGGTATTGATTCATTGGACGTTTTGAATTTTCAAAATGTGCCTGTTGGTTTGTGCTTTGTCAATTTTTGTTTGAAGCTCCTTCCCTGTCCATTTGAGTATTTATTTAGGAGTTACAGCAAATACTCTAGGCCCCATGGAATTCACTGCGCCAACACGATCAAATGCTTGATCCAGGTCTGTTGAGTTTGACCATAATGATAGGTTTGCCCACATTGGTCAGGAACTGTCATGATCATACCTCTGCTCATGTATAACAATGGGTGGACACCCTGAGTATTTCTGACCAACTGGACACTGCCTGATCCCTGATATAGGTCACTGTCCACATAACTGACCACTGGTCACCTGAGGGATCAAAGAAGGACACGGATTTTATGTCTACCTGTTGACTTGGTGTCTTCTTTGTGATTGTTGATGATTGTTCTTTATCCACACGTGTTGACAGTAAGTAAAGTCTGCAAACTGACAATATATGTTTATTTTACATTGTGGATGATAGGCAATATCTTGAGGTGGGGAGATGTAGTTGTTTGATCATCATGTCTGTGCCAGTTCAGTTATTGATATAATATCTCTCTATCTATCGATCTAACTGTCTATCGCTGAATATCTTTTCTGTCTCTATGTCTATCCTTCTGTATCTATCGATTGAATATCTATCGACTAAATATATTAGTTAAATATCTATCTATTCGCTAATACATAGCTCCATGGACAGTTAGGTATCTATATCTTGGTATGGATGGTGCATCCCTCTGATGAGGCCAGTTCTAGCTGCTCAGGAAGTTTATTGATGAGAAGGGCTGCAAGTCTGGTGTCTCATCTGAAGAAATTCCAGAAGAATGTTCTTTAGAAGGTCCTTGGTTCCATCAGAGACCTTTAGGACAGTTCTCTGGTTCCATTCTCCTCGCTGAAGGTCTTTGCCTGCATGGGTTCGAACCCCGGTTGGGGAACCCAAAATTTTCAGTGGACCTTCATGAGCTAAGTCCCAGCTGGATGAATTTGGATGAGATGGTAAATTGGTGGCCGCTTGTATCGGTGTCTGTGCTGGGCAAGTAAAAGATCCTTCACATGGGCAAATGTGCACTGAGAGCCGGAAAGGACGCAAAATTACACCTTTTTGGGTGTAGAGCAATGGGACCTAAAATTACACCCCAAAAAGTAAATACAACCCAAAAAGGCATAATAATCCATTCTTTGGCATAATGTGTTATGCTCCTGAGGGGATGTAGTTACTCCTTTTAGTGGGGATACTCAGGGACCAAAAATTAGAACCCAAGGGGTAAATAAACACCATGAAATTATAAATAGTACACCATCAGGTGTAATGCATGACTCCGTGTGTTACACCTCTGAGGGTTTTAGTGTACTCCATAGGGTGTTTATGTTTCCTTATACTAGTTTGTTTTTACACCCTGCGGACTATAGAAATACGCCCTTAGGCATAATTTCAATGCCTTATGGTACACCTCTCCGGGTTGAGAAATACTCCCTTGGGTGTTACAAATTACTATGTTACTACTGTGGTGTTATATATATTGATGGTCTAATGCCATAGAGAGAAATATATACACCTCTTGCAGGTTAAGTCAACCCTCTTTGGTTAAATGTTTCGGTACTACCTCCAGAGATTTTGTGGCACTACTGCCTGTAGTAGAAAAATAAATTGTCAATTGATTTATAAATTATGTCGCTAAAAAGTATAAAATGGCTCAAAATGTGTAAAAAATATAAATGACATAATTAATTAATGAACATCTTCATTCCATAATTAATACATATTGTTATTGTCAAAAGAAATTGAAAGTGACACTGGCAGTAATTGTGTTTGACATCTGTACTTTGATTTCATGTATTATAATGACTACGAGGAGATCATAGATGACAATAAAACAATTAAACAATAACATCATATCATATATATATATATATATTATAAAATTGTAAAATGATACATGGCATACTTTACATGGAATAATACTCTTGTGTACATAAATATCACCTGATTGTATACATCGTCAATATCACATGGATGGAATACACTAAAAAAATGTATACCAAAGGCCAACATTAATTTGTTTAAAGTAATTCCTATGACTACAAAACAACAAAAGAATATACCGCACATTTCAAAACACTAGATTATTAAAAATAGTTGATGCCCATAGTGGCAAAACATGAACATAGTCATTATTGATAGAACAAAATGGTACATTCAGTTTTTCCAGCAGGTCACATTCTCCTGCATCAGGCTTGCTGCAATCTTGGACATTGTAGATGGCCCTTTGGACAAAACTCTTGAATCCTCATCTTGGTTTAGAAAAGGCACTGTTAAAGGTGTATAATGAAGCAACCAATATATCGAATGCCATGAAGAGACAAAGAGTCCATGCCCCAAGAATATTAAAAAAAAAAAGTGCACTCTTCACAAAGTACAACACCTCTTTCCAGGAAATAGCAGAGAGTGCATTGATGGTATGTACCCCTCTCTATCCAGGACACAGTCAACCTTATCTTGCAACTGAGGAACCAGGACGATGAATGATGCAAAACTGCATAAGTCTGAAATAAGGAAATAAGAATATTTTCAGTCTTGAATAACAATTCAACAATAACGGAATTACAAAAGGAAGCAAATTACCAAGGCAGTTTCTATTTACACTGCTGTTTTTTTTTTATTAATGTCATACTTATACAAACAAAACTGCAATCAATATTGTATAAAATATAGATTGAAGAGTAAAGATTGCAATTAAGCTGAACATTTGATTTAAAGAGAAACCGAATATTTATGTATATATATACAAAGCATTTTTTTTTTTGCAAAAATGATTATATGGATGTTACTTACTCAAGCATTCTATCTCTGAGACAGATGAAGTAATGTCCGGCAACAAGCTCTTCACAGAATCTTCTCCTTGTTTAGGGGTTTACTATTTATGCTCTTTTCTGCATAATTATGCAAATTTAATGCTGTTTTGTAGCTGAATTGACACACGATTATACTGTCCCTGCAAAACATGCAGCCTTCCATGATGATTCTGTCAGAGTGTCCAGTCAGTGCAACTGCCACAGGAGCTGGCATTACTCCTTCCCTCATACACATGCACACCTCAGGGAGTAACACCACTGTGCTTGGGAGAGTAGAGTCATTGACACTCCCCGAGTACTATGGAGAACACCTTCTTGCTAATACCGAATTATCTAGGGGAGTTATCATTACTCTGGTGAGTGAAAATTCATGTCAGAGGGGTGTACTCCTACTCCAACACCTTTAAAAGAGTAATTTTACTCCTTTTCGGCTGACAGTGTGCAACATGTTGAGGACTCCAGCTCTCTCTCCCATCTCATCAATCAACCCTCGTGAGCGCCAAGAACAGGACTTAGAGGGCTGCACTGACATATCTATCATATCTATCTGTCTATCTTCCTGAGACTGCTGACATGAACCACACAATAAATTTCCTCTTCCCAACGCAGATCTGTAACCAACAGTCTATATTTTTTTTACTGACTTGAAATTACCAAAGTTCTTAAGTTGCTATTGAACCTTATTGGTAAATCCAGGCAGGTACTGTTGAAACATGTTTGGAGACTTTTTTGTTGATATATGAATTTTAAATAGGTTTATTCTACCTGGATCAATATTTGGATATATGATACTGTCTGTGACTGCTTGGTGTTTAGTTTGGAGGAACCATTTATTCCATAATAACATATCTCTTTCAAGTTGGTAGACAAGCATCCTGGCGTAGACAGATTCACCTGTCCTTCTGGTTTCTGGTTTGTGTCAAGGAAAGTCTGTAATCTAAGTGTCATTGGGAATGAATGATTGAGGGAGATGGTATTGTTGCCAGAGTTATATTCGAAATTGACTGAACTGCAGCATATGTACTCTTATGTTCCTTGTTGTGAGGTTTGGTTCAGTTTTTGTCTAAAGAGTCCTTTATTGTAGTGGGCTTCTAACCTCTGGGTCCTGGGTTTGATTCCTGGTCCAGGCAACCCATGTTGGATGGATGTTTCATCCTGTGGCAAGAGTGCAATCTGCCTCATAACTTTGGTTCCGGCTTGTGCTTTTAAGACTAGCCAGTGTATAAATGAAGGATATAAAGCCCAACCACCCATCCACCCTTCATTTTAGTATCCACTAGTAACATTTGTGAGCATTGAGCCCAGTGGTTTTGCTTGTGTGAGGATGGAAGTGGAGTGTCCTCTTGGCTTTCTCATGCAACTTCAAGAAGTTTTCAGATTTTACCAGAGGCTATACCTTCAGCTCCAATATGGCGTTTTTATCAAGTTTTTGGCAGGATATCATACTTTGCTTTTTTGCTTGGCAGGAAATGATATGCCATAGAAATAAATATATGAAATGTGGTAGACATAACACCTAAATTGGAACATATTTGGTCCAAGATGGTCTCCAATCTCCAGACAAACCACATAGACTCTCTACGTCCACTGACAATGTGCAATTTCTTGGAGAGACAATTACAAATGAATTAGCCAATTATACCTTAAAGATATTGAGGTCTGTGGCAATTAAGATCACCCATGGAGTAATAATTGTGCCATTATATGCATTATAGGGGAATGAGGTTCTTATGTTATTTGCATTGCTGTGCAGGTGACAGCTGGAGAAAAGTTGGAATAAAAAAAGTAATGACAGATCAGTTATTTATTCTGTATGTTGCAGCCAAAGAGCTGTGTTGGACCTTGTTGGGCTTGACCTACATTAGTCAATAATTCAGACTTTTTTGCTGGTGATAAATGATGACAAATTAATAGGCTTGTTTGTGCTAATGTGGTATGAATATGTGGAAAAGTGTTTTCTTGTTAAATAGGACCATTTTGTATTTTAAAAGTAATCATATGTATTACATGTATTATATTGCAAATGGTATTATGTACCTGATCCAAATATTTGTACCTAATAACAAGTATAATATATTGCTGCATGAGTTTTTGAGGTGAAATAACTATCCGTGGGAACACCAGCTTGCATTCATTGCTTGGGGGTTTTGCATTATGTCTTGCTTGTCCTTTCAAAAAGACAACTACTTCATGTTTGTGGGAGGGATATTGGGGAATCATGTTGTCTTGTATTGTTATGGAATAAGATATTAGCCCATTAACAGTTACTAAACTAAAAGTGTATCATATTTGTTTTAACTATCTTTTATATGAGTGTTATAGTCAAGATTTTCCCCTAATTTTCTCAATTTGTTTGAACAGCTGATGAATACAGGTTGAGCTTATGTTGGGCTATTGATTTTAATTACATGGTTTGTGCCAATTAAATTTATGTTTATTCACAGAAAAAAGAAAGTAGGAGTGTCTGAGGAATGTATAAGTTGAGAGAGATCTTTTAAGTTGTGGTCTTGGTCGAGGAAAATGTACTTGCAGGTAATTTTTACAGTTCTTACAAAATTTAGTACTCCCAAAATCTTCCAAAAGTATACCAAATACTCCTTTATCTTCTAACTTTTCCAAATGCTCAACATTTTGTTGTCTAATTCTGACTTTTTAACATTCTAAACTTTCGAAAGTTCAAAACATCTTCTGAATAATAAAAAAAAACTTTGATAATTATCTTCCAAAATGTTCAGAGTCCAAGTTTTTGAAAATCTTTCAGGTTCTCCTGAATCCTCCCAAATTTATAATGCAGTGCCATATGACTTTTGGATTTTAAGTCCCCATGCTGCCCGCTGTCCCCAATCATAATCCCTATGAGAAAAGGACCCCCATGAAAGTCATTGAATATATCTCTGGATCCGAAGTTTTGGCTCAGTCACACTGCTGTGCAGCTGTGTGTTGTTGACAAATACACACCTGGGTACAGGGCTGGATCTCTGACTGGATCTCTGAAGGCTGTTTCAGGTGATCCTATTTCTAGAGCCCATGCTGGGACAGTGTGGAGACCCACACTTTGTCCAGACATGAATTTTGCCCATTGTCATTGTCACTCTATGGGCTCAATGATTTCTTTGTTGAAATCATGAAGAATTCATTGATTGGCCACATGTGGCATTTCAAGCTATTCTGTGTATAGTTTGTATTATTTACAATTTAGGAGAACCTGTAGAAATGTGCATGTATTGCTCTCTGAGTCAGTGGTGTGAAGTTCCATAGATTGGCTGCCTTTACTGATGAAAATGTGGGGCTTGGTTTAAATATACATTACCTTAGAAGTCAATATGTTAACTGCCAGGGATTAGATTTGTCAAATTGGCTTGGTTATTTCCCATTGCATTAACACCAGTGACTTTTCTTCAATAATTTACTTGCCTTTCTCAAATTCTTTATTGCATTGACCTGAGGACAATTTTCACCAATTGAATCCACACTGAGCCAATAACCTGTGGTCATTTTGCAGGTAAATGCTTGTTCTTTTTGTTAGGTATTTTATGACGTGTCTCTTCTCACATGAATCATGTGTTAGTTATGTTAAGTGTTTAGAAATACACATTTTAGGAGTCTGAAGAACATTATATGCTTTCGAACATTCATACCTTGAAATACTCAAGTTTTTCTATATTTTCTGTGTTACCATGACTATTTTAGACCACCATCAATTAGTATTGCATGCTACAAGTTGAATTGTATGTGACCCTTTGGTTAGACTGAAAAAAAGATGCATTTGCTGAATTGAATCCTCAAATTAAATGCTCATTATGTTGATGGATAATTCACAACTTGCATGTGTACCTCACACTGATTTTTTTGTTCAAATTGAAGTAACTATTTGTAAAAAGACGATTAAGTTGATACCCGAAGGCATAACTGCCGCTCTTTGGACATCACATTCAATACTGTATTTCAACCGCTGTTGATATTCAAGTTCCGGTGAAGGTAACTCATAGGCTCTTCAGACCCTCTCGACTGAGAAATTTTTCGGTTGACCTTCATGAGAAAAATCGGGGGGGGGGGGAGGGTTGGTCTAGTGGTAGCGCGCTGGACTGCCAATCACTGGGTCCAGGGTTCGAATCCAGCTCTTGCTGGGTCACCTTGGCCTATGTTGGACGGCTGTTTCAATCATACTTTGCCTCATTGCCGTGTCCTCCTCCTGTCCTAATTAGCCTACCAAGTGCATAAATACAGGACGTAAAGCCCGAAACATCCATCCATCATGAGCAAAATCCCGGATGGATGTCATTCGGATTAGACATCAAAGTAACGGCCCCTTGTATCAGTGTCTATGCTAGGCAAGAAAATGATCCCTCACATGGGGTAATTGTGTAATATCTTGAGGACTCTTCTCTCCCGTCGCTTCAACCAACCTTAGTGAGCAACCAGAACTGGGCTTAGAGGGCTGCACTTACAATATCTGTCGCTCTATCTGTCGATCTATCTATCTTTCTATCTATCTTTCTATCTATCAATCTAACTACTGGGACACGGGTTTAGTTCAGGGATCGATACCTGACCTGGCAAACCCATGTTGGATGGATGCGTCATCTTGTGCCAAGAGTGAACCTTGCTTCATCACTGTGGTCCCTGGCAAACTCCCTGCTCTCCTATGTAGCCATGACAATGTATAAATGTAAATCTCTGTTGAAATCTCTGGTGAAGAAAACTCATTTGCTCCTCAGCTATAGAATGTTAGTTAGACGGATATACAGAGAGTAGGCCAGTGGCTGTTGTTTTTTGCTCCGCAGTTGTTATTCTGAAATATTAGTTAATCCTTTTTGTTGTTGTTCAGTATTTCTAATGATTAATGATGCCACAGTCCTGGTGTCAGAAGTGGTGTAGTTATTATGCAGGAAAGGGAAGGAGTGTGGGAGTCTGATGTTTTTTTGGTAATGTGTATACACAGTAAATGTGTATCCAGTAACATATATAGACCTGTGACCATGGGGTTAAGCTTTTCTGGTCTGGTTTCACAAACAGATCTAAGACTTGGTGTAATTAAGTTATACATGATCTAAGGTTTATTTTCTACTGTCAGTTTTGTTTCCTGACTGCAGCGGCTTAAAAACCCATGTTAGATAGATATTTCATCTTGTGCCATGAGTACATCTTGGGTACCAAAATAGCAAGAAGCTCCTGCCCGTCCTATTGTGTCAGTGAATAAATACAGGAGGTAAAGCCTTCAACCACCACTCATCCTCCAATGTTTTCATAAGGCAACACAAGTCTATTTTGCCACTTTGCATTTGATATTTAGTCAGATCAATGAGCAAGACACAAAGGAGTGGACACAGGTGACCAGTGGTGACCAAAAGTGACCACTTGGACACCGGGCAGCTGCAGGTGATCCTTGAGCTGATCACATTCCCATAACTCACTCCCACCTCCCAATCAACCACTCATAATATCAACATTATTGGATCATACACAATGATTATCCCCACATAATATCAAAACATTAAACTTGCATAATATCAACACAGATTGTCAATAAAATGTCAGGGAATGTTTAAAGTACCTAACATACAGCAGTAGGAGCTTTTAAAGATGTATAGACCCAGGAAGAATAATTTTAGTGTACCAGAAAAGAGGTATAAATTGTAATAATCTTTGAGAAATTGATCAATGAAACTGAAATTTTCTTTGGCTGGTCCTTTATTGGAAGTAGGCTAATTAGGAGAGAAGGAGGACACATCAATGAGGTGAAGGATGATTGAAACTGCTGTCCAATTTAAGTCATGTGACCTGGCCAGAGCAGCAATCAAATCCAAGACTCCGTGATTGGAATGCAGAGCGCAATAATATTATATCTAGTGCCTGAACAGTATCTCTTCATAATGGAATATCTATCTCTTAGTAAGCAATTTTGTGTACAATTGTGGCATTACCAATGTCGTTTTAACATTGCATTAATATCATTGTTGTATACTGTAGCTGCTACAATGGGATGACACTAGTCACACTAAGTATAGGTCATTGTTTGAATACTTGTAGTTGAATTAGAGTTTTAAGAGTTTGCAAACGTTTAATGACCTCACAGGGCCAAAACAAACATGGTTCAATTTGCTTGGTTTTATGGCTTACAAAATGGCCAAAACAATACTGTATATTTTCCATATTAGCTCACATTTGTGTATATGCTGACAATATCCTGACATGATACTTAGAAATAATATACAACAAATAGAGACCTGTGCCATTGATGCCCTTAACTAAGTGTCTTTTGTGACTCATGATTTACAATACCAAGTCATGCAAATATCTCATGCATCATTCTGGTACATATTGTGCCCACAGATCTTTGGATCTATGTATATATGGAGGTATACTGTATACCTGATGGTGATATATTTTACCTGTGATCGGTGTATTACCACCCTCAAAGAAATATGGGGCTGATTGGGTTACAGCCAGTTGTCAGATGTGCCTGGATAGCACTTGACCTTGACCTAATTCTCAAGGTCACATGAGGTCAAAGACATGGTGTGATAAGCCATGAAACAGAAACTAAACTTGTATAGACCCATGATGGTTCTGTTTTGATTTGCCTGTCAGTTCATTTCATCAACGACCTGTCAATCATTCAGGTTTGACCAATGTTACTTTTAACATTGTGATCAGCTACCTGTCAATCATTCAGGTTTGACCAATGTGTTTTTTTAATGAGATCCGCTCAAAATTCCAAATATTTTCCATGGATTTCA
Source organism: Platynereis dumerilii (assembly GCA_026936325.1). Lineage (NCBI taxonomy): Eukaryota > Metazoa > Annelida > Polychaeta > Phyllodocida > Nereididae > Platynereis > Platynereis dumerilii. The sequence goes on along the minus strand of JAPTHN010000001.1, from coordinate 78,789,568 downwards.
AGAATATCTATTTTCTCTCGAGTGTGCACAGTTTTGCAGTGGGAAGTTTCCACGTCTAATTTGCCCTAATGAAGCAGAACTGCAGGATAAACTCCCAACTGACTCAATTCACTGTTTTGGTTGGCAGCATTTCTCCAGATCAATGATGCTTTCATTCAGAATCAAATGCATTTATTTTTGGGTTTGGCATATATTCAGCTGTAATGTCAATAAAAGTGAATAAACTGGACCATAGGTCAAAGTGGGAGTCCCCTCCATTGTTAAATTGAGATTTGAAATCTTTGTGAAATTTCCATTTGCAGAACTCTTTCCAAGGAGTAAAGATAAATGGCTTTCAAATGTTTCTGCTGGTTTAGTTTAAAATAATTTATTCCTGCAGTGATTGTGTTTTTGCAAATGCTTATGAGAGGAACAGGATAGGTGTACATAGAAATGTCAAAGACAGATGATTTGTTGATGACTAGTTCTATTCACTTTTATTTTGGTCTTGTAGAATTCTTGTAGAAATCTCCCAAGGTTGACATGAGGTGCTTGACACTGCTTGTTGAGGTCTTTCTCACTTTGCCTTCTTTGTAAAAGTCTGGTTTCTTTGATAAATATGAATTCCTAACTGGCGATTTCCAGTTACAATTGGCTGTACCTCAACCATGCCTGGGCAATTTTTCAATTTGAAGAATGTCTTGGAATAGTTAGCATTGCCTGTTGAGGGCCAATTATGGTGCTTAGATTTCTTGATGGCATGCACCCTGCATTCACAAATGGGAGGAGTGTAACCTGTATGTTAAACAGCTCCATATGGCAGGTCAGACTTGTTCTTACAGGTCTGGTAAACTGTTTGGATCAAGCACCAAGAACTGTTCATTCTAAACCTGTCATCAAATTGTTTTGTGGATTACAGTCCCATGCTGTTTATGTTTGGTGTCCTGGCTTAATTTCTGAGATCCGCTTCCATGGAGGTATCAAGACAATTGACTTAATTTTGGAGTGACATTCCAATCAGAACTCCCAAGGACAGCGATACTACTGTCACTGATCGATATACACTTCATACAGTTAGTGCCGAGTTAATAAGGAATTTGAGTTACCTGGAATTGTGGATGTCAATAGTATGATTATATTCTATAAGGTGAGAGTGACACTCTCAATTCGTTCTGGAATTGAATGCTTTGTATTACTGAGTGTATTGTGTTCATGATTTAACCATTGCTACAAGTGCAAATTGTCTTTTAACATAATTATGCAGCTTTCATAACCAATACGTTTGTTATATGCAGGTTTGTTCCAGGGTGAAATTACCTGTATGGAACATTGCTGGCAGTAAAGACATCAAAATGTCATCGTGTCGGTGTAAACCATGTGAGTACGTCCGACACGATGACATTTTGCCTTGTAGCTCAGCTCCTTTTGCGCTTGGAGCTTTGGTTGATGACTTGTCCGATACCCCTATTACCTGGCCTCATCCCTGTTTAACAATGAAATAGCTGAGGTGTGATGGTAGGGCTACACAAGCTACTGAAGTGTCAAATCTGTAAATCAGACTTTACGGAATTGCCCAACAGTGTGTTATTTTGTTGATCACTGAATTACTGTGATTCACTAGTGTCACTAGTGAGAAATGACTGAAAGATAGTTCTCAAGCACTTTGAGATTTTGTCTCTCTAAAAAGTTTTGGTGTTTGAATGGTATTACACAATGTTGATTGTCTCTATTTAAATCTTTTTGTTTTTTAATTGGCAATCAACTAGGTGGAATGGTGATGGATGAGACAAGAAAAACAACAGGGATTAGCCATGGGATGGATTTTGTTTGGTTTTAATTAGGTCAGATGTATGTCAAGGTCAGAAACATGAAGCAACAACATTGTCACATCAATAGAGTTGACAAATGGATTTAGTATACATGTTAGGAAAAAGTGGACCTTGGCATGTCTGTCTTTACATGTATATATTAACTAAATGTGGTCAGTATTCCCCAATAGTCCACGAGATAAATTTGGAGAAATTTTGTCTGTTTATGTATTCTTATATCTGATAACTTTATGAGGTACTGTAGAACGGGGTGACTTTGAACAGACGGGGGGTGACTTTGAACCCTTTTCTGAAAAAGATTGATCCTCTGTGAATGCAAAATTAAATAAGCTATCCTTGTACGGTATATAAGCTTCCAGTATCTTATTTAATTTTGCTTTCACAGAGGATCAATCTTTTTCAGAAAAGCGTTCAAAGTCACCCCGGACTGTTCAAAGTCACCCCGTTCTACGGTAACTGAATTGAAAATGTTTCCAAATTTGCCAGCATTTGACCTCAAGTATAATATTTCAATATTTTCCCATTGATTGTGCCTAAACTATTGAACCTGTTCATGTAAATACTACGGAAGTGAATTGAGGAGTATTTGATTTTTTTCGATACGTGTAAATCAAAATTTGGTATCTCTTTATTGATGTGGAGTACTGTAGGGTGTAGCCTTTATTTGCAGTGACCAAACTAAATAAGATGCAGTTCTGTTGGCCTCTAGATGAATTTGACGAAAGCCTGTGAAAATTAGATATACTGTTAATTCTTGAGTTCTAGTTCTTTTCAAGTTTTCGTAGGGGCTTTGGTCTCTTGGGATTAATTCTGAGTAAAATATGTTCATATATTAAGTTAGAGTGGAAGGATTAGACTGCATATTGCAATATCTCGTGGTCCTCTGATGAGCCCCTTCCATGAGCAATAAGTTATATTTTACCATACATAATGCATGCACAAGAGTAGATAATGGACTTCATCATTCTGAGGATGGTACTCCATCTAACACAAGGGATTGTTGCTTGTCCCAGGGACTTAATATGATGTACACTGTACATTGCTTGTTAACATAATATATTCCCTTATCTGTTGCAGACATAACAAAAGATGTAAAGCGAGTTAACGGTCGACATATTTGGTGGAGATGAAGGAGGAGGAGGTGGAGACTTCCATCAAGGTGGTGGTCGTCGGAAATGGAGCAGTCGGAAAGAGTAGTATGATCCAGCAGTACTGCAAAGGGATCTTCACAAAAGACTACAAGAAGACAATAGGGGTGGACTTCTTGGAGAGACAGATAGAGTAAGTGAAAAGATTGTACAACATCAATCTATAATTGTTCATCGTCTCATTACTGAAAATTATTCTTCTGATACTTCTTGGAGAGAAGACCAACCAGAGGTTTGGATAGAGCGGTTGAAAGTTCACAAGTCTTAACTTCTAGCTGTCTCATAATCTTAACTTCTAGCTGTCTCATAATGATTCTAATATCAAGGAAATGTTGTATTTCGATAGTTGCCCGTGCACACGAGAGATTGTTTTTCATGAAAATAAAAAATTTGTGGATATAGTAATCACTATGATATCATGTTGCCAGAATGACTCATTATTGCTTGTAATTTTTAACAAAGAACATGTTCTCATTATCTTCATCTTGCTACGCTAACATTCTCTATTTCCGTATGCTTCCAGAGTAAATGGCGAAGATGTGCGTCTCATGTTGTGGGACACTGCTGGTCAGGAAGAGTTCGATGCCATTACCAAAGCTTACTACAGAGGAGCCCAAGCTTGTGTGTTAGCCTTTTCTACAACTGATAGAGACTCTTTAGTAGCAATAGATTCTTGGAAGAAGAAAGTAGAAGATGAAGTAGGAGAGATTGCCATGGTGCTAGTCCAGAATAAGGTGGACTTGGTCGACGAAGCTGTTGTCCAGCCGTAAGTGTCAAAAGTGAAGTAAAAGCAAAGTAATCTTTATTTTGCATTAATTCATACAACACAAAAACAGCAGGCAGTCTGTGCTGGTGCTTTTGTCCATGATAAAACACAGTTAAAGTATGAAATATATACAAATGAGAGATGAAACGATGAAATGAAGTTCAGGAGTTAAAAAAAAATCATTAAGAACACGCAGTGAAAAACACAATTAAAATATATGTGGTCTTAAGGACATCTTAGTGGACCCCCTGAGCATAAGCCACAGTTACAAATTAATGTGGTGTTTCTCTTGTTATGGTTCCAACTGCTGGCATCTAAAATTTTAAAGATTATTAGTAAATGCATTGCTTTAGAATAAGAAAATGATCAAATTATAGTGAATATCATAAAAATGTCAAGAGAACTGGCGAGTGCACAGTGCACACTCTTGGTAGTTTTCTTGCTTTTGCTGCAGATAGATATAGTGGGCCAATTCTTCAACATACATTATTGACAGACAAATCACTGTAACATGTCGATTTCCATGTATTAGATTACTTGAGGACAAAGTCATAAATCTGATCGATGTCAGTTTAGTTAAAGACCAATTGAATTTGGTCGTAAATCAGTGCATTCATAACAATTGACAGCTTTGTGTTTATTGAATCAAAATTGGTCATGTACTTGTCAATCAATGAGTAATTTAAATATTGGTGATATAGTTAGGTTTGAATGTATTTCAGGTTAATGACAGTTAGTTTAATTGTCCAGTTATTTTTGTGTTTTGCAAGTGCATGTAGTACTTATATTCTCCAGTGTAATTTGTTTGGCTCATATTGTAATGAAGTTCGATTGCGGTATATTCATTATTTGTGATCTGTTTATTTGGGAGTTTTTCTAAAAATTGAAAGTATCTGCATTTCTTTACTGGTTTAAAACATGATAATTTCAAAAAGATGGATTAGTGAGGACTTATTTTTCTTTCAATAAAATGTGCAATGTTGTAGTAGTGGTCATATTTTTTATTGATGATGATAATCTTAGTTTCAAAAGAATGAATTTATTTTCAGGGAAGAATCTGATGCCTTAGCCAAAAGGCTGCGACTCCGATTTTATAAGACGTCTGTGAAGGAGAATCTTATGATTGATGATGGTACGTTTTCTGACCCAAAATATTGTCTAGTTCTTTTATAATATAGTAGTAGTAGATTTTTATTTATATAAAAACCGAGTTCATGATACAATGAAGGTTGAAGGAAAGTAATTTGAACCTCCAAATAAAGTGGGATGTTGTGTTTCCATCCTTGTGATATAAGTTGTGAAAGCATGCATATTGCATAAGGCCTTGTTCTGACAAAGAATCGTGAAATTGATTATATACTTGTTGTTTGCTTGCAGTATTTAGGTATTTAGCTGAGAAGTATTTGTCCCAAATGAACTCTGAGTTGGAGGATGAGAAGTCAACGCAGAAGGTCTTCATGAGTCCAAGTGAGTCATTTCAACAGCTATTAATATTGTCGTAATGACTCTGTGAGTTCTCAATATATTTCAGATATGTTTCGACTTTGAGGTCTGTTGTTTGTGGGATAAGAGTTTGTGGCACTTGAACTCTATGTCACTCATGGCCCACAGACTTATTGTCATTCTATAAGAGAATGACAACGTTAACATACGCATATTACTTCTAGAACAAGCGTTCATGCTTGTTCCGGCTGAGAAAATCAAATTTGGCACCACACCAGACCACATGACCATGACATCATCCATCCCACAATGCATTGCAACTTCCTCTTTTCTTCTCAGCTCCAAAGGCATCAGACATGTTTTTTGGAGCTGCTTGTTTGGGTTGATTGAGGCATTGACAATGGATTGGGAACCTTGTTTAATGTTTCTTTGTAGGTATGTACCATGTTTACTGAGCTAAACATGACCAGGTAAGTTGCTTTTGTTCCTTTTTCCTTGCCTCAAGTTCATGGGTGTGGCCGCTCCCCCTTTGGCTTTGTCAGGGCTGCCAGCGTTCCACTCATGGACTTTTTCGAGTGATTTTGGTTATTTAGACGCTCTGGCAAGCTCTAATACTAATTTCTTTCGTATCTTGGTGCCCTTGCTGAACGATTCTCTTTAATTTTGTGTCATTTTGGTCATTTTGCTTGTCGAACTTGACCGTGCAAGTCCCCGGACTTGTTCAATACACATAGCTGTCAAAATGTGCATGGCGGCGGTCTGACCACGCCGACATTTCAGCTTCTTCACTGGCGAAATTCTCTAATTTCCACCTTCGTGTTGGGTTCTCCGGAACCCAGAACACCGTCAACTGCTGTGGTCTCCGGACCACGTTGGGATGATGTAAATGTTGTATTTTTTGGCCTGCAACGACGACGCTTCCTGGCTCGTCTTGCGTCCACTCTACTGCTGTATTTCCATGACTGTCATGGCGCTGGCCTGACCACGCCGGCTTGTCCGCTTGGTTTGCGGGCGAAATTCTCCATTTTCCACCTTCCTGTTGGGTTCCCCGGACCCCGGACTACCATTCCATCGACTGCCGTCTCCGGACTGCTCTGGAAAGAGACTACATTGTAGTTCTTGACCTGCAAAGACGCCGTTTCCTCGCTCGTCTTGTGTCCACTCTACTGTATTTCTCTGACTGTCCTGGCTGCCCGGCCTTTGTCTTCCCGCTCCGGCGGGCTAAATGGCTGGTTTTCGGCTGCTTGGACAAGCTTTCTGGACCTTCTGGAGTGGTTCCTTGCTTCAATCCTGTCTGGACTGGCTTCTCCACTGGTATTTCGTCGTTTTTGGCCCGCCAATTCGACGTTTTCGACCTGGAAAGACGACGGTATTTCGTTCGTCTGGTTTCTCGGTCAGGCCGCCCGGCCTGCCATATGCTTTTCCCGCTCTGGCGGGACGTTTTGGTCGTTGTACAGGCCGTGGATGGTCTTCCTGGACCCCCTTCCATCATTCCTGGATCCATTCCTGTCTGGTATGTCGTACGGACTTCTATTTCGTCGTTTTTGGTCCGCCAAATCGACGAACTTGGCCTGCAAAGAAGACGTTTCTTCGTCGTCAACATCGTGGCCGCCCGGTTTGACTTGCTCTACCCGCTCCGGTCGGGCTGAACTCGTCACATTGTGATGCTTTTCTGGGGTGTCCGGACTCGGTTTCACCCTTTCCTGCTTCCCTGGGGTCCGGATTCGTTCTGGACTACTTGGTTTTCCTTGTTGTCGGCCCCAAACCTCCGGTTTTGGCCTTCACAGACGTTGTTTCCCCTCCCCGGCTCGTCCGGGTCAACTCGCCCGCTGTCAGGATCGACCAGGCCTCCTTCAAGTTCCCTTCAACCTGCCTCGCACTGCTACTTTTCAGCGATTTTCCGGTTTGCAGGGGCTCTCCGGAGTCCTCTTCCCAACCGGGCTTTCGCTCCTCTCCGGCGGCTGTTGGGAGCACCTGGTCTTGCTGTTTTTGGTCATCCCCCATGACCATTTGTTTGGTGACTGTTTTTGTTGACTTGCCAACAAGAATCCCTGGATTCCACACTGCTCTTCGTATCACCTTTTCTCTCCTTTGGACCTCCGGGGTCCAGCTTTTTTGCCTCCGGTCTACCTTTTGGCAGCTGCCGTTAGGCTTCCTGCCCCTACCCGTTACCTGCTCTACATGCTCCGGCATGGTTGCTGTGATATGCGAGCCTGTTGGACCTCCCAGCTGTTCCGCCCTCCTGGCTCGTTGTGGTGCTCTGCAGTTGCGACCTCCGGGTCTCTTTTGACACTGGGGGGGGGGGCTGTCTCCCTCTGCCAGTGCCGCTGTGCGCTGCCTCCTTCTCTCCATCTGTAGTCTTCATGCCGGCTTAGTCTCCATTCTCCTGGTGGCCTCTTGGGATGGTCATCCTCTCAGCGTCCATCTGCTGGCTGGCCTTGTCTGGTCCCTGGCCTCCGGCCTGGACGCCTTTGGTTTGTGTCTCCGGACCCTTCCACTTCTCTTTCCCTCCAGGTGGTCCTGTGGTTGTTACCTCTCCTCCACACTGGGTGCTGGGCGCGTTGTGTCTCTTGGCTTTGGGCCTTGGGTTGCCCCCTTTTGGGACACTTCCAGGGCCCTTAGCTTGGCCCGTCTGGGTCTCCGGACCTTACCTGGCACTCCTGGGTCGCTGGAGTTGGTGCGTTGTCGTGGGCTGGGTCTCCGGACCTGGTACGCTGTTCCTGGGTCTCTGGACCTGGTTGCCTCTCGTGCCGCTTCCTCCGCCGGAAGCTGCGCTTCTCGTTGACTTTTCCTGGGTCTCCGGACCGTGTGGAGTTTCCTGGGTCTCCGGACTGTGTGGAGTTTCCTGGGTATCTGGACCATACCAAGTTTTTCCTGGGTCTCCGGACCCTGTGCTGTTGTCCTGGGTCTCCTTGGTCTCCCGCCTGTGTGTGGCTTTCCTGGGTCTCCGGACCATGTGTGGCTCTCGTGGGTCTTCGACTGAGGCACCCGTTTTCTGGACCTCTGGACCCTGTGCATCGGCTTGCGGGTCCTGCCTTGCCCTTACTTCACCTTGGACCTTTTGGCAGCTCAGGCTGCTCCTTCCCTGGTCCTTCATCACCACTCTGGGCCTCTTCCGCTGGACCGGCTGCCATTCGCCCCTTGATGAGCCATGTCTCTGGGCCATGTTTGTCATCTTCGTCGGCTGGCCTGTGGGCCCTGGCCTTGCCAGTCTTGGGGCCTTGATGAATCTCCCGATGCGACTTCACCTTGTGGTGTCGCGGGCTTCGGCCCTTGCGTCATCCTGGCTTGGCTCTTCTCTTGAGCTTTGGCCTGCACCATTATCTGGTCCGATTGGTCCTTCCGGTGTGTCCGCACCCCGGTGGTCCTCTTCCCGCTTGCGGGTTTGTGATCCCTTGGTCGCCTCTGGCTCCTCGGCGCTCATCTCTTTAGGGCTGCTCCGGCACCCACTCTCCGGCTGGCCCTGGTACACTTTCAGCCTACATCTCCTCCGGGGGTCTGTGTTGGCTGAGCATTGATTCTACTTTGGACCGTCCTTGTGCCGGGCTGCTGCTGCTGCCTGGTGGTGGGCTATTCTCCGCTTTTCACAGCGTCCCTCTGCACCTTCACTGGGTGGATATCGCTCTCCTCCGGGGTTGCTTGCTGTGTCCGGTCCTTCTGTAGCTGCCGCCTGGCCTGCCGTCTTCTGTCTGGCCTCCTTTTCCTGCCTTCCAGCGTCAGATTCACCTTGGCGGCTGCCTGGCCGCCTCACCTGTCGGACCTGGCTGGTTGGCCTCATCCTGTTCCTCCCTGGGTGTTTGTGGACTCCATTGGCCTGCCCTCGTCCTTGTCTGGGCTTCTCCTGGCTGTCCGGCGGACCTGTGTGCCGTGGTCTCTGCTCCTGCGGCTGTGCTGGCTGTCTGCAGTCAGCCCCTTCGCCTGGTTCCTGGTGGACGTCCAGCCTTTCACCTTCGGCTCTTCGTCTCTGTCTGAGGTCTGGCTCTGGCCGACCTCTGTCTTTCCTGGGTAGTGTTCTGGGTCCCTGGACCTTAGACCCCTCATCTACGCCCTTCTGGGGTTGCCTTCTCGGCCGTGGCAGTCTCTGGTGGTCTGCCTTGACCTAGCTTCTGCCGGGGTGACCTGTTGGCTTTCCCAGGTTGTGTTTTCCTCGGGACTCGGGCTACTCCGGTGGCTTGCGAGTCCCTTGGGGTGTGCGGTGTGGGCTCCGGCTTTCTCCTTTGCCTCCCCTGTTCTGGGTTTCTGTCTCCAGGGTTCCTTCCCGGGACATGCATCTGCCCCTGTCGGTCCTGGCTCTTGCCTCGTACGCATGGCCTGCCTGCTCTCCTTCGGCCGTTTCCTTGTGTGTGGTCCTCCGCTCCTGCGTGTGTTGCCTTGGCCAGGCCCTCCTATGTACCTGTGCGCCTTGGATGGACCCGTCCGTCCTCCTGCGTGCGCTGGTTGGTCTCCTGCTCTGCCATCGCCTCCTCCTGGCTCCGGGGCTTCTTCATTGCTGTTTGGGTGGACCCTGGCTCCTAGCCATGTCCCCCAAGCTTGTGCGGACCTCCTTTGTCTCTCGTCGTTTCCTGCCTGTCTGGTCTCTGGAAGGGGGGGGAGCACCCTTGCCTCGCGGCCTGGACTGGACTGCGGTAGTGGGATTTCTACCAGCCATCTGCTGGGAGTTGGTCCAACATTGCCTCCTCACGGCGTCGCTTCGGCCTCGTTCGCTGCTCGTCGTACAGTTTTGCCATTGGTTGGGCCACAGGACATCTGTCTTCCATCTGGCCCTAGCCTGCTTCTTGAGCGGGTGTCTCTCCTTGAGCAGACTTCCCTCGCTCTTCCACTGGTGGTGGTCTCCCATCCGTGGGGACACCCCCTGCTTCTTCCATCTGTGGATCGGTCGGGTGCCCTGGTCGGCCCTTCCCTTCACCTGTTTGGATCATCTGTTGGATCTCCTCTTCTTGGCCTGCGGCGATCCTGGTGTTTTGGGACTGCAGTGGGACTCTTCCGCTTGCACTGGCTGTCTTCGGTTTGCCTGCCCCTTGGATTCGCAGCGGGGCCCTCCAACGACTGGTGGGATCACCGCTGGCCTTTTGGGGCATCTCCTGATCCCCTTTCCGTCTCCTGCCGGCTGCCCCTCTGCAGCCTGCCTTCGTTTGCCCCGTCGCCTCCGGCTCTTGGTCCCACAGCCTCTGGGCTCTTGGGTGCCTGGGCTCTGGCCCTGTGTCCTGTCCTGTCACAGCGTCCCTTGGGCCTTCTTCTGCATCTGCTGCCTTTCCGCCTGTTCTGGCTGGGTTAGGTCCTTCGGTACCCGTCTCCCTCGGTTGTACCTCCTCTTGCCGATGCCTTGTCCGCCCCGCAGCTCCGTCTCGGGCGCCCTGCTCTGGTCCTAGTTTCGAGTCCCGGCCGTGGTACTGAAATGGGTCCTTCCTGTTGCCCCTTCCTCTCACCCCTTCTGGTGCTCTGAGATGGGAGTTTTGTCAGGTAGCAGTCATTAGTTCAGCACAAGCCAGACCACCATGAGGCTTCCCTAACCAGCAGCGCTTCGCTCTGTATGGGGTGACAATGCCTCTTTGGCAGCCGGGGTCCACCCCCGCCTACCGCTTTTCTACATCTGCGTATGTTAACGTTGTCATTCTCTTATAGAATGACAATAAGTCTGTGGGCCATGAGTGACATAGAGTTGTGGTCCTCCCCTATCGGGATAGGACCTGTCTCTATGAGCTCATGGCCCACAGACTTATAACATAGTATCCCACCCGCCTCCCCGCGGTGGACCTTGTCGATGCGTCTCGCTTCGTCGAAAAGAGGAAGTTGCAATGCATTGTGGGATGGATGATGTCATGGTCATGTGGTCTGGTGTGGTGCCAAATTTGATTTTCTCAGCCGGAACAAGCATGAACGCTTGTTCTAGAAGTAATATGCGTATGTTAACGTTGTCATTCTCTTATAGAATGACAATAAGTCTGTGGGCCATGAGCTCATAGAGACAGGTCCTATCCCGATAGGGGAGGACCACAACTTGCTCAGACCTCATGTGCCTATTTCACTATAGGCCTTGTATAATGTCAAATTATTGCAAACTGTATAATGAAATTGCAAGTCATTCACTTCATTATTGGTATCTGGTGTTAACTTGCAACATTGTGTGTCATATCTTTGTTCTTGCAATATGGATAGGGCGTAAAACACAAACTCAGTCAATCTCGCTATATGGAATGCCATCGTAAGGTCTAAGAAGAGGTAGCCATAGCTTGACATTTCTTTGAAAGACTCCTGGAATTTGATGATGTCATGGTCAATTTCCATCTAATTTCGTACTTGCCAAACTTAGTTAAATATTTAGATGATTGAACTGCAGCAGACATCCCTACAAATGATTAAAATGATCAATCAAAATGGGTTTCAGGTTTCACAACAGTCACTTCCAATGGAAAGAACAAAAACAAGAACAGCAAGAGTAGTATCAAGAGTGGAAAGGATGACGCTGGGACGATACAGTTACACCCGAGTAAACGACGCAGCCATGGCAAGAAAAACCCTCTCCATCGCTGCCAAATATTATGATAAAAGACTGAAATGCTCACAAACAATGTCTAATAATGTATTCATTGATGATGTACTGTTTGATGAATGCGTTGAATGTAAAATGTGATGCTTACTTCTTTGACAATATAAAGGAGAATTCGATTTTTTATTCCAATAATGACATGAATAAATTTTTTATGTTTCTTTTGGTACTCCGAAGACTTCATGTGTCTGAGAAAACAATTGTCATCATTGGTGTGAACCATTCTTTGGTTTAGCAGATTGGATTGCAATTATTTGAATTTTTGTAAATAAAATTGTTGATTTTTGAATATATTTTGTATTGAACATGCTTTGCTACAGGACAGACATGCACCAAAACCTACAGTCATTGACCACTAATTTTCATGTTTATTAATTTGTCGTATTCAATATAATTTCATATTAAATTACCCTTTCAAAAAAATTTATTTTTGTTTTTCGATGTGGTGCTCCGATTCATTGAAAAATATAATTTCACTATTTATTAATTTTGATAATTCCAGTTTCTGTTTAATCATAGCAATACATTTTGTATTATGTCCATGTGATTTAGTGAGGAATGCTTCATTAATACTATTTTTTTTTTCTCAGAATCTTTTGTTATATACATTTTTCAAGTCACTTGGTAGCTTTCAGCATACTGAGATGTTTTGCATCTAGGGACCAAATGTAACATTCCCAAATTTTTAACTTATGTTTAATTAATTGTGTGCAATAATTATGTTATGTATACATGTAATAAATGTTAAATGTGATAAAGAAAAATGTTGTTTTGTTTGATGACTTTATATTGTATCTTTATTTCAGTTTCTTTATTTTATCGAAAGCAGTGTTGATGTCTCTTGCTAATTGTTTTGAAACATGATTTTATTGGTGTAATTACTTCATATGCAGAAGTGAAGTTGTTTTGTGTAGGAAAAAGGTTTGAATTCCTCAGAGACAATTTTTTTTTCATTGTGAGCCATATTTTGGCTCAGTAGATTAAATTTGTCAAGAGCTTTCAACCCCACCTCTCTAGGGATTACTCAGCCGTCTCGGGACTCTGTCCCAACTTTGTTCCAGTTCTACGTCGGCATGTCTTTCCTGATTGTTTTGTCTAATTTGATTTCTCTTTGAGTGTTAATGGTTGATTGGGTTTATAAGATTAAAATATTTTGCCACAATCTGGCTTTTAATTTCGGAGCATTATAGTTAACTTTTTTTGCCCCATAGTTATTTATTTTGTTAACTGATCTTTTAACCAGCATTTGCTTTACATTTTCCTGATCACTTTGATGCTCCACCTTTACATTTACTGCTGAGGATGTTTCAATGTTTTCTATTTTCCTACTCTTGAAAAAAAAAAATGGGCCTGCTCAGACTGCCAAAGAAGCTAATAAAAGATGGAAGAAAGCTCCAATTTAGTTTCCAAAATCTGGTTTAAACTGAAATCTAGAACTGGTTGCTAAATGATCAAGTTTCTTGAGAATGTTTAAAATGTGTCCAAAGTAATCTGCATTTCACCTCTAAATTGTAATGTGATATTTTTGTCTAGTCCTGCAATACAAAAAAAAGAGCTGATTTCCCAGCAGCCTGGACAATTTTCCTGGCAAATCTGTAAATTCTTGATTACTGTGTCAGCCGTTTTCTTCTGATGTTTTGAGGTTTTGCAAATTTTGTCTTCCTATTTTTGAAACTCAAATAAAAACACTTAGTAGACAGCTGTTCGAGAGGTAATGGAAGACATCTCAGTAATGTTCTGTGTGCTTAAAGGTACTGCAAAACCTCTGAAAGATCTGTGAAAGATCACATTTGAGACCTCACCAATACTTGAAAGAAGATATTACACATGACGCCATTCCGGCACCAACAGCTCTTGGGGATATTTTGTAACCCATTTACCAAAGTTGAGTTGTAGGAGGTACGGATAGGTATTGCTGTGATACCTCTTGGAGAGTCCGCCGCCTGGACGTCAATAAGAGGTCGCAGTGAGAGGTCTCGTAAGAGGTCTCAAGAGTGGTATTGTGAGGTAGCTTTCCTGCCTCGCCATGAAGATGAATTGGGACAGAATCGTAGCTTTGAAATTGAAATATTTGTAGTTTTCTTCGTTGATTCCTAAATTATAATAAGCTTGTGAGCTCTCAGAATGTCTCTTTATGATTGTCATTGATCAGTAGAAATAAACACTAGGTGTCGCCCAGGCATTGATCTGAAATTGCTCAAGTGAACCACTGTTTCCGTTCGACTTAGTTCCAAAGGAATCCAACAACACCTTTATTTTGAATGTTGTAAAATTTATTTGCATAGAACATGTATTTGAATATGCTGCGTTTTTCTAAAAAAATAAACAGAACAAAAACCCATAAAACATAACTTTAATAAACAGTGAATCGAGACATAAAGTATACCTTCAGGTCTGTCTTCCAACAAATCAATTATAATTGATATAAATATACTTTAAATTCAGAAAATCTCAGATTTTTTGCAGATATACTTACAAACAAATAAATAAAATAACTAATTAGCAACTAATATCACAGTTTGCACAGAATGCATAATATTACATGGCAGACAATAGCAGTCATAAAGAGACTAGGCCTACACATCTTTGACATGGCAAGCATCAATGAAATGATAAATAATTTATGATTCTGACTTTCAACTATATTTGGAATGGAGGATGAAATTGGGATTTTCTGTTACATGTACCAGACATTGTATATAGCAAAATAAATACTGAATTCAAGGAGTATTTTTCCTCAAGTAAATATTAGCTTTTCTTTGCACCTTCAAAATGTTTTTTGTCCGTTTGATTAATGTAAAACCTTGATCATAATGTCATCACTCTTGTGTCGTTCGGATAGTTGACCTGTTGCACGTCTGACATGGCGAGAAGATCGTTTATAGCCACATGGTCTGCTTGGTAGAGTTCTATGTGATGAAAACTACAGTCTTTTCCTGAAACAAAAGCAAACAAAAAAAAATCAGTAAAGGTTATCAAAATGTTGGCTTTGACTGATTGACAAAGAAAATGTAAATATATATACAATTTTATGGTGATTTGAAATTGCCTTCCTCCAAAACGTGCTGAAACTTGTATTGTAACTGAGCTTATTGAACTCTGAAATTCCACCTTGAGTACATTAGAAAACAGGTAACACTATTCACTTAAAATTTATTAAAATTTGACTAATTTACATTTTGCACTGGGAAACTTAGGTTTCGAGTTTATATCCTCAGAATGCAACCCCATTTTCACACCACTTTTGTAAATATTTGCAAATAAAAAGTGAAAAATTAAATAAATCTGATCATACCTGGACCTAAAATGAAAGCTCCTCCTAACTGGTGCATGTCTCCCTGGAATTCGCAGAACTGCAGTCCTCGTAATGTGGATTCTATGACGCCCATGATGGCTCCTGACTTGACATGTCTACTCTCTACAAAACAGGAGGAGGAAGCATTCAAATGATATTTTTTAACAGAAATGTAAAAGCTGCAATATTATCCCTTTTTTTTTCATTCCAAAATTATTTTATTGCAGATTCTTACTTTTCATGGTCATTTTCACTGTTGATTTAGTTAGCTACTTTTATGATAGTGAAATTGAGTGCCTCTGAAGACAAGTTCTCACTCTAATGCAGTAATATGGGAGATTCTCTTAGTGAGTGGTAGTGATGTCACTGCATGTCCTATCTTCTACATTGAGATGATTATATTAGTTTGTCCCTTTCAAACATGTGACATCAGTGGTGATATAATTATTCACAGGCTGTGCTTACACGATGAGCCTTGTGTATAACGGATGTATTGGGATATGACATATCTTTTTGAGCAAAAGTCACTAATATTTTCCTTGGTTTATTTAATGTCCTATTCTCAGTTGTGAGAGAACACAACTATACAAGAATATGCTTGATATTTTATATGTACATTTATGCATGCTTCTTTCGGTACAACCATGCATCATCTTATGCACTATATTTCTTGGTGTCAGGAGTGGGATTGTAATTCTTTTTTCTCCATAAATACACTCACTTTTTCCCGGCTGTTGTCTCATTTTATCCTTCAACCCTAGAGCTTTGTAAATGTTTCTTTCAGGGTCCACAAATAAGTCATGATTGAACCCTGTAGTTCTTCTAAATGGCTGAAAACAAGAAAACATAACCTTTACTAGCATCTTGCATGTTTACTTCTTAACAAAATTTGTAAGTATTTTTCATGCTATAAAAATACCTTAATGAATTTGTGCTCCCCGCATCCTATGACGACTAGTCTGACACCAGCTTCCTGTGAAAAAAAAATTAAAAGATCGTTCTCTAATAATTCTGAATTTAAGTAAAATCTGCTGACTCTCAGTTACTCCTGTGAATAAACATGATGAAGGGGTTCAGAAGAAAACAGCCTGCAACTGAGCTGCAAATTTTTTGTTTCTAATTTCTTACCTCCAAGAAAGATTTCGGTACTCGAGCAAAGTCTGCAACAGAAAGGCAAAGATATAAGATCACAAATTTAACAGCAAAAGCCATCCAACCTTGCAATTATCAGTAGAATTTAACATATCTCATTGGACTTACCATCAACATATTCCTTTGCCATAAAACATAGAAAGTGCTGAAACAGAAGTAAATAGGCAATGTAGCAGTTATTTTGACAACATACACACAATTTCAATAATATCCAATTTTCAAATTTAAATATACACTGTTGCTAATGTAAACAACTCACCCGAATGAAAACTACAATGGTTTTCTGGTGTTCATAGATCTCTTTAAATGGGATTTTCACTCCCTCTTCATCTACTACATGTAGTGCATCTGTCTCAGTAAATGGGAAGTCATAATCAGGCTTGCTATCTCTAGAAATTGTCAATTCAGAAGATATATCTAAGACTGTTTCTTCTTTCTTGTCCATGATGCTTGCCCTGACCAGTTCACTGGGTTGACAGATTGTTTTGTCAACAATGATAGTACTGCACTCCAAACACCAGATGTCGACCTGTACAAGAGGTGATTGCTTCAACTGACTGGTGGTGCCACCTATGAGAATAATATTGAACTGCAATGGAATGTTTTCCAAAAAATGTTCATGACAATAAGTTGTGTAAAAATGCTGAAAAAAGGAAGAAGAATATTTTAACTATCATTTTATCAGCCTTTAATTTATGTGTTTTTACTTTAAAAAGAATACATACCTATTGGCTCAGAAAACTGGGAATAACAAGCCAGTGAGCATAGAGACAATATCTACCAGTGGAGGAACTTGGCAGACACTGAATGATAAACACATACCAGCCTGAGGTACTTCACAAGAACAGAAAGAAATCACTACACCATTAAAGATCATTGAATGAAGAAAGTTAACATGCATAAATTATGAAGTTTCATTTTCAAAAGTTTGTCCAACTATGGGACTGATGTCCTCTTTCGTGTGTGTTTGTAAGTTGGACCACCTCCTCCAGCATGCTTTTACACACTGTAGGACCAGTGCTAGTGTGTTTGTCAATCAGTCTGTGTGTCAGTCGAAAAGAAACAGCAAAAACAACTTCAACGTTTCTTATGAAGCCCCCGCAGGTCTAGGGCCTCCTTGTGGCGGTGGGTGGTAACACTGAGGTGAAATCCTGTATCCTTAGTGGCCAATACGAGACAGTGCGCAAGCACATGTCTCCCCGACAGAAATGGAGCCACCTGTTTGCCTTGGGTTGTGACCCGTGTCGGAGGATGAAGGTGTCCTGGTAGTTGAGTTGGTTGGGACTAAGTTGGTCCCTCCCATACAATACACTACTTTGGCCTGGATTTCTCCTTGATGGGAGGCTGGATTGGCCCGGTCCAGTCAATCGGCTTGTCATGTTGTCATTGGGACTTCGGTCCTATTTGGCCATGGCTGATGGGTCAATCAAAGAAGGTTCTGACCAAGTCTACATGCTGGCCATGTTTTTATTATGATTGCAGCTGTATTTCTTACCAAGCCTTCTATGAGTATATCCCCCATGTATCCCTGGACTAGGTAATTGGGAGCCCTACCCATATTAGTCCCCCTTGTTGGGCTCCTTGGTGGGTGGGGAGCATGGGGGATGAACCACCAACATTCCCATGGCACATTCTCTTTCTAATTCAAAGTCCAGATTAAAACGGCAGCGGTCATCTTCGGATGACTGTATCGACCCGGAACTTCTAAATCGACCAACGACTACACGGAAGTCAGAGTACCGACACCGGTACATTGTGCTAAAACCTACAAGCAGACTTTCCCCTTTTGCGATTTACAAGACAATTCTTCAAAAAGTCGGAGAACCTGCAGAAACAACACAACAAAGAGATGGAACCGTCCTCTTTAAGACAAGAAACAACCAACAGACGCAACGACTACTTGAGCTGACAAGTATTGCAGGAACTCCGACATTGAACACTTGTAAGGGGGTGGTTTTCTCCTCACTTGTAAGGGGGTGGTTTTCTCCTCACTAAGTTATCTGAACTCTGACGAAGATCTGCAAGAGTGGTTTGAAACCTTCACTGATGTCATACATTTCCACAGAATACCACAGAGAGATGATCGAGAGCTACTTATCTTGACCTTTTCAGACACTACTCTTCCTGAGAGTGTTCGAGTGGTTTGGGAGCAATGCAGGGTACGACCTTACATCCCCAACCCAAGAAGATGCTACAAATGTCAACGTTTCGGTCATCTGAGCAAGTGGTGCCGACGACAAGAAGTTTGTTAACACTGTGGATCCCAGGACCACATCCAATCCAAAGAACAACCTTGCTCATCCCCTCCTCTTTGTGTCAACTGTAAGGAGGATCATCCCTCTTACAGCAAAATGTTTAAACAGTGGACAAAAGAAAAAGAAATCCTCACATTGAAGGCCACCCAAGCGATATCTTTTCCAGAGGCCAGAAGGATTGTGGACCAGCACTCAGGAATTCCCAGCTATTCGGACATGGCGGGATATCCACAACCTCAACATCATGCAACACCCAGACGAAGGCTACAACTCGAAGAACACAGCATCAACAGATCACACCAACAACACACAGAGAACACCGAAGACAAAAACAACCACTCTGGAAGAACAAATGCACAACCCACTCCAAAGACAACAAACACTACAAATCAGCCTGCTTCCCAACCAGACCTTGAACAAATCCCAACAGCTGGCACCACAACTCCTCAGGAGTCAGCAATGGAAGAAGAACATCCAACTGAAGCAGACACACAAGAGGAGCAGAAAGAATCAGATGATGGCGGGGACACGACACCCGGCAACGAATCCATGGAAGCAGAAGAGGAGGTGGAGGAAGAAAGTGAAGAGGGTGCAGAGAATCCACAGGAAGAAGAAAATGAAGAAGAAGACTAGAAAAACGATCCAGAAACCAAGGAACTAGACAGAGTGGAAGAAATGAAAGAAAAGCACCTACACCTAAAGAGAATTTCTCCACTTCTTCCTAGAGGGAAAAATTCCACATGACGAAAGTTTGAACCAGAACCAACCACTGTTTGCACAAAAACACCTGCAATACGCAGTATCCTATCTTCAAATGTGTGGCTTAGACAAAATGTCCTAAGTACTGACTGAACAAACAAACCAAAGGATGAAGAGCTGGCCAGAAGAAAAACTGACAACAAAAGAAGACCTACTCACTACTCAGTCTAGTTGCTAAGCACAATTTCTATGACAAGTTTTATTCAATCCTTCTTTTACTGAGTATACATGACCTTTTGTCTGTTGCTGTGAAATTGACACGAAAATAACGGATAAAAGAGACAAGACCGGAAAAAACAAAATAACAAAATAACCATCCAACACCATTGATACCGACCAAGTATGTCTCTAAATAGCCCAATTAGGTGCTGATGAGACGTAAAACACAAACTCACTCACGTTTCTTATGAAACTTTGAAATAGGATTCTTCTGTTTACCTTAACACGAAGCTGATTCGATTTTTGTGGAGATCCTTCAAGCAGATACACTATATTTGGCAGATAGGCCTAAATTCTAAATTCTATTATTTGCGAGTTCACTCGCATTTGTGAGCGAACCAGTTAAATAAGGGGTAGTCAGAAATTTTGGATCGTTTGTGAGAGTCAAGGAAGCACTTATCAAAGTTTCTTTTTCATGAAATTAATGAAGAATAGGCTAACTTAAGGCGTCTTGCTTTTTTGTGTGTCTTTTGTGTCTTGTTTAATTACAATTTAAGTTTTTAGTATCAACGAAATCACGGCAAAACAGGAAATAGAAATATTGTTGTTATTGTTTTACTGGCCTCTGATTGGCCGAAACAGGTTCGATGTCTTACCGATAGTTTTTGAGCATTTCTATTGGGGCTAAAGGTACAATTGTAGGCTCATTAGAATCCTGATTTATCAATCTATATCAATTCGTTTTTTCATGAAGATATCTTTATTCCTTGCTGAGAATTCGTTGAAATTGTAGGCCTATATTTTTTTTTCTTTTTGAGGTAAAAAGTGTAATGCAGTGTTGATGCTGGTCTATTGTTTAGAAAAGGTGTGAAGTTGAAACTTGAATTGGATGACAGAGTTATTTTCATTTAATTAACCCCTAATTACAGAAAAGGTGTCAGGGTTAATTAGAATACTTGATGATGACACCCAAGATGTGACACTTCAATGCCAATCTATGCCTCAATATTAATTAGTCAGTTATTTAATACTTTTAAAATCAGTCAAGGAATGTAAGTTTTAGCTAGATAAATTAACAATTGATTGATTGATTGATTTTATTTAGATATTTTTACAGTCAATACATACATGTTTATAAAAAAGACACAAAGTATTAAGTGTAAAAAAATCTTGGATTACACACAAAAGTCTCACATGAGACTTATTTCCAGTGTGGTCCATCAAATCACAAAATGGTATCATGGTTCAAACATAACAATGTATAATTTATATATATATAGACAGTATGACTAGTTATACGAGTAAATAAATTAATTATAAATTAATGTAAATATTTATGTTATGCGGCTAAAGTTCTGAGGTGAGCTTTGACTTTCTTCTTGAATAACAGTCTATTATTTATGGATTTTATCCAGGAAGGTAACTCGTTCCGTAATTTTGAACCATTATAATTGAAATTTCCATAGGTAACACCAATAGGCCGGGGAACCGTGTATATAATTATGACTGGAGCCTCTTGTTGAGTACTCATGTTGTACTGGAGTGAAATTTTGAGATAGATAGCTTGGAGCAAGGTCATTATTGATATTAAAGATATGACCTAGTATCATTTGAATTGCACGGTGACGTGTGTCTAAAAGTCCAATTTTGTCCAGTTCCTGTTGGCCTATAGATGTTCTTGGACCAAGATTTAATATAAATCTGGCAATTTTATTTTGGGCTATTTGAAGTCTTTTCTTATTAGCATTTGATATCTATCTTGCTATCTATCTATCTATCTTGCTATCTATCTATCTATCTATCTATCTTGCTATCTATCTATCTATCTTGCTATATATCTTGCTATCTTGCTATATATCTTGCTATCTTGCTATATATCTTGCTATCTTGCTATTTATCTTGCTATCTTGCTATCTATCTTGCTATCTAACTATCTATCTCGCTATCTAACTATCTATCTCGCTATCTATCTATCTATCTTGCTATCTATCTATCTATCATGCTATCAAGCAATCCCCAACATCTCCCATGGAGCTTACAACAGAAACACATAATTATTTGTCCATCTAAACAATTAAATCTGTCTTTCTAAAATATCAGTTACTGGCTCACTGCCATCACAAGATGCGTTCTCGACTTCGCAAGTATGGAGTAAATTAACTAATGTCAAATAAAGTCAAGAGAACCAGCCAATCAGAGCACACTAGAACATATAATATTAAGTTGGCTGCTCCCTAGAACTTATCACAAGCATTTGCAAAATTTACCACAGTTTCAGTTTGTCTCAAGTTTATTTTGTCAGCTTTTTAAGCTCTATCTCTTTCTTCTTTAAACACACATAGATAGATAGATAGATAGATAGATATGGTAGGTGCAGCCCTCTAAGCCCAGTTCTGGCGCTCACAAGGGTCGATTGATGAAATGGGAGAGAGAGCGGGAGTCCTCAACATGTTACACATTTACCCCATCTGAGGGATCTTTTACTTGCCCAGCATAGACACTGATACAATAGTCCGCCAATTTAATGTCTCATCCGAACGACATCCAGCTGGGATTTTCCTCATGAAGGTACACTGAAAATGTTGTCTGAAAGAATTTTTGAACATTGTACAATGTGCGACACATGACAGAGCTGTTGGTCGCGAAAAACAATTAGGGGAAATATCTTGGTGGTTTGCCCCCCCTTAAAAAAAATCCTGGATACGCCACTGGTGCTGGTTACCTTTTGGAAATTTTGTGGTGTTTTTTTTGCAAATTTATATCATTTAGGGGCAGAAAAATGGGAAATAGTGAAGAAAAATGGGGAAATTGTGTGGAAAAAATGGGGAAATCTGTTAAAACTCTTCGTATAAATCCCCTTTTCTTTCAGTTTCTTTTTTCTGTTAATTTCCCACTTCTTTTTTACCATTTCCCCAATTTCTGACCATTTCTGCCATTTTTTTTACCATTTCCCCATTTTACTTATAATTTCCATATTTTGCTTACCATTTCCCCATTTTGCTCATAATTTCTCCATTCTTCTTACCATTTCCCCATTTTCCTTTCTAATTTTGCTAGTACATCTGCAGAAATTTCCCCAAAATCTGTTCAGGGGGCAAGTTATCCCCCCTGCCCTCTCACCCCCCCCCCCCTAATGGCTATGCTACTGATCTCAATACCTTCTAGATCTGGCCTTCTTGCTATTGCCATAATTTGTTGTAAGCCGCTTGTACTTTTTTTTTAGTTCCCCCCCCTCCTGGTGATACCACTGCTAAGTTTATTGTCTGTTCTATTTCTCTGATCATGTATGAAAATCTAGGCCCCAAATTCCACACCATTTTCCCCAAGAATCTACTCACAAAAATGGCAAAACAACATACGCCTAGTGAACTCGCATGTGTTCCGCTTGCGACACAAATTCTAGTTATACAATCTTTCAGTATTCAGTAATCGCAGTTTTTGTCATATTTAGTCATGTTTCCTTCAGTATTTAAACATATTCCTACTGAAGCACTACATCTATCTGACTCAACGGGTGTTATATATGCTACGTCTGTCTGATTAATAATATGTCATTTATTGGAAATAAACCTGCAATATCAGTGATAAAAATCTTAATATTGTATATTACATGTGAAACCTGGGTATGCAGAGAAGATAAAGAAAGGTATTTATAGTTGGTAGATTAATGGGTATTTTATAAGATAAAAACATTTTGTCACAATCTTGCTTCAGTCCTCATTCCTAAAGTTGAGAAATGTTTTCTGCCAACACCTCAACTGGATTTCAGGTTATTTCTTATTTTACTTGATTTTATATTAATTTTGCATTGAGGAGGAAAAAGGAAGATTTCATTTTTATTATGTTTGTTTAGTAGATTGTCATTAACTTTAATAACTCCAGCTGTGGAAAATACGTTATGAAAGCAATTAATCTCAGTTGAGAAAACTTGGAAGTTGTGAATCACACATCGTATGGAATATGGATTTTCTACTGCTTTTACAGTAAGAAATTTTACAAAATATATACTGTAAAATTTATTTCGGTTATACTAAACTGGAAATGGGCCAGCTGATCAGTAAACTGACTTTTGTCTCTCATGTATGTTTTTTCCATCTGCATGCGTGCAATAATGTCGTTCATAGCACCTTATTGTTTTTGGCTAAATTGGTTTCAATCGTTCTTCGCCTCATTGCTCAATCTTCCTCCTGTTCTAATTAGTCTGCCACTTGCATAAATACGGGATGTAAAGCCCTAATCACCCATACTATATTATAAGTGCCTTTTCTGAGGCATATAAAGATCCTCGCCTGGGAGTATAATGAGTAGCTATACCTTGTAATCAGTCTGGTGAAAATGAGAACTGCATGCTGCTGCCACCTGGCACAAAAGGTGATTTTCTATGCTACAGCATTGCTGTCCCAAGAAATAGTTCCAATTTCATTGCACATTCACAAAATTTCTATTCAACATTGATGTATACCAGAGTCAGACTCGGCAATCACATTCTCTAAGGAAGTAGACAAGGCCTTCAACACACTGAGAAACAGCCCCGGTATCTTCCAGACAAAATTGTGTGTGTTCCTCTGGTTGAAAGTATGTGGACGCTCGCAGGAGCTCGCAGGAGCTCGCGGAATAGCACACTAGTCACTAGGTGGCAACACAAGACAGCATTATGTTCTGATCTGTGGCAATGCAAGAGCAGTCCACTTGTAGACAGCCTTGTAATGGATCCAATCGTATCAATACGTCTACCTCTGGTACAAAGCAGCACTGAGACAATCCAATATCGAGGAAAATAGATCAACTCTGCTCTTATTACCTTTTTGTTGGTTTATTAACAAAAATTACTTCAGAAAGCTGTAGTTATCAATATATAGTATCATATCTATATATAACATGACATAGAAGGTCAGCACTTCAAAGCATAACATGAACAGCTGCTGACAATGGGAGGGACGTACTACTATATCAGAAAATGTTTGTTTTTGGGTCCTGACACCTGTCGGGCCATGAAGGATCAAATGGTAAAATTTGCTTTTGACTCCCAAGAGGACTATTAATGTAGTTTGCTGTCCATCAGCAGTTTTCTGTTTGTGCATTTTCTTTGGATATGGAAGCTATTGTATTATAAAGTGAAATAGTTTACAGAAATTGAGGACATGCTTTCAAAAAGTTGTACTAGTTTTGTGTGTGATGGTACATAACATTAATCATGATAGTTTATCAAATGGAGGACTATACAATTCATTACAATTTCAACTGGACTTGAGTGAGTACATGCACTTGCTTTCATATATACACAAATTCAGAGCATATGTTTATTGGCCACAGCAATGTGCCTAGAAAAATTGAATAGCTTTTATTTACAAGTTTGCCTGGAGCTAAAGTTAGGTGCATCGGTATGAACTGAAAAAACACTTTTCAATTTGTTTATGTTCTAAAATAATAATCTATATGTGAAGTAAAGGATTTCAACAAATATCAGGACATCTGAAATATATTGAAAGCATTTTAGAAGATTGAGTTGTTTATACATTGTAGATGTCACTTCAGTGTACGTTAGTCTGCATATATGCATGAATCAGAATGAAAAGTACATAATCTGGACTGGTTACACCCGAATAATGCCAGCAGCTAGTGGAAATTCAAGTTTTGAAAAGATGTTTCATTGATTACTTTACTGTGGTTGATATGTATACATTAATTTCAGCGTCTATATAATCCTGTCAGCAGTCAGCGATCTCCTTTTAAATTTTTTTCCACACTCAATTCCTCAATGTGTTTTTCTATTCAGTAAATTCGAAATTGCATGTACATGATACCTACAGTACCAAATTAGATACATTTACACATGATCGACACATCATGCTGTAAATTCATTTGCCATACCATGCATATTGCCATGATTGATTTCTGTGTCAATAAACAACTGCTTTATAGGTTATACAGTATGATATATATTACCTAGGTGTATACTAGTATTTGGATTATACTGTCGAAAATGTATATGCACATGACTCAAGCATTATGTGACTATTTGCATAGAGTTTGGTAAACATTGCTATTCGCTGTGCATTCCAAGTGGCTAGAATGGCCAGCAAAAAGTAATGTTGTAATTGTTACATTTCCAAATAGCACTGCCAAGATTATCAACTTTTCCAAAGTTTAAATGCTCTGCTGTTATTGATATTTTTATGTGTGTTAAATTTAATATCCGTGTCCATGTACATATAGTATATAGGCATTCAACAATGGTAAGGAAATAAGTGGCTTTTTCTCCAATTTGTATTGCAGGTATACCTGATTAAAATATTTCTGTTCCCATTTATTTCGAAAATTTCGACTAAGATAAATTTAGTATGCACAGTTTTGCACACTTATCATAAATATCAGAAATTTGTACTTTTCTCTCTTTATATCTTTTTTTCTCAAATTTCCTGTTTCTATTTCTGTTATTCTAATGTGCCACAGGTGTGACTGCTCAAAATGCATGTTTGCTTGAACTGAGCTGAACCATTCATTATAACTCATTCTAAGCTCTGGACTGTCAGGCTGTTATAAATACTGTTCTGTGCATGCGTCACCATGCATGCATGTAGTTGGGAGTGAAGTTTTTCTTTTGCAATTGTTTTTTGCTACAGGGCTTTTTAATTAGCCTAACAACACACCAATATAATGTTACACAAACAAGCTAAAATCCACTCATATTCATTTCTACATTTCAGGTAGTACTGTGAGTAGCAGGACACATTTGCTGGCCTCTGAAAGTGGCCCATGTCAATGGAAGTGGCCCTGAGAGTGGCCCAGGAAAGTACACAAACTTCGTATATATGAATCATACCCCCAACCAATGAACAGAAGAGCTCACAGGGCAGGTGAAACCAAGTGGGGCGTTACGCCATTGGACAGGTGACCTGAATAGGGCCTCACTTTTGCACGGTGCATATTGGGCCAACACTCGCATACCTTTTCATACCATTGTTGTGTGCAAGGATTAATATATATACACATCAGTCACATGCAGTGGCTATCACTTTCACATTGGATGGATATATGTTATATGATCTACACTGTTTATGGACTGTGTGACTATATGGTAGATCTGTAGCAAGTTGAAATATCAAACTTTTTATACAAACATCATCAAGCGTCTATGGATTCTCTTCATGTGACAGGAAGCCCCTGAGCATATTGTTTACTTGCAAAAAAGTTTACTCATAAATTGCTTTGGAAACGTTTATGAAACATTACCTGTTTGATTGAACTGGATTTCTATAAACTGGACTACCTGTTGATTCAGCCTGCGAATTTGTGCTTAATTTACTACGTTGCTGCTTGTCAAGTAATTTCTATTCAATTGTGGATTTTTATTTAGCTCAATTGGACACTCTTTATGCTTTAATATCATGTAACTACAGGAAGACCTTGGGCAAAAGTTTTTAAAAACAACCTGTGGCAAATTTTGTTTACAAAAAGTGTCCTCCAGTGGTGGCATTCAGTAGAGACTCATAGAATCTACTGAATGTAAAACTGAATGTAAATTAACTTTTTTGATTTACCTTTTTTCTCTCCCAGGACACGCACATAACATTATTGCCAGTGGCATTCCACTAGCAGCTACTCAGACTACCTGTTGACCACTAGGACATTAATATCACATTATATAGTCACATTACATTACAGAGTCACATAAAATAGTCACCATGACCTCCGCAATGTCCACGAACCACCTGCAGTTCAGTGGGGATGCCCTGCCAGAGGACTCAGGATTTCTAGAGGGCACCGATTACTCAGTCTCTGAGGATAGTTCGAACTTGGGACCTCTAGATTTTGGCACCATGGAAAGGATCTGCTCTTGCCCTCGCCCCATCTACATCAGGAAATCTTTACCTTACAATAATCCAGAGGAGAGGAAAGGACCTTGCAACATGGCCCCTGAATATTGTGATCAGTGTTTTGGATTAAGGGCAGGACCTACTGATAATCCCCTCTGTCAGATTGGCAAGGGAGGGTCCAGAGAATGTCCCAAATGTGAGGGCAAGGGCTTTTTGAATGACATTGAAAATGACCTCGATGATGAGAAAAGTCAGGCTGTTGATGTGATCAAACTTGATCCTAATGCTAATGATCGAAATGATCCAATTGATCCAGATGATCAAGACACGCCTGATTGGGCTCCAACTGCTAATCCTTCTACACGTTGTAGTGATTGCTTTGGTCGCGGTGTGGCAGTGGTGCTGGGTCCTGACGGAGTCCCTATCAGCCCATTATCACACACCTTTGAGGAGACAAACTTACGGAGATTACAGACACCTTACAACGTCACCATGCCAGCCATGGGGGACGAAGAAAGACGATTCTGTACATACAAGGTGGAGTATATCATGAAAGACATATTCGAGAGGAAACTAAAACACGTTCGTTATGATCCTGCCACCTGCAGCAGGCTATCACATGATCTGTGCACCATGATCAAAGACAAGACAAAAACAATGGAATTCGAGAGATACAAGTTGGTGGTGCAGGTCATACTTGGCCAAGATACTGAGGACAGTGTCCAGGTTGCCTCCAGATGCCTGTGGGACCAAGACTCAGACAATTTTGCTGCTGCAACGTTTAGGAATAGCAATCTCTATGCTGTGGGAATTGTGTATGGTATGCACCTGGATTGAACACAGCTACAATATCGATTAATGTAGCTTGCAACTCACCAGGTAGCCATTGCTATGCAGAAGCTTGGTTGTAGCTCTATGGGGGTCCAAAATAGAGCTACCCATATAAACTGTGCCATTATATAAACAGTAACATTATTATTCTCATTTACCAGCCTGCTTTAATACTACATACTTCCAAAATTGTTTGCAACACTTGAGTTACATTAACATCAAATAGGTTGTGTATCTCTACAGGGGTCATGGCAAGAGAGCACACCTGACTCAAACTGTGTCATGACATGAACACCACATGATTAAAATGTTAATGGAGACCCTGCTGTGATTCTACTGACATTCCAAAATTAATGATAACACAGAACTAAAACATTTTAAGGTTTTAATTATTTCTGGGTCACAAAAATGCAGCACACCTGTTCTTATCCCTGGAGTGGCTGAAACAACATGAACAATAGAATCTTCATATTTGACAACCTGCTTGAATACTTCAGACTTCCAAAACAGCTGAACATTTGAAATTTTGAAGCCCCACATTGTTATATTTTCATGCAAATAATGTTATTCTCATAATTATGCAATTTTAATTGGAGCATTATGTAATTAGATCATCATTAAGAGCATTATATGAGCACACCTGTGCTTGACTCAGGAGAGCATGCTCAGCATTAGAAATGGCCCCTGCTCTGTTTATCACTTGAATATTGATAATTCTTGCTTCTAGATTATATTTAGACCTACTAAGCAAATGGTCAATAGTAACACCTGGCCAATTTATAATTAGAATCTGCTATCTGCATCAGTGTCAACAATATTTACACAAAAAATAAAGAAGTCAATTTTTCTTCATTGATCATAATAATATGAATAGCTGTTCAATTCAACTTCAGTGTCAAACGTCTCATGACTCGGTTTGAATAGAGTAAGTCAATGTAATTAAGTCACCAAGTCACTTAGACATGTTTTGACTTGAAAGCAATTAATATGTGCTAAACAACATAAATTTACACTTGGTAGCTATAGCCTACAAATACATTGTATTAAAGCTTAGATTTATGACCTCAGTTTTAGGTCACACCTATTTGTAAGAAAATATTGCTATAATAGATTTGTAAATTATTTATTAGTGATTATTAATGACTTGCATTGACTTGTTAGTCTTTTATGAGATTAGCTTAATATATAAGTCAAGATTTGTTACTATTTGATGACCATTTTATGTCCATTTTATGTGAACTGTATTGGAATCTCAGCCACTTTATATTCCAGTGGCCATTACCTGTCTGTGGTCTGGGAATATATTCATAATCTTGTTTATCTCATATTTGTTATCACATGTTTGTTATCTGATACTTTTTTAGCATCTTCTGACTATAATGTATCTGGCTTCACTGTTATCACAATTCAGCTATTTGTAACTTCCTATTCCAATAAGAAAGGCAAGATCGAGTGTATGAGCTAGCTTTAACATAATGTAGGCCTATAAGGACATTCATGTAGGTTCAAGATATTTGAGATAATTTCATTGAATAACGAGTAAAATTCCAAATGTTTCACTGCAAACTTCCAAAAGTTCTATACAATGATTGGCAATATGTTTCTATTATGTACAATATTTGTTGCATATCAGCAAATCGACTCAAAACACTTCCAGACGTATGTCTATATGCTATAATGTAACAACATTCCAGAATTATGACAGTGATAAGAAATTATGAACCAGATTTAAAATCATTTATTTACACTTATATTTTGATTTAAAAAAATAGCTATACTTATAAAATACTCCAAAATTTGCTTAAAAAGGAAAGTTGGAATATATTAATTTGTTGCGTTGTGAATTTTATGTGAATGATATTGCCATAATATATAAACTGTTTTGTAAAAGGTATCTGAAATTAAATGGTGCTATTTTGCAATAACTGTCAATCATTTAATTGTTGTTCTTCACCCATGGTTTCTTTGCTTGTGTATGCATTGTCGTGTCATTGAAGATAGATATACAGTGCCGCCTGTAAGTAAGTGAAAAACATGAAATGGTGCCATTGCATCAATGCTAAACATCCTCAGCAAAACTGTTTGTGGAAGCGTGAATTCTCATCCGATGAGAGGAAAACATATTGGGTCATAAAGGCCGATATGTGAGGCATGTTGGTTAACAATGGCAGCCAATTTTCTCTGCTGTAGTCGGAGTTAGGTATGGGTCAAAGTCTTTGATAAGTAAGTGAAACACCCTTCCCTATTAAATAACATTGGGCCTGTGTTTCACTTACTTATCAAAGACTTTGACCCATACCTAACTACAACTACTGCAAAGAAAATTGGCTGCCATTGTTAACCCACATGCCTCTAATATTGGCCTTTATGACCCAATAATGCTATATGTTTTCCTCTCATCGGATGATAATTCATGCTTCCACAAGCAGTTTGATTGAGTATGTTTAGCATTGATGCAATGGCACCATTTCATACATTTCACTTACTTACAGGCGCACTGGATACGTAAAGCCTTGCTTTAACCTATCCACCTTCAACCATTACATCCTCAATTCATTCAAAGGCAGTGGGCCACCATCAGATTTTCTGTGATGGGAGCTTGTAGTTTGCCTCGACAGAGATCATATATTTCACGGAAACACCGGACATAGTTATTTATTTCGAACATCCTCTGGTTTAAAATATTTGTTTCTGAATGAAACAATACAGTGTTAAATGAGAAGTCGACCCATTAGCAATCACTAATTTCAAAAATGTCTGAAAAAGTGAATTTAATTCACTTACTGGGCAAGAAATTATTAAATTTTTTAAACATCCAAGCCTCCTCCCGGATATCTAATGGTTGCCCCCTTACATACCATGTGAAGCATAACATGTTGGAAAACATGAGCAAAAAATCCTTTAACATTAATTGGGTTGTTGACAAATACTCAACTTCAATGAATGGACTTGCATGCCAAATGAATCTTACATAACTCATGTCAGGACCACTTTCATATTACTTTATAAGTTTTTGATTCAGGGCCAATAAAAAAAATCAGAATTTGATTGATAC
This sequence comes from Platynereis dumerilii, assembly GCA_026936325.1. Classification (NCBI taxonomy): domain Eukaryota; kingdom Metazoa; phylum Annelida; class Polychaeta; order Phyllodocida; family Nereididae; genus Platynereis; species Platynereis dumerilii. The sequence goes on along the minus strand of JAPTHN010000001.1, from coordinate 78,758,533 downwards.
GTGTTTAGGTCAATGCCAATAAATAGACATTTCTGAAACTTTGCCAAACTGTTTTTAATGTATGAACTTACAGTGTATAGTGAACATTATACTTTCAATGAGTTGCTTTTTATTTATACTGTAGGTAAATATATTTCGTGTATACCTTCTAGGCTTTCTTGGACAATCAATAAATATTGATGATATGTGGACCAACAATATAATATACATCATATATTTGGTCCTACTTGATTAATTGTAGTGATGACCTATAATCCATATACACACACTACAACATATACTAGACTATGTTGAAAGTTTCAATACTCTTTCAATTGCTTTCAAGGCCAAAGTACTGTGTTGTTCAAAAGAAAATTGACAGCTGTTGAGAAAACATCATTTTGTGTGTTGAGATGCTCTCTATCATCTTTTAAAATACAGTTGGCAGCAACATTATTCAACCCCTTTGACGTTTTCTCATAGACTCCAACAATAAATAGGTTTTACAAAAATGAGTGAGGTGACAGAATGTATCAAATTATAAAAAGTATGATAGCATCACATACTAGACAACATATATACTAAATCTGCTGTGAAGTATAACTTAATATGGTTGGCAGGCTCCATTTCATGTATGGGTCACAACTTCTGAAAAATTATTCAACTCCCCACTCCAATGCTATTCCAATGGAAGCAAGGGGGTTGAATAATTTCACAAATGTTTGAACCCTTTCGGAAATGCAAACTGCCTATCAAATGTAGAGTGGGTCGGGGCATGCAGCCCCCCTTAACTTCGAGGTGCGATTTGACCTACTTTTTATGGTCGATTCTTTAAATGCTTATGCTGTCAGGAAGGGATCACTTGACTCTATTTATAACTAATGAAACAAATGTCTACCAATTTTAATAAAGGAGTTACGGCCATTTTTGTAAAAAATTGAAAATGGCCTTCTTACCCCACCCATCGGGCAAGAAGCCCCCCTATAATAATCCTATGGAAATTTTTTTGCGAGTGCATTCAGCTTGAAAGTTATTTTTTGCTGTTCTTCTATCATTTTTAAGGCATTCTTTCCCTTTTTCTGAATTTTTAGAATTTTTCTGTTCATACATTTATTTTTTAATTTTTTTTGCCGTTTCAATTTCGGCCAATTTTTTTCTATTTTAATTAGCTATTCTATTAAGATTTAGTGTTAAGTACACATTATTAAATGGTTCCTGAAGCAGCTTTGAGGCCCCAGTATAGGGGGCCTCATGCCCCATGCCATGTGGGGCCTCTCGCCCCAAATCCACATATTTTAATTTGACCTCTATATTTCAAACTAAAAGGTAAAAAACATGAACAAAATCATATTTGTGTGAAAGTGAAGCAATGCCGATATCCACTGTACTTTAGAAAATTTGAAGGTTATTTCTGACTACCGCTTTCAAAGAATTAGTCAAAGTTACAATCAGATGGCAAAGTGAGTAACAGTGTGCCTTTGGCATTGCATAATTACAAATGGGGTCCTGACAATGGAGCACATATATCTGCATTGAAAAAAACCCCAAAAAACATCTCCAACATGAATTTTGGTAAATCTCACGAGCTCATTAATTTATAAAACAACATTAAAGTGAATCATGGGACAAACTCAATGGGCACATACAGTGGTCCCTGCATTATAAGACTGCCCCTTCTGCAGTCATGAAGCGGTCTCTCATGGGGATGCAGTCTCTCGTCGGGGTGCAAAATGCACTAAAAATACTTAATGCGGGAGGAAGGCGGTCGCATAAGGCAAGGCAGTCTTACAACAGGGGGTCTTATAACGCAGGGACCACCGTATACCTTGCAGCAACAATGTCACAACACCATGATAATGTAGAATTTTTTGGTGAAAATTACAAAAAACATCTCATAAACTATAAACTTACTTTGCTGTCAATGTACCAAGATGCAATATTGATGTTGAAAATAAAACTACTCTTACTCTTACCCAGCAGATTTTCAGCCTATGAAAAAGAGAGCTTATCAACAATTTTATTTAATTAAAAAATTGATGAGTTTTTTTTGTTTGTTAACCAACCTCAGAAATAGTGTCTTGAGAAGAGAAGACAAACGAAAGATCTCTTATGTATGGCTTTACTTATTTAATGCACTCCAGCATAAAAGAACACCTCTAATTTCTTTAAATTGTACTGTCTGTACTGCAAGGAGTGTCTCAGGTAAGTTTTGCCACAAGTATGCTAAGAGTGTCAGGAGTATATTTATATCTTGTTCACATAATACCTGCCAATAAACATGCTTGTTAGTCTAATTTGTACCTAATTTGTATTCATAAAACGTGGGAATCTTCTTACAATTACAGAAATCCGATTATGTGATTAAATCCAGATTAGTGAGCTGCATGTACTGTCTTGAGTTGTTGTAGGCCTCAATTGATATACAGCTCCCTGGAATCAATGAAAACTTACATAGCCTGAGGTTTGTCCAATTTATGTTGAGTAAAAAATAAAAGGACATTTGTTATGGGAGATCATAATCAACAGAATCTGATTGATGTGGGGACTTTTGAAATTAAATGTGTCAATTTGAGCAACCAATTTGTTGCAATTTGTAAAACTTTGATGTGATGCCGCTTAACGAATTGGACAGAATCTTTTCTAACTATGCCATGGAGAAAATGAGAACATTTCTCCAATGCACAAATTAAATGGAGTGACAATTAAACAAGAGAAACGATTTGAAGAGCTTTATTTTGGAGATACACATATTCAGGTTCACATTAATTTTCATAGTGTCTTATGCTTGCTACTTGTGACTACAGTAAACATTGGCACTACTGGTGACTAGATATATTATGTGAGATATGATTTGCCACGTTCACTTGAAACCTCAGACTAATATCATTAGTTAATCTGCATATATGCACATACTCGAGGTTTTACACATGAATAAATTTGCCGGAGGCTATTGGAAATATTCATGGTCATTAATGGATCATTATCCACCGATTTAACAACTTTTCTTACTTTTTTATGGCTGATGTATGAAATGGGCTTAATTGTGTAGGTAATACCTTCTCAGGTAATCATACCAATTTCACATCGTTTGGTCTTTTCATTTTTTTGCACTTGATATACACATCCCATTAAAACTAACGATAAGGTTATTAACATAGTTTGCATTGGGTATATAATTGAAGCAGACATTTTCACTAGTGTATGTGAAGGCTATTGTAATGTCTTGTCTTAAAAAAACTACTTTTTTCAACCCCCACAGCCATAAACCGTAGTAAGAAAACCATTTTTTAAAGCATCACTGTACTGAGTATACTCGTATCATGATCATAAATGATTGTGATATATACTTTGTAGAAACAATATTCTAACCCCATGAAGCAAAACAAGAAACAGTGTTGTAAATTAGAAAGTATACTAGAACAGGATGTGTGTTTGGGTAATCCTGCACAAAAACACCCTGTTGTTCTTGTAAATTAGCATAACTGCCACAACATCAAGAAATGTCCCATTGTTTTTTGTCTGCAAGTTACAACTTGCTGTGTAATTTCATCTTGTTTAGGAAATAGGATTCTGATTTCTATTGTTTTTTTTTTTAAATTCCATATACCCGTACGGGTGTTGACATTTCCAATTTAACTAAGGCGGAGTGAAACAAAAATTGAAACTAGTTTAGGAGCTCTTTGCAAACTTGCGGTCCACTGGAGAAATTTATTTTCAATTTGCAAACTGGCTTTGCGAAGTCATTGACAGTTTTCTATTGGTCTTCTTATCTTATTATTTGATGAAGTACCTTAAATAGTATGTTTATTGTCACCTATGCTGCTAGATATGATAAGCACAGAATCAACTGATTAACCATAACTGACACAAACAAAACATTTTCAAGCCAGTGACATCACACGACCAAGTTGAAAGTTAATTTTGAAACTGCTTGTCGCTATTGGCAGTGCAGAGAGTCATCCACGCCAAATTAATGACTAATAGTACAGGTACAGGAACAGAAAACAAAATATTCACTGACAATGGAATTTAATTTTGTCTCTACATGATACATCGATTGACTACTTGCAATTAAAAGCTTTGTGAATTTAGTTCTAGGGATTTAGTTAGTAGCTAAACATGAGTAGTTTCAAATTCCACAGTGACCCAATCGGGTCGTCCGGTGTCCTTGATCTGCAGAAATCTCCTCAAAGAAGCATCAACATCGGTCGGAGTGTCCGGTTCCATTTGACGAAGAGCGTGTTTGTGCTGCTCTTGCCATTGCTTCTGTTGCAGTCGCTCTTCCGTTCTTTTCTTCAGGGATTCCTAAAAATAATAGAGGGATAACATTCTGTATGTTGAAAGAAGCACATTTAACATTTTCCTAATTTTGCCCAAAATTTCAACTTAAATGTACAGTGAGGCTCAGAGACTGGCAAATTTTCAAGCCGAAGCGGCAATTTTGGTGGCCCTTAATAACCGAACTTAATCGTTACAGAGGTGTCATTCGCAAAATTAAATAGATATGAGATATGTGCTAAGTGTCTAAGTTTTAGATTTTGGAGCTCCCAGTCAGGACAATTCTCTATTTGTTTTCTGGATATTCCCCAGAACATGACTGAGCTCTCTAGATGACATTTTGTATCTTTTAGATGAAGCATTATTAGCATAAATTGAGGTACATATTTAAATGATCGCCTTTTAACCCAGAACAAGTCAGCAGAAGCCACTGATGCTGTGTCAGCAGGAGCAACTGATCCTTCTGTAACAATGTAATACCTCTTCTTTCTGCTTCTGGACCAAGGAGAGGACATATTGAAGAAGTTCATCAATCTTAGACTCAGTGGAATCCTCATCCATAGTGTCAAGAGACAGAGCTCTGTTGATTGGGAAGAAGTCATACTGCTCCTGCCTCAACTGAAACAAGTAGAAATTAAATTATTTTTATAATTGGCAAGTGAAATTAATTAAATTTAACAAAAACAGTTGAAGTAAATTGAAAACTTCCACCGAATAGGAAGTCCGAAAAGATTTTCAAAGCCTTTGAAGTGACAAAAAAAAACCCAGTAAAGGAAGTTTACAGAAACCTTCTACTTTTAAAAGTAAGAATATCTTTTAAGAGGCTTTAGATCAGTTTGATTTGACAGAAACAGAAACGTCCACCCAATTAAAAGTAAGAATAAACTTTTTAAGCCTTGGCCTGAATTGATTGCAGGTGCACCATAGCTTTTTGGTTTGAAGGACGAATGTGAAAATTCTTACCCAATTAGCGACATAGAGGTCCAGGGCAGTGTAGTCGTTAGGTTTGGTGTCATCAAGATGGATGAAGAAAAAGATGTAGGCCCACATGTTGTGCTCATGTTGCACATGGTAAGTGAACCCCTGGAGAAGAAATAAGGTGCCGTAGCCTTTACAAGCACTAACATTAAATTAATTGCGCATGTCGGTCTGTGAATATATATCCATTATTGCACAGATTGATGAGATTTTTTTGAAAGAAATGATGCTACTAAATACAATCAAAATTTGGTGTCATCTCAAATGTAATGAATTCAGAAATTGGACACCCAAATTGAACAGATTCAGAATTTGTGTCATCTTTATAAATTCATAATATGGAGTCATCCAAAATGTAATACATTCAGAATATTGTGTGATCCCAAATGTAATGCATTCAGAATATTTTTTCTTCCAACATGACCTGAATAAGATATAGAAGAAAATAGATTAACAATTTGGTGTCATCCCACATACCACATTTAATACACTTTGAATTTGGTGTCATCCCAATCCCTAATGTAATACATTCAGAATTTGGTCTTATCCCAAATGCCAAGACTTAGGTATCAGATGAAACTGACTAAAGATTTGGCACATCCCAAATGCAGTCATTCATAATTTGGTGGAACCCTAAATGTAATGAATTTCAAATTTGGTGTCATCCTAAATGGAACAGACTCTGAATTGTCATCCCAAATGTAATACATTTTGAATTTGGCTTCAACCCAAATGTCAAGAATTTTGTATCAAATGAAAATATCCAGAAGTCAGTGTCATCCCAAATGTAATACATTCAGAATCTGGTATTATCCCAGTGTAATATACGTAGTTTCATCCCAAATGTCCGAATTTTGTGTCAATGAAGCAGACTAAAGATTTGGTGTCATCCCAAATGCAATACATTCAGAATTTGGTGTAATCTCGAATGTCCAGAATTTAAACCAATTGAAATCTATAGACTAAATATTTGGCGCATCCCAAATGTAGTACATAATTTGGTGTCACCCTTAGACTGTTAGAGTGTTGCATTCTAAATTTGATGTCACACTAAATATCCCAATCAGAATTTGGTGCCATCCCATATGTGTTACACTCACAATTTGGTTTTTATCCTAAATTTCAAGAATTTGGCATCACATGAAACAGATTCACAATTTGGTGGTATCGCAAAACCGATACATTAAGAATCTGGTGTCAGCCCAAATAAATTTAATATAGCCCCTACAGAAGAAGTTGGGGCCAAAATGTAATACATTCCAAATTTGGCTTCATCCCAAATGTCAAGAATATGGTGTCCTCCCAAATGTAGTACATTAATCTGGTGTCATTCCAAATGCAATACATTTGGAATGGGGTGTCATCACATCTGTAATATATGCAGTTTCATGCCCAATTTCCAAACTTGGTATCAGATAAAATGGATTCAGAATTTGCTGTCATCCCAAATGTAATACTTTTAAGATTTTGTTTCATCCAAAATGTCCAGAATTTCTTGGTGCATCCAAAATGTAGTACATTCATAATTTGGTGTCATCCTTAATGTAATACACTCCAAATTTGGTGTCATCCTAAACGGATCAGACTCAGAATTGGTGCAATAATTCAGAATATGTCAAGCATTTAGTGTCATTCCAAATGTAAAACATTGCATATTTGGCTTCAGGCCAAACTTCAAAAATTTTGTAGCAAGTGAAACTTTGCATCCCTGATTTAATACATACAGAATTTGTTGTCACAACAATGTAATATATGCACTTTCATCCCAAATAGCCGAACTTGGTATCAGATGAAGCAGATTCGGAATTTGGTGTCATCCCAAATGTAATTCATTTAGGATTCTATTTCATCAAAAATGTCCAGAATTTTGTACCAAATGAAACAATCTAAAGATTTGGTGTCATCCCAATGTAAAAATGTGCAGGGTCATCCCTTGTGTCCAAATTGGGTATCAGATGAAACCGATTCAGAATTTAGTGTCATCCCAAATGCAATACATTTAGAGTTTGGTTTCTTCCCTTATGTAATGCATTCCAAATTTGGCTTCATCCCAAATGTAATAAATTTGGTATCAAACAAAAAATTCAGAATTTGGTTTCTTCCCTAATGTAATATATGCAGTTTTATCCAAAATGTCCAAATTAGGTATGAGATGAAATGTATGTAGAATTTGCTGTCATCCAAAATGCAATACATTCAGAAGTTGGTGTCATTACATCCCAAATGTAATTCATTGAGAATTTGGTTTCTTCCCAGATGTAATACTTTCAGAATTGAGAATTTGGTTTCATCCCAAATTTATTATTTGGAGAAGTTGATGGCATTCCAATCTAACACACTCCATATTTGGCTTCATTCCAAATGTCAAGAATTAGGTATCTAATGAAACGGATTCATAATTTGGTTTCTTCCCAATGTCACACGTGTGCAGTTTCATCCCAAAAGTCCAACTTTGGTATCAGATGAAACATATGCAGAATTTGGTGTAGGCCTAATCCCAAATGCAATACATTTAGAGTTTGATTTCTTCCCTAATGTAAAACATTCAAATTTGGTTTCATCCCAGACTTAATATTCAGGAAATCATTGTCATCCCAAATGTTATGAATTCCAAATTCGGCTTCATCCCAAATGTAATAAATTTGGTATCAAATGAAACATTTGGAATTTGGTTTTTTCCCTGATGTGGCTGTATCCAAAATAGGCATGAGATGAAACAGATTTAGAATTTGGTGTCATCCAAAATGCAATACATTCAAATTTGGTTTCTTCCCTAATGTATTACATTCAGAATTTGGGTATGATCTCAAATGTTAAGAATTTGACATCATATGAAACAAGATTCAGAATTTGGTATCATCCCAAAGTAATTGCATTCAGGACTTTTTTTAGGGCTGGAATACCCAGTCTTGTCATCCTTGATGAAAAGCATACAAGAAATGGTATACATTGCAATCACAGTGCAGTGCTAAATATTGCCACAAAAATTAGATGTTAGGTGCTCTGTTGTCCAAATTAGAGATTATATAAGACTACGTGTAAAGGCCCTTCTTCTTATTCTTCACTTAGAATCAACCAAATTGAAGTCCAAACATGTGTAATATTTGGCATGTATGAGGAATAACGATATTCAAATAGAAGATGTTTCAGACGGGCAAATAGTAAAGGGGATGATATAATAAATTTATCTTCAAGAACACACACCAATCCATGATGCTCGAAATCATAACTTTTTCTGCTGCAGACGAAACAGGCATCTCTCATATCAGATTCAGCTGTCCACTGGCAAAGATAAAATTTAACTCATGTCATTCATGGCCAACAAATATAGCAAATCACAATTTAAAAAATCGCTAAATGTTGATGATCTGGAGGAGTGTCGTACCTTGAGATCTCTCAATTCTGAGAAGGTGTCCACAATAATCCCAAAGATGATGTTGAGACCAATGGTTGTGATGAAGATGAAGAAGGAAACTTGGAAGATGGAGAAGGTCATGAAGCTCAAGAAGTCATTCTAGGTCTGCAAATGCATTTGGTCATAGGTTCATAACTTCAACATTATTTATTTATTTATTTATAAGTTCATAACTACATATTTATCTATTTCAGAAGTTTTAATAAATAACTAAACAACCATTTCATAAAGAATGCCAGCAAATACTCACATTGGTGTGTCACCACAAGCAGCAGATACAGAACAAACAACAAAGTCAGAATAAACGCAACAAAAATGTCTTAAAATGCTATCAATCATTTAAACTTGAAAATTTCTTTAAAACAAAACCCACTTCGGCAGAGCCTTCAGTGAGCAAGTGAGACAGGCCTGCTCAAATGTCATGCGAATGAGGCCAATGAGGCCGATTTCGCTTATTTACGGGCTTTCACTTGAAAGTCCCCGAGTCAGCGAAATCAGCCTCATTGGAATAGATAGATCTTTCTCACAGCTTAGAAATGATAGGTGTTAGGTCTCTGAGAACCTACGCAAGTTGCCTTCAAACATTTGAAGTGGACAGAAATACTACATGCTGATTGGCTGTGACTCTCTGTGAAATTTTATGATAATGTGTGGTGCTGGACTGACGTCTAGGGTTGATTTTTTGGGTGAGAAAGAAAACCTTGGCCAACCACAGATAGGCAGAGAAAGAGACATTCCTGCATGGAGAAATTAGGAAGCAAGACACCAAACTTACCGGTAGTGACCTTCGAAACTGCAAACGAAAGTATGCCAACATTAATCTGTCATCCACCATACCATATCAATTCTATGTAAGTTACAAAATATCATTACAAAAAATTTGGTGCAAGATATTTTGTCCTTACATCATCATAGTCACCAACTAGACCATATCTGATGATGGTCATGGTGCATTGGGCAAGAGATGCGCAGTAACGATGGTCATTTGGATTGAAAACGTCCCGGAAAGTTGCAAAAGCCACAAGAGCATAGAGATAGAAGAATATCAGGCCCAAGATTCCAACCCACAATAGAGATTTGCCTGAAAAGAAAACTTAAGATGAACACTGTTTTACATAAATAAAGATTTGCCTGAAACAAAAAATTAAGACAAACTTTATTTAAATAGAAGTGTCAGACTTTGGTCAGCAAATTTTAGTATACGAGTAATCCTTGTGTAGGGTTTTCTTAATGCGAAAGAAAGCACACCAACTATATTTGCAAATTGCATGCATCTGACCAACATCGGTATCAAATGCATAGGTAGTTAAATATCGAACCAAAGATTTATCGTCATTTGATGACTCAGTACTTCTAAGTTCAACAACGCAGGGAAAAGCAAAAAAACGAAATCTGACCATTTTGGGTGACTGCCTGAATGACCCCAGAAAGGAGTTGATTGTTGTTGACAATGTTGATGAGATGGAAGGCGAAACAGTAGCCATGGAAGGCCGTTCCTCCGAAGGAAAAACCTATGAACATCTGAAACAAAAATAAATTTGTGTAAGACGTGCTAACAAACTTTGAAAAAATTAAACTTGTTTTAATTTTTGAGTTGAGAAAAAGGCTTGTTTATATATATTACATTCCCACGCATGTGGGAGAATGCAGTGTATTGGAAACAATTAGTCTGTTGTCACTTACCAAGTAGTAGAATGTCTTGACGCTGAAGAACTGGACATCCAGTTTTGACTCGGCTTCCTTCTTCACCTCCTTCTTGCGGACTTGGGTGGTCTCTTCTTCTGGTATTTGCTGTCTTCTGTACAATGGAAATTAATCATGTATTCTCCTGTAACATTGTACATGTAGACCTATGATGTTTTCTTGTGTCACTTTGTACATGTATATTTGTGCAAGTCCCACTTGTCGAAACATCCTTTAAGTATCCGAATCATCTCAAATCCTGTCTGCCTTATAATCCTGGTGGCTTACAGATCTTGTGTATGATTGGCGACCCATTTTAACGTCCGTTGACAATACATTGCTTGGCCAATTATTTAAATTATTAAGCAACTAAAAAGATTTCTTCAAATACCTTTTGAAGTTTGTGAGCTTCTTCACAATGAGGAAGATGTTTGGGAATGTAGGATGGTTTGACAAGAAGTAGCTGAGAAGAAGCAGAACAGAGACAGCGTTGTGGATTCCGCCCAAGATGTAGAGGATGGAGTAGAAGGAGTCGGGCACCTTGGGCCGAGGACTAAAGAGAGATGGAAGTAATGTTATAGAAATCAGAAAAACAAAGAAATAGTTTTCATTGCAGAAAGGTCTTGACTGACCACAGCTTTCTGAGCTTGTGACTAGCAGAGTATAATTCCAGAGAGCTGAACAGAAGATATTTCTGATTAACCTACCCAGAAAAGTGACTGATGAATCAGATTCATCAAATTTGTCTTATCAAAATATTATTTATACTTTGGAGAATGGTCATATCGGCATGGTTGAGGACATCCAGAAGGATGAAGAGAAAAAAAGAGAGTAATTTACATTGTTAGTTAACTCAGTTAGACACACATGCAGACTATCTGATCAAGAAACTTGTATAAATTGTTATATATTGTCTGTCTTTTTTACAAATTTTATTTTGTTGATATAAGTCGCTGAATAGCTTTCAGCCAATGTTCATTGTTTTAAATGCATCAGAAAATAAGTTGTTATCTCTCTATCTGTCTTTGTGGTTGTTGTATTTTCGACCTATGTTTGGCCATCATAATTGTGTCCATATATTTTCTCTGTTTATCGAACTTACAGTTGATCAGTACAAGCAAACTACATAGAAAATATTTTTTCAAAAAATTGAAACAAACTCGAAGAGGCCATCGGGCAGGCCGGTCTTGTTGTTGGGTGGATCAGTGATGACGATTGGAGCATCCCAAGTCATCAACATTAAGATGTTGATTGCCATGCTCAAGAACAATGTCACATAATTCCACAACAACCTGAAAAAAAAGAACATAAACTTCACTGAACAGTATAAAATTTCAGTGACACAATGGGAATGTCATCATCAGTTAGTGTGTATAGGGCTGTAGGCCATATCAATGGCATATCATGCCTTCTGTATATCCTTTTGGAACTTGCACACATAAGTTGATATTAAATACAGAGGTCTGACTACCTTTGGAGGAAGAGGAGACCTTTTGCTTTTGGTTGTGCTGAGGATATTCCTTAATGCAAGGCACAGCAGATAACTAGATAATTCCGAGATAAGCAATCATATAAGCGAAACCAGCAAACCAGTATTTTGTTATAAAGGCAGCAAAGACATTGGAGAGCATCCTCCTCTGGTAGTAGATGTCTTTCAGGATGTCTTTGGACCAGGCCATCAGGTCCCGGATCTTGTTGCTAGGAGATGATCTGTCAACATTCCATTTCAACTTCTCTTTCACTTCTTCCCTCAAGACATTCTGTATCAAAATGAGACGGTGGGACATTTAAAATAATTATGATTATAACATACAAATTGGAGCCAAAGGAGGTTTGTAGGTACAATTATCAGATTGCCTTACCTTGTTCTTGACCCTAAAATGCAACTTCTGCAGACAGTCATCCTTCAGGACCTCAATGGACATGCAGTTTTTCTTGTAGTATTGGTAGGCTGTGTCTTGTTCGGGTGTCACATGAAGATCTGAAACAACAACAAAGGTTTAGGTATTGAGTTGTGTACAGAAAAACTTTAGAGAGTTTATCAAATTGAGCCTAAGTGTCTCTCATTGGAAAAATGAGTTCTAGGAATTCAGCAGAAAGGTGCCGAAAGATCGTCATGTACCAATGATAACTAGTGGATAAGACTTCACTTTGAATACTGTGTATGACTGCTTCAGTTTAACCTGGGCACAAAACTATTAAAAGCACAAACCACATTACAGGGTAGAAGATTTGAGTGAAGTTGTACAGGATGACAAAGGAGGTAAGAATAAGTGGGTTTGAGTAAAAAAGATAATAACCTTCTTTAGAGAGCTTCTTGTCAATGTCATAGAACCTGGTGAGGATGAAGTAGTAGGTGAACCCAACATCAATCACTATCTCTTTGTCACCTGTCTGCTTACTGGCTTCCTGGATTAAATGGAAATATAGTCTATTATCTCTGTTACCTTCTTTGCAACATACATTTGGCCCTATAGAAATCTTTAAATCTGAAAAGTTCTCTGAATTATAAAATTTACATACAACTTTCTCTCTGACATATCTCCTCCATTCGAAGAACATTGCCTTTGCAGTGCTGAAACCAGTTTTGAGGTTGGAGAAATTCTTCCACTGCAGGAACTCTTTCCAGTTGGGTTTGATTATCTGGATAAGTGAACAAGAAGTACTTAGATACTTATGCTTCAGTGTATATGCTTGAAATATTTAGAACAATGAATTCCACAGAAACTTTCAAAATACAACTGTTCCCTCTCCCATCTCATCAATCAACCCAAGTGAACGCCCAGAACTGGGCTTAGAGGGCTGTACTTACCATATCTATCTATCTATCTATCTATCTATCTATCTATCTATCTATCTATCTATCTATCTATCTATCTATCTATCTGTCTATCTGTCTATCTATCTATCATCTTGACAATACCTGATGTTGTTCAAAGCATTCCTGCATGACCCTGTACAATGCTTCCTTGTCAATTGTGTCTTTAACTTCCTGAAAAAACAAAAGAGGTATTGTGATGGATTACCAAACATATCAAAGGCTAAAATTAGTTGGAACTTGGAAGTATAATGTATGTTAAATAAGAACTTCATACTTTTGCAACTGTCAGTGGTTCTGGACCATTTTCTTCAATCAGGGAGAAAAGGAGACATCCAATAACTTGCCTCAACTCCAATACCTGACGATAGAAAAATATCATGTTAATTAATTTCTCATATCTGGTTTATTGGATATGAAAGCATTTTAAAATCAATCACAAAACCTGCCTTAAAAGAGATTTTATACTTGGGTATATGAATTCTCCACAAACTAAAATATTCAGAAATATGAAACAAGGTTCATGATTCTTCACACATAATTAATTATGCTCCCCCTACAAAGTATGGATACATGCATACATCTAATTAGTAGACATAAAGACGATTCTCCATGCAAAACAACAATCTCAGTGTTTATGGACCTAGTGGGTCATAACTGAAAGTCCATAGGTGAGTCCTGTAGTGACAGTCATTTACACAAAGCATGGGGGGAGGGTAAATTGGGGGGGGGGGCATATTAGTCATTCACGACAGTATTCTAGTTATACCTTCTCTTCAGAACAGTCATTGAATTGTCCAGTGCGGATGATGAAGTTGATGTAATCGACAATTTTGCAGTTGAGGATGACATTCCTGTTTGCCTGGTTGCCCGAGACAAACTCATTGAGGGTGTCGAAGAGCTGGATGACCAGGTTGATGGTGGAGCTGTTGATGTTAGAGTAGAGCATGTTGATGAATCCTGTTGTTTCTGCTACAATGTTGAAGGACTTGATGTTGTCTGGTTGGTCTCTCAGGTAGTCCTGAAATATTTGAGAACAATTTGGACTTTCAAAACTGTATGTGACAAAATTAATTATTTGAGAAAGTTTAGCATAGAGCTGCCTGGATATCCATCTTTATCTCTGTCATTGTTGGTAAAATGGAGAAAAGTGGCTTGCATGACTTAAAATGTTCACATCTTTGCAAACAGTATAGTAAACAGTTCTTTGCATTGTCAAATTTTTAACTTCAAATCAGTTTATTTTTCAAGCACAATATAATGACAGCTGGACAAATTAGCCTGCAAATTTCCAAAAGTGTATAACAAAGAAAAAACATTTTCTAAACTAAACTTTAATCAGGGAAGGTTAGTTATCAAATAATTTTAGAAACAATTTCTAATATGTTAAGTTTATCAGGGAAGGTTAAGCTACTAAACAATTTTAGAAACAATTTGCAATATGTTAAATGCTGACCTGCAAACCATCATACTGGCCGTCACACATCTTGCCAAGGACCTTGAGTAGAAGGTCAATGTAACCTTCGTCTTTGCATTCGATCTCCTCTTCCTCGGCTGCAGGCGCTTCAGTGACGTCAAGAGCAAGGTTGTCATGACCTTCCATCTTTAATAAACAGAATTTACAATTTATATAGAAGAGTAATTTATGGTGGAAAACTTTCCAGTACAAAAACAATGCTGTGTATGACTGGTAATTGCTAAGTTTCCTTTTGCACAATCATTTCTGTGATTTACAGAAAGCACAATGTCAATAATGCTATAAGTAATGTACCATCCTGAGCACATGAGTAAAATTAATGTTTGACTCTCAAAATGAAAAGGAGCCTCACATCGCCAGCAATATCAATCTTGACCTCCAGTTCGTTGGTGTCACTCCTTCGACGGTTTTTCTGCTTCAGACTCATTTCTTTAAAACCTCGGTCTCTTCTGAAGTCATGCCTGATTGAACTTACTCTGAAAATCATATGATATTGTCAAATTGAATAGAACCCTCAGTCCGTCACATCAATATCAATCCAAATTCAGATTTGGATTGCTGCGTTCTATTTGGCGGTAAACCTGGAAATTAACAATACCCGTACAGAGATTTTCACAAGTTCTATTTCTTGAAAACCTTAGTCTCATGAAACCGATTCAACCGATAGTTCTATTATCAAATGCTTAAGACATATTGCGACAAAATAGAAGAAAAATTGCACACACCGGCTTCGCCTTCTGCTGCGCATGCGATTCAGTCCTGCCACATCCTCCGCAATATCACTCAGTGCCAAGCTGCCATGACTGTCCCTCTGCTGAGCTGCACTGCGCGAAATCTTGAATTGTAGATCCGCAAGACTGGCGCGGCGCTATGGCATCATAAGAATATAAAAAATCTTTATTGCTTTATAAATACAGGCGATGGGACTTACATTATTGATAGAAAGTTCTTAAATATCACCTCTAACAACGAAATCTGCAAACCAGCAAATGATCCTGCTATTTTATTATCTGTTATACCTTGGAGTAACTAGCACAGGAGGCGCAAGCTATAGTTTTATGATGTTCCATGTTCGTCACTATGAGGTCCTAATGACCAGATGACCCCACCCATTCTCTCTCATCTTTCCCTTTGTTCTTCTCAAGAATTGTACCCCCTTCCAGAAAAGTATCCATGAAATTCATATCTAACAGGAGTTTTAATTTCACCTTTTTGGCTAATTTAAGGCAAAAATTTCCCTTTTGAAGACAACATTGTACTGTATGCACTAATAACACTTTAAGATGATCCACCTTACAAATTTTCAAGGTGTAGATATGACTCTAAATGTAATTTTTAAGGGAATTAATCACATTGTAATTTGCGCCAAAATAGACCATTTTTAACTGCATTTTTAGGTCTTTGGAACACTTTGGAACAAAATAAAATCCATACCTTGCTTAAGATGAGATTGAGACCAGATAATATGCCAAGTTTCATCACTGCCAAATGTGGGGAAGTTAGTCAAACTTGATTTTTAAAATGCTAAGTTTTTTTACTTTTATAATATAATTTCTGTCGTAACTTCATGAAAAATTGTCATATTTTCATGGGAAAAAGACTGTCATGGTTTATGTTCAAAAACGCACACAGTGATGGTGATAATTAAGATCATCATTTGCTGTTCAAAAAGGTAGATCTTCCTTAGAGTTGGGGTTTCCAAAAATCACCAATTAGATGGGTACAACTTAATGAGGGGCAGCGCGACGGACGTAGTACATCAAAGAGGAGCTGCTCTCCAGGGGTCCTGGGCTAAATATGATACCATTTTCAGCTATTAAGTCATAAAAATTAGTGGTGTCATATCTCAGTTAATGATGTTTCTTCTCCTGGGCTAGTTACTCCAAGGTTATACCTCCAGCGATTGAAGACAGTTCAAGAAACCCTAAAATTCTTCATTTTTAGGATTTCATTTGATGAGCAGGATTTTTTCGATCATTGCTGCATTTCACTATTTTACACATTTGAGCGAAACAAAAGGTAACGGGGGAAAAGTATTAAGCATTTTCGGTGAAAAGTCAACAGAACAGTAAAATGCTGTAACATAATAGATGAAAACACCATTTTGTATACCGGGTGTATGCCAAGATGAAACAAATATTTTAAAATGCATTATGATATCGTGTAGAATTGATAAACTAAACTTTTTGAAGATGTACTATGAGGAATATAATCCAGCCTCCATGCTAATTGGCAGAATTAAAAAGGTCGGCAACTGAAATAATTGTGTTTTAAAAATCTTCAATCATAAATCATAGGAAGTAAAACCTACCATTTTATCCTGTTGGCGACACATAAATTGGGAATTAAATTTCTCAGAATTGATGAACTACAATTTGCATCTGTATTAATATTAATTTTATTTTTAAACTAAAATTCTGAGAGAGACTCACCGTCATTCGCATCTGACTTCTTTTCATTCTGTTTTCATAGTTTTGGATATCCTGAAGCAGAAATCAAAATGAATCTGAAACTTCTTTTCTCCTTTGGATAATTGTTAGAGTCTCAACACTGTAAAATTTAAATTTGAGTCAGCTCAAATGATTGAGTGAGATGGTTGCACAATTTTTTTTTGCTAACATAGCTTGTTCTTATGAGTTATGATAATCTTTCCATTGTCATAACTTAAAACGACAAGCTACGATAGCTCAAAGGAATTGTGCAACCGTCTCACTCAATCATTTAAGCTGACTCAAAATTAAAATTTTACAGGGAAGTAGCTTGAAGAAGTGGTCAGAAATACATCTTTTAGTTAGAATAAAACATCATGTTATGTATAATAATTTCAAGTAAGGTTTAGGTTAAACAGACCTGTAGAGCCTTCCTGCTTGCTGACATGGCAGTCTGAAGGGTCTTGGCTTGCTGCATGACATCCTTTACGTGAGCCACCTTTTGGGCTTGGAGTGCTCGCCTTTACATTTAAGAAGTTTATTAACAAACCATAACTACAATGAGCATCAGAAAATGTAACTAATGTCAAACATGTAAAATTATAAAAAAAAATTAAAAAGCACACCTCTCTTTAATTGCTATAGTCGAAAGCCTCATTCTGTTTCGAACTGCCAAGAAAAACACCTCTTCCCTCGTGGCCTTGAAGTACTCCAGCATGTTAAGCTGAGTTAATGAACATTCAGGTATTATTCAAGAACAGACGAAGCATATTTCAGGATTTCGTACATAACTTAAAGTCATGTTGATTGAGACATTTCAAATTTGGAAATTCGATCCAACCGATCCATGACCTTTTGACAGTTAAAATAGTACATACACATTTTATACTGATGTCTTATTCCATATTTACCAAAACAATTTGTAATTTGTCTTTCTTCAAGCAATGTACAATGTATTCGTTGATTTCCTGTAACACAATTTATTCTGAAGTATAAAGTAAATTGTCTTTAGATTGACCTTATTACAGGAAAAATATAGAATATATAATGATGGAACTGTTTTCCTCCTTTGATAAGCTGAAGTGGTACGAAAGTACTGCATATAAAAATAGACAATTAAGTTGACTTTTATTTGTATTCTGTAGTTATGAATTTTCACCTGAACATAATTGTTAGCATTGAAAAGGAGAGTTGACATCACAGCCAATGTTTCCTTCACAACTTCATCATTCGTCCGAGCGAGTAATCCAAGGACCTGGTCGATGATTCCGTAATCTACCAGAGCCTTCTGAATCTCCACCACTCGAGCAAGTTGCCTTAACAGTACAACAGAATATTATAAACATTCTATGTGGTTTGGATGTATATTTTCAAAGATGCAACATTCATCTTACAAGAAGCTGATAGATGATAAAACAGAACTTTACAAGAAAACTGAAGACAACATTATAAAAGTTGTTTGGTTCTATAGTTCTGCAATTGCCTGAACCAAGCTTAAAAGTCTTTCACTATGATAAAGAAAAATGAGGACCGGTTCACTGTGAAAAATGCACTTCGTGACTCATAATAGCTGATGAAGTGTCATATTCTATACTTTCAACATGGGAAACATAGAGGCAGTTTGATTGGTCATGATCAAGAGAAGGCCATTTGACTTGTCATAACTGATTTTGGATTGAAAATCAGATGCATAATCCTTTAGTTTGGCTGTCACCAACAAGAGGGATAAGTCTCCTTAAATCAATTTAACATTGAAAGTATTGGTTATGATCATGACAAATCATAGATGATGACACACGAAGTGCCATTTTCACAGTGCAACAGTACACTCTTTTTCAGTATCAAAGTGAAAGGCTGTGATACTCTTACGTATTCTTCAAAGAAGTAAACCACATACAGTTTATTTGGAAATAAAGTCAGCAACTTATAACAGAGCCCAAACAATAACTGATTTTAATTTACCCTTTGTGCCTGCTAGGGTTCTCCTCCCAGTCATGGGGTAATTTGACAATCTCATTATGGATGACCGCCCTCAGCAGTTGTAGACATTTGATGTCCAGGTTTTCCTGCTCCATGCGAGCTGTTTCATCGACCCTTCTGCTGCCGGAGTATCTGAAGGATGTTCGAGGATGACAATTTATTTCATGGGTAAGAAGGAAAATCTTCTACTTAAAATAGATCTCTGTTATATGGTGGCTGTGGTGTACTACATCCATACAAGGGTGTAATGGTGAGGAACTTTCTTTTTTTTAATGAAAATGTTTTGGAAGTACATGTAGTTGGTAAGAAAACCGGCCATTTTGTCAAAGTTGACACTAACTGTTCTATAACAAGGAAGGTGAAAGTTTAATGTGCAGAGGGGTGCGAAAGACTGGTACAATGTACTGCTCTTGGACTACCACTCTTCTTACATGCAGGGAAACTGAGGTTCTCTAAATTGCATTGACACATTGCAGCAAATCAGGGTTGAATAATTTTCATACCCAAGCTGTTGAATGATTTTGGACAAGAGCATCCACTGTTTTGTCAGCCTTTTCTCAACTGGATTGAAGAAACATTTGATGTGCTCCTGGAATTCTTCGCCCAGAGGTAGGGCCTCATCTGTACCGATCTCGGTGTAGTCTGAACAAAAACGGTTGGACAATGAACATGAAGCTTTAGATACCCACACAAAGTTGTCATGATGGTTTGTAAATGAATGTTATGACAAAATAC